>JAWNZC010000025.1:0-600000 GCA_035771165.1 Paragorgia papillata | reverse complement strand
TGAATCTGTAACAATTTTTTTGCCAAAGATTTGCTCTACCCAACCAACTCGTGTCTCTTCGGTACGAACCCCGCGTACTGTTCGGTCTGTACATAAAATTAGGGACTTTAAGATGCTAGTACGTCGACGGCGGTTAAAAAGGAAGACAAGTTTTACAATTTAAAGAAGTCACGGTTAGCTTGACTATTATATTTGATATTTGAAGCTAGTTTAATGACTTCCAAAATGCCACCAGTATTGCTCAAATGATTGTGGTGTCTGTATTGAAGTCAATCTCAAGCAACAATTCTCATCTTTTGGCCGTTGACGTCGTCGTGAAGACGTAAAAATGCTCGAAGTGGCGTTGCATAAAGAACGAGGACGGTACCCCGGTGTTGAAATTATTCATTTTCTTTGTTTCGCAAAAAGAATTCTTTTGTTTAAAGGACGTCGTCGATTTTAAAGTCCCTAGTATAAAACTGCAGCCCTCACGGCTTTCTATCTATACAAGGGACACTGCAATGTCCCACAGAACACTCATGAGCATTCTCTAACCCTTACTTAAAGTAGCACTCACACCCCAAATTTTTTTTCAATAATATGAATCTGTTCTATTTGTGGAGTACAAAACTGAAAAAAACAATTTTATTCGGGTAAATTCTCGCTTTTTTATGGCCTTCCAAAGTTAGTACTTATTTGTCTCACGACCGAGCTGCGGGTTATCTTTGGGAGACTGGTGAGAGAACGACTTGTGACGTCACGAGGTGAACACGCAAGAAGCTTTATATACTTTACTACAGAAACACTCACAAAGCACTCGTTTTTTCAAGCAATACTCCGCGTTTTGTATTTGTTTTTGATGTCTTCAACGCGGGTTCACCTTGTGACGTCACATCACCAAACTGATCCCAGACCCCAGTCACTCGGTCGTGGGACAAAATGGAGTCCATTTTTGGGTAATTTTACCAACTTTGAAAGGCCATAAAAAAGCGAGAATTTACCCGAATAAATTTTTTTTCCAGTTTTGTACTCCACAAATAGAACAGATTCATATTATTGAAAAAAAATTTGGGGTGTGAGTGCCCCTTTAAAAAAATCATTTCATGAAGAAAGTCAATGTTTAATCAATATCTATAAATCGGATTAAACATCGATTAATAAAACATCAATGTTTTATCCAAAGCTAATAACAGACACTTGTGGGTAAAATAAAATTTAGCTTTTCCTGCTAAGTAAAAATTATTTTTTACTTTTCCTATGACTTCCTAACACAGTATTCATTATATACGAAAATTAAGTTTGTCTTATTTAGAAGAACAAAGTAACATCTTTGCAGTTTTTTGTTTCCTTGCTTTGTTGTTGAGATATTTCCGAGTTTGTTTGATATGTAAAGGTCGCATGCTGTGACGTACACGTGTAAATATGACTTATCAGAGACGGTTGTATAATATATGTTTGTCATTATCCAACGAAATCTATTGAAATTCGACATGTTTGGTGTTGTGTGAGAAACACACGTATATACTTCTTTCGAATTAAGTTTGGTTTGATAATAGCAAAGATATATATATATATATATATATATATATATATATATATATATATATATATATATATATATATATATATATGCAACGCTCACTACCCTTGTGGAAGTTTGAGCACTCTGGGCCCATGCGCACTTCACGCTATCTGAATGTATTTCACCGATGCTTTCCCACATGTGGTTGTCACCGACGATCGCATGTGTATAAGTAATTGGTGAAATTCATTCAGATTGTTCCAAGCTACACTGATGAGCTGTTGTACAGCGAAACACCGTGTCTGTAGATTGAACTATATATATATATATAACCCTTCTGATAACTCATGCACTTGTGACGTCAAATGTTTAATTTGCATAATATCAAACAAACTGAAATATCTGAAAAACGAAGCAAGCTAAGGAAACGAAAAACTGCAAAAGATATCATTTGTCATTTTACAGTCAGACCAGATGTTCGTTCCCGCGCGACCTTGCAATATTGATAGTAACATTGCACTTAGCAAGTTGGTAAAAATTCGCATTTTAAATATCAAACTTCACATAACATGAAGTAAACTCAGTAACAACTAAACTCTAAGTAAACTTCATGTTACGTGAAGTTCGATATTTAAAATGCGAATTTTTAGCAACTTTCCAAGGAGTCGCCGTGTATCGTTAGCAAGCCAACATTGCAATGTTGCTATCAATATTGCAAGAACATCTGGTTTGACAAAGTGTTCTTTCAAATAACACAAACTTAATTTTCGTATCATAGGCACTTTCAGTAAGATAAATTATTCGTGTCCGATATTTATGGGCATCTATAATAACTCATCGTTGTAAATGACATTCAAAAACTCACTATAACTGCAACATACAAATCAGTACCATATCGGTGTATATATATGTGCTAGAGACACGTTTGCCGTTTCGATAAATATCTTGCTGGATTTTACGGTTTACACAAAATCAATCTTCAAAATTTAACGTCAATGAACTTACGAAATGGTTCGTTTTTGAAGCCGTTGGATAAACTCGCAGTTTGTCTTTTATCAGGTATAAAACACTCGGCTATTACCTCGTGTATAGGAGGGTGGTAAAGGGTATTTTCGTGAGCCGTGAATTACCATTATTTTTTTGAAATGTGAAATGTTAAATATTGGTGTCGTAAAACATGATTTGTACCACAGCCGTGAATGTCGGTAATAAATGCACGTTAAACGTGAATCAAGTTCTCAATTTGTCGTGAACTGTGATTTTGCTTCACCTATTTCATAATTTCTAAGCTTATAAAATTATAACGTTATTAGTGTTTTCAGCTTGAGTTGGCAAAGTTTTTTCGTATGTTTTTGCTGTTTTTGATAACTTACGATAGCTTGTACAGCAAAAACATACGAAAAAACTTATAAAATTAATGAATCATCATCATTCAAGACTTGCAAAAAATGCGCCGTCAAAGTATCTTGCAAGTCTGCTTACTATTCCCCAAAGCCTTCGATCCTTTTCGTCAGCATTCTGATGATTTTGTAATAAAACTGAAATAGTACCAATGTGTTTTTTTTGGGATACGTGAAATGGCCGTTTTATCACTCGTGAAATGTGAAATAACCATTTTATTGCGGGTGAAACGCGTGATCCCCCCTTTACCATCCTTTTTATACTTTGATAAAACACTACTGCTCTTTATTAAGGCTCGTTTATACAGGCGAATTTCGCTGCGATTTATCGCCTTCTGACACATGCAATCGAATGGGTTGACTTACGAATGTATTGAACTTTTTGTGCTAAACTATATGGTTCAATACTTTCGTGAGTCACTCATTCAATCCCATGTGTCAGGATGAGAAAAATCGCAGCAAAAATCGCCTGTGTAAACGGGCCTTTCAACAGCACATGAGTATCTTCGTAATGGCAAGTTATGTCAGAAGTAAATGTCAAGCCCTGATAACTACTTCTTGTTGATATAGGTCAATCATTAAACTGTTCGTACATAATTATAATCCAACCCTGCTAACAGTGGAGCTTGAGTGTCGCAGTAAAATACGTCTATTCTGTAGTTTAGGACTTTAGGATTAGTTCCATGATAGCACACAATCCACAAATAGCCTAGAATTATCATGGAAATTTATGGCAGATTTTTTCAAGTAGAATTCATGTATATTGTTCAGGTTGTGATGTGAAATGAAAGGTCAGATTGGATCGTAAAATCGTTCACTGACAAAATATTTCGGTTTATAGTAATGTTTCATGACCAACTGTGATTAACAACATCCACCACCGTCGTTAGATCGACCACCGCCCATTGGCATGGACGGGTTGGATGGCGAGTGCTGTGGGCCCAGTTTGATTCCATTTGCCTAAAAAGACAGATGTCACAAGTTTTTTCAAAAAAATCATTAATAATTCATGAGGAAAACACAAGAAAATCAGTACAATGTCCGTGGTTTTATATCTGATAAAAATCCTCCCTCCTGATTTACATAAACTTTAGCTTTGATTTTCTCGGCTTAGACAACGTTGATTTTCAAATTTACTACGTCAATAAATTTACCAAATGGGTTGTTTTTGAAGCTATTCAAAACATTTGCAGTGCATCTAAAACAATCGGTTACGCCTCGTATTTTAAAGCTGATAAAACACTGCAGCTCATGTTTTAAGTTTCTTAGTGCCTATCTAGTATTTGAGCTTTTTATATTTTTATAATCTTTCAGACAGGATTGCTTAAAGGACATTGGCAATAAAAGTTAAGTTTTTCTAATTTGAAAGAACTCGTAAAATTGTAATAGAAGATCTTTTCCAACTTTTTTGTATCTTTCTTTGTTTTCAAGATATTCCAGTTTGTTAAAACATAAAAACGCCTTGTGACACCAAACATTTTATATTGAGCAACCATAGAAGTGTAAGTGATTTTGTAATGTATGAAAATGCTGTACCCTGCTCCTGACGTCAGAGATCATCTCATTTACATATCAAACAAACGTATGTTTATATCAAACAAAAAGTTGTAAAAGATCTATTACAATTTTACGAGTTCTTTCAAATTAGACAAACTTCATTTTTATTGCCAATTTCTTTTAATATTACCATCAACTAAAGTTTCATCTTGATGTCTTAAATTCTTTTTCTAAAGTTGGTTCACTATTCACAGTTATGTTCCACGGTGATTCAACAGTGGAAATAAGAAAGTTTGCTCTGAACTTTAAAAAAACTTGGAAAAAAGTTACTCAAATGCCTGCCATTTCCTGTAAATTGGGGGCACACCTTTGAAAAGTAAAATCATCTGAGTTAAACAGAGTAAAATAAAGCTTTTTGGGGGCAGACTCATACCTCATTGTTTATGTCAAATACACCTTCCTGAATTTTCTTGTAAATTTCTTTAGCTGTGTCAATAAATGCCTAAAAGAAAAAATAAATAACTTAAAGTGGCTCTCTATTAGTGGTGTTGTAATCCGAGGGTTTGCCAAAACTGTCACTCCGAATCCGATCCAATGCAAAAAAATCGTAGTCCGATCCGATCCGATCCGAAAACAGCTGCTCAAATCCGATCCGATCCGAAAAAAATAAAACACCCGATATATGTTGCAATAGTTGCGCAAACTTTCCGAAAAGAAAACCAATGAACAAATAAAAATAAGAAAACTACTATACAATAATAATCTTATGTAATAATAGCCTTCATATATTGTGCAACGGGCATACAACTAGTGAATTTGTTAATTTTGTGACAAAAACAATGACAAAAGTGAACCTGATGCGGGTAAAAAAGTGCAAAACCCGATTCGATCCGAGAAAAATAGAACAAAATCCGATCCGATTCGAACGATAAAAGTTTAGTCCGAATCCGATTGGATTCGCACACCTCTACTCCCTATGGTTATTTTCACAGAGGACTGGGACTGTAATAGTCATACTGTTAGTTTGTATAAAAGGAAATTCATGTATATACCATTAAGCATTATATGGCCTTATTTTAGAAACATATGTAACAACTGAGGCAATAATCAGCAAATTGCAGTACCTCCTCAACATTAGCAGCTGTTTTGGCAGAGGTCTCCATGAAGATTAGCCCATGCTCCCGAGCAAAAGATTCACCCTACAAGAAATTACAATAAACAAAGTTATGACAATATTGTATCATTTCTACAAAGGTGCTATTTATTTTTTATTTATACATGTAATTACAGCACCGTACTACAAGAAGAAAAAATTAAGATTGGCCATTTTTAGTTCAACATTGAATTTTCAAAACAGCATAATACCTCTTCCCTTTTTACTTCACGTCTTGCTTCGAGATCACTAAAAGTGAGAAATGAAGAATACAAAGTTAGTTTGTTGACCAAATACAGTACATGTATTACAATCAGATGGACACTTTGGATAGATTTGAGTCAGCCACAAGAGTTCCTGTTTTAGAGAGTTCACTGCACACAGTAATATAATTAAGTACACACCTTTTATTTCCAATCAGCATAATGACCATATTAGAACTGGAATGTTGGCGAGCATCTTCAAGCCAAGTAGTTAGGTGATTAAATGTATCTCGTCTAGTTATATCATAAACTAACAATGCCCCAGCTGCTCCACGGTAATACGATCTCGTAATTGAACGGAATGACTCTTGGCCAGCCTTGAAAAGACAGTCATAAAGTTAATAAATATATCAACTCATCGTACTAAATTGTAGTCTGACACTGTAACATTGATTGTAATGTACAGTCAAGAAAGAAAAACCAGGAAAAAAACTCCAGAGCAATTATAATAAAATATCTGTCCACTCTTGAATTAGTCTTCAGATACTGTACAATTTTTTTAAATTATGAATAGGTTAGTTACCGAACCCAAGGTAACTACATCAGTTATTTACCGAGGTCCGAACTAACCTACTTTAATTAATAGTTCAAGATCACAGAGGTTGCCTAAGAAAACTGAGATACTGAGTTTGTTATTGCAGAGGTAACTTGTCTAAAAACACTTCAGTTGCAATGATAAACCCTTTATCACATTTGTGACCATTGATTAACCCTTATTCTCCCAACCACGCATAAATCAAATTAATGCCCCAGGCTAAAATACATTAGCCCAGGGTTTTAACTTGATTTATGCGTGGTTGGGAGTAATTATTATAAATAAACAACCACGGTACATCAAAGAAAACTACCGTATTTTCTGGGCGATAACCCGCACGGCGTATAACCCGCACAGCAACAAAAATGTCACTTTTGGAAAAATAAATCAGCGTATTACCCGCACCATCGTATAACCCGCAGCTGCTAATAATAGGTTTGGGCAAGGGAGCATGCCAGACTGACTTGTATTTCTTCTTTGTTCGGCGTTCCTCATTTATATTCGGCCATTTTGAATAATGCGGTATATATCATTAGCGTATCGCAGGCGCGGGCTACGGGGCCGAAGGAAACCCGAGCGCGTTCCGAAAATGAAATAACCGGGCCGTAGCCCGCGCCTGCGATACGCTAATGATATATACCGCATTATTCAAAATGGCTGAATATAAATGAAGGAACACCGAACAAAGAAGAAGAAATACAGGTCAGTCTGGCGTGCTCCCTTGGTTTGGGACCACAAGATGTTAAAAAAGTACAGTACCAGTAGTTGAAAGATGAAAGTAGAATCCTTGGTCTCCGGTCTTCGTGATGGCGTCATCTTAAGAATTCAACAGATTACCCGCACCACCCTATTACCCGCACTAATTATGTTTCCTAGCAAAATTAAGAGATAACCCGCGGGTTATCGCCCAGAAAATACAGTAAGGTGATCATGAACTAATTTCTTTTATTCACTTAAATACAAACCAGGATTCACCTAAAATCTCTTTTAATGTAAAGTCGAAGATTTAAAATGTACAGTAATCTGAAAATGATATTTTCCAAATGTGAGCAAGTGAAATTCATAATCCTTTACATCATGTGTCAGACTAAATATTACTATACCATATTTTCTGGGCGATAACCTGCAGGTTATCTCTTAATTTTGCTAGGAAACATAATTGGTGTGGGTAATAGGGTGGTGCGGGTAATCTGCTGAATTCTGCCGACGCCATCACAAAGACTGGAGACCAAGGATTCTACTTTCATCTTTCAACTACTGGTACTGTACTTTTTTTTAATTTTGTGGTCCCAAACCAAGGGAGCACACCAACTGACCTGTATTTCTTGACTTCTTTGTTCGGCGTTCCTTCATTTATATTCAGCCATTTTGAATAATGCGGTATATTCATTTTCGGAACGCGCTCGGGTTTCCTTCGGCCCAGTAGCCCGCACCTGCGATATGCTAATGATATATACTGCATTATTCAAAATGGCTGAATATAAATGAAGGAACGCCGAACAAAGAAGAAATACAAGTCAGTCTGGCATGCTCCCTTGCCCAAACCTACTATTAGCAGCTGTGGGTTATCCGATGGTGCTGGTAATACGCTGATTTATTTTTCCAAAAGTGACATTTTTGTTGCTGTGCGGGTTATACGCCATGCAGGATATTGCCCAAAAAATACGGTAAGTATTAAGTACTTATTTATTATATATTTATATACATGCTAGTGCATGCTAGAATATACAGCATGACGAATTCTCTACATAAAGCTAGGGCAAAGGTTTCCTGCATATGTTCTACGACTACCAACGCCGGTGTATCATCTTACAGGCATTAATAAACAAAGTGCGAAGTGATTAGAGCCTTACCCCAGTATCAGACAATCCAATCTGGCTTTGAAGGAATATCGTATTTCACCAAATCACAAGTCTGGTAGCTAATATTGTGTGCGTTGTGGTGCTGAATTTCACCAAATAATATTGTTTCAATAAAAAAAAATTCACCCATGACGAAAAAATACAAAATGATGTATATTAATTAAACAAAATGGAAGGGTCCGTTTTGGCGCGAGTGCTGGGCACCGCCCACCGTGGACAGAACCCTGGTGGGTGATTTGGTGTAAAATGGGTTGGCCAGGAACTAAGTGCTCGCCATCTTGAATACTGCGTGTTTAAAGGTCCAGGTACAAAATTAATTTGCCATGGTGGAACCCATTTTGTGAATAGATTTTCTCACCAAAAATATTGGTGGGGATATGAGGTGGGGAAAAATTATGGAATGCAGTAAGGAGTGTTAGAACCCAGGGATGAGTGGCAGCACACCATTAAACAGCATGCACAGGGGCAGATCAAGCATGAGCAGGGCCCCTGGCACATTAGTGGCTGACTCACATCTCCCCCCCCCCCCCCCCCCCCCAAAGTCAGGGCTTTCAAAATAAGGCGGTGGCTGGCGGAGCTCCATGAGGGATACCGCTGGCTACTTTTCTTTCAAATATCAAAATATCTGCTCTGCACCTTTCTCTCTACTTTAATTAAGCATCAAAATAAAGTTATTCTTTACTCAACCTTGTCTATTTTTATTCCTTTTTTGAAAACAATCAATGTTTGTATTCGTTCAAATATATTGACTTCGTCCATCTTGAATTGTTTCGCAATGTATCCGTTATGGTTCTCGGCCCATGACTGGTTTTTTGATGATTAATAATTTGATTACTCAAAAGCCCTGTGTGCCTTCGATCATAGCATGCGGTCAATGTGGCAGTGTTCAGTGACAGTGACATTGAACTAGCTAAATATCACTTTTCTATATAAGACTGAAAATTTGTAAAATTTGATAAAATCCGGTATAATAAAATGTCTGAGCAGTTGTTCTTTATTACAATATATTAGAATGGTTTTAGTTGTAGTTTAAAGATAAAAACTCCCCATTCACCTTACAGCCGCCTACTTTCTCATCGCAACCACCTACTTGAAATAATTCTGAAAGCCCTGAAAGTTAGAAAGGGACTAGGAAAATCAGAGAAAATTAACAAAAAAAATGCGAATGCAACGTCCAGCTGCGAATAGCTATCTTGTAAAAGTGTTTGCGTTTATCTACGGTACTCAACCTACATTTCTGGAACTTGGTTCTATTTCTAAGATATTCAGTATATCTATTTAAAGGCCCCAAAAATCTGCAGGGTCCCCCAAAAGTGCAGGGCCCTCCCCTTGATCTGCCACAGAGTACGCCTCATCTTTTTTTTTTCAAGTTATCTTTTTTTTAATTAAAGAACTTTTTAATAATGAGTAGCTGTGTGTTATCTCTTCTATAAATGATGTTGAGTTTGTCTAATAAGAGACTTCACCATTTCGAGGAGCATGTCAAACAAATTTAGTTTTACATTCTAAATAATTTCAGAAATTAATAACAAAAAAATTAACACACACACACACATTGAACCTAACTATAAAAAAAATAATATATAAAATACAAAAATAAAACCACAACACAACAATCTCAAAACACCTTCCTTTTCTCTTATACAAGGCACAAAAGCTTTTTGAGAATCGAGTATAAATTCATTTTAAAAGTTTTTTTAATGTATCTTTTACAACGGAAGAATAGCAATAAATTAAGACTGATATGAAATAAAATATCCTCTAGAGAGCGTTATGAATTAATATTGATTTGTTTGCAAAACAACGACAATAAACAGCCCAAACTGGAAAGATGAATATATCTAGTTTAATATAGCTAGCTACAGACTAGAACATTTTCATAGTGAACATACCGTATCCCATATCTGTAATTTTATTTGTTTTCCATCAATAGTTATCATCCTCGCCCCAAATTCAACTCCTTAAAAGCGTAGAGAAACCAAAACAAATCGATAAATGAGAAAAGAAATGCCGAGATCTAGAAGCTACGCTTTGTTAATTCATTCAATCATTTGGCATCGAAGCGTAGACGGTAGAGTCGAGCATCAAATATATCTATCTTTCCAAACGTTCCCTTGAACTTACCTATTGTTAGATCGTGCACAGGTTGAAACCGTTTGTCTGTGAACTGAAGTAGAAGACATGATTTCCCAACGCCTGTAGTTTGAAAAAGAAAAAGTAACCATTTTGAATACACAAATCGTACGCTTCTTTCTTCTAGAAATTAAGATGGCCGCTGTCAGTGTCACCCATCGTCTTTTGTTATTCAATTGAGTTAAATTACGTGAAAAACGACATAAATAATGTCGATTTTCACACCAACATTTTCTTCTTACCCGTATCTCCAATAATAATATACTTAAAAAGATAGGCATACGACATTTTCAAGCTGATCTCGAAAACAACAGATCAAGCGTTCAAAGTTCTTTTGATGTCAGCTCTCTGACTAATTTATGAGTGACGTCAATCTGCGCATGTTCCGTGGGCCATATCACCAGTTCTGGAAAAAAGGCGCAACGTGTCACTTATTATGGCCAGTCATGTCATGACTCATCTTCAAAATAGAGGATTTTGACCGTTTTTAGCCTCGAAATCATTAATTGCTAAATTTTGGCTTTTTTGAAGGGTTTCATCCTGATAATCTTAGAATTAAAGAAAGATTTGTGGATAGTGATGACAGCTGAATAACTTTTCTGAGCTTTCGGCCCGTGACTCGGCCTTGACAGAATATTGTCTCATGTGATTCGCATCACCCAAGCAACTGATGAATTATTTAAATAGAACATGTACACATCATATGATAACAATGGCGTATCACCAATGACAGCACAGTTGACCGTAATTTTCTTAGCGCTAGAGGGCGTTCGAGCCAAATGGAAGAGTCGAAGAACTGAAGGCCATATCCACCAGACTGTAAAGTTGGCCAACTGTGCGGAGAATTTTCGATCGTCATTGCCGTTTTTGCGCGGACAGATCGCCAAAATTGCGCAGTAAACAAAACGAAAACGTCGCTTTAATGCTAGAAAAAGCCCATTTACATCCAGAAAAGATGGCAGTCTCCCCTCTCTTTTTTTCTCTTCCTTTCTTTCTCCTTTACAAATTACACCTTCCTCTCTTTTCTCTTTCCATTTCTCAAATACTTATCCGTTACTTATGGAATCCTTGTATGGGGAAGTTGCAATGTAACTCTATTTGACAGATTAGAAAAAATGCATGTTCGGGCTGCCAAAATAGTTTACGGTCTTGATTGGTACACTGAATCTAGGGTCGTTTTATCAAAAGCAGGGTGGAATTCGCTATTATGGCACTACAAGCATAGGTTAGTAGGTCTAACTCATAAATGTTACCACGGTAATACACCGCAGCAAACTTCAAGTATGTTCATTAAACGCAACATTACAGCGTACAACCTTAGAGGACAGAACAGGCTAAATTTACCAGCCTGTGTAACGGACATTATGCATAAATCAATATTGTATATATAGGGGATCAGTTTTGTGGAACAAGTTACCAACAAGTTTACAAGAATCCTCATATACTATATTGATGAAAACCCTAAAAAATAATGATTTTTTGGATAGCATTGAAACTTTCAATGCATATTAAAACCTTAAGTGCATTGAAGAAATTTAAGTAATTATTGAATTAATTTAAGTATTTACTGAATTAATTTGTTATAATATTTATTTATATATTTTATATAGATGTTTGTAATTAGTTGCACGACCACATCAGCACTTGTGCTGCATTTAGACTTATCGTGTTTAAATAAATGTTTTTGTATTGTATTGTATTGTATTGTATTGTATTGTATTGTATTGTATTGTATTATATTATTGGGCCACAAGTCGCATTGTGTCAGTTTATTTTCAGATGTTACTTTGTTATTTAAATGTTCTTTCAAATATTGACAGACTTCATTTTCGCTTCATGATCATAGGCACTTCAATATGAAACATTGAGGAGGTTAAGCCCGACTTCCGATGCGAATACGAATACAAATATTCTACACTTCCGCTTCGTTGTCAAATATTCAAAATCCGATACGCTTCCTAATTCGAATGCGAATACAGAAACTGTGAAACATGGCGGGTAATAAAAACTTCGAAGACGTCTTACTTCTGCAAGCATATGATGATGACACTATAGACGAGGAAGAGCTTCTTCTCGTCCTAGAGCTAAGTAAATTACTACCGAAATCCCATACGCCGTCGTTAAATGATCTACTGCGCATGATCAGAACCGTATTCAGTATTGGTACTCACATTTTGGAAGTGGAACCAATCTCGTTCCCAGAGCCCACGTTCCCCACCCGGGAAACGAGACTCTCTGGGATAATCCGTTCACGCCATCACAGGATTCTTGTTATCCGGAAGAAGAGTTATATAGAGTTCACTGTGTTCATCAGCCAATGAAATATCGATCTGAAACGGATTATCCCAGAGTCTCTCGTTTCCCGGGTGG
Organism: Paragorgia papillata; assembly: GCA_035771165.1. Lineage (NCBI taxonomy): Eukaryota > Metazoa > Cnidaria > Anthozoa > Scleralcyonacea > Coralliidae > Paragorgia > Paragorgia papillata. Next base: position 587,286 of record JAWNZC010000025.1, on the reverse strand, counting down.
GGAACGTGGGCTCTGGGAACGAGATTGAAGTGGAACTTAAAGGCACAGCGTGAAGGTATTACACCCGTTTTCAAAATTACGCGACCAGGCCGGAAATATTGCAGTCGACATGCGAGTTTTATGTAATATTTAAAACACGAGCAGGAGTGTTTTATCGGATTTAAAACCACGAGGGCGCAGCCCGAGTGTTTTAGATCTGATAAAACACGTGATGCGAGTGTTTTGAATGGCTTCAAAAACGATTCGTTATTGGTTATGTTCATTAGTATTCTTTATATAAAATTGTATGTTCATTAGTATTCTTTATATAAAATTGCATGTTCATTAGTATTCTTTCTGACGTCAAGAAGTTTTATCAGGTATAAAACCACGGACATGGTACTGATTTCCTTTGTGTTTTCCTCATGAATTATTAATGAGTTTTTGAAGGCAATTCAAAATACTTTCGTACAACTTACTTTGTCATCGTATTCAACATTCACATGGCTTGCATTGTTATTCGGTTAAATAATTCGCCATTCGCTCAGCATTAACGTCCTCATAACATTTCATTGTATTTGGACTCAGTTCGTATTGATGTCCGCCATTTTGTGACAACGAATTGCTACATCACGCCACATGCTTGTCAACTTCCGGGATCGCGTAATTTTGAAAACGGGTGTAAATTAGCGCTTGATTAATAGATTTGCGCGAGACAAAAATTATATTTGTGTGCAAAGGAAAGGAATAATATTCTTAAAACGGTAAAAGGTAAGTCATTAGTGCATTTTCTTACGGACAATTTGGCTGTGTGATATTCACCATAAATTTAAACATGTGAACATGAATTTGTCCACAACGTTTTTTAAGTTTGCGTCATGGTGACAGTGCCTTTAACCCATTGAACTATAAGAAGACTGGAACGATAACTCGGGGGATTTTGAAGCCAGTGCCAGTCCCTTTGCAGGTAGCTCCCTAGCCTGGTACCCTGGCCCAATCAAAGAATATGGGCCAGGTAACCACTAAAGACTTCTGCTTTCCTATTGGTTAAATTTTCGCGCGTTTTTAGTGGCTATGAGTAAAACTGCAATCGTCATAAGTGGATTTAGCCCTGATGACGCGAGAATGAGATTAGTGGTTACCTGGCCCTTATTTCTTTTGAAATTGGGCCAGGGAACCAGGCTAGTAGCTCCCGTGCTTCAAGTTACTTAATTTTCATCCTGCCATATATTTTGTTTGGGACGATAACAAATTACTCCAAAACAACGGATTGAAATACATTGTTTTATACGTATGTTTTTAGAAATAACATTGGCTTCAATTTGATGTATAGTATAAGTTTCCTCGTTATTTTAAACTTTTTAAAATGTAGTAAATGTTCGACCATATTTCGCTGGGAAATAACACTAAGAAACTTGTTGAAGTTTTTCTGAGTTTTGAGCTGAAATACTTAACGCTGAACGTTGGGCTATATATATGAAACTGAAGCTATTGAAAAATGCTATTTGGTATAGAAACTTCAAGACTTTAGCTAAAAGGGAAATAATTAAAAAATAGAAAAACAACTGCCATTTTGTAACCTACGGCAAACAAAATGGCAGTTGTTTTTCTATTTTTTATTTATTTCCCTTTGAGCTAAAGTCTTGAAGTTTCTATACCAAATAGCATTTTTCAATAGCTTCAGTTTCATATACAGCCCAACGTTCAGCGTCAAGTAATTTCAGCTCAAAACTCAGAAAAAATAACATTTAAAGATTTTTGGCTTCATCTATTCATAGGGCCTGACTTATGAAGTTAGCGTTCCAGTTTACTTAATACTTTAACCTCGCCTATTTTCTCCAAAAAGGCAACACGCAGCTCACTGTTTTCAAAAATGTACAAATTTAAAACCCCAATATTGTCAAGAGAAATAAATTTAAATTTTAATATTTCTTAAAAAATTGAGAGAAATTACTAGAAATTCATTTTGAGAGAAATCTCCCCCAGAGAGAAGTTGGAAATCGGAACCAGTGTCGGTATATGATCGGTTTACCAACCGACAAATACTGTTGTATCTAATTATTGAAGTTATTCACAAGACAATCTGTTATTATTAACACGGATATAAAATGAACGACCGGCGATTAACTTAAATACTAGGGCGATCAGAGCGCTGTTGTTCAATTTTAAAAAATATCATACACGCCTCGTACATTACAAATTCTTTGGCGAGGCAGCCATATAGGTCTATTAAATAGTCTTTTTATACATTTCCAAACACCAATAGTTAAGCCCCGAACAGACGACCAAGTTTTCCTTGACAAGTTCCTTGGTAACTTTCCTTGCTCGTGTGTACGATGAACACGTTTTTTTCAAACAATTTTCCTTGACAAGTTATAATTTGTTCGTGTGTACGGTTGGACAAGTTTTCCTTGACAGTAATGATCGCGTAATAAGCTTCGGAGGTGAGTTGTCAAGTTTTCCTTCACGACTATACACACGAACAAATTTCCTTGTTCAAAAGCTGGCATGACCAGCTTTTGAATAAGGCTCCTAATTGTCAAGGAAAAGCTTGTCAATTTGTGTCGTGCACACGAACAAATAAAACTTGTCAAGGAAAAACTTGTCAAGGAAAACTTGCTCGTCTGTGCGGGGCTTTAGGGACATTATCGATCAGAAAAAAGGTGAATCAATTATTACTAATATTCCCTGGAACGTTGAAGGTATTCGATTTTCGCTAGTCACCAATAAATAAGTTATTGTTTTAAGATAATTTTTCTTCTATGTCGCGTATAACATGCGCTCAAAACTGATTTCTACTGAGAATATCTACATTCATAATTATAGATTTTTTATCGTTTGGTTTGTTGAATGTATGAACTACCAAATAATGCTGAAATGACAAGATTTTGAGTGCTAAGCCAAAAAGAAAATGTTGTCTGAACAAAAGCAAGTTATGCATTGATTAGGCCTGCGCTAAAAACGTCGCACAATAGACGAATTTAATTCGGATTAACTTCGTCGGTAATCCGACGTCTAGTTAAACGTCGAATTTAATTGTTTTTACTTGGACGTGTGGAGCCTGAAAACGATTTCGTTAAAACATGGCGCCGAACTGTCACAGACAGAAAAGAAACACTTTATTCGACGCGACGATAATTCGTCGACGATAATTCGTCGTGTAACTCTCGAACACGCATTATCGTCGTATTATCCGTCCGACTCAGACGAATTTAATTCGTGTGTCGAATTTAATCGAGTTATAACGTCGCAGTTTTGTGGAATAAAATTCAAACGATTAAATTCGTCTGTTGTGCGACGTTTAGCGCAGGCCTTACTGTAAATATGGCGAATTCAACATTTAAATTTTTTTTTTAATATTTTGATATGTCTCCCAACCCCCAAATGCTCATAAAAAGCTTTTTGATTCTATAAGCTACACAATAATGCTAAAATAAGGAAGTTTTGAGTGGTACACCCAAAAGTTCTAGGCTTTTGAGCGCTTTTCGCCGAAATACGCGACATAGAAAAAATCCCCCTCTTAACGATTTATCCTCTGCTCTTTTCAGTAAAATACTCCCCCCCGGTGATCATGATCAGCTTGGACCAGTTTCGCCACACGGTCTGTCCGAAGGACTGGGCCCGAACGTAGGATCATGCTCGCATGATCTCAGGATGGAATGGGACCCAAGGGGATACCTTCGTCATCGCTATCCTCGAGGTCCTCGCTCTGTTCGTTCTCACTGTCGCTATTGAACACCTTGGTCTCGGGATCGTCCAAACCTAATTGTTTCGTGTAGTTCAACGAGGCCGTAGATAGACCACTCGGGAAGCCATTAAACCCAAGTGACTCGCCAAAGTTCCTGGCGGTAAGGTTTGGGGGGTTCGTCACGGGGAACGGAGAATCGTAGACAAACGTTGACGACTTCTGAGAACTGGAGCCGACGCTGCCTGTCGAGGTGCTCGACGTCGGGCTGGAGCCTGCCGAGCTCTTGGACGGCATTTGGGCAGGGAAACCCGCACCGAATCCGGGCGATGTACTGGGAGGCGGACGGGAGTAACCCATGATGCCACTGTTGGGGTAGTTAGAGTAGTTTAGGTAGGGGTTATTGCCGAACGGGAACTCGGTGTTGTTGAAAGGCGAGACACGCATGGGGGTGGTTGCAGAAGGACTCACTACGGTCGGGTTGGTAGGGGGGACACTGGTTGATTCGAACAATGATGGCGGCTTGTCCGGATGAGATGACGATGAGCTCAGGCGACGTTGAATTTCTTTGAAGTCTCTTTCAGGAGTGTCCGCAGTACGCTGTTGAAAATAACAAATAATTATTAATTAACACACTTTAATTTATGCTTTATAACGTAATGGAACTAGAACTGTAGCCACTAAAGGGTAGAATTAGGGATGCTCAAAATTAAAAAAAAAACCTATTAAATTGTCAAAACCACATATTTTATAATACTCTTAATGGACATACGCGGCCAAACGTCAAGCTTCGCTCTTAATAGCGAAGAAATAAGGAAAAGAAGGCTCCGCTTGCAGGGTTCGCTCTTAAAAACACTCGCTAGAATTGACGCAAATACATTTCCAATCCATGCACTATTGGTCAATGTATCGTATAATTTTTTAACAGAAAAGCACGTGTATATTTATTTAGCCTTGTATATATTGATTATAACGATAAGAACATGACCTTTGTTGGGTCATATTGTTTATTTGTGGCCCCAATCTCGTTCCCAGAGCCCACGTTCCCCTTATGGGCGGGCGGGAAACGAGAGGCTCTGGGATAATCCGTTCACGCCGTCACAGGATTCTTGTTTTATCCGGAAGAAGAGTTATATAGAGTTCACTGTGTTCATCAGCCAATGAAATATCGATGTGAAACGGATTATCCCAGAGTCTCTCGTTCCCGTGTGGGGAACGTGGGCTCTGGGAACGAGATTGTTGTGGCTGTGGCAGTAGTAACATATGCATCCTTGCTCAGCCCGGGCGCAAATGTTTATATGCGGGCTATTTAACAGTTATACCATGAGCTCGAGTCGTATATGAGCTCATAGCCAACGAGGCGCTTCGCCGAGTTGGCTATTAGTTCGTATACGACGAGAGCGAATGGTATAACTGTTTTATTATATAGCCAAGCACTGTACAAGAGACAAAATTACAGCGAAATGTTTCAAACGACAAACTTCCGGCATAGGCAACTAATACTTCCGCCATGCGTAATGATGCATTCACATTGAGTTTCTCGCTGAGCTGTTCGGCAAACAGCTTTGAAATTAATGTTGCATAAATGTTGCTCGAGAGGCAAGGAATGTGTTAAGCAGATCAACAAAAAAGATTAAAAGGTACCTTTATGAAGTCAAAAGGTGGGTCAGTTGTTTATATTAGCGTTGCTGTCGTGAAAAAGGTTTTCATTTCATGCAAAAATGAAACTGAAACACCTTCGGCAGTGAAACTAAATTACTTAGTTCAGTCAGTGGTTGTTTTTGAGAAAGAACATGCTTTTTACTACTCCAAATGCTTATCTAAATAAAAAAGTCTCTTTACTGGTGATCTCCTACGAAAAGTGTGTTGTAAGCTTGATTTTAACCGTGAGTTTCTTTGTTTGGCAACAAATTAATATCAACCCGTTAATTTAGTCGGGTTTTTGAAGTAAAAAGACGAAATTTTTAGGTGAATTTTATCATTTGACATGCTAAATTGTGTATTTGTTAATGCATTTTTACACAATGTTGTTTTTTTACACATTTGTTGGAGGGTGTTGATGTTTTTTTGTATAAAAATCCGTCAATTTCAACTCTTTTCGGCAGTTTAAAAAACATGCCGCCATCTTGTTTTTCCTCTACTAGTAGGATATGAGCTGATAGCCTGGTAGTAGGGAACCAATCAGATTACGCAAAAGCTCATATCCGATAGCATGCTATATAATAAATACAAATACACAATATGTCCGCCAAAAGTCATATTGTTGCCTTTTTAAATGTGTGCATGCCGCTTGATTTACCCGGTATGGTCGATAGCATTTTCCTACCAAACCATCACGAATATTCATGCAGTTCTCAGGAAATGAACCAGGAGACGAAATATATTGTTGAGTAAAGACATCAGAAGGAAGGCAGCAACATGGTTAGTTCATCATTTAATCAGAGAAACGTGACCCATGCATCCTCATCATGTGTCTATCTAACAACAAGACGCCTGGGTCAGGCTTTCACTCGGGCTACTGGCAAGTACGCGGAGCCTGAACGAAGGCTGAATGTGGTGCAAACCTCACACTGGTGAACATAGGGGTGTTGGTGGCACAGTGGTTAGTGCACGTGCCTTTCACCTCTGCGAGCCGGGTTCGATTCCTGCACGGTGCAGTTATCTAATTAAAAAAATTCACCTTGGCCGCATGTGAGAAGAGTGCTTCCAGTTTGACTCTACCAAACACCACAGGTTTCCTTCGGGTACTCCAGTTTCCTCCTCTAGTAACACTGAACCAATGAGGGTGGGCGCTTACTGGACCTCTGAGGATAACAGTTTAGATATAACTGATAGAGTTATCCAGTATAAATAAGGTTAGTTTAGTTTAGTTTTAAAGTCAGCCAGTCCACTTCCAAAATCTACCATCAACGTGCAAGAACACCTTGATACCATCAACGTGCAAGAACACCTTGATCAAAAGGCAAAGCTGTTCAACTTTTTGTCCAACTCCAAAAGCAAAAGGAGCAAAGAACTTACAACATGTCTCACGGCTTCACTCACTCACACGGCTAACCACTCACCGGAAGCGTGAATAGCAGCGGAAGTAAAATGTGCAAAAATGCAAAATCGTGACACCAAAAAAAGAGGAACTGAGCCGGAACCTAGACTCCGCCTACCACAGATAGCCCAAATAATAAGCATCAAGTCCCTCGCCATGCACAATGCTTCGAAACACTGAAACCCAGATCTCGTGCCACTCGTTGAAAGCACTCCATTAAGTATCAGTTTTGCTGTAAAATCAAAGCATAATTCACTTACTTTTAACACAGATGCTCGGAAGGTGTTCGGTTGTACAGGATCGTCGGTGGTTGGCTGATTTGGTTTAATACGAGACTGAAAAAAATACAATCGCAGAAAAAAGAGAATTAACACTCGATGAAACGAGTTTTCAGTTAAAAGAACCCGCAAATTCCGCATGAGTTTGAATAAGTTATATCCAGGTAACTGTCGCGTATGCTCAATCAGCTCAAATAAAATACATGATTTTGGCAGTCAAAAATTCCCTTAGCGGCTTAGCCTGTGCACAGCCTGAATATACAATCCTGTAAGTTGGTAAGTGAAAACTTATGATAACTTGTTGAAACCTTGCTGAACTTGATTTGAAAAGTAGATTCTGATTGGCCAAATCCAGACACTCCTTTTAGCCAATTACAATCTTTGCAAGATCAAATAAACCATTATGGTCACGTGCACTTTGAACCAATCAAAATCTATTTATCAGATCTGAGAAGTGACGTGAGGGTTCGACAAGCTATCGTGACTACACGAATTTCTACAGGCTGAATTACAGGTTGTATATTCAGGCGGTACACAGGCTCTTAAAGTTTGTCACCACGGCAAAATCATTATTTCATAACCTTTTTTTTACCTCGTCAAGTTGGTTTTCAATCGAAGCCCTCCTCATGTTAACGTCGCTAACAATGGGACATTCCCGAGGGCCATTCATTAGTTCCCGAGGTAAATAAACGTTCGTGTTGTTTCCTTTCGCCCAATCCTGGAGCTCCCCGGCAGGTTGCGATGGTAACGTCGTTTGTAGCGAATCAGAAGCAGCAGCAGCGACTTGGATCGGCAATTTCTCCGGCTTCGGTTTACGCCCTCTTCTCTTCTTTTCCGATGGTGGTTTCGGGGGTTTGTCGGCTTTCTCCTTCCGCTGACGTTTTTTCTTCGGTTTCCCGACGTGAGCCTGCGCTCCAATAGCTTGAGCTCCAATGTCGGGAGTTTCTATTTTAAACGGAATGTTAAGGTCATCTTGGTACGGAGTAGTCATCACAGAATCCTTGGCGACGTTTCCGTCAAGCCCTGCATAATAAAATGACCAGATATTGTAAAATAATTTTATTGTTTTTACTAAGCTAAAAAAATACAACTATAGATACAACAACTGAGTTTCCGAACTATATACTCTCGATATCTTCAATGTTAAACTCACTATATGATAATCTACATGCGAGAATTTTATTTAAGCAAATAACCATTTGCATGCACAATGCAAACGATAATAGCGTTAAAATTGGTCTGAAGGTAGGCGGCAGGGTGACCCCATCGAACTCTAAGTAAACTGGAACGCTAACTCCATAAGTCAGGCCCTATGAAATATGAAACTGAAGCTATTGAAAAATGCTATTTGGTATAGAAACTTCAAGAGTTTAGCTAAAAGGGAAATATTTAAAAAATAGAAAAACAACTGCCATTTTGTTTGCCGAACGTTACAAAATGGCAGTTGTTTTTATATTTTTTAATTATTTCCCTTTTAGCTAAAGTCTTGAAGTTTCTATACCAAATAGCATTTTTCAATAGCTTCAGTTTCATATATAGCCCAACGTTCAGCGTTAAGTATTTCAGCTCAAAACTCAGAAAAACTACAACAAGTTTCTTAGTGTTATTTCCCAACGAAATATGGTCGAACATTTACTACATTTTAAAAAGTTTAAAATAACGAGGAAACTTATACTATACATCAAATTGAAGCCAATGCTATTTCTAAAAACATACGTGTAAAACAATGTATTTCAATCCGTTGTTTTGGAGTAATTTGTTATCGTCCCAAACAAAATATATGGCAGGATGAAAATTAAGTAACTTGAAGCACGGGAGCTACCTGCAAAGGGCCTGGCACTGGCTTCAAAATCCCCCCCGAGTTATCGTTCCAGTCTTCTTATAGTTCAATGTGTGACCCTACCTGTGAAATTTTGCTTGGAAACCCGGGCTAAGTTTGACCAAGGTGCCAGGGTAACCCTACCTCCTTGTAAAATCAGAAAATTGCATGTTCGATTCTCCAGAAACATTTTCTTAGTATCTAAACATGACGAACAGCTGTTACATTACACCAAACCCGGACACGTAGGCAATAGGCTGCGAGTTCGATCCATATGAGGCTCGGAAACAAGTATCATTCAATACTGAAAATAGCATTAAACAAGGACACTCTCTTATATAATCGTTAAGTTCTCGCAGGAATGTTTTGTGGATTTAAATTAATACAATACAATACTTTATTGAACTCTCCCCAGGGGGGCTTTTCAGAGTCAATTAGAATTACTAAATTTATATAAATATATATGTTACATAATGAGGTACTATGAATTATAAATAATTAGAATCATTAAAAAATAAAAAAAATAAAAATTGAAAACAAAAGGTCGGTGGCAAAATTAGGAACAAGTTTCTAAAAGATGTCTTCGAAGTTTACTTTTAAAAATATGTATTGATGCGCTAGATTTAATGTTCACTGGGAGAGCGTTCCAGAGTGAAACGGCGCGATAATAAAACGTTCTTTGGCCGATATAGATTCGACAAATGCTCGTCAAGTTAAGAAGGTACTTTCAGCTTTGAGTTTGTCTCGTCTAGAGAGTTGTGCCGAACCTATAACGACAGCGCGTGTACAGTAAGAACTGACAAAAATTACTCATCAATTACCTTCAGCATCTTTCTTTTTTCTCTTCCTATTCTTCTTAAGAGTGACTTTTAATCCCTCATGCTAAACAAAACAAAAAATAGATCGTTTCACTTGATTATAAAGAGCTAGTTAACTTAAAGTGTCTATGTCATCCTCAGGGACTTTACATATTTATACTAATTGGAACATTCTGAGACGATTTGTAATATATCTTCTCAGGCGAAAATTTCATCTTCATGGATTATTTTGCCGTTAAAGTTGACGGAAGTGACGTCGAAAGAGGAATTTGTCTATATGAAAACCACTTTACAGATTCCTCTTTTGACGTCACTTCCGTCTACTTTAACAGCAAAAAAATCCATGAAGATGACATTTTCGCCTGAGGAGATATATTACAAATCTTCTCAGAATGTTCCAATTAGTATAAATATGTAAAGTCCCTGATGATGACATAGGCACTTTAACAAACACAGCTAGGAAGAACCCATTACCTTTTTAACTTTGAAAGCCTTCGAAGCAGGATCCGGCAACGGTTCACCAGCAAAACTCCCATCCATCTCGCTCTCGGCAAACATCTGGAAGGCACCGGGAGAAACGGATACATCAGGAGCCGATTGATCAACCGTTCTTTCCGCTCTCTCTGGTTTTGACGGCCATTCGCCGGACACGACCAGATGACACAGCTGCTGGACACGGTGGAACACGACCCGGTCCTTCGGCCACCACGGCTTAAAGGCCAACGACTCGTTCACGGCAGGATTCATGTTCACGACCATATTGGGGATTAGAGGTACTTCAGGTATACCACTATCTTGATAGTCTCCTTCCATAAATCCGGGGAGCGGTGGCTTCTCCGATCGTTTCTCGCCAGCCGAGAGCGAGTCGTTACTAGCGTCAGCAGGATTAGACGGTAGCGATGACACTTGTTTGACTAATGACGACAGGGCATCTGATCCGGGTATAGGAGGCATACCCTGTACGTAATTCTAAATAAAAGAACAGTGACAACGTGTTTAAAGTGCATATAACGTCTGTGGGGATTTAACATATTTGTAATCTATGGATTCTCCTGAGAAAAATTGTAATATATCTTGTCAACCGAACATTTCCATCTTCATAGACTTTTTTGCTGTTAAAGTTGACAGAAGTGATGTCAAAGCGGGCATCTGTAAAGAGGTTTTCATGTAGAGAGATGGAAAATCTTGAATATCAATTTGAGATTATTTAACAAAATCACTTTTAACTGTGCATGTGCTTCTGTGTATCGCAGGACACTATACATGAAAAGTTTCAAATGATTTACTTGAAATATTGCAAGAATAGACATGATTTTCCAACAACTCACTATACAGTGTGACGTCTAAGTGATGTTATTTGCATATCACGCAAATCTCAATATCTAAAGTACGAAGTGAGATATGGAAGAGCTCAATGTCGTTCCCAGAGCCCACGTTCCCCACCCGGGAAACGAGAGACTCTGGGATAATCCGTTTCAAATCGCTACGTTACTGGCTGAATAGTGAGCATGAGTTGGTCTGAAGTGACCGGAAGTAGAATTAATAAAACCAAAATAACAAAGATGTCGGACGACAAGACTCCAGTGAAGACGTTGCCGCGATCGATATCTTCGCCGTATGTGTGTAGATGCTGTAATTCGAGCTTCGCCAGCAACCCCATTGACTTGTTTGCGGAAAAGTCAAACAAGGAGAACATACTATCCAGATTCCGCTCAGATATTTACGCATGCGTACCTCAACCGGAATAACAAGAATCCTGTGATTTGAAACGGATTATCCCAGAGTCTCTCGTTTCCCGGGTGGGGAATGTGGGCTCTGGGAACGAGATTGGGAAGAGCTAGAAACGTCAATCTTTATAACTTCAAAAGTTCTTGTAAATAAGTGTCTCTCCCGAACTTATTTTTAACTGCATAAGCACTTTAAATGGTTAAACCCCAAAAATAAAGGGCCAAGAAACTTGCCTGCTTGTAAGTCGGCGGTGCTTGTTCGCCGTTTTTCGGAACGCCATCGGAGATAGCAAAGCCACCGTTCTCTGACGTCGACGCAGTGGGCGATATAACGGTATTGGAAATGACAGGGAAAGTTTGATTATCCAAAGAACCTTCTTGACTCTCTAGTGTTTCTATTTTCTCCAATACTGATCTATCCAATGTCTTGTCGAAGGCCACTGGAGTACTGTTGACACTTCTTGGTACTGATTCTGGACTGCCACTGGTTAGATCTGGCGGGTTTCCTGGAGACGAAATTGGGCAACCATAAACCATGATGTAAATGAGACGTAATAAGATACGTTATGATAGTGGTAATAGTGACGGTGGTGATAGTAGTGGTGGTGCTGCTGCTGATGATGGTGGTGCTAATGATGATAGTGGTAATGGCGCTGATAATGATGATGGTGATGATGGTGGTGATGGTGATGATGGTGACAGTGGGGATGGTGATAGTGGGGATGGTGATAGTGGGGATGGTGGTGATGATGGTGGTGCTAATGATGATGGTGGTGGTGATGGCGCTGATAATTGATAATGGTGGTGCTGATGATAGTGGTGATGCTGCTAATGATGGTGGTGATAATGATGGTGGTAAAGGTAATGGTGACGGTGATGTTGTTGATGATGATGTGGACATTTGGAGCCACAAAAAAAACTTGGATATTGGCCTCATTAGCAGCCTCTTATGTGTACAAACGTCGTCACAATATGAAGTCAGAACACTGTTTAAATCACAGACCAATCCATTCAACGAAATTAATGTACTTAGAAGGAAACCCCCTCCCCCTCCCCCAATATACAAAAAGGATCATATCAGAAGTTTTGTACGACTGTCACTAACCTGTTACTGCAATCGGTTGCGATCCCATCTCGCTTTTTAACTCGTAAAACGAGAGTTCGGGATCTTGAAGAATGTTCAGATCAGTCCTTGTTAGACCATGCCTGTGAAAGAACCAAAATAAAGGATTGAAAAGTGAAGTTATTGTATTCCTGGTGAGATAACTTTCTGAAATTCTAATCTATTCAGACAGACATTATGGTGACAGACAGACAGACAGACAGACAGACAGACAGACAGACAGACAGTGGAACAGAAAGCACCAGAGTGGAATAGAAAGCACCAGAGTGGAACAGAGAGCACCAGAGTGGAACAGAGTTCACCAGAGATCACCAGAGTGGAACAGAAAGCACCAGAGTGGAACAGAAAGCACCAGAGTGAAACAGAGAGCACCAGAGTGGAAGAGAGAGCACCAGAGTGGAACAGAGAGCACCAGAGTGGAACGGAGAGCACCAGAGTGGAACGGAGAGCACCAGAGTGGAACGGAGAGCACCAGAGTGGAACGGAGAGCACCAGAGTGGAACAGAAAGCACCAGAGTGGAACAGAGTTCACCAGAGTGGAACATAGTTCACCAGAGTGGAACAGAAAGCACCAGAGTGGAACGGAGAGCACCAGAGTGGCGCGGAGGGCGGACAGACAGACAGACAGACAGACAGACAGACAGACAGACAGACAGACAGACAGACAGACATCCTGGTGACAAACAAACAAACAAACAAACAAACAAACAAACAAACAAACAAACAAACAAAACCAACCAACCAACCAACCCAGACAGACAGACAGACAGACAGACAGACAGACAGACAGACAGACAGACAGACAGACAGACAGACAGACAGACAAGCAGACAGACAAGCAAAGGTAAAAACATAACCTCCTGGCAGAGATAATTAAGACATTAATTCATAATAGCGCCAACTTACTTTGAGACTCCTATTAGTAAATCTTTATCGTGTTTCTTACACTGCCACCAAGACGGAAGTTCCGGGGTAAGCTGTGCTAACTTGAGCCGTTCACCAAGTTCTGGGTGATTTAAAACCTACAATAAGAACAACCAGATTGAAGGTGTAGCATTGAATAAGAAATACATTAGACGAAGCATGACACGAGTATCGACAATGATGTTGACGTCATGCTATTGATGATTGTGAGGATGAGGATAGCAATGGTGATGATAGTAATATATCTATTGTGCATGGTGGTGTTGATGACGATGACCATGGTGATAATATATTACAATAGTACTGGCGATGAACACGATTGCGATAATCATGGTTATGACGACGATCATATGGTTATGATGGTCAAATGGTAGTAGTGATAATGGTGGTGGTGGCAGTAATGGTGGTAATGGTGCCGTGGTGATAATAATGATGATGGTGGTGGTGATGATGATCATAGTGATGATGATGATGGTGATGATGCTAATATAGAATCATCCTCGGAGAAACATGAGAACATTTCTCATGATTTTCTTACACTGCTAAAGTCAACCGAAAAATTCGGCTGACTCGAGCGGGATTTGAACTCGCACCTTCGCCTCCAATCTCTGCGCGGCTCGATAGCTCAACAGGTAGAGCGGCGAACCGGTATCCCGATGATGCTAATGATGATGATGAAACTTAGATGTTGGCCTCATTAGCAGCCTCTTATGTGTACAAACATCGTCACAATATGAATCAGAACACTGTTTAAATCACAGGCCAATTAATTCAACAAAATTAACAACGATGACGATGGTGATGGCGGCGATGCTAAACGCTAATGATATAAACATAAATAAACGCACAAAAAAATTAATCACAAACCTTCAGACGAAGTGTAGTCATGAGCTCCACGCGCCGTAAACACCGATTAGCCCTCTCTTCAGATATCGTTTCAACATTTTGACCTAAATATACAACGCGAAATTGAAGTATGTTACATTGTTACAAACTGAAACGTATCTTAAAGGACATTGGCAACAAAAATTAAGTTTGTCTAATTTGAAAGAACTCATAAAATTGTAATAGAAGATCCTTTACAATATTTTCGTATCTTTCTTCGTTTTCAAGATATTTCAATTTGTTTAATATGTAAGTGAATGGTCTCTGACGTCATGAGCAGGGTACAGTATTTTCACACGTAGTAAAATCAGTTATATCTCTAAATTTGTTCAACGAAATCACTTGAAACTGTGCACATACAAACGCCTTGTGACACTGAACATTTCATAACTGATGTTGCTTTGTGTAAAAATACTGTACCCTGCTCATGACGTCAGAGACCATCTCATTTACATATTAAACAAATTGAAATATCTTGCAAACGAAGAAAGACACGAAAAAGTTGTAAAAGATCTTCCATTACAATTTTACGAGTTCTTTCAAATTAAACAAACTTAATTTTTATTGCCCATACCCTTTAAAGCGCCTATGAAACGAAAATTAAGTTTGTCTTATTTGAAAGAACACTTTAAATTACACCTTTTGCAGTTTTTCGTTTCCTTGCTTTGTTCTTGAGATATTTTAGTTTGTTTGATACGCAAATTAAACATAGTAGGTGCATAATGAGCTATCGGAGAAGGTTAGATATTTTTTCTATTATCAAACCAAATTAATTTGAATAAAGCATGTGGATGTGTTTCGCCCACAACACTAAACATGTAGATCTTCAAGTGATTACTATATTAGATAACAGCAAAGATATATAGCTTTCTCGATAACTCATTATGCACGTGTGACGTCAAAATGTTTAATTTGCATATCAAACAAACTAAAATATCTCAACAACGAAGCAAGGAAACGAAAAACTACAAAAGATGTTACTCTATAATTTTAAGTGGTTCTGTCAAATAAGACAAACTTAATTGTCGTTTCATAGACACTTTAAAACCCAAAGCCCACTCCAACTAAAATCTAAACCTAATCATAACCCCCAGCGACCCTAAACCTAACCACAACCCCCCGGCGACACTACGCTTCAACACAAACCCCAATCTCGTTCCCAGAGCCCACGTTCCCCACTCGGGAAACGAGAGACTCTGGGATAATCCGTTTCAAATCACAGGATTCTTGTTATTCCGGTTGAGGTACGCATGCGTAAATATCCGAGAGCGGAATCTGGATAGTATGTTCTCCTTGTTTGACTTTTCCCCAAACAAGTCAATGGGGTTGCTGGCGAAGCTCGAATTACAGCATCTACACACATATGGCGAAGATATCGATCGCGGCAACGTCTTCACTGGAGTCTTGTCGTCCGACTCTGTTATTTTGGTTTTATTAATTCTACTTCCGGTCACTTCAGAACAACTCATGCTCACTATTCAGCCAATAACGTAACGATTTGAAACGGATTATCCCAGAGTCTCTCGTTTCCCGGGTGGGGAACGTGGGCTCTGGGAACGAGATTGCACAAACCCCAACTAGAAGTCCCACCTCTACACCTCCAATTATCCTGAATTCTAGATACTTTGACAATTCAGGATAATCCTGAATTCCGCTAAGTGAGAGGGCATGTTGGGAAAACAATTCAGTTATAATTGACGGGGTTATTCCAGTATAAATAAAGTTATAGTTTAGTTCAGTTCAATTAAAAGCCGTTGTGTGACAAATTATAAGAAACATCAAACCTTGAATAATCTCTTCATCAGTAGCTCTGCCACACACACGCTTACACATTGCCAAAAATTCCTTGAAATAAGACGATAAACGAGCGTCGTTCTTTTTGTCAAGACGAGCCATTTGCCTAAACATAAAACAAAGATGGAAATCAATTAAACAAACCAAACCAAACAAGAGAGTTACAATAAGAATCACTCAGACTGTTAAAAGAGTCAAAGTGTGATAAAATACATACACAAACTCTGGCCTCATAAGCAGCCTCTTATGTGTCTAAAACTCTTCATTCAAACATGAATCGGAACACTGTTTAAATCACAGGCCATTAATTTCAGTAAATTTAGTACTGAAATAAACTTACTCATACAAGCGCCAAGTAGCGACTTTAAAATAAGGGAAATGATTTCTTCGTATATATGTATTTGTATAGATTACAGTTTTTCAAGTAAGATTAACCCCCCTACCCCCCCCCCCCCCACCCCACCCCGAGAGTAGAACAGAAAAGAGATGTATGCTAGCTCAGGTATGAGAATTGAGTGTAAATGTTAAAGGTCTTTAATTAGAATACATCAAACGTGTATCTTTACAATCAAATTACGGATTTTTCAATGTGGCCGTGTCGAGGCATATCAAAGGCGCTTTAAGCAGCGTGGCATGCTTTCAAAGTTAATGTATATTTTAGACCAATAACAAAATTAGAATTGGATATCATATTTGAGCAGATATTGACGCATGCATTCTAAAATATATCACTTTACATATTTTTCTTTTCTCGAATAATAGTTATTACACATTAACCATATTTTTAATGAAGGCCCCTGCACATTACATCAAACTCAACCTACGTTGAAATCATCCGAGTCCCAGGAGCTCAATGCTTAGAGCGTCTCACCTCGTGGATCAGAAGGTTGTGAGTTTGAATCCCTTCTTGCGAATTCAGACGTGTTTGTGGACATTCGAAGAACATTAAGGCCATGTTTACATGGAGGTAGGGTGACCCTTCTAGAAGGGTTACCCTTTGAAGCGAGTCAAAAGATAGCCCTTGTTTCATGGAGTAGGGCGACCCTTGTAGCAGGGTTAACTCTTCTAGTAGTGTCAAATTACTTCTGCGTGACCATTTTACTATATTTTCGGTTTACATGTTATTGTTGGCGTCATTTGCTCGATATCTTCAAAAGACTTCACAAGGTGTATAAGAACAGGAAGGGCAACCACAAAATCGTTAAGACATTTTGTCCAGTACGCGTTTTTTTCTCTCATTGAAACATAACCCGGCTACCAGGGTCACCCTAGCAAACGTGTTTACATGGCTTATGTAAACAAAAAGATAGCCCTACCTCCATGTAAACAGGACCTCACACACGAAGTAGCACAGCTTATAGAAATTAATGTCAATATCACCATACCTAAACTTCGACCAGTCGTATTCTCCCGTAGTTGGATTGATGTGCACACCATAGGTAGACACACAGCGATAGAAGTCCACTTCCTCACGTTTCGACCACCTTCAATAAAAACAAGTTTTTTAGAATTTTTTCTTATCCTTGTCGTTATTAAGCGGGATCTGAGCCACATCTGACTTTAAGCGGGCTTAAAATGTCCGTGTAAACAGATCGGCGTAAATTAATCGCGATTAGTTTGCACCACCTTAAGGTGGCTCCATACAGTTTCTAGAAAAATGGAAAATACAAGTTTGAGAGTCCAAAACACGCGATTAAACAATTCGAAAAAGAATAAAACTAAATGTTATGCATAGTTAAACAGTCTGACAATCAAAAACTGTTACCAAATAAATAGCAACAGTTGTTGCTATGGCAACAATGACGTTTCAAAATGACCGCCAATTACCCTTCAAACTAATTTAATTCGAAAAAAACTTTGGTGACCCCCAATTTTTTTTTCATTAAAACTTTTCTTGAAGTACGAGTGATCAATTGGCCGATTTAAAAAAAATTCTGTAAAACGAATAATTTTTTCCCCGGAAAAATCATGTTTGTTAATTTTTAAAAAATTTCGTTCTACAGAATTTTTTTAAAATAGGCCTATTGATAACTCATACTTCAAGAAAAGTTTTAATGAAAAAAAAATTGGGGGTCACCAAAGTTTTTTTCGAATTAAATTAGTTTGAAGGGTAATTGGCTAACAGTTTTTGATTGTCAGACTGTTTAACTATGCATAACATTTAGCTTTATTCTTTTTCCGTATTGTTTAATCACGTATTTTGGACTCTCAAACTTGTATTTTCCATTTTTCAAGAAACTGTGTGGAGCCACCTTAATGCAAACTTCAAAAGTAATGCTATACATTGATTCACTTATGAAATACGAGACACCTTACAAGTATGGAATATTTCTCATTTGAGACTAAATTTTCACACATATTGACCTAAACTTGACATCTACCAGTACCGGGCCAACATAAATCAAGATGTCACTGCATTTAAAAAGAGATCGCCAATTGACGTTATTGGAGGATTGGTGCCAAGCCACAGGGGGGGAGAACCCCCTGATCAGAGGTGACCATGGCAACCCCACCACAGCCCACCTCCAGGCACCAGTCACACTGTCAAAGCAGTGAAAATATATACTTACCTTGCATTCTATCAGGAGTGGGTGGGTGGGTGGGTCAACACAGCGCAAAGCGAGAAAACCCAAAGTATCTACTAAATAGATAGCGCGCGCAAAACCAGTCAAGTTCAGACCACGCTGACAAGACTCTGATGAGCGCTGGGATACCCCCACACATTATGAGTGACCGCTGACTAGCATTGACTCCTTTTTACCTTGCCTAAATTACATTTAGCCTCATTAAAATCCATTTCAATCCCGCTCAATTTTGACTACCCACACTTCTTTCCCCCCCTTCAAAATGACGTTAGTGGGTGGGTAAAGGACATCAGAAGGAAGGCAGCAACATGGTTAGTTCATCAATAATCAGAGAACGTGACCCATGCATCCTCATCATGTGTCTTCTTATAACAACTGATAAGATTGGAGTATAGTACGAATAATAACATGCGTTATGAAGAGATATTATACCATAATAATGTGAACTTACTTTTGGGCCTGTTCCGCTTTCTTCAGTTCTTTCTGTCGAACAGCTTCTTCTACTTTCTCTTTTCGTTTGTTTTCCTGGAAGAAACATACAGCAAGGTTTTAAATAATGTTCTGACAGGAATGAGATAAGGCGGGCTTATGACGTCATAAACTCAACAACAACAACGGCAAAAGCAACAACACAACGACCACGACCAGCAGGAACCTTAGCCAAGCACAACGCGAACGTCACCATGACGACGTAAGTATAATAGTATTTGTCAACCAAAACAAAGCGTTGAATAATTTGTAGTCCAGAGAGTAATGACAACACCGTCCTCGTTGCACATACAACGTAAACTGACCCATTTTCAAGAAAACGTTGTGGCAAGGACCAGCAAAAGCTGTTAGTTTACTTAGGCGTTAATCTATTATACGTCACGTTGTCGAAGCTATGGTTGCCTTTTAAAGGTCTTACAAAATACATAAAGCATACAATATACGATGTCCTGATCCGTGGTTTCTTTTAAATGCAGTAACTTAATTGCCGTCGTCGTCCTAGCTTGCTGATCCCTAGTAGGGACCTTAAGATGCTACGACGGCAACTTCAACGACGGTGTCCTCCAAATAAAAGAATTCTAGTTGTGAAACAAAGTGAATGAATAATTTTAGACCCAAGAGTAATCTCAACACCGTCCTCGTTCTTTATACAACGCCACTTAGAGCATTTTCACGTCTTCAGGACGACCAGATTGACTTCAATACAGACACCACAATCATTTTAGCAATACTGGGGCGTTTTGGAAGTCGTTAAACTAACTTTAAATATCAAATATAATAGTTAGTTATATAGTAACTTAGGTTAGATATACTGCCGAAACAGAGAACGTAGGAATCTAACGTTTCGAGCAGAGAGAAACGTCAAGTTAGTTAGTTAGTTAGTTAGTTAACCATGACGTTTTTCAGTTATAGAATTTTTGTTGCTTTTTAAGCGCCGTGGTCGTCGTAGCATTTTAAGGTCCCTAGTATCACTACGACGATGACGACCACCACCGCACCATGACCAACAACACCAACACCAATACTACCACCACCACCACCATCATCATCATCATCACCACTACCATTACTACCACCACCACCACGACCACCACCAACACCAACACCAACATCGTTGTTGTCAACAAAAAGTCATCGAGAAACCGGAGAACCACTTGAACTGGCCTCAAAAATGTTGTGGCCACGCTCAATGACACAATCACCAAGACACATCCCCTCCCTACAACGTTTTCTCGACGGCTATCGATTAAACTAAAATGCTTGCAGATACCCTCTCGCCCTCTCCACCGGCACTGTCCCTTACCTTCTCAACAGCAACCCGTTTCAGTTCTTCCCTCTTCAGGATTCGTTGAAATCCCGCCACAATTCGTCGCAGCCTGGTGTTCAGTTCCGAAGGATTTGGCCAAGGTAGGAGATTGGAACTAGGTGCCAGATTTGGCTGATTTTCTAAAAACACACAGCAAAAATTCTTGTTAGACATCGTTATGTCTTAAACTCGTAGCCAAGCTGTCCTTTTATTCCCTGCCTCTGATCTCGGCCAAGCTCCGAACATATGGTACTTTTTACACAGTTTCTCTTCGTATAAACGAAATAGCTGCCTATAAGAATTGAGCCCAAAACACGTTTGGCTACCACACCAGTTTACGCGCAAAATCCCTGACTTGATAACTTACTCCGTTTTAGCTCGTGGGCTAACATAGGGTAAACATAATTAAATAAACAAACAAAAAAAAATTTCAATCAATCAATCAAGTTCCGTATACTATTCCCCCAATCCTAGCGACGCTTAAAGGGTATTGGCAATAAAAATTAAGTTCGTCTCATTTGAAAGAACTCGTCAAATGGTATAAGAAGACCTTTTACAATTTTTCTCTATCTTTCTTGTGTTTTGAAATATTTCGACCAAAGATAGCGTGCTGTCCGCCATCTTGTTGTAATATTGGGTTTAATTAACTAGGAAATTGTTGACGTCACAAGCAGGGTAAACCTGATGAAACTACTCCGTGGGTGACCAAATTTCTACGGAAGGCTTTTTAAATGTTGTGGGTCAATTTAATATGGAAATAGCGCAACAAAATCGAGTTTCTATCTCTTAATGTCATAAGGTTGGCAAGATAAAAATTTCACTTTACCCTGCTTATGATGTCACATGCATATCGAAAATATTCCAAAATGGCGGACAGCACGAAATATTTCCGAAATATTTCCAAAACCAAAACAGATACGGAAAAATTGTAAAAGGTCTTCTTATACCATTTGACGAGTTCTTTCAAAAGAGACAAACTTAATTTTTATTGCCAATACCCTGTAATCTACAATCAGTGCAAAAAATGTTGAAACGAAAGGAAATTCAACTGGTGCATCCCCCCCCACCCCCCCAATTCAATGTTGATTTGAGCTTAATTTTCCATTTTCATATCTTTAAGAAATGTTAAAGGCATATTCTTTCATTGCCATCATCAACATTGCAACATTGAACGGGGGGGGGGGGGGAGGGGGGGGAATAGAAAATTTTAAATTAGTAAGGAATTGAAGGATCATTTGTATGAAGCGTTTCAACGAATAAATGCACTGATTGTAGATATCTCTTCGAAGGTAGCCATCGTTGAACTCGGTCTAGCTTCAAGCACAGGTGGTAATGAACCCCAGATCTTTTGTGTGATTCTTTTGAACAACACCAGTGTTTTACTTTGGCGGTACCGCATGAGAAAGAAGCAACAACGGCGTTGGCAAAAGATTCCCTGGTTGGAAACTTTTCGGTGTTTGCCTGGCTATAAGTTACTAGATACACTTGTCGATTGTCACGAGAACGCAATTCTTCTGCTTCAGAATTTGTTGAAGAACTATCGCTATGATACTCAGAGAGATACTCCATAAGTGTATAGTTGCGATTAAATTGCGGTTTACGAATTAATTGCGTGTATAACATCCATTGTTGGTTTCCACGTGACACACAGCTCACAGTTCTGCATACGCCCATGCACATTTTAGTGAATAAGTAATAAAACATTTGTGAAAAATGAAAGTAAACGTATACCTTGTTAACGACTAAATAGTTTTTAAAAATATATGAGTATTAATTAATAAAAATTTTAAAAGATTATTCTCCATGAAAACGTTAAATATGATTTTGCTTTCACATTATTGCGCCATTTGGGTAATTTTCAATTCAGACATTTTTCAATTCTGAAAATCAGTTGATACATTCTCGAATGATCAATGCCCTGTATTTGTCGCATTATGTACGCTTCGCTTACCAAACTAATCGGTGCATGTAATTAAAGTGTAACATTAACGAAATTCAAAAAAAAAATTAATTTTAATTGATTAGATGACGTCATGATACCATTATTGTGAAATTACATAAACGTCCAATATGGTTTTTAAACAATATTTGAGCGGAAAACAGCTTGCATTGGCAAAATTTCTTTGGCTACAAAAAAAATATTCGTTTGCGGAGATAGGGAGAAAGACAAATATGTCAAAGGCAAGTGCTTGGAGAGCAGTACAAGAAAAGCAAGTTACAGATCCAAAAACAAAAGGGAAAAGGAAACGTGGCAGGCCTGAATGTTTAAGTTTGCGTGACAAGAGAAAACTTAAGCGAAGTATAATAAAGTTAAGGAAAGAACATGCCAATTTTACTGTTATGGAGGTAGTGGTTTCATATCGTGAGGAAACGTTTACAAGCACAAATTCGAGAGAATAACATCACGCATCAGACTTGGGAACAATTTACAGACGCCGTAAAATATAATGTCTGGTCCGTATCAAAAGAGTACATAGATAAAACTATTTCTTCAATGTCTAAGAGAATAAGAGATATCGTTAACTCCAAGGGAAGACGCATAAAATATTGATATTGTCATTACACACTTGAAGGAAATATTCAATAAAATATCTTGAGTTAATGAGTGGTGTCAAGTTGCACAACGTCTTTCCCTATATATATATATATATTTATAACAAAATGACGTAAAAAACGGAACTTACAACATTTGAAAGTGATTTGTGTATGTAAATCATTTTACAGGGAAAGAGCTTTCACTTGCGCACACTTTACCGTGGATAGACTTAAAAAAACTACACTTTACCACACTTTACCACACTTTACCACACTTTACCGCTCAGTAATAAAGACACAAAGCAAATAATCTTATTAAATGCTGGAAAATGGTAAAGTGTGGTAAACTGTGGTAAAGTGAGATAAAACCGTCAGGAAGGGTGGTAAAGTGCGTCAATATATTACATATATTGCTCTAAGTTTAAATAAACCAGTTCTTGTCCCCAATTTCTCTGCCTAACAGCCTAAGTTTACCTAATAATGTCATTGAAGTATAAGACGCGCAAAACAGGAAGGACAAGCAGTAATCTCCTTTTGCTCGCTACAGGGGATCTGTCGGTAGAAGTTAAAAACCTTCCATCGCACAGCCATCATTTCTGTTTCTCGTTCATCGACCCCGCCGTTTCGAACATAAACCAAAGGCCGCTTGCCGGTACAAAATATTGGCGTATCTCTATCGAACACGCCGTCTTTAGCGAAGTGGGATTTGGGCGCCGGCAAATGCACTAACTGACCTTCTAACATGAGAAGGAGATCATGCCACGCTATGATCTGTGGAGACCACCTGAAGTCATTGAGAAAAATTATTTCAGCTTTCTCCGCGCCGACCCAGGCAAAACTAGTGGATGCGGGATTGGTAAAAGTCTCGTAAATTTTGTTCAACGGATTTAAGAGAAATGTTTTACCGCAGTTTGCCGGCCCCGTCAACATTATATTGCGATATTTTCCTCTTCCCTTTTCCAGCAGCTCTCTCGTACTGTTAACAAATGCCTCTTCAGAAATTCCATTGTTGGCCAAAAGTTCTACAGCACAAGCCATCCACTCCCTTTCTTCCTGACAAATACACTTCTCCGCATATGCAATGCGCAACAAGTCCATGCGTGATTTCTCCTTCCGCTTTTGCGTGACTTCTGCGTTGGCCATCTCCCAGGCATTACTCAATAGTTCGTTAACAACTTTACTGCCCCGATTGATAATGAACTCTGCCAAATCAGTTTTCCCCTCACGTTTCTGCATATTTGCAAAGCTAACAAAGCTGTTCTGTCACGAAGATTTTGAGATATTATAATTTCGGAAACCTGGAAAGCACTGAGACGTTTCCGCTTTTTCGAAACCCCTTTCTTTTGCCCCTTTGCATGTATGCATTCTCCCATTTCTCCCTCCGACTGCTCTTCTCCACTATTTCGAAGTTCGTTGTCGCGCACTCTCTTATTCCTTCGTCTCTGAATGGCTTCATGAGCTTTTGTTGTTGATGGGCCTTTACTATCTCTCAAATCTGGGTGATTATCACTTTCTTGAAAGGTGCTATCTTCTTTCGTTACATACTTCCACGCCGTGTAATAATTTGCATGGACGGTGGAAAAAATGCACTGAAATGCCATGATGCTGCCCTAGATATCTCTTCGAAGGTAGCCATCGTTGAACTCGGTCTAGCTTCAAGCACAGGTGGTAATGAACCCCAGATCTTTTGTGTGATTCTTTTGAACAACACCAGTGTTTTACTTTGGCGGTACCGCATGAGAAAGAAGCAACAACGGCGTTGGCAAAAGATTCCCTGGTTGGAAACTTTTCGGTGTTTGCCTGGCTATAAGTTACTAGATACACTTGTCGATTGTCACGAGAACGCAATTCTTCTGCTTCAGAATTTGTTGAAGAAACTATCGCTATGATACTCAGAGAGATACTCCATAAGTGTATAGTTGCGATTAAATTGCGGTTTTACGAATTAATTGCGTGTATAACATCCATTGTTGGTTTCCACGTGACACACAGCTCACAGTTCTGCATACGCCCATGCACATTTTAGTGAATAAGTAATAAAACATTTGTGAAAAATGAAAGTAAACGTATACCTTGTTAACGACTAAATAGTTTTTAAAAATATATGAGTATTAATTAATAAAAATTTTAAAAGATTATTCTCCATGAAAACGTTAAATATGATTTTGCTTTCACATTATTGCGCCATTTGGGTAATTTTCAATTCAGACAATCAGTGCAAAAAATGTTGAAACGAAAGGAAATTCAACTGGTGCATCCCCCCCCCCCCCCCCAATTCAATGTTGATTTGAGCTTAATTTTCCATTTTCATATCTTTAAGAAATGTTAAAGGCATATTCTTTCATTGCCATCATCAACATTGCAACATTGAACGGGGGGGGGGGGGGGGGGGGGGGAATAGAAAATTTTAAATTAGTAAGGAATTGAAGGATCATTTGTATGAAGCGTTTCAACGAATAAATGCACTGATTGTAGATATCTCTTCGAAGGTAGCCATCGTTGAACTCGGTCTAGCTTCAAGCACAGGTGGTAATGAACCCCAGATCTTTTGTGTGATTCTTTTGAACAACACCAGTGTTTTACTTTGGCGGTACCGCATGAGAAAGAAGCAACAACGGCGTTGGCAAAAGATTCCCTGGTTGGAAACTTTTCGGTGTTTGCCTGGCTATAAGTTACTAGATACACTTGTCGATTGTCACGAGAACGCAATTCTTCTGCTTCAGAATTTGTTGAAGAACTATCGCTATGATACTCAGAGAGATACTCCATAAGTGTATAGTTGCGATTAAATTGCGGTTTACGAATTAATTGCGTGTATAACATCCATTGTTGGTTTCCACGTGACACACAGCTCACAGTTCTGCATACGCCCATGCACATTTTAGTGAATAAGTAATAAAACATTTGTGAAAAATGAAAGTAAACGTATACCTTGTTAACGACTAAATAGTTTTTAAAAATATATGAGTATTAATTAATAAAAATTTTAAAAGATTATTCTCCATGAAAACGTTAAATATGATTTTGCTTTCACATTATTGCGCCATTTGGGTAATTTTCAATTCAGACATTTTTCAATTCTGAAAATCAGTTGATACATTCTCGAATGATCAATGCCCTGTATTTGTCGCATTATGTACGCTTCGCTTACCAAACTAATCGGTGCATGTAATTAAAGTGTAACATTAACGAAATTCAAAAAAAAATTAATTTTAATTGATTAGATGACGTCATGATACCATTATTGTGAAATTACATAAACGTCCAATATGGTTTTTAAACAATATTTGAGCGGAAAACAGCTTGCATTGGCAAAATTTCTTTGGCTACAAAAAAAATATTCGTTTGCGGAGATAGGGAGAAAGACAAATATGTCAAAGGCAAGTGCTTGGAGAGCAGTACAAGAAAAGCAAGTTACAGATCCAAAAACAAAAGGGAAAAGGAAACGTGGCAGGCCTGAATGTTTAAGTTTGCGTGACAAGAGAAAACTTAAGCGAAGTATAATAAAGTTAAGGAAAGAACATGCCAATTTTACTGTTATGGAGGTAGTGGTTTCATATCGTGAGGAAACGTTTACAAGCACAAATTCGAGAGAATAACATCACGCATCAGACTTGGGAACAATTTACAGACGCCGTAAAATATAATGTCTGGTCCGTATCAAAAGAGTACATAGATAAAACTATTTCTTCAATGTCTAAGAGAATAAGAGATATCGTTAACTCCAAGGGAAGACGCATAAAATATTGATATTGTCATTACACACTTGAAGGAAATATTCAATAAAATATCTTGAGTTAATGAGTGGTGTCAAGTTGCACAACGTCTTTCCCTATATATATATATATTTATAACAAAATGACGTAAAAAACGGAACTTACAACATTTGAAAGTGATTTGTGTATGTAAATCATTTTACAGGGAAAGAGCTTTCACTTGCGCACACTTTACCGTGGA
Source organism: Paragorgia papillata (assembly GCA_035771165.1). Taxonomy (NCBI): domain Eukaryota; kingdom Metazoa; phylum Cnidaria; class Anthozoa; order Scleralcyonacea; family Coralliidae; genus Paragorgia; species Paragorgia papillata. The sequence goes on along the minus strand of JAWNZC010000025.1, from coordinate 560,342 downwards.
TAGACTTAAAAAAACTACACTTTACCACACTTTACCACACTTTACCACACTTTACCGCTCAGTAATAAAGACACAAAGCAAATAATCTTATTAAATGCTGGAAAATGGTAAAGTGTGGTAAACTGTGGTAAAGTGAGATAAAACCGTCAGGAAGGGTGGTAAAGTGCGTCAATATATTACATATATTGCTCTAAGTTTAAATAAACCAGTTCTTGTCCCCAATTTCTCTGCCTAACAGCCTAAGTTTACCTAATAATGTCATTGAAGTATAAGACGCGCAAAACAGGAAGGACAAGCAGTAATCTCCTTTTGCTCGCTACAGGGGATCTGTCGGTAGAAGTTAAAAACCTTCCATCGCACAGCCATCATTTCTGTTTCTCGTTCATCGACCCCGCCGTTTCGAACATAAACCAAAGGCCGCTTGCCGGTACAAAATATTGGCGTATCTCTATCGAACACGCCGTCTTTAGCGAAGTGGGATTTGGGCGCCGGCAAATGCACTAACTGACCTTCTAACATGAGAAGGAGATCATGCCACGCTATGATCTGTGGAGACCACCTGAAGTCATTGAGAAAAATTATTTCAGCTTTCTCCGCGCCGACCCAGGCAAAACTAGTGGATGCGGGATTGGTAAAAGTCTCGTAAATTTTGTTCAACGGATTTAAGAGAAATGTTTTACCGCAGTTTGCCGGCCCCGTCAACATTATATTGCGATATTTTCCTCTTCCCTTTTCCAGCAGCTCTCTCGTACTGTTAACAAATGCCTCTTCAGAAATTCCATTGTTGGCCAAAAGTTCTACAGCACAAGCCATCCACTCCCTTTCTTCCTGACAAATACACTTCTCCGCATATGCAATGCGCAACAAGTCCATGCGTGATTTCTCCTTCCGCTTTTGCGTGACTTCTGCGTTGGCCATCTCCCAGGCATTACTCAATAGTTCGTTAACAACTTTACTGCCCCGATTGATAATGAACTCTGCCAAATCAGTTTTCCCCTCACGTTTCTGCATATTTGCAAAAGCTAACAAAGCTGTTCTGTCACGAAGATTTTGAGATATTATAATTTCGGAAACCTGGAAAGCACTGAGACGTTTCCGCTTTTTCGAAACCCCTTTCTTTTGCCCCTTTGCATGTATGCATTCTCCCATTTCTCCCTCCGACTGCTCTTCTCCACTATTTCGAAGTTCGTTGTCGCGCACTCTCTTATTCCTTCGTCTCTGAATGGCTTCATGAGCTTTTGTTGTTGATGGGCCTTTACTATCTCTCAAATCTGGGTGATTATCACTTTCTTGAAAGGTGCTATCTTCTTTCGTTACATACTTCCACGCCGTGTAATAATTTGCATGGACGGTGGAAAAATGCACTGAAATGCCATGATGCTGCCCTAGATATCTCTTCGAAGGTAGCCATCGTTGAACTCGGTCTAGCTTCAAGCACAGGTGGTAATGAACCCCAGATCTTTTGTGTGATTCTTTTGAACAACACCAGTGTTTTACTTTGGCGGTACCGCATGAGAAAGAAGCAACAACGGCGTTGGCAAAAGATTCCCTGGTTGGAAACTTTTCGGTGTTTGCCTGGCTATAAGTTACTAGATACACTTGTCGATTGTCACGAGAACGCAATTCTTCTGCTTCAGAATTTGTTGAAGAACTATCGCTATGATACTCAGAGAGATACTCCATAAGTGTATAGTTGCGATTAAATTGCGGTTTACGAATTAATTGCGTGTATAACATCCATTGTTGGTTTCCACGTGACACACAGCTCACAGTTCTGCATACGCCCATGCACATTTTAGTGAATAAGTAATAAAACATTTGTGAAAAATGAAAGTAAACGTATACCTTGTTAACGACTAAATAGTTTTTAAAAAATATATGAGTATTAATTAATAAAAATTTTAAAAGATTATTCTCCATGAAAACGTTAAATATGATTTTGCTTTCACATTATTGCGCCATTTGGGTAATTTTCAATTCAGACAATCAGTGCAAAAAATGTTGAAACGAAAGGAAATTCAACTGGTGCATCCCCCCCACCCCCCCAATTCAATGTTGATTTGAGCTTAATTTTCCATTTTCATATCTTTAAGAAATGTTAAAGGCATATTCTTTCATTGCCATCATCAACATTGCAACATTGAACGGGGGGGGGGGGAGGGGGGGGGGAATAGAAAATTTTAAATTAGTAAGGAATTGAAGGATCATTTGTATGAAGCGTTTCAACGAATAAATGCACTGATTGTAGATATCTCTTCGAAGGTAGCCATCGTTGAACTCGGTCTAGCTTCAAGCACAGGTGGTAATGAACCCCAGATCTTTTGTGTGATTCTTTTGAACAACACCAGTGTTTTACTTTGGCGGTACCGCATGAGAAAGAAGCAACAACGGCGTTGGCAAAAGATTCCCTGGTTGGAAACTTTTCGGTGTTTGCCTGGCTATAAGTTACTAGATACACTTGTCGATTGTCACGAGAACGCAATTCTTCTGCTTCAGAATTTGTTGAAGAACTATCGCTATGATACTCAGAGAGATACTCCATAAGTGTATAGTTGCGATTAAATTGCGGTTTACGAATTAATTGCGTGTATAACATCCATTGTTGGTTTCCACGTGACACACAGCTCACAGTTCTGCATACGCCCATGCACATTTTAGTGAATAAGTAATAAAACATTTGTGAAAAATGAAAGTAAACGTATACCTTGTTAACGACTAAATAGTTTTTAAAAATATGAGTATTAATTAATAAAAATTTTAAAAGATTATTCTCCATGAAAACGTTAAATATGATTTTGCTTTCACATTATTGCGCCATTTGGGTAATTTTCAATTCAGACATTTTTCAATTCTGAAAATCAGTTGATACATTCTCGAATGATCAATGCCCTGTATTTGTCGCATTATGTACGCTTCGCTTACCAAACTAATCGGTGCATGTAATTAAAGTGTAACATTAACGAAATTCAAAAAAAAATTAATTTTAATTGATTAGATGACGTCATGATACCATTATTGTGAAATTACATAAACGTCCAATATGGTTTTTAAACAATATTTGAGCGGAAAACAGCTTGCATTGGCAAAATTTCTTTGGCTACAAAAAAAATATTCGTTTGCGGAGATAGGGAGAAAGACAAATATGTCAAAGGCAAGTGCTTGGAGAGCAGTACAAGAAAAGCAAGTTACAGATCCAAAAACAAAAGGGAAAAGGAAACGTGGCAGGCCTGAATGTTTAAGTTTGCGTGACAAGAGAAAACTTAAGCGAAGTATAATAAAGTTAAGGAAAGAACATGCCAATTTTACTGTTATGGAGGTAGTGGTTTCATATCGTGAGGAAACGTTTACAAGCACAAATTCGAGAGAATAACATCACGCATCAGACTTGGGAACAATTTACAGACGCCGTAAAATATAATGTCTGGTCCGTATCAAAAGAGTACATAGATAAAACTATTTCTTCAATGTCTAAGAGAATAAGAGATATCGTTAACTCCAAGGGAAGACGCATAAAATATTGATATTGTCATTACACACTTGAAGGAAATATTCAATAAAATATCTTGAGTTAATGAGTGGTGTCAAGTTGCACAACGTCTTTCCCTATATATATATATATTTATAACAAAATGACGTAAAAAACGGAACTTACAACATTTGAAAGTGATTTGTGTATGTAAATCATTTTACAGGGAAAGAGCTTTCACTTGCGCACACTTTACCGTGGATAGACTTAAAAAAACTACACTTTACCACACTTTACCACACTTTACCACACTTTACCGCTCAGTAATAAAGACACAAAGCAAATAATCTTATTAAATGCTGGAAAATGGTTAAAGTGTGGTAAACTGTGGTAAAGTGAGATAAAACCGTCAGGAAGGGTGGTAAAGTGCGTCAATATATTACATATATTGCTCTAAGTTTAAATAAACCAGTTCTTGTCCCCAATTTCTCTGCCTAACAGCCTAAGTTTACCTAATAATGTCATTGAAGTATAAGACGCGCAAAACAGGAAGGACAAGCAGTAATCTCCTTTTGCTCGCTACAGGGGATCTGTCGGTAGAAGTTAAAAACCTTCCATCGCACAGCCATCATTTCTGTTTCTCGTTCATCGACCCGCCGTTTCGAACATAAACCAAAGGCCGCTTGCCGGTACAAAATATTGGCGTATCTCTATCGAACACGCCGTCTTTAGCGAAGTGGGATTTGGGCGCCGGCAAATGCACTAACTGACCTTCTAACATGAGAAGGAGATCATGCCACGCTATGATCTGTGGAGACCACCTGAAGTCATTGAGAAAAATTATTTCAGCTTTCTCCGCGCCGACCCAGGCAAAACTAGTGGATGCGGGATTGGTAAAAGTCTCGTAAATTTTGTTCAACGGATTTAAGAGAAATGTTTTACCGCAGTTTGCCGGCCCCGTCAACATTATATTGCGATATTTTCCTCTTCCCTTTTCCAGCAGCTCTCTCGTACTGTTAACAAATGCCTCTTCAGAAATTCCATTGTTGGCCAAAAGTTCTACAGCACAAGCCATCCACTCCCTTTCTTCCTGACAAATACACTTCTCCGCATATGCAATGCGCAACAAGTCCATGCGTGATTTCTCCTTCCGCTTTTGCGTGACTTCTGCGTTGGCCATCTCCCAGGCATTACTCAATAGTTCGTTAACAACTTTACTGCCCCGATTGATAATGAACTCTGCCAAATCAGTTTTCCCCTCACGTTTCTGCATATTTGCAAAAGCTAACAAAGCTGTTCTGTCACGAAGATTTTGAGATATTATAATTTCGGAAACCTGGAAAGCACTGAGACGTTTCCGCTTTTTCGAAACCCCTTTCTTTTGCCCCTTTGCATGTATGCATTCTCCCATTTCTCCCTCCGACTGCTCTTCTCCACTATTTCGAAGTTCGTTGTCGCGCACTCTCTTATTCCTTCGTCTCTGAATGGCTTCATGAGCTTTTGTTGTTGATGGGCCTTTACTATCTCTCAAATCTGGGTGATTATCACTTTCTTGAAAGGTGCTATCTTCTTTCGTTACATACTTCCACGCCGTGTAATAATTTGCATGGACGGTGGAAAAATGCACTGAAATGCCATGATGCTGCCCTAGATATCTCTTCGAAGGTAGCCATCGTTGAACTCGGTCTAGCTTCAAGCACAGGTGGTAATGAACCCCAGATCTTTTGTGTGATTCTTTTGAACAACACCAGTGTTTTACTTTGGCGGTACCGCATGAGAAAGAAGCAACAACGGCGTTGGCAAAAGATTCCCTGGTTGGAAACTTTTCGGTGTTTGCCTGGCTATAAGTTACTAGATACACTTGTCGATTGTCACGAGAACGCAATTCTTCTGCTTCAGAATTTGTTGAAGAACTATCGCTATGATACTCAGAGAGATACTCCATAAGTGTATAGTTGCGATTAAATTGCGGTTTACGAATTAATTGCGTGTATAACATCCATTGTTGGTTTCCACGTGACACACAGCTCACAGTTCTGCATACGCCCATGCACATTTTAGTGAATAAGTAATAAAACATTTGTGAAAAATGAAAGTAAACGTATACCTTGTTAACGACTAAATAGTTTTTAAAAATATATGAGTATTAATTAATAAAAATTTTAAAAGATTATTCTCCATGAAAACGTTAAATATGATTTTGCTTTCACATTATTGCGCCATTTGGGTAATTTTCAATTCAGACAATCAGTGCAAAAAATGTTGAAACGAAAGGAAATTCAACTGGTGCATCCCCCCCACCCCCCCAATTCAATGTTGATTTGAGCTTAATTTTCCATTTTCATATCTTTAAGAAATGTTAAAGGCATATTCTTTCATTGCCATCATCAACATTGCAACATTGAACGGGGGGGGGGGGAGGGGGGGGGGGAATAGAAAATTTTAAATTAGTAAGGAATTGAAGGATCATTTGTATGAAGCGTTTCAACGAATAAATGCACTGATTGTAGATATCTCTTCGAAGGTAGCCATCGTTGAACTCGGTCTAGCTTCAAGCACAGGTGGTAATGAACCCCAGATCTTTTGTGTGATTCTTTTGAACAACACCAGTGTTTTACTTTGGCGGTACCGCATGAGAAAGAAGCAACAACGGCGTTGGCAAAAGATTCCCTGGTTGGAAACTTTTCGGTGTTTGCCTGGCTATAAGTTACTAGATACACTTGTCGATTGTCACGAGAACGCAATTCTTCTGCTTCAGAATTTGTTGAAGAACTATCGCTATGATACTCAGAGAGATACTCCATAAGTGTATAGTTGCGATTAAATTGCGGTTTACGAATTAATTGCGTGTATAACATCCATTGTTGGTTTCCACGTGACACACAGCTCACAGTTCTGCATACGCCCATGCACATTTTAGTGAATAAGTAATAAAACATTTGTGAAAAATGAAAGTAAACGTATACCTTGTTAACGACTAAATAGTTTTTAAAAATATATGAGTATTAATTAATAAAAATTTTAAAAGATTATTCTCCATGAAAACGTTAAATATGATTTTGCTTTCACATTATTGCGCCATTTGGGTAATTTTCAATTCAGACAATCAGTGCAAAAAATGTTGAAACGAAAGGAAATTCAACTGGTGCATCCCCCCCCACCCCCCCAATTCAATGTTGATTTGAGCTTAATTTTCCATTTTCATATCTTTAAGAAATGTTAAAGGCATATTCTTTCATTGCCATCATCAACATTGCAACATTGAACGGGGGGGGGGGGGGGAATAGAAAATTTTAAATTAGTAAGGAATTGAAGGATCATTTGTATGAAGCGTTTCAACGAATAAATGCACTGATTGTAGTATCGGTTTATTCCGTTGCTATAGATGACTGCAGTTTCCAGTTTTTAAAACACAGATTTTATTCAAGATATTTACCTTGCAAAGGCTCGACTGGTTGAGGTTTCTTCACTTCCTTTTGCTCTGTAAAGTTGTTCGGTGTTTCCTATGAACGCAATAAAAAATCAACAAAAACCGGTTACAAGGCAACGATTAAGAAATTCAGTCCAAAATGGAGGCTCTCAAATTACCAGGCCATTGAACTTCGATCAGAGAAAATTTTTCAGTCAGTTCACGTATCAGTAGTCTAACATGTTAAAACATCACTTCAAAGTCTTGACTGGTAAGGATGGAGGAGACAGAGAGGTAGCCAGAGAGAGAGAGGGAGAAAGGCAGCGAGGAAGTGGGGAAGGCAGGGAGGGAGGGAGGATGGGAAGGAAGAAAGAAAAAAAGGAAGGAAAAGAAAAAAGGAAGGAAAGAAAAAAGAAGGAAGGAAAAAAGGAAGGAAGGAAAAAAGGAAGGAAAAGAAAAAAGGAAGGAAGGAAAAAAGGAAGGAAGGAAAAAGGGAAGGAGGGAAAAAACGAAGGAAAAGAAAAAGGAAGGAAGGAAAAGAAAAAGGAAGGAAGGAAAAGAGAAAAAGAAGGAAAAGAAAAAAGGAAGGAAAAGAAAAAAAAAAGGAAAAGAAAAAAGGAAGGAAGGAAAAAGGAAGGAAAAGAAAGAAAAAAGGAAAAGAAAAAAGGAAGGAAGGAAAAAAGGAAGTAAGAAAGGAAGGAAAGAGGGAAAGAGAGGAAAAGGGAATGAGGAAAGGAGAGAAGGGAAAAAAAGGGAAAGAAAGGAAGAAAAGAAAAAAAAAAGAAAGGGAAAGAAAGGACGGAGGGCGGGAGAGAGAGGAAAGGATGAGGAGAAGGAATGGGATGAAATGGAGTGGGAATAGTATAGGAGGTTCGCAAGACGATTCACACCTTAGCGCTAATACATACAAAGTCCATTCTTACTTTTCTTTCGACATCAAAGTCTTCTTCGAAATCTGATTCACCATCTTCAATTTTTCTGTCTTGAGGAGTTGGCAGTTGATAATCAGGATCATCTCTGCTGTCTTCTTCCTCCCTGCTTGCATAAAAGAGAAGAGTGAACAGGAAACGGGAAATTATTTGCAGTTCAACCGTTATCAACTTCTCACACCAACTATTTTCTATTAAGGACCTTACCTCCCTTCACCATCAATGGTGTCACCAGTTGGATTGTCTTCCCGCGAGGTTGGAGGACCGCACTTGATCAAGAAACACAAGCAAGGATCAGCTCGAATCGCATTGTAACGTTCGTATCCTGAAAACAGAGATGAAAAACGCGCCAATGTTAGACACAACCACTCACTATCCCTACGCACACACTACTCCTACCAACACACACCACCCCTACCTACACACCACCCTTACCCACGCACACATCATCCCTACCCTTACACACAACACCCCTACACACACCTGCCACCCCTACGCACACACCACTCCTACCTACACACCATCCTTACCTACACACACATCCCTACCTACACACACATCCCTACCTACACACCATCTCTACCCCCCACACCCACCACCCCTACACACAACACCCCTACCCACCACCCCTACGCACATACCAGTCCTACATACAGACCACACACGCACATCCATACCTACACACCATTTCTACCCCCACATCCACCACCCCGTAAACACAACACCCCTACCCACACACCCACTACCCATACCCACACACTCGCCACCCCTACCCACCACCCCTACCCACACACCCACCACCCCTACCCACACACCCACCACCCCTCCGCCACCCCTACGCACACACCACTCCTACCTACACACCACCCTTACCTATGCACACATCCCTACCTACACACCATCTCTACCCCCACACCCACCACTCCCTACACACAACACCCCTACCCACATCATCCCTACCCACACACCCCCTTACCCACACATACATCCACTCTCCTTTTCACCTAACATCCACCAAAATTCAGTCAAACTTCACGCAGCCGTCATCAAGTTAGTTAGTTTCACCGATCGTCTCTCAATGACCTACCGTGTTTATAAACACCAATAACTAAAGATTTATCAGCGTCTGCATCCCACCAGTCCGTTGGAGGATCTCCTTCCGTTACTGGTAGATTGACGTTAACATCACTATACAAGGGAAAGTGTGTAATGACGTCATACCGGTAAACCCACCAATCAAGGTACTAGTATGTCTTTATTTCGCCGCGGTCGTCGTTCACACGAGTTCAGCAAAAGGAGCAAAAACTCAAACTTAGGCAGTTCATAAAAGTGGAACCGAGTGACTGGTTTCAATTATTTCTTTGGTTTTAGATTGAACTTTCCCGACTTCAACGGAAAATAAAATAACCTGGAAACGTATAGTTGCCCTTTAATTTGTAGTAGCGTGTTTAATCTTTTACTGTCATTTTAAAAAGTATCTATGAAGTGAAAAATTCGTTGGAATTTCTGCGGTTTTAATGAATAGGAGCATTCAGTTCAGATAGTTAGGGGGCTTCCCATTTACACGGTTAGACCGGTCAGTCCGGTTAAATGGAACACGATTCGTTCGAGACCTGGGATGGTCTGACTAGAAAATTTGGTCCTAATCAAAAGCAAGTCCATTCTGGCCGGACTGATCGGTCCAACCTTGTCAATTGGAAAGCGCCCTTAGTTTTTAGAAAAATTCACTTCATTGACACTTTAAAGTGGCAGTACGATCGAATTTTCACTTTGCGTTTTTTTTTAGCCAAAATAGTTCTTATGGTCCTAATATGACTTACCATGTGTTTAAAAACGATTTTAGAAAATGTTTTCTATCAGAATTCAAGCATCTTTTATACGATTGGCTTTACTAATAATGAAAATCACATCTTAATCTCCTAAATTAGTTCATTTCAGTAATCCTCGAATGTGATGGTTCAGCTTAAGCTCCTGGCTTGTATTGTTTGATAATGTGTATTCCACACAATGTTTAACACCAGTACCTATCTATCAATGAAAAATCTGTAATTTGTGTCTTACTTGGCGAGGCACTCGTTTCTCACAGCTATTTCCATGGCGGGACCAATCACTTCGCATCTCATGATATATAATAATCTGACTCGAAGAAGAATTCTAGAAAATATACGAAATTATGAGCACTAGCCAGTGTTTTAGTCGTGATGCATAGACAGTGTTTGTGAGGCTTTACACATTACAGAAGACGAACACAACAGACTATCACTAAACTTACTTATTACAATGATGTCGAAGATGTTTCTTGTATCCTTCGTCTAGAATTAGCAACTCAGGATTAATACTTTTCCAATCACCCATAGCTTCGAGCAAAGCAATGGCACTCTTATTCACTATCTTGTTGCCTGCTTTGCCTTTCTTCGAAGCTTTCTTCGACTTCTTTCCACTGCCCTTTTGAAGAGGCATGTAGGTGGCATCGAGCTCCTCGCTTGGTAGTCTCTCTCGGGTGTGACCTGGCTTGATGAGTTCGAGGATAAATGAACGAAGTTTCTCGTCGCCACGGTACGCGTGCACGCAGAACAAGAGAATCGATCGAGAAATCGCCTCTACTTCTCTTTCGGTCAGCTTTCTCTTTCGGATTGAATGAATAACATCTTTCCATCTTTCCCAGCTATCAAAAGAGAACAAACAAAGATCAATATTAGAGCAAAGTGAAAAGGTGGTAAACTGCCTGGATTTTTAGCAACGAAATACTGGCATTTTGAGCGAAGCCCTTCGTCAGAGTCGAAGTTAGACTTTAAGATTCAGACAACGGACTACGGCTACGGTAGAAAGTTTAACAGTGGTGTTAAATGATGGTTTGAATAAAAGACGCAACGCGTCTGTGAAAATATGTGGGTGTCACATAAGTGGTCTTAACGCGATTTTCCTGCAATTTGATTGGTTCCTGAGCGGTCTTTACAAACCGGTAAAGACCGGTCATTACAGAAATTGAAAAAGAAAACCAGAAAATTATGCAAGTCAAGCTAACATGATGTTCAGATACATAAAAATAAACTTATCGCGACAAAAATGTAAATACGACAGTGTTTGACAGTGTTTACGATGACTGTAGTCATCGTGTTTTAGTTGTTTGAAGTCGGTAACTTCGGTCTTTGCTGCTTGTATTCTCGACAATCAACACAGAACACTGCCGACGTTGTCAAGGAAACTATAAGAATTGCAGTCACAGCATAACCTGCGTCCTCGGGTACTCACCCGAACACAAGGAGATTTTTCTCCACCTTGAAGCACTCGACTCTAGTCCAGGCCCTTTTCTTCGATTTTGGTGCTTCATCATCCGAGTCGAGATCTGATAGCTCGAAGTCGACGTCATCTTCTTTACCATATCTCTTCGTTTGCTTTCTCTGACGAGGAGCGTCGATAATCCGTTCATCCTTGGACAATAATAAAAGAAAAAAACGTTATTGTGAACAGGGAAGTAATTAGCCTATACTTATCATACTCTGATGAAATCGCGTGCTCTGATTGGCTGAGCCGCGTCACGTGCCGGTCCGAATTACGAGATTCGTCAGTCATTTTGTTTACAAAAAAGACAACGAAAGGAAAAGCCCCAAAAGTTAGCGAATTCAGGGGAGCACGGGTGGCGTGTGCTTGTTAGCGAGATGCCTCTCACCAAAAAGTTAAGCCCGGTTAGACGGGGTTAGTACTTGGATGGGTGACCGCTTGGGAATAACCCGGTTGTCGAGCTTGGAACTCATGTGAGTAGAGTTGTAGTTGATCTCTCCTATGCTTCAAGGGTTTTTCGCCGGGTTCTCCGGTTTTCCTCCCTCCATAAAATCAACACCTAACATCTTAGCTGTGATCCGTGGTCTGAACTGTGTCGTATGGCGGTTGCCTAGAGCGGCTTTGATATGCCTCGACACGGCCACGTTGATCTGCGTCCTTCGCAATTCAGTCGCTGGGTGCGAGTAAGGATGATTAACCACCCAGTCCTTTATCCTTTAAATCATATATGAGTCAAACGATAAGCAATCTGAAAATGAGTTTACAACTACTAATCTACTATGTTATTTCAAAAAGCCATATAATAAACCTTGATCGAAATATAGTAACTTAGGTTAGATATACTGCCGAAACAGAGAACGTAGGAATCTAACGTTTCGAGCGAAGGCCCTTCGTCAGAGCGGCTTAGTCATTACGAGAAAATATCAGACCTCGGCCTTTTATGTACAAACCTCGCCCTACGGGCTCGGCCCGTTCTGTCAAGACCTCGGTCTGATATTTTCCCATTATCACAATAGTCAACTGTAGCCTCTAGACTCAATAATAAAAAATATAAAAAATTTAAGGAAAAACGTTTTCCGAGTTTCTATCGAGTTGAGGAATCACAGTTTCCAACCAATGACAACTAACTTTCAACAAAACGTTATTCTATAATAGTGAAATGAAAGTATCGTGCTGCGTAGGCAGTGTTGCAACAACAATCGAAATATAGTAAGGTTAGATATACTGCCGAAAGAAAGGTTCTCTCTGACGATTGTTATTCTATAATACCTTGTTTAATAACTCGTCCACATCAATGTCCGCTTTCATTGCCCACTTCTTCCAAAAATCTGGATCATCTATGTCGATGTCCTCTCCTTTCTTTGTCGCCGTAAAACTGGCCTATAAAAGCATAAAGTATGAGTGAAACATCTCAATAGTTTGCACTTAGTGAGCCAAATCAACAACGTTTTGGTTCAGACAACCAAAAGATGAGTCATTTAGGGCACTGTTTATATGATTCGGGATTCAGTATATCGGGATGTCCTGGTTGACCAGGATGAACTTTATCCTTAGTTCAAAATCGCGGGAATTTAAGAAAATGGAGCAAGAAAACTCGCAAACTATTTCAGAAGTTATTTCGCTTTTATTCTGTGTTTTGTCTCTAGACCTGACCGTTTGGACAAACTTCTGACTGTGGCTACAAGTAACGTAGTTTAGTAAACGTCATCTTGGTCTACCATACAGGAGATTGCGTTTATATGGACAAACATTTGTCCAGTCTGACCGTGGCAGTGAGCTCTATATATAACTGGAGTGATATCTGCTGTTCATTCACCCGGCAAAGATTGAAGCCAAACATGGCGGACATGTAGGCCTGAAGTACGTATAGTTCCAGTCTCGTACGCGGTCTTTTGACCAAATCAGACTTGACCAGACCGCGTAGAAGACTGGAACTATACGTTGTTCGCCACAAGTTATCCCTCCAGTTATATATAGAGCTCACTGGACCGTGGTTGGTTGTCAGGCGAAACGTTCGGGTCTCCATATATCTACAAGCTGCACGAGATCCCAGTATACAGGGATCATATAAACAGGCCTTTAGAGTTCGGACATCTTACTTAACCTTTATCTTACCTTGGCAAATGTCGAGCCCTGGCCAACTGAATCAATAGTTATAACCTGGGTACGTCTTTCCAAGATCTGGTCGATGTCTTCTTCACAGAACCTGTAGAAAAACAAACGCATACTCTGATAAGAACTCTACGCAGCTCAACATCATCTCCCTCAAAACGAAACACCTCGTAGACAATGACAGCCAATACTAGAGACATCAGAAGGAAGGCAGCAACATGGTGAGTTCATCAGCAATCAGATGAGTGACCCATGCATCCTCATCATTTGTCAAACAAGGAAGGTAAAGCGTTAATTCCTCCGTTTCAGAGACCCAAATTTCAAAAATATTTCAGAGGGCATACCCCTGGACCCGCTAGAAACACTGAACAACCAACTTTATCACAGACCCCCTCCCCCCAAAAAACCCCCAACAACATAAGAAAACTCTGGGCCGATAAGTGTTTATACAATAACGTGTGCATTTTCATTGGTTCTTAGCCACGATCTATTAAAGGGCACACACGCAGATGGCAGACAGCACTTAAGTTTTTTTTTGTTCATGTTCGAATAAGCCACTCGAATTTTTATTGTATAGAACAAATAGATTACACTTTCCGTGTGTGTCTGTAATAGATCACAGAAGATGTCACAGCGTGTAAAGAACAGTCACACCACTCAACTTCGTCTCGTGTTGTACTTTTTTGTTCTCTACACGCTGTGACATCGTCTGTGATCTATTAAGGCCTGGCCAAACGCTTTCAACATCGTTCAACATTGTTGAATTCAACATGTTGAAAGCGTTTGGCCACCCCTGTTGAATGATGTTGAACGTTGTTGAACGAAATTTGAACATGTTCAAATTTTCGCTCAACACGCGTTCAACATTTCTATTGTTCTCAAAATGTTGAAAGGTGTTGAACGCATTTGGCCACATTTCATTCAACTTTGTTGAACAGAGACATGCGCCATATTGTCGATTCCAGCTTTTGTGGTAGCCCGCGTTCAATTAATTGTCATTCATGAATGTTGAACGATGTTGAATTCATTTGGCCACTCGTGCTTTCAACATTATTCAACAATGTTGAATAATGTTGAATGCGATGTTGAAAGCGTTTGGCCAGGCTTTTACAGTACACACACGCGAAAAAATGTAATCTATTTGTTAAATACCACATACTTTGAACTGGCTTCGTCGTCATCCATCACCGCTCCATAGGCGCCTTTCCTCAGTAAATCTTCGATTTCCTTTTTAGAGAGTGCTTGCTGTAAAGACATAGAAGAAAAAAAGCTATAAAAATTGTGTATAGGTAAAGTTCGCCAAAACTCGTCGGTGGATTTTCCCTATGATAAGCGATATCGTCAAGCGTTATCATGAAGCATGAGCAGATTTGGTCCTGTTCCGATCCAGTCCGATTGTTGCGTTACACTATAACGTCATGGCGGCCATGTTACATTTACACGAGCCCGGGTTATTTTTTTTTTCGTGTTTACATGAACCCGGGTTGGCTGCTTTTTTTCCAACCTGGGTCAGCTTTTCTCAACCCGAGTTGTGAATGTTTTTTTTTGTCCGAGCAGAGCTCCGGTGTCAAGACATGTGGTCGATTATTATTCACTAAACATGGCAAACAACACGGCTAGTAATGTTGGAAAACGTACGTCGCAAGAAAATTTCGATTGTTTCAGTTGTCGTTGCCTTGTATTCCAGCCTATTCATTCGCGTAAGCGAGAAAACAAGGCAACGACATCTGAATTGAAGTCGACATTTTTGTAGTCCATCTCAGTTTCGTAGTCCTTCTGAGACAGACTGTCAAATATTCGATCTTGTCACTAGACCACTGCCAAGATTCATGAAAGTTGAGAATTATTTTCTTTGCGAGCGCTCGGACTTGCCATGTTTACACAGGAGTCTGATTTGACAGCTAACAAAATTGGCGCCAAAGACACGTTCGTAAGCGCCTGGGTACGGGATTGGACACAAATTATCACATTGCCGACACTTTACACGAGCCCGGGTCAAGTCAACCCGTGTTTACATGAAGAAATTGACCAAATTTTCACACCTTCGCACCTCTCCAACCCGGGTCTTGAAAAGGGTCACCCGGCAAGACGGGTTGACGCGGCTATCGTGTAAATGCTAACAGGAGTTTATTCGTAGACGGGTTGACCCGGGTTGGCGAGCTAAGCAGGGTTGGTTCTCAACCCGGGCTCGTGTAAAGGACCCCTTAGTTGGTAGGTATTAGAGGTGTGCGAATCCCATCCGAATCCGATCCGATCCGATCGGATTCGGATCGGATTCGGACTAAACTTTTATCGTTCGGATCGGATCGGATTTTGTTCTTTTTTTTCTCGGATCGGATCGGATTTTGTTCTTTTTTCCCCAGATCGGATCGAATCGGATTTTGCACTTTTTTACCTGCATCAGATTCACTTTTGTCATTGTTTTTGTCACAAAATTAACAAATTCACTAGTTGCATGCACGTTGCACAATATATGAAGACTATTATTACATAAGATTATTATTGTATAGTAGTTTTCTTATTTTTATTTGTTCATTGGTTTTCGTTTCGGAAAGTTTGCGCAATTATTGCAACATATATCCGGTGTTTTAAGTTTCTCGGACCGGACCGAATCAGATTTGAGCAGCTGTTTTCGGATCGGATCGGACTACGATTTTTTGGCTTCGGATCGGATCCGATTCGGATTGACAGTTTTGGCAAACCCTCGGATTACAAGGGGTCAATCCGATCCGTCGCACACCACTAGTAGGTATGTTAGTTGGTAGGTACAAAAGAATATTAGATTATAGGTCCTATTGTATCTACCATCCAACATGGCCGCTGTGTCTTTGTCCTCTAAATCTCAGGAGATTGATTGCAACCCACTCACTGTACCAATTGGATGTCAACTTAAAAAAAAAACCCACATGAAAACCCACACCCAAATGGAAACCCACCTTCTCACTACCCAAAGGAGTCGTTGAATTATTAGTATCCTTGGCATTCATGGACTGGAGTACGGCCTTATCCAAACCAAGCTTCATGCTTGCCCTGTCGAACATCTCCCTCTCGTACGAATTCCTCGTGATCAGACGATACACCTTGACTGACTTGTCCTGCCCGATACGATGACACCTCGCCTGCGCTTGCAGGTCATTCTGCGGGTTCCAGTCCGAATCAAAGATAATCACAGTATCCGCTGCCGTCAAATTAATCCCCAGGCCACCGGCTCGGGTGCACAGAAGAAACACGAACCGATCCGAGTCGGGCTTCGAGAAACGATCGATCGCGGCCTGGCGAAGATTTCCCCGGACCCGACCATCGATTCTTTCAAACGGATACTTCTTGCATATTAGGTAGTCTTCCAAAATGTCTAAACATCTCACCATCTGCGAGAATACCAAGACCTTGTGTCCGCCTATTTTTAGTTTCGGCAGCAGTTTATCAATGAGTACCAGTTTGCCCGAAGCCTCGATCAACGAGGTCAGATGTATGGTCTCTCTGTTTTCTCCGGTAACGTTGGCAATGTATTCGCCAACGATCTTCTCCTCGGCGCCGTTAATAAGGAACGGGTGATTGCAACACTTGCGTAGTTCCATCATTGTGTTCATTAAGTTTGGAACGTTGGAGGTGGAGACAGCTCCTTTGCTTAAAAACGAGAAATTGCGCTCCAGAATTGCGCGATAGAACTTCTTTTGTACCGTAGTCAGTTCCACCTGATAAGAAAGAGAAGTTATTGTTATGACAATTAATGTAGGGGGTTCGCACATAGCTTTTTGTGCAGGCACGAACACCTCAAAATCTAGCATATAGTCAGTGTGAACAGACTCGGTACGAAATAGCCTACGCCATAGACGTTCGGAAAATCCCCGGAGTAGAACGTCTATGAATCAGCTCCGTAATTCTTGTTCTGTGACGTCGTCTGTCCGCATGGATTCCGGGGACGCTCTCTGATTGGCGAAATATTTATACACGATATTCAATTGGTTAATTACAACTGCTTCCGTTTTGAATGTTTTGTTGTTTACCAGGCAGACAAAGGCAACGGACGTTTTGACTCGTCCGCTTCAACGCATTAATCGAAACTGTACCAAAGCACGGACTAAAATGAGTTCGTTAATTCTTTTAGAAGCTTTTATAGTCGGCGTAATGTTGTTTGAGAACTATCAAACAGCCGAAAAAGATGCGGGACTGAACTTGTGAATCGCTTCAAACATCACAGTGAAATACGACACTTATAATACGACCTTTGCTCCTCGATGTTTGTTTTTGTTTTATTACCTTCCTACGAAGCTCAGAGTATCCTATTTATCGATTAGAGTTTCTTTCTTCATATAGATTCTTAAGTGGTTAGTATAAATTGATGTAGATTTCAATTTCCTAGCGAATACTCGTTAGTCGTTGACACTCGCTGTAATTATTGCTGAATTGCAAATTAATCGGAATAAATTACAGAACACGGAATTTGGCGCTGATTCGCAGACGCTCTAAATCCCCCCTTGTTTGGAATCCCCCTAGAGCCCTAGAGCGTCTGCACGCAGGCTAGGTACGAAACGGTACAAAAAGCTATCCGATACAAGATGTACTGTCACCCTTTCAAGATCGGAGCGGCGTGTCAGCACAAAAATTGTGCGGGAACAGGCGTTTTGTGTGTGAACAGAAAGCCTATCCGGTATGGTTTTCGTACCGGCACAAAAGCTATCCGGTATAGTGGGATATACAAGAAAAGTATCCTACGAAGCATGCCTTTATGTCGGTTTTTTAGTTGTACAAATTTAGTCCGTGCCAAATTTTTTCACGATCTGGCACCGTGACCTTCCCGTGATACTGCGTGGGCCTGCGGAGGGGGCAGATATAGTCTCATTCTACGAATAATTGATCACCGATGACAAATAAATGCAGTTTGTCTTGCAGTTCAGCTTATTATTGTTGTTTATGCATTTAGAAAAACCATTACAACAACTTCTCAAATTCATTAATAATTCATGAGGAAAACACAAAAGAAAATCATGACCGTATCGTGTCTTTATATGTGATAAAGATACCTCCTGATTTACATAAAATTTAGCTTTGATTTTCTCGGCTTAGACAAGGTTATTTTTCAAACTTACTACGCCAATGAACTTACCAAGTGGTTCGTTTTTGAAGCCGTTCAATAAATTCGCAGTTCGTGTTTTATCAGATATAAAAACACTCGGCTTCGCCTCGTGTCTTTATATCTGATAAAACACTCGTGCTCGTTTATTGAACAGTACTTAACTGCAGAATATGCGTTGTTTGGAGGTAGGTGCCGTTGGTGACCAGGCTAGTCAGCAATCTAGCCTTGTTAGCAAGCAAAGTAACTGTAAGCAATTGGGGCATGACCAAATAGCCAGCAAACTAAGCAATAGCAATTAGGGTAATCAGAGAAGCAATAGGCGTTTGCCATGACAACTCTGCCAAGGCAGACCACCGGCACCAGTCACACTGACAAGTCAGTGGAATAACATATACGATCTATAGGATTCTATACTTCGTATCTACACGGGTGGGGAAAGGGCGAAGGGGGAGCACAAGCTGAGCAAAGACGCTACTTGCAGCAAAGCAACAGACGCTCAATGAATCTCGAATGCGCGGGAAACACCTTTAACGTAATTGACGTAAGGGACTCCCCTAATAAGGGGAACCGCAGGCCAACTACATCAGCAGTTAACTTCGCTTAAATATATATTCCTATATTTAACCACATATAAACAACATAAACAACAACGACGACGACAACAACAATAATGACAACACTGACCTCGACGATGGTCTCTTCTTTTGGAGCTAAACTTTTCTCAACATCCTCCTTCATCCGACGTAACATCATCGGTCTTAACAACTGGTAAACGAAGACAAATATTTAAAGGCTTCCATTAGTACAAAGATTTACGGCAAGAGTAGCCAACCCGCGGCACACACATTATATGCGGCCCACGAAGCATTTCTTCAAATAAAAAAACCTTGTCTAATTTGAAAGAACTCATAAAATTGTAATAGAAGATCCTTTACAACTTTTTCGTATCTTTCTGCGTTTTCAAGATATTTCAATTTGTTTGATATGTAAATGAGATGGTCTCTGACGTGAGGAGTGGGGTAAAATATTTTCAAACAGAGCAAAATCACTTACATATCTAACATGAAATGTTCAGCGTCGCAAGGAGTTTTTATGTGCACAGTTTCAAATGATTTCGCTGAACAAACTTAGAGATATAACTGGTTTTGCTACATGTGAAAATATTTTACCCCACACCTGACGTCAGAGACCATCTCATTTACATATCAAACAAATTGAAATATCTTGAAAACGAAGAGAGATACGAAAAAGTTGAAAAGGATCTTCTATTACAATTTTATGAGTTCTTTCAAATTAGACAAACTTAATTTTTAGTGCTATTGCCCTTTAACGAAAAGAGTTACATAGCAGATTCAACTCACAGACTGCAATCTTTCCACTTGTGCCTCAGTTTTTAGATTGCCAAACTCCATAAGGAAAGCCGCTTGCGAAGGAAACTGAGCTGGTTCCAAGAAGTTCAACAAACTAAAAAGCTCGTCGACATTATTTTGTAACGGCGTTCCAGTTAGGAGAATTCGGTGTTCCTGTGAAGAAAAACAAAAGTATTATTTAGAAATTTCAGTAGTATACACTCTTTCTTTTATAGGTGTTACGCTTGGCACAAACTGTTAGCGCGTTGACATTCACCGCTGAACTTAAGCCCGGTCGGATGGGGGTATTGGGATTAGTACTCGGATGGGTCATTGGTTTTCTAATGTGCCTCGAGGGTTTTTCACCGGGTTCTCCGGTTTTCCTCCTCCGTAAAATAAATACCATAGTTTCCCCAATTAATTACTCGGGCTACCTGTGGTAGCCGAGTCTAGGTTTCCGCATGCGTGCATGCCAAATGCTTTCTTTCTTTGCTTTCTTATGTCTGATCAAGTCTTTCTCGTCTCGGATGTGTTCAGTGTGTTCACAGACATAGTTGTTGGTCAGTAATGTCTCTGCAGGCAAGTATCTTGATATTATATACGTTTACAATCGCACACGCCGTTAATAGTTGTGTTGATATTTAATACCCGAAGAGACTCGACATATGAACGCTGTGTACATGTGTGGAAATACGTTAAATACAGGCAATCGTGTTTTGTTATGGCAAATTGTGTTTTCTATCGGAGAATTGGATTGTCTTTTGACTTTTGTCTGTGACCAATGTGTTTAATAGACTTTAGATCTTCGCATTGCATGTGACAACCTGCGTATGTATATGATTGCAGCTTCGATAACACCTTCACGTACTATATATAGCACTGTGATTTTGCAGTAGCCCCAGTGAACGCCTGACCAGGCGTCTTGTTTTACAAGGTCCAAGGAGTGATGGCCAATTGGGTTATCGTTATCTAAATACTGTCATATGTTGCCTTCAATAAATAAAAGTCGCTTTTTTACACATACATGGCACACAAATCTGCATCACGCCTGTAATCAGATCTGTTTTTTAGAACGTTGTAGGTTCGATCCTTGACTGGAGCTTAAACATGTTTTCTGAGAGTGTTCGAGCTTTAAGAACGTCCACCAAACGACTTGAGCTATACGTATCTACTGTATAGTTTAGTGAGTACCAGTCTGAACCGGATTTTCATCGGAATGCTACTGTAGTATGTAAGTACTCACCATTTGCAAATTGTTCAAGCCTTCCAGTAGTTTGCAATTCCTATTCTTCAATCTGTGTGCTTCATCGATAACAACCACCCTCCAAGGAATACCACTGAGGAGTATGTTATCGGCTACAAGAATAAAACAGAGAGACTACGATAAAGATAATCGAAATATAGTAAGGTTAGAAGATATACTGCCGAAACAGAGAACGCAGGAGTCTAACGTTTCGAGCGGAGGCCCTACCATCTGAGTTCCAGTGGCTCAATGGTGAGAGCGTCGGGCTGGCATTCGGAAGGTTGTGGGTTCGAGTCCCGTCTGGAGATCAGAGTTTTCTCTGAGTTTAACTTACGACAGCTTGTACAGCAAAAACACACTGTACTTCTATATATGTGTGCTGTTAGCATGCTGCACTGCAAATTCCCAAAAACTTGTTTTAAGAAAAAAATACTTGTTTTAAGATTTTCTTGTCCCGTTTGCAAGATAATTATCTTACTGCGGTTTCTTGACAAGATATTTTGTCTTAAAACAAGATTAAATATCTTAAAACAAGAAATAAAATCTCAAAAGAAGAAAAATTATCTTGACAAGAATTGGAGGTTTTGCAGTGTGCCTCTCACTGCTGGAGTCCAAAGGTAAGCCCCGTTGGACAAGGTTAGTAGTACGTGAATAGGGAATGACCCGTTCTCGTACAACCTTGGGACTCGTGCATGTGAGTAGAGTTGTAGTTGATCTCTCCTGTGCTTCGAGGGTTTTTCCCCAAGTTCTCCGGTTTTCCCTCCGTAATCAACACCTACATCTTATAAAGCCGCGTTCACACTACCGACCTGGGCCTGGCCTGGGCCCAGATTTTTGATGGTGTGAACGGGTTTTACCTGGCCTGGGCCCGGAAAACTAGGCCGACGAAAGTAGCTGGCCTGAGCCTCGTTTATGCTGATGTGAACGGGTTTTACCTGGGTCCGGCCTAGGTCAGGCCGCATTGCCATGGTAATAAGCGCCCACGATAAAAACTGGTCAGATGCATGATTCAAGAATTGGAGGGAAAACGATTATAATAAGTTGCGGCTCGCGCGTTTCAAGACATCATTTTTATTCTAATCATACTCATTCGTATTCATGGCAAACACTTGGTGGGATATCGAAACCAAGCTTCTTGTTACAATTTAATTTGGACTGAAAAAAACGTGCAAAGACAACTAGAAAACCACAGCAAACGGAACAATTGCGGTATTCGAGAAGCTTGCCAAAGGCATGGCGGATAGTGAATTTAAGCGAAATGCTAAACAATGCCAGTCAAAAATCAAATATCTGAGAAAAATATCGCAATTATAAAGATAAGGATGCTAGATCTGCTGCTGGTAGTGCAAGGCCGCCAAAATTGTATACACATACGATCCTGTTTACTTTGGCCGCCAAACCTTGGCCACGCAAGTGTGAACAGGTCACACTTGGCCCAGGCCAGGCCTAGGACGGTGGTGTAAACGCGTCTTTAGCTATGATCCGTGGTCTGACGTGTCGTACGGCGGCTGCCTGGAGTGCTTTTGATATGCCTACGACACGGCCACGTTGATCTGTGTCTTTCGCAATTCAGCCACTGGCTGCAAGTAAGAATGAATAGCCCCCCCAGTCTTTTACCCTCCTTTACATAGGTAAGCATCCCCTTCCCTCCCTTGTCTCCCTCTACAAGAGCTTGCTTGCAGGCTAGCTGCATTGTGGCCATCGAGATCAAACATATAACGTACCTATTACTATCTCATACGTCGTAATCAGAACATTAAACTTGTATACACCAATTACTGGTTCTCCCTGCAAACAAATGCACATAACGAGAAGCAAATAAATAAATACACAGAAGAAACTTCCAGCGCAGTCAGGTGAAAAATCAGAAATAGTTTCACGCTACTTTGGCTTTAAAAAATTCTGAAAAAAGTTTGATTGATTGTTTGTTTGCTTCGTTCGTTGGTTGGTTGGTTGGTTGGTTGGTTGGTTGGTTGGTTGGTTGGTTGGTTGGTTGGTTGGTTGGTTGGTTGGTTGGTTCGTTGGTTGGTTCGTTCGTTGGTTGGTTCGTTGGTTGATTGGTTCGTTGGTTGGTTGGTTGGTTCGTTCGTTCGTTCGTTCGTTGGTTGGTTCGTTGGTTGGTTGGTTCGTTGGTCGTTCGTTGGTTGGTTGGTTCGTTCGTTCGTTGGTTGGTTGGTTCGTTGGTTCGATGGTCGGACGGTTTGATTGTTTGTTTGTTTGTTTGTTGTTTGTTTGTTTGTTTGTTTGTTTGTTTGTGTGTGTGTTTGTTTGTTTGTTTGTTTGTTTGTTTGTTTGTTTGTGTGTGTGTTTGTTTGTTTGTTTGTTTGTTTGTTTGTTTGTTTGTTCGTTTGATTGATTGTATGTTTGTTTGTTCGATTAGTTGTCTGTTTGCTTATTTGTTTGTTTGTTTGTTTGTTTGTTTGTTTGTTTGTTTGTTTGTCTGTCTGTCTGTCTGTTTGTCTGTTTGCTTATTTGTTTGTTTGCTTCTTTGGTTGTATATTTGATTGTTAATAGTTTACTTTATTGGTTTCCTTATTTGTTTGTTAGTTTACTTTGTTTGATTATTTGTTCAGTCGTTTGTTCATCTACAGCTAATGCCAGACATTTTTGTTTACCAGATTACCTGATTGCCTCGAAAGTAGAACTCATACTGCTGAATCAGGTGGCGACTTGCAGCGCTAATTAGATAAAAAATCACAAAATAAGTCATGTAGTATTAAGCTTCGGTGTAACAACTATAGTCTATGGCTTATGGATGTGTGATCCCAATTCCTTATGTATAAAGGCCTGGCCAAACGCTTTCAACATTTCATGCAACATCGTTCAACATTGTTGAACGCATGTTGAACGAAAATTTGAACATGTTCAAATTTCGTTCAACACCATTCAACAACGTTCAACATCATTCAACAGGGTGGCCAAACGCTTTCAACATGTTGATTCACGGTTGAATTCAACAATGTTGAACGATGTTGCATGAAATGTTGAAAGCGTTTGGCCAGGCCTTAAGAAACATATAGCAAAGCAAAAAGGTGGCTTCACTAAAAAAGTCGGTATTTTGTTCCTATAGAAGAAATATTGACAATTCACCACTTTTTAGCTTTGCAAATATGTACTACATGTAGTACAGATTAACCTTGACAGGCAATTTCTCTGGACAACTTTGGCCTTCATTTTAGGTATTAGGGACTTTAAGAAAACACAACGACTACGACTACGACAACGTGTTTGAACAATAGAATTTTAAGTCATATACAAAGAACTTTTGCAAATGAAGGTCCCAAGAGTAATTTTCATGCCGTCGTGACTCTGTTGACAACGTAGAAAAAGCATTTTTACGTTGTAAAGACAACGCGAAACCTGAATCACTACAGAAGCCTTGGAAAAGCTTAACCTTACTCTCGCGACTAACATAGCTTGAACAAGTGTATCTCTTCAAGCATTTAAGAACAAAACGAGTCCGTGCGATAATGTATCTTGAAATTTGAATGTATAAATACACCACCATTTAATACCACTGTTAAACTTTCTACCGTAGCCGTAGTCCGTTGTCTGAATCTTAAAGTCCCTAATATTGTACTGTGGATACAACAGAAGAGTACCAAATACAATACAAAATGCAGCCAAGCTCACCTTCCATGATGGACAACTACATTCATGTCACTCCACGCCTCCAACTCTCTTTGCCAATTAGCAATAGTTGAAAGAGGAGCAATCACAAGAAAGGGTCCTCGGATACCGTATTGCTATATAATATAAGAAGAAAAAAATCTGGCTTATAAAGAATATCAAAAAATCAGGACTGGTCGTTTGAGGCGCGCGCCTTGAGCGATCGAGATGCGAATTTGCCACGCGTAAAACCTTCCTTGAGTGAAGCATAACGTTTTATAACGTAGCATAATGTCTAACAACGTAGCGTAAAGCCCTGATCAAACGAGAACGCAAGTCATCGCAAGTTTTAGCTTGTGCTTGCTTGTGTCTCGTTTGATCGCCAGCTTGCGATGACTTGCGTTAGCTTGCGACTAATTTGATCTTGTTCAAATTTCATCGCAAGTTTTCTTCAACTTGCGAGAGCTTGCGAAACGTTTGAACACAAAACACAAGTCGATGCAAGTCTTTCGTGCTCCGTCGCCATAGAAACTGCCATGAGAACTAGCGAAAAGGCGTGGGAACTAGCGAGAGTGCAGAACTTGCGACGACTTGTGCCGACGTTTGACTGGTGGCATCGCAAGTCGTCGTAAGCTAACTTGCGATGACTTGCGTTCTCGTTTCATTAGGGCTTAAAGGCCCTGTTCCACGGTGAAATATTTCATGCAACTTGTAGTCTTGTCTCGCAACGCCGTTACGAGACAAGTTGCATGAACCATTGCACCGTGTAACATGCTGTGCAATGGTCAAAATCGTTGCGAGACAAGTTGCAACAATCGTTGCACAAAGTAGAATCAGGTTCTACTTTCTGCAACGATTGCAGCAATTTGTTTCAGTGTTGCACCGTGTAACACCCCTTCAGCACTTTTCTCGCAGTATTTTGTTATGATTTGGCACTCAATCGAGTCTCTCCCCAGTCTACCTGCTTTTATCGAAATCCAAATCATTGGAAAATTGCATAAACGCGTTGCAGCGTGTAACACCCCCCTGTCTTGCAACTGCAATGCTGCATGAGTCATCATTGCGAGACAAGTTGCATGAAAAATTGCACCGTGCAACAGGGCCTTAACGTCTTGCAATGTAGCGGAAATGGAGCGTAATATCTTATGATGTATCTTAACAGTGTGACGGAACGTCTTATAACTTAGACATCATCCCAAAAATAAGACATCAGAAGGAAGGCAGCAACATGGTTAGTTCATCATTTAATCAGAGAAACGTGACCCATGCATCCTCATCATGTGTCTTCATTCTTCAAATAAGTATTTTTTTATTGATTTGCACAGAACTGAATGCCAACTGTAGATTTCACTATTGTATTTTCATACCATGACATTGAGAAGAAATGTAAGACTTTGGATGGTTTTCCCAAGACCCATTTCATCAGCAAGAATACAATTTTGCCTAGATAAAAATGATACATATCAAGCAATTTGCAGACTGAACAATACTTTCATATGTACACATACTATACCATTTGCGTTCAAGCGTTATAGTCCGTTTCAGCTTGCTTTTGAAATCCGCTACGTATAATTGAAA
Organism: Paragorgia papillata; assembly: GCA_035771165.1. Classification (NCBI taxonomy): domain Eukaryota; kingdom Metazoa; phylum Cnidaria; class Anthozoa; order Scleralcyonacea; family Coralliidae; genus Paragorgia; species Paragorgia papillata. Next base: position 534,288 of record JAWNZC010000025.1, on the reverse strand, counting down.
TGAACATTCCGAACTTACGTTGCAATGTTCCGAACTACGTTGCGAGGTAGATACAAATTTAAGTCGGCAACTTGTTTCTGCTTAACCAAGTATCTATTATTATATTCTATACAACAAATAATCTTCTTCTCCGTGATTTTACCAAAGGAATTCAATTCAAAGCTTATTAAATTCGAACTTCACGACGAACTTCACAACGAACTTCGCGAACTTCCGTACCAAGTTCCCAACCTTCCAACGAATGTTGACAAACGAATTTCAAAAGAAAGCTGAAACTGACTACAAGCCTTTAGCCAGTTTAGCGAATATAACTAGTTGTTTTCGAGTTTTGAAACAAACGTTGTCCAACGACAACTATACGTTTGACAGATCAAATCCATGACGAATAGGGCGTGTAACTTTCTGTTGTTATTGCTTCCGTTTCAAGTTTCAACGTCGCGTTGATATTTTCTCACGGGCCACGGCAAACATGGAATACAAAATAAATGCGTTGGGCAGGTCATATTTTAGTGAACTACCCTTATCAGACGATCTGCGTCGCTGAATATTCCAATTCTCACAATTATGCCAAAGACAAGTTATGCCAAGCAAACGCTGCCGTGTGAAAAGAACGATGACAAGTATTACATATGGTGGGTTAACAAATCTTAATCTCACAGTAACACAAGGTCAAAAGTTAATCCGTTTTCATGATAGAGCAATGTCCATCATCAGTTCTTCCAATCATCGTGATTTAAAGATACCTCAAATTGAAAATGTAACTAAGAGAAGAGCTTGCGTATTAGTTAAAAAGTCCTTGATCGGAAATGTATGTAAGAATTTTGAAAATTATTTTCAGATAAATGCGCATAATTGTGGTATACAAGGAATGCTCCGTGTTTGATTCAACTACCCAAATCCGCACAGAATATGCCAGAAATTCTTTCTATTACATGGGAGCTAAACTTTTCAATGACCTTCCTTTGGGTATTCGAAAGATTGACAACTTGAACGAATTTGTACACTCTGTGAAACTGTATTGCAATTAATAGATTGTATAAATATTAATAGTATTCATATTTATTACTTATGTATTTATTCGCTCAGGACACACATTGATAACAGTGCATTTGTACTGAAGTGTTATATCCTGAATAAAAATTAGTTATATCTATCTATTAACAACGGAAAGTTACACCCCCTATTCGTTATTGATTTGATCTGTCAAACGTATAGTTGTCATTGGGCAACGTTTGTTTAAAAACTCGAAAACAACTAGTTATTCGCTAAACGCTAAAATCTTGAACGCAAATGGTAGTATGATACATGACACAGACTACTGTAATAATACTCACCCATTGTACCAACAAAATGTAAGCCAATTCAATCCTTCCAGCTGGTATTCGCGTAAAACATTAGAATTCTTGAAGACAGGAGTGTGGTCTAACTTACGCCATTCACTTGGGTGAGGACGCCTGGCAAACTAAAACAAAAAGATATGTCAGAATGAAAACTTCAATGGCAAGTGACTGGCACTCCTACAAGTTTTTTTGAATTCCTGGAGATCATTTAATCATGAAATTCCTGACCGACCGAGACAGACAGACAAATGGATGGAGGGACAAACAGACTACAGATGGATGGATGAACGGACGGACGGACAAACAAACAAACAAACAAACAAACAAACAAACAAACAAACAAACAAATAAAACAAACAAAAACATTTCTTTACATGAAAGCCGTGGACATCAGAAGGAAGGCAGCAACATGGTTAGTTCATCATTTAATCAGAAAAACGTGACGCATGCATCCTCATCATATGTCTTTATAATGAACAGACACACAAACACATGGACAAACAAACAAACAGACTGATAGACAGAAAAACAGACAGATGGACAGATGAACAGACAGATGGATAAACAGATGGACTGATTGATCGACTGACCAACCATGCAACCAAACGACTGATTGACCAACCAACCGACTGATTGACTGTACTACACAGAACAATTTGCTGCATCTTATGAAAGTCAGGTTTAAAAGTGCTACTATGCAAACGTTAAATGTTTAAAAACTTAAATGTAAACAAATACACAACAACATAGCATAAATACCTGTCTCTCGTGAGGAGGTGGTATTAGTTGGTTTCTTCTAAATATCGTAACTGGTTCATCACCAACATCAGTCTTAACCAGATAATAAATACAATTATACCTTTAGTATAAACCTGTGTTTATGCGTACGGTATGTATATCTGTATAATAATGGTGGATGACTGTTTAATATGTAATTAAATATGCAATATGTAATATCATGTAATACGTAATATCCAGGCCCGTAGCGAACTGTTAAGGACAGGGGGGCGAGCGCCGTAGGCGCGAGAACCCGCTAGGGGGTCTGGGGGCATGCCCCCCAGAAAAATTTTGAAATACAGAGTCTCTGAAATGCTATTTCCTGCGTTTTGAGACGATATATTAAAGAATTCTGAAGGTTATGAAACGTCATTTTATAATTATTTCAAATATTTGAATACATCCAATGTTTTTATTTCATGATATTTATCTTATTAAGTAAGACACTGTAAGCTAACAGTCCAGTAACCATCGTGATGTTTTAGGTAAAACATCGTAAACCATCGTGATAGTTTAGGTAAGCAACGAGACCATGAGGGGAGTGACTAGCAACGAGTGAAAGAATTTTAATTAAACATTTCATAGATCAAGTAATTAATAAACAAAATCAAGAGGATTAAAGTACAGTATACAATTTGTCGAATATCGGCTGAAATTGTTTCTCTGTTCCTTATCATACTATTTCTGAGCAAATTTCAGGGGGGGGGGGCATGCCCCTCTGCCCCACCTCAAATACAGGCCTGATATCATGTAACAAGTAATATGTGTTATCATAGACCAAATTTAACTCACCTCTACTTCCCAAGTACTTTCATCGTAAGGCAGTGACCTCCACTTGACCAAATAATGAGAGATGGGCTGAGAAGGAAAATAAGTTAGTTGAATAAAAAAGCCACACTCTCTCTCTTTCTACTGCTACTGTTGTGGCAATAAAAGTGTTCTTACAATATCGTTGCAATTCAGTTCCTCAACCTGACCAATTCATTTGATGACATTTGTTAAACAACTTCCTGCCCTGAATTTCTATCTGTACTTCCCCATATTGTTTTGTGTTAGGAACTGCATTGCAATAATATCTTAGGAACACTAGTATTGCCGCACTTACAACGCAACGTAATGTCAAAGAACGTAGTGCAATGTCTTAAAATATAGCGCAACAACTTATAACGTAGCAAAACGTCTTAAGCCGGTTTTCCACTAGGAGACTTTTTTCGCGCGAAGCGACTTTTTCTTTTGTCTCATGAGCTCTGAGCTGGAACTAATCAGAAATCTATTGAATTCGAACAAAAGAAAGTCGCTTCGCGCGAAAAAAATCGCCTAGTGGAAAACCGGCTTTACAGCGTAGTGTGACGTTTTATAACATAGTAAAATGTCTTATAACGAAGCTTAACATGTTATAACTTATATTAACATAGCGTAATGTATTTTACGGTAGTTTAACATTCTATGTAGACGAGTTTCAGGGTGTTGCGCGCGCATCATTTTTCAAAAAACTGGCAAGCTCCACTCAAAGTAAACATACTGTTTAAAATCAACAAAGTATAGATACAGTTTTCGGATGTTTAACACTGTTATTATGCTGTTGTTGGCTCGCTAGCAAGTCTGTTTGCCATTGCTTACTTTGTGGGCAGCCCGCCAATTCCTTTGCAAAATGATGCGCGCGCAATACCTGAAATTCGCCTATTAACGTAGCGTAAGAACTTAGAATTTAGTGTAACGTCTTACAATGTAATGCAACGTCTACAGTAATGGCATAAGAATTTTTTAGAATATCAAAGAAAAAGTCTTGTACAGTACTGTATCAAAAAAGTATTTATTATAATTTATTCACATATATAAATCACATGGTTTATAGTCCAGAAAATATAATAACACAATTTAAAAACACCGTATAAATATCTTACTTCTCCAGAGGCTTGATCAACACCTGTTGACACATCCAAGACCCTATCAACCTCGACATAATCTGGATTAAATGGTTCGTCATCCAGCTACAAAGATACAACAAATCGACATGTTAGAAATTCCCAACGCAGCCAGGTGAAGAAGAATCAGACATAGTTTAACGCTACTCTGGCTTAAAAGTTTTTTTGAACGTAGCTTAAAAAGTTACTGCTCATGATCCAACGTTTCGGCACTCCGATCTAGTGTCTTCATCAGCGTTGATCGTTGCGAAGACATGTCCCATATTTATACTCTCATAGAACCATATCATTGAACCATGCAGCCCATTTGCATCTTGTTGCTAGGTAACGTCATCAGTGGTTCCATGAGAGTATAAATATGGGACCTGTCTTCACAACGATCACCCCTGATGAAGACACTAGATCGGAGTGTCGAAACGTTGGGTCATGAACAGTAACCGTTCAAAAAACCTTTTAGCCAGAGTAGCGTTAAACTATGTCTGATGTTAGAAATGTTTACGCTTTACAGCACAATTCAATACAGTCTGGATGCATCAGAATACACTGTATTTCAGCAAATGTTGCAAAACAATTAATTTAAAAAAATCCCCACATGGAATACAGTACAGACCTCATCGGGAAAGGGCATGGTACTTCTTTTGATGAAATATCGTTTGATTTTCATCTGCACTCGTTTATCTAACTTCAAAAGTTTCTCTGCTGTTGTCCATTCACAGTGAAGATAAGAACTAAGACAGGAAAAGAATGATAAATTAAACAGAGTAAAACAATAAAGGTGACGTTTTTGGCTGGCTCAGACAGAAATTGGTTAATCACTTGTTAAAGAGCCTATGAAACGAAAATTAAGTTTGTCTTATTTAAAAGAACACTTAAAATGATTAGAGTAACATATTTGGCAGTTTTTCGTTTCCTTGTTTCGTTTTCGAGATATTTCAGTTTGTTTGATATGTAAATTTAACTTATAAGATAACTTTACGTCACTCTTTGCATAATGACTTATCGCAAAACATTATATATACAGTCGTTGGCACCTAAGCGTGTACACCGCCCGTCAAAACATGTTGTACGTCAACGTCAAAGTTAAATGTTTACCTTGCAAACGTATTAGGTTTTCATTCGATACATTCGAAGCAATGCATTATTGTCACATGAATGTGCCCTTAGCCAATCCCACGGTGTTGATTTCAAAACGGTTAACTTTGGCTTAAATGTAGAACATGTTTTGACGGGCGGTGTACACGCTTAGGTGCCAACGACTGTATATATCTTTGTTATTGTCACACAAAAACACTTAAAATTTACAGACTCAGTTGTAGGAGAAACACTCGCACATGGTTCCTAATTCGCCAAGTACTTTTGTTCGATAATAACAAAGATATAGAACACTTTGCGATATCTTATAAGTCAAATTTGCATATCAAACAAACTGAAATATCTCAAAAACGGAGCAAGGAAACGAAAATCTGTAAAAGATGTTACTTTGTCATTTTAAGTGTTCTTTCAAATAAGATAAACATAATTTTCGTTTCATAGGCACTGTAATCCATTGTAGCCCAATCTTGTTCCCAGAGCCCACGTTCCCCTTACCCAGCGGGCGGGAAACGAGAGCCTCTGGGATAATCCGTTCACACCATCACAGGATTCTTGTTATCTGGAAGAAGAGTTATATAGAGTTCTAAAAGTAGCGTGCTGCGTAGGCAGTGTAGAAACAACAATTGAAATATAGTAAGGTTAGATATACTGACGAAACAGGGAACGTAGGAGCCTAACGTTTCGAGCGAAGGCCCTTCGTCAGAGAGAAACGTGGAAGAAAAACGAAGGCCTTCGCTCTGTTTCGGCAGTATATCTAACCTTACTATATTTCGATTATATAGAGTTCACTGTGTTCATCAGCCAATGAAATATCGATGTGAAACGGATTATCCCAGAGTCTCTCGTTCCCCAGGTAGGAAACGTGGGCTCTGGGAACGAGATTGATTGCAGCCTAGAGTGTGTGAGGGTTCTCCCTTTGATGAGTACAATCAACTGGCATTAAGCAGAGTAAAACAATAAAGAGACCGTTTTTTGGCTAGCTCAGGCAGGAATGGGTTAATCACTTGAGTGAGGCATTTTTGTGGCAAGTAACAAAAGAAAACTGGTTTGGAATGCCTCTTGTGACATCACATCCGGTAACTTTGGCAGCGAAAAACTCCATGAAGATGAAATTTTCGGCTGACAAGATATATTGCAATTTTGCTCAGGAGAACCCAAAGATTACGAATATGTAAAATCCCCACAAATGAGATAGGCACTTTAACTCATTGCTGCCTATAGGACGTCTGAGGGTTCTCCCTTTGGTGAGTAAAATCATCTCATATGTTACAAAGAGTAATAATAATAATAATAATAATAATAATAATAATAATAATAATAATAATAATAATAATGGAAACTTTATTTATTTATGATTTACATATATACTACAATGATAAACCTCTGTTTTACAGGTAGTTTACCATTACCAATGTCTACTTGAATTAACACTAAAATAATATTACATAAATTATGTAAAGTAATTAGGCAAATAAATCAAAATTAAAAAAATATATACATCATAACTTGCAGAAGGTACAACAATTTGAATTGTTCTCTATTAAACTAGTTAAATCTATCTAGTAAAATGATAAAAAGGTTGTTTTTGGCTGACTCAGGCAAGAATGGGTTAAGTAATATTTAAAACACGAGTAGGAGCGTTTAATCAGATTTAAAACACGAGCGCGTAGCGCGAGTGTTTTAGATCTGATAAAACGCGACTACGAGTGTTTTGAATAGCTTCAAAAACGCCGACAATAGATTTGCTAATTAGGATGACATTTTATATAAAATTTCACGTTCATTAGTATTCTTTATATAAAATTTCACGTTAGTTAATATTCATAGTAGTTTTATCAGGTATAAAAGACTTACACATGATCAAATACGTGCATATTAGTGGACAATTTGGTTCATGAATATTAATGAGTTTTTGAATCACTTGTTAACCCATTGCTGCCTAGGATGTCTGAGGGTTCTCCCTTTGATGAGTAATATCCTCTATAACTTGACTTGTGACTCAACACTGATTAATCAGACTCAACTAATGACTTGACATTTAGATGAATCTGTAGAACATACCAAAAAAATGGTGACTTTTTACTTACTAGTTTTTATACTTTACTAAAAACTCCTCTGTCATAAGACCATCCTCCTAAAATATTGCAAAAAAATATAAAAAATTGATTGCTGAATTGAGTAACTAAACAACTACACGTGCTATTTCATATTGCAAGTCAATCTCGTTCCCAGAACCCACATTCCCCACCCGGGAAACGAGAGACTCTGGGATAATCCGTCTCGCAACGTAATGCAAGGTCTCACAACGCAACGTAAGGTCTCACAACGCAACGTAAGGTCTCACAACGTAACGTAAGGTCTCACAACGTAATGTAAGGTCTCACAACGCAACGTAAGGTCTCACAACGTAACGTAAGGTCTCACAACGTAATGTAAGGTCTCACAACGTAACGTAAGGTCTCACAACGTAACGTAAGGTCTCACAACGTAACGTAAGGTCTCACAACGTAATGTAAGGTCTCACAACGTAATGCGAGGTCTTACAACGCAACGTAAGGTCTTACAAAGCAACGTACAAGTAAGGTCTCGCAACGTAAGGTCTCACAATGTAACGTATAAAATCTCGCAACTTAGGTCTCACAACGCAACGCGAGGTCTTACAAAGCAACGTACAAGTAATGTCTCGCAACGTAAGGTCTCGCAATGTAACGTATAAAATCTCGCAACTTAGGTCTCACAACGCAACGTGAGGTCTTACAAAGCAACGTACAAGTAATGTCTCGCAACGTAAGGTCTCACAATGTAACGTATAAAATCTCGCAACTTAAGGTCTCACAACGCAACGTAAGGTCTCACACAAGGTAAAGTCTTGCAATATAACATATATCGTCTGTCAGCGTAGCAAAACAGTTTTACAGCGTAGTAGTTTTTCCTTTTACAATTAAAGTAACACAATAAAGCAAAAGATAAGGGAAGCAAAAGATAAGGGAAGCAAAAGATAAGGGAAGCAAAAGATAAGGGAAGCAAAAGATAAGGGAAGCAAAAGGGAAGCACGGGTGGCGTGTGCTGTTAGGGCGCTGCCTCTCACCGCTGTAGTTAAGCCCAGTTGGACGGGGTTAGTACTTGGATGGGTCACCGTCTGGGAATAGCCCCGTTCTCGAACTTGAATTTCATGCGAGTAGAGTTTATAGTTGGTCCTGTGCTTCGAGGATTTTTCGCAGGGTTCTGCGGTTTTCCTCCCTCCGTAAAATCAACACTTAGGTCTTAGCTTATGTCGTGCACTTTTAACATGAGCCTCCGGCTCGGATGATTGGGAGACCACATCCTGTGTTTAACGACGTTAAATAAATCATTTGACTCATTTATAACGGATTAAGCAACATAGATGTGTAGAGCATATAAATGTTAGGTCAGACATTCATATTTCTGTGCCATAACTGATCAGTTTAAACACACGTGCGATTCGCACGCGCAAAGTTATTTACGCATGCGAATTACCACACACATGCAGTTTTCATTACGAAAAGGTCTGGACTCATACAAACCTTAGTCTCTGTCCGGAGTGTCAGAATTTTTTCAACCGTCAGTGTTTCTTCAGGTATGGGCAATTCCTCTCCTACAGGTATAGGAACACCTACATCCAGACTTAGATTTTCACTGTTGCCCTTATCACCACCATCAGCTGCTTCTTCTTCAGAAAGATTATAATCAAAATCATCCTTATACGTCTTCTTCTTACGCTCCCTTAATGATCTCCGCTAAAAAAGGTAGACAAGTATGGTAATATAATTAGAATTTATTAGAACTACATGTATACTGTAATAACTTCTGATTAACCGAGAGTGCGGTCATTATGGGAAATATCAGACCGAGGTCTTGACACAATACGGACCGAGCTCGTAGAGCGAGGTTCGTACATCAAAGACCGAGGTCTGAAACGCTCGTAATTTGAGGATTTCGCACTTTGTCTTCTCAGGCATGCTTGCATTGGTAACAGGATCAGCTTACAGTTTTCATAAAATCAGACTATTTAAAATGTATTTGGCGGAGCGAACACAAGCTAAAATGTCTCTGAATCAACACAAAATGAAGAATCAAACATCGTACAAGAAATGTGGACGTGTGCATTTCGTCGTCGAACACTTCGGGCAACACTACACTGGCCTGAACTTAGCATATAATGGGGATTTTGCTGTACTTAATAGGAGTTTACGTTGCGAGATAATATTGTAAAATTGACTTATTGTAAAATTAGCGTCTAATAAGATTGGCTCTTGTACGGATTTATTACTACAGTAGAACCTGAGTTTTACAACCACCCCTGTTGCCAGGGAGAAGTGGTCGTAAATGACAGGTGGTCGTAAAGGCAGGTTGTAACGTGACGTCATGGCAGCCATATTGGCTTGGGTTCTTTACATAAATACTGTTTAAAACTCAAGAAAATGCTGGTTTATAAAGATTTAACAAGGCAAACGGAAAAATAAGAAATGTTGCAAAGAAGCACAGTCTCAATTTTAAACATTATTAGTACTGTCATTTGTGTCTATATTGATTTTAATGCATAGCCTCAATGATTTTGATTCTCAATATTAAAACAGTGCTGTTTTATTCACATTTCTTGCTGTATTCTTTCTAGAGTCTAAGAGTTAACTCTGATAACAAAAAGTTACAGATTTGCATTAGATTTTCAAGCAAAACAAGGCTAAAACTTGGTAAATTGGCAATCACTTTGGGTTTCTTGTATTTGCAAGTGGCAGTGCTTCTGGCTTGTTTATTATTAAATATATATATATTGCATATTTTGGTGGTTTTAAATTGAAACGGTCACTCATAACAGGTAAATTTCTTGTTTGGGATGCTAAAAAGTAGTTGTTGGTTACATTAGGCAGGTAGTTGCTCATTCCAAAAAAACCAGTGATGGATCCAGCTTGATCTGATAGGGGGGGGGGGGGGTGCTGGACCTCTGAAATGGCATTTCCTGCATTCTGACGGTACTTTGAAGAAAGATTTAAAAGTTTTAAATCGTGTTTTCAATAGCGCATTTTATCAAACCTGGAAGGCGTCAAATACATTTAGGGATAAAGTGGATGTTTTATTATACAAATACATTTAAAATTATAGAAAATAATGGGGAAATAAATCGAATCTTACAGTAGGTAGCTGCTATGTATGCACCCCCAACATATTCAAAATGCAGCATTTCCATTATTAAAAAATAAAAATGACTTCAAAGCGTCTGAAAGCGATATACTTGCTGTTTTAATACTTGCCGAATCAGTTGGGATTTTGGACAATTGAGTAATTGGCACCCCCCTGCACCCCCTTGGCCAAGTGCCAGAATGCTTTTAGAAATGTTGTAAGAAGATGAAAGAATTCATAGATTCAATAATAAATGAGCATTACATAAACAGTGTGTGCTTCAATACACTAGCAGAAAATTTTCTTGCATTCTTTTGTGGTACCATGAAATTCATAAAAGTTATTTTCAAACAATAACCCAAACTAATATTCTGGAATAAAACCAGTTAGACTACAATCAGATCAAGATCAGAAATAGCGGCTGTCGACTGGGACCTAATCCAGGCTGACCTGGATTAGCTACGCATGTGTAGAATGAATATCTTGCGTCTAAACGTCATCAATCCACGCAAGACCAAGTGAGGCTGGCGTGAGATGAATAAGGAGTGAAGGAGCATTGTGGTACATGTGGGTTCATACGATAAAATTAGGAAGATATAGGAAAATAATGGATCCATTGAAGAGGATACTATAGGGATACTGTAGGATATCAAGCATTTGCTGACTTGAAATCAAATATGGCGGAAAAATTAGACGAAGCTGAAAAAGATGCAATCTAGTATCGTAAACTTCCATATTAAATGACTAAAATATGTTGTTTGTTGGCCGTTTACTACCCCCAAAAGAAGTCAGGATGTTTTTTTTGCAGATGTGTGTACCCAATTGGCCTTTAAAACGGATTTTAAAGTTCGAATCAGTCATGGAAAGTATACTTGACGAGTGAGGAAGTGACGAGTTGACATAAAACAAACCCAATCAACTATGGAGGGTGAATAAAGATCTCAACTTTATTAATTATTTCTTTGTCTTGATTTTGTTTTTGGCTATATATGGACAGTTCTCTTGTTATTTGTTTTGCGTGTGTGTGTGTGTTTAGAAATTAGTAAATTTCGGCCGACAACTCACTTGAGAGCCAGCACGCACATGGCCTGTGAACTGCCCCATGAGCGTGGCTGATTTTCTATGCGATTTCTGATCGTAACACAATCAATTGAAGTAAATGACCCTTGTAATGTTGGAGAGTCACATACTTCAATTGACTTAAAAAACCCAACTTGTTTCATACAGTCAACTTACAGTAATGCTTGAAGGTTGATAGTCCTCGGCAAAATAGCCTCCTGGAGATGTAGGTGGTGAAGGTTCGTGGTCTGATGAATCTCGTCTTGGACGATTGATAACAGGTTTGCTAAGCACAGTGGCAGGAGGTCTAGAAATATATTTGTAATACTCATTTAATATTCATGAACAACTGGATTTACAATTTGATTTTCTCAGGTAAAATCAGTCTTAGACGTATCTCTCAAATTTTGAACATACAAAATTTTTAGATTTTTGTGCAGTATGGCACCACTGCCAAGTGTACAAGATTTTCAGATTTTTGTATGCTTGACAGCAGCAAGTATACAAAATTCTCAGATTTTTGCACAGTTGACAGTTGGCATCACTGCTGAGCATAGAAAATTTTCCAGATTTTTACACAGTAGACACCACTGCCAAGCATGCAAAATTTTCATATTTTTGTATGCTTGACAGTGGCAAGTGTACAAAATTCTCAGATTTTTGTACAGTTGGCATCACTGCTGAGCATAGAAAATTTTCTAGATTTTTCTACAGTCAGCACCACTGCCAGGTGTACAAGATTTTCAGATTTTTCTTACAGTTGACACCACTGCCTAGCATACAAATTTCCCGATTTTTGTATGCTTGACACCACCAAGTGTACAAAATTCTCAGATTTTTGTACAGTTGGCATCACTGCTGAGCATAGAAAATTTTCCAGATTTTTCTACAGTCAGCACCACTGCCTAGTGTACAAAATTCTCAGATTTTTGTACAGTCAGCACCACTGGCAAGTGTACAAAATTTTCAGATTTTTCTACAGTGATGTCAGCACCACTCCCAGGGCCATCAAGAACATTTGAAAATTAGTAGTAATATAACTCCTTGCAACTTGAATTTATCTTGTCTACTCTTTGCCAGAAACCTGTAAGTTTTACTTTCCTTAGGTCTATTTATATACAGCAATAATAAATTTCTTGCACTAAAATGTTACGGGCCCCTTTTAGTATTTGCCCTGGGCCCCAGGGTAATTACCCCCCCTCTCGACGTTACGATCCACTGCCAATTTTTCAGATTTTTCTAGTCACCACAACTGCTGTGTGTACAAAATTTTTGTATGGTCAGCACCACTGTCTAGTGTACAAAATTTTCAGATTTTTTGTATGCTTGGGACCACTGCTATGTGTACAAAATTTTCAGATTGTTGTACTGTACAATCAGCACGCGGCACCACTGCTACGTGTACACAATTTTCAAATTTTTGTATGATTCGCACCACTGCTAAGCGTACAAAATTTTCAGATTTTTGTACACTTGGCATCACTGCTGAATGTTCAAAATTTTTGGATTTTTTGTACACTCAGCATCACTGCCCAAGCATAAAAATTTTTCAGATTTTTTGTATTTTCAGTTTTTTGTACGCTCAGCACCACTGCAAAGCGAACAAAATTTTCAGATTTTTGTATGGTCAAACATGTTGTTATGGCAACATTATGAAATATCAAGCGGATAAAAATGAAACCAATAATAAATACTAAATAAAACCTACTTCGATGAGCTGCGCACAGTTTTCGGAAGCTGGTTGATGATGGATGGTGGAAGCACAATGGGCTCTGATGCTTTTCTTTGAGCCATCAAATCCTGTTTCATGTCATAGTTCATAGGGCCCTTTGCTTGAGAACCATACGAAGAGCCAAAATGTTTCATTGCGGGATCCACTTGAAAGTTAAACATGTTATTCATCAAAGCTGATTTGGCTATAGCCTCAGCTACTATCCTGTTGGCCTTGTCCTGCTGTTGCTGTTTCAACATGCCAACCTGGTCATATGTTAATTGTGCAGCCTGAAAATGCTTTTTTTGCCTCTGTTGATCCATCAGGTACATGTGGTACAACCTACTGAACTGTTGTTGTAACTGTTGCAGGGGTTGATCCCTGGCTGGTGATGGTAGCTCTCGAACCTGCGTAATCTGCTGCTGAAGTCTCTGAAGCTGATACAACAGATGAGCACTCTTTAGCTGACTGGACACCTGATTCGGAGTCTGGTTCATCATCGGTTGCTGATACGGAGCAGCTGGTCTCACTGCATAACCACCTTCGGGAAACTGGGCTTGTCTTCTCATAAGGAAATCCTGTGGCATCGAAGCCGGTGGTGTAGCTTGTGCAAATGGATCGGGTGACTGAATGGAAGACTGATTTGGTAGAGATGAGTGCTGCTGTTGCATGTTCACATACATAGGTCCAGGATTTTTACCTGACAAGAATGGGTCAGGGGAGGATGTGAAAGAAGAATTACTTGAAGCAGGAAAACCTGCTAATGATGTAACCGTATTTGTTGAGATATCCGATGAAGGAGATGCTGGAATCGATCCAGCCACTAAATGATGGAGTTTATTGAATTGCTCCTGCCTGGCCATGTCAGCAGCAGCGTATTGTTGAACATTCGGCGAAAGATGTGCGGGTTTATTCTCACTGTTCATTTTCGGAGTAGAATTACTAATGTCTGTTAACGTTAATGTGGTCTTACCTTGTTGGCTTAAAAATGGGCCCTGAGCTTGCCCTAACATTGGATTAGTTTGCTTATTAGTCATAAAATGTTGAAGTCTTTGAATATGTGTCTGTTGTTGACTCAGCGTTGCAAAGGACTGAGGTAGCGACCTTGCAGGCATTCCTTGCTCTGGCGATGGCTGTTGCGATTGTTGCGGCAGATAACTACCAAATGAATTACCCACAGTAGGCTGCCCTCTCCACGGAGACCCAGGTGAATTAGTGGCTTGTGGATTATACTGGTTCGGTGAATGCATACGTATTGGCATTCGTGGGAACTGCTGAGGCTGCGGTTTATTTGGGGCTGCAGCACCCTGAAAAGTGTTCTGCTGATTCAGCATTGGGTTAGCGTAATGGCTTAGCTTTTGAGAAAAAGGTTGAAACGAATCCGGCGAGGACTGACCATCTAAATGATGCAGCTTCTGATGTGGTGTCCCCTGTGGCCTGTTCGTAAAATTTGGATAAGAGTCCATGTTGAGAAACTGGTCGACTGATCCTTGAGGAATGGAAGTTGAAGGCATACTATTAATGCCGATATCGTCCAAAAAACTTCCTCCCGATCCACTTGTGGCTATCAAACTCAAGAACTCCGAAGGGTCAGTCATCCCGACGACAGTCCATGATAAAACAAATAATATACCTCATACAAGCAAGAATTTCTACTACTCTTGAAGTGCCGGCCTTCTCTGATAAAGTCATCCGACCTTAAAACTTGTCTCGAGACAAGTCATTCTTTTTCAGTCACTTGTAATCTCCTATGAGCACTGAACCGAACAGTGTATCCTTCAGTCTTTACATAAACAACTTACTTCCCTCTATATAAAAGTATATAAAGAAAAGATATTGAGTCATTCCACCAACATTACACAACAAATAACTAGATTATAGACTTCAATCTACTTATTTTGTCATCATTCGACACGAACTATCGTTTTTGGCCATTTTCTTGCAAATTAAGCTTAACTAATTATAAGCGAGGAAGTCATGTATTGCGATGACACTTGTGTGCCAAGCCAAATAAAATCTTACGCAAACTTTACTCGTGTTTATAAACGAATTAGAAGACACACAATAATCTTGTCGCAGTCATTCAGGGCTGTCCGATCGAGGCCAGACAAAATGGAAAAAAGCCAGATCGTTTTCTGAAAAATATCAACTGGCGTGATGTCACCGGAAGCGTAAATAAAACACAAGTGCTGATGGTTTTCGTTTTTAGCCCTAACCCTTCTCTGGTTGGCAGCGAGCGATTTCTTATCAATCACTACGCTTAAATCACCATTTTTGAAGAGCCTGTGCACAAATCGAATATCGTCGACAGAACGAGTTCTCGGCAAAGATCACTCATTGCAGGGCATCGTAGCACAGATTGCAGGCGAAGCGGCGAACCGTTTCACAAGTGAGACCAATTTCTGAGCCACACACGGACTTCCCCTCGTCAATTTCTTCGCACTAGATCTAGCCCGAAACGTCCGAATTGTTATTTGTTATCGGGGTTGGTTTGTTTCTTCTTCACTTAGCCAATTAGTGGCGACAAATGCCAAGTGAGGGGAACAGGAAGAGAAGCCCGATGGGTTCGAGCGAATAAACGCCGATCGACCACAAAGGAAGAGAAAGAGCCCAGGTGGATAACATAACAATCACAATTTACGAAGGCCTTGGCACAAGTTGATTTGTATGTGCAAATTGATGCCGTCCCTGGATAACCTAAACAAATTACCCCCTTAAATACTTTCACGAACACCTACGGCAATAAAATTTCATAAAATCACCAAATAACGCCGTAGAATTTCCCAAATTTCACGTCCTCGATGAAGCTTTTTGAAGGCAATCGTCGAGAGTTTACGGGGAAGATGAATTTTCTGGTACGGTGCCGTGCACCCTTATGACGCTTAATAAGGGTGATACACCGCGCGAGAACGAGCTAAGAACACATGGAATACAAAGAGAAATATCCACAGATTAAACATACCTCGTGTAAAAGGCTTGAAAAGTCCGATCCGCCAGCCAAATGGAGAAAATAATTGAGAAAAGTTGAATAACACGAGCGATTTTGGGAAGGCCTTGAACGAGCATATCATGCTTTCGCCTGAACCACGTTATGATTTCAACGCAGCCAATCAGCGGCCGCGATTCGCACGTGTCCCGGATGGACACAAATAATCGCTTCAGCTGTTTCAAAAGTGACAGGTGAGTACAATGGTGGCATGTGATAGGTTCAAAGAACTTGATCAACTCCGTCACCTGCAGAAGAAAAGGGTTCCTTGTGATGTGAAACAATGCGCCCACATGTAACCAAACCAAGGCTGAAACCTTCCCGAGTTAAACCTGCCCCTCTGAACCTGCCCGAAATCGCTTCCCCCCTAAGAGTTACGCAATGGTCCTTTGATAGGGTTATTACATAAAGTACTCTTAAATGTACTCTTTCATGATTGGCTTTAATTAGGCAGTCACAAAGACCAACTTTGTCTTTGGGGGATAATTACATGGAAAAGTACGACAGTTACCCCCTGTTCAGACTAGGTGCCCGGGCACGGGCACTCACAAGCTAGCACATGGGGGGGGGGGGGGGGATGTGATAAACCGCGGGCGATCGAGGTTCGCCAATAAAGTTTGTTAGTGTTACATAATTTTCGGCCTCGATTGTATGGCAAGTTGGCAAACCCCCATGTGCTCAACAGTAAACTCTAATTCAACTTACGAAGAAAACGCGAAGCGTGAGCGCACAAAGGTGCTCGGGGAGGAATTGCTCAGTAACCGTCAGTGCCCAAGGCCATTACGCGGTTTCCTAGCAACCCTCGGCTAACAAGGGCCGGCTACATTCTCTAAACGTTAGAACGCGAACGTCTGTTTCAGTCCCCTAACTGCCTATGCTGTTCATGATCAGTATGCGAAACAACGCGATAGACCACAGTTGGACCAATAAGCCCTGCTCATCAAAAAGCCGCGCTCTGCGTCGAGATACAACTTATATCAATTTATAATATCAGACCGAGGTATTCAGTATCAAAAAATCGGAGATGCAAATGACGCGCCTATGTTTGTCAATTTCCACGCAGTCGATCAACGCAACGATATCGATCTTGTTATTTATAAAGCTTAGTTTGGTTCAAGTATCAACTGTTATTTTCCGGCTCAGAATGTCTAGGAACCATTGAACTCTATATTCCATATCCGGAACGCTAAAAGTCAAGTCAAGCTGCTCCATAGAACAATCGTACAATGCATACACATAATATTTTCTGTTTCACTCCGGGTTCTGAGGTTTTGTCTGTTTTCAACTAGAGTTCAGAAGAATCGAAGTTGAGGCTATGTGCGTATGATGACGCATTGATTGTGGTGGTATGCAGTAAGCCAGTTCTGTGCGTCAAATTCGAAGTGACGCGTACTGCGATCGGGACAAAACTTGCGTCAACATAGCCTCTACAATCTACATGCACGGTCGTGCTTAACCCTTTCATTCCCATTTGTCACTTTTTATTTTTTACTCTAACGCCAAACGATTTTACTCGTCAAGGGAAGACCTCCTGACGTGGTGGAAGTTAAAGGGTTAACTCACTTAACTGTAACATGTAGCTGAAGTACAAGAAAGCGCAGGAGCTGATAGTCTGCCGGCATATGCCTGCGCCGCAGACGACTAGGCTTAAACTAGGCTCGCCGAGAATGCGGCATAAGTTACAAGTATAGAAGGCAGGATTTGGGCAACAGGCCAAACGCCAACTCTCACTTTTCGAGGCTTTTATATTCCTCACAAAATGAAGGTTCCACGTGACCCGTTTCACATGGTGATCACGTACGAGAGGTTCAGGCAACGCGCCAACGCGATCGCTTACAAGAAGTAGTCCCTTATCACAAGTACTTAATTAGCCTGTGGAATCTTTAATACTGATCTGATCGTCGACTCTCGTAGGCGGCCATCTGTTCTAACGCTGAGTCAGGTCGCACAGATTCGATTGCAGCTTTTCTCCATGAAATAGGGCGCGAAAGCTGTCCGGAGTTTTGCGAGCTCAACACTGTCTTTGTAAAGGCCGACTTAGACGGCACAACTTTTGCCTACAAGGTTGGCGCGAGCAGGTTGCGTGCGACAGTACAACACAAATTGCGTCGTGTAAATCAAGCCTACAACTTGCTCGCAACTCTTGTAGTTGCATGGTTCCGTGCAACAGTTGTAGGCAAAAATCGGCCTTAACACGGGAGTGGCGCGATCAGGGGCGCACATTCGAAACTTTTTTTTTTGGGGGGGGGGTGCTTTTCGTTCTGGGACCGACTTTTTTTTTATCAGTGGTGTCGAAGCTATGCACCTTCCCAGATCAGGATCTATCTATAGGGAGGTTTGGGGGCATGCCCCTCAAGAAAATTTTGAAATTTGGATGCCCTGAAACACCATTTCCAGCACTCTCAGGCGAATATTTCGGTCAAAAAGGCACGGTAAATTGATTGTCATTTTACGCTTTTTTTCCATAAAAAATGAAAACTGACATATTTACCGAGCTACCTCCTCCAAAGGCATTCATTTCCCAGCTTCTTTCTTTCATAAGGAGATGCAAATAAATTAAAAACATCTGCGGAGGAGGTAGCGTACCGAGTTAAAGCTCGAGAAATCACATACTATACCTACTCAAATTAAATTTATCATGCTCGTACGAATCAACGCGGACGAATTAGGTTTAAAATTAAATATTTTAAAACTTTGTCAAAGTTATTTTTAATTTCCGTGAGCCAACACTATGGAGTACAGCCCTAAAACAGGTACTTTCTCAGGTATATGGAAACAGACCTCTATCGGGATACCAAAAATCCCGATTGAAGACCAGATCTATAAAATCGGGATTTTTCTTCATTATCGTGATCGAAGTCGCGTCGGGATTCGGGATTTTGAAGCAAAATCGGATAAATACCCGAGGAAATTTGGAATGGTTGGATACTCTGGATCAGTCTATTTGATAAGTTTAACGACCATCTCTCCTGAAACTCATTTCCTCATGATCCGAACTGAGTTCCCAAAACCATCACACCGGACGGTCAAGACGGACCGAAAAGGTAGTTGGATCGACAATTCGGGACCGACTTTTTCAACCGACTCTCAATTGTTGGGGGGGGGACCCCCACCCCTAATGTGCGCCCCTGGGCGCGATAGACAGATGAAATGCGATAGGAATAGGGTCTTTGTTTTTGAAAGTTCACATAGGTTAATTAAAGTGCCTATGTCATCCTCAGGGACTTTACATATTTATACTAATTGGAACATTCTGAGAAGATTTGTAATATCTACTCAGGCGAAAATTGCATCTTCATGGACGTTTTTGCCGTTAAAGTTGACGGAAGTGACGTCAAAAGAGGAATCTGTTAAGTGGTTATCATATAGACAAATTCCTCTTTCGACGTCACTTCCGTCAACTTTAACGGCAAAAAAATCCATGAAGATGACATTTTCGCCTGAGAAGATATATTACAAATCTTCTCAGAATGTTCGAATTAGTATAAATATGTAAAGTCCCTGAGGATGACATAGGCACTTTAAAATTAACTCATTCCTGTCCGAGGGCTTCCCCAGAGATGAATGAAATCGTCTGGCGTTAGCCAGAATAAAATACTAAAGACCAATTCGGACAGGAAAGAGTTAGAGAGATAGTTTATAAACAAGTACAGAGTGTTGCGTATAGGGTGTTCTGAACAGAGCAAAGTGAAAAGGTAGGAAACTATCAAGACTTTTGGCAACAAAAAACTGACGTTTCGAACGGGAGCCCTTTTCATCACATATTCACACTTTATCTAATATGAAGGACTCCGCTCGAAACGTCACAGTTTTCGTTACCTAAAATTTCGGCTTCAATGGGCCGCAAATTGCATTGGCAATGCCGTAAATTCAGTTTGTCTAATTTGAAATAACTCGTGAAATGGCAAAGGAAGACATTTTACAACTTTCCCTTATTTTTCTTCGTTTTGGGATATTTCAGTTTGTTTGATATGTAAAAAAGAGATGGTCTCGACGTCGTAACTAGAGTACGGAGTTTTCATGCATTGCAAAGTCACTCCATGATTGCTCAACATGAAATTTTCAGTGTCACGAGGTGTTTTAATGTGCACAGTTTCAGTCAATTTCAGTGTTGAACAAACTTGGAGATATAACTGATTTTGCTATGTGTGAAAATGCTCCTGCAGAAACGGTCTCATCTTCACGAGTTGAAATACATGTATCTCAAAAACGAAGAATGAAAGGGAAGAGTTGTAAAAGGTCTTTCAATGTTTTTGCTGTACAAACTGCATGCAGTGGCGTAACGCTCATTAGGTAGGGTTGGGGCGAGAACTAAGGGCCCCCGACAGTTGGGGGGACCCCAGCCCGCCGCAGCCCCGCCCCATGTCAGTCAAATCATGACAACAAGGGCCCCCACACCAAATATGCCTAAGGGCCCCGTCTTCCTCCGTTACGCCACTGACTGCGCGTCGTAAGTTAAACGCAGAGAAACTGAACTCTGAGCTCCAGGCTCCACTCCAACCCACAACCTTCCGAATGCCGAATGACACTCTAACCATTCAGCCACTGGAACTCAGATGGTAGCTAGGGAACTAGTTTAACATAGGACACCTTGTAAAACACTAATAACAAACAATAGACAAGGGTATTGGCAATAAAAATTAAGTTTGTTTCATTTTAAAGAACTTGTGAAATTGTAATAGAAGATATTTTACAACTTTTTCGTGTCTTTCTTCGTTTGCAAGATATTTCAATTTGTTTAATATGTAAATGAGATGGTATTTTTACACAAAGCAACATCAGTTATGAAATGTTCAGTGTCACAAGGCGTTTTTGTGTGCACAGTTTCAAGTGATTTCGTTGAATAAATTTAGAGATACAACTGATTTTGCTACGTGTGAAAATACTGTACCCTGCTCCTGACGTCAGAGACCATCTCATTTACACAATAAACAAATTTAAATATCTTGAAAACGAAGAAAGATACGAAGAAATTGTAAAAGATCTTCTATTACAATTTTACGAGTTCGTTCAAATTAGACAAACTAAATTTTTTGTTGCCAATACCTTTTAATTTATATTGCCATATTCCTTTTAAAATGCCTATGAAGCGAAAATCAAGTCTGTCTTATTTGGAAGAACACTTTGAAAGGACGAAGTAACATTTTGCAGTTTTTCGTTTCCTTGCTAATTCGTTGTTGAGATATTTCAAGTTGTTGACGTCACATGTGCATAGAAGGTTCTATTTAACAAATAGATTCCATTTTGCCGTTGTCTGTTCAGTTATAGATGCACAGATGACGTCACAACGTGGTAAGAACAAAAAAGTGGCCCACGAGACGCAGTCGAGTGGGTCACTGATGTTCTTACCACGTTGTTAAGTCTTCTGTGCATCTATAACTGAACAGACAACAAAAAAATGGAATCTATTTGTTTTATACAATAAAAATTTAAAAGGTTTTTATCGAAACTCTTGCCGGATTTTGGGGCATGAAGAAGGAAAAAAGCAAGTCAGCTGACGTGATCTGACGTGACCATGTGTCTGTCCTCTAATAGATCATGGCCAACAACCAATGAAAACACGCATAGCAACCAGGGTATTGTATAATGCTATATCATACCTATAATCAATTCGAAGGAAGCGTGTGGCTGCATGCGTCTTTTCCGCAGCTGACCAAACATGTACAGATTTCAAGTGATTATATATATTTGATAACAATCTCGTTCCTAGAGCCCACGTTCCCCTTACCCAGCGGGCGGGAAACGAGAGGCTCTGGGATAATCCGTTCACGCCATCACAGGATTCTTGTTATCCGAAAGAAGAGTTATATAGAGTTCACTGTGTTCATCAGCCAATGAAATATGGATGTGAAACGGATTATCCCGGAGTCTCTCGTTTCCCGGGTGGGGAACGTGGGCTCTGGGAACGAGATTGATTTGATAACAGCAACGATATACAACCTCTGATAACTTATTATACACGTATGACGTTATTTAATAAACAACCGGAAATATCTCAACAAGGAAATAATGTGGTATGAAGTGTCGTGAAAACAGCTCCCGTAGGATTTTCGTGCTTAAGTGGATTTTTTTTTCTTTTTTGAGTTGACTAGATGTTCAAACAATCAGAAAATGATGGGGGTTGAGAGCACGGAAAATTTGAACTGCATTTTCTGATAGTTTAACGGCTAGTCAACTCAAAAAAACTGAGAAAAGAAATAGAAATCAACTTTAGCATGCAAATCTTACGAAAGCTGTTTTGATGACACTTCATACCACACTTTATTATATGGAGAAAAGTATTTTACTAGCAACTAAAACACTCGTAGAATCCATATTTCACTACATCCGGGAACCGAGTGGCGTATTTCTCGTATGTAACGCTCGCGAGTGACATATCGACAAGTCAAAATTTTCGCCTTTTGCCGTAAGTTTCGAATCAAATAAATTTGAGCCAGTAGCTTCTCTTAAATTCAGTGTTTCACGTGAAATGACGTATTCAAATAAGCTGTTGTATTTTTCATTTGTATTTTCTAAAAGTTTTAGGTCAAGCGGTTGTAGTTTTTGTACTGATTAAACATAGTTTATCAACATCACTTCCACGCATAATTTCATTGTCCATATAATAAATAGAACATTACACGGTTGCTCAAAGATATGGATTTTATGTTCTCGTGGCAAGAGCAATATCTCTCTCGTTCGCGGTCGCCACCGTGTAATATCCCCTTTATATTTGGGCTAGGATCAGGGTCAGGAAACGTCTTCGAGTCACTCCTATTAGCCATGTCTCCGACCCCTCGACCCCTCCCTGTATATCGAAAGGTCGAACATTTGAACCCCATCATTTTCTGATAGTTTGACCACAGGGAGCTCTAACATGTATTTTTTGTTTTAAACAGTATATACATCCATACACACATACATATTATATATAAATTAGTAAAATTACCGTATAGTTTAGTAGTGTCCTTGCTCTTGCATCTTGTTGCTCCAAAAACAGGCCGAATGAAGGATTCAAGGATTTTCTCGTACTCAACCCCCGCTCGGCCGAGCGGGAATTGAATACGAGAAAGTGACCAAAAGGATCGCAGGCTCTGTGTACGAGATTGTCTTGAATCCTTCTTGCTTCGGCTTGTTTTTGGAGCAACAAGAGGCAAGAGCAAGGACACTACTAAACTATACGGTAATTTATATATAATATGGATGTATATACTGTTTAAAACAAAAAAATACATGTTAGAGCTGCCTGTGGTTTGATCAACTATTCAACTCAAAAAAGAAAAAATTAACTTTAGCACGAAAATCCTACGAGATTACACCTTATACCGCACTAAAATGAAAAGCCGCAAAAGATATTACGTTGTCATTTCAGAACGTTCTTTCAAATAAGGCCGACTTAAAGTGCTTATAAACCCAAATATGATATTACTGCATATGGATTATATTACTGCAGTGCAGTTTGGGGAAGTTGTGGTAGAGGACTGTCCGATACACTTCAAAAGTTACAGAACAGAGCTGCCAGAATAGTCAAGTGTCTATGAAACGAAATTTCACTTCAATTTTTTAAGATTGTATTTGGCTACCCTGCGAGCAGAGCCTTCTTTTCCTTATTTCTCCGCTGAGAGAGAGGAAGAAAAGTAGGCTCTGCTGTATTCGTGACTGGTTTCCATTGCGCATGCATGTCAGTTGCTTGGTTACAATCTCGAACCCAGTCCCAATCAGAGCAGAAATAAAACGAGAACCCGGGTCTTAAACGGGTTACTTCGTCCTAAATCTTGGACGAAGCCTAGTTGAATGCCAAAATATTTTTTGATTTGAACTTTTATTTGTTGTTATATTGAGGTTTGTATTTCCAAAATAGTAATGAGGATGACGTCTATATGTAGGCATAATTTGCATACGCCCGCAGTGTTCCGTTACAGCAGAAATATTACCCAATTCACATGTTAATGGAATACTTGAATAGTATATTCCATATTTTATCATTTTTTTCTTTAAAATCTTCAAGCGGTTTATCATAAGAAAAGACTGAAAAATACACACACACATGCCTACATTGACGTCATCCTCATTAACAATTTTTAACATTTGAAATACAAACCTCAATATAACAACAAATAGAAGTTCTAGTCAGAAAATATTTTGGCATCCAACTATTCACGTTACATCTCAAACTCATTAATAATTCATGAGATAATCAGCGAATTACAATAGTTCATTCAATCACCTGATTGAAGTTGGATACTGCAGTAAAGCCCAAGATATTAGATGAAAACCGATGTTCATCTAATTCTTAAGATCTTAATTACTACGCAAAACAAACAAGTTGCTGTATGAATAAATTTTACACACACTCATGAATAAAAATATTTTAATTGTACTCTTCAATTGAAATCGCTCGATTGAGATGCCATATCAACAACTCGTTTATCGTGTTTCATCAGGGGAATCCAAACACTCGAAAACAATAAAACCACTCAGCCTTCGGTCTCGTGCTTTCATCATGTTTTCTCGTGTTTGGATCCCCTGATGAAACACTCAAACTCGTTGTCGATCGATTACATAGAATCCATATCAGTAATATCTTATTTGAGTTTATAAGCACTTTAAAGGTCAACTAAACCTTTTGAAGTTCTATTTTCCTCTGAAAGGGTTATCATCTAACTTAGCAAAAGTAAAGAAAAATATGAATTTCGAGATAAAGCAAAGAATTTATCAGCGAAGCCTTCTTAGGTCCTCTTGAAGCATGACCGCGTTTCTAGGAGAATGGGTACTCCATTGTCTTTGACGTCATACCGGTAAAACCCGCCAATCACCTTGTTGTTTGTTACCGGTATGACGTCACAAGGTACTAGTACCAGTCTTTTTTTCGACGCGGTCGTCGTTCACACGAGTTCAGCAAAAGGAGCAAAAACTCAGACAGTTCATAAAAGTGGAACCGAGTGACTAGTTTCAATTATTTCTTCTGTTTTAGATTGAACTTTCCGACTTCAACGGAAAATAGAATAACCTGGAAACGTATAGTTGCCCTTTAAAGGGGATTGGCAATAAAAATTAAGTTTGTCTAATTTGAAAGAACTCATAAAATTGTAACAGAAGATCTTTGACAACTTTTTCGTATCTTTCTTCGTTTTCAAGACATTTCAATTTGTTTGATATGTAAATGAGATGATCTCTGACGTCATGAGCAGGGTAAAATATTTTCACATGTGGCAAAAACCAGTTGTATCTCTAAGTTTGTTCAACGAATCACTTGAAACTGTGCACATAAAAACTCCTTGTGACGCTGAACATCTCATGTTGAGCAATTATAGATATGCAAGTGATTTTGCTCTGTATGAAAATACTGGACCCTGCTCATGACGTCAGAGACCATCTTATTTACATATTAAACAAATTGAAATATCTTGAAAACGAAGAAAGATACGAAAATATTGTAAAAGATCTTCTATTACAATTTTACATGTTCTTTCAAATTAGCCAAACTTAATTTTTATTGCCAATCCCTTTAACTTTTGTTTCATAAGCACTTCATTAGGGCATTCGGTTAGAAATAGAACGCGCGCAGGATATATGCTTTCACAAATCAATGAGCACGACTATTTTAATCGCTAAATTAATCAAATTTAATTCATAAGATATACACCTGGTCAAACTTCCGTCCTAAAACGGTGCGTCTGGCGTCAATTCTCCTAACACTGACAAATTTTGGGTGGAAAAAACAATGCATAAATATAGTGCGGATTATCTAAGGTCAATAATTGGTCAGTTACGAAAAGCTATATCTGGATTTCATTCTCACTCCTTACGACTAACGTACGTTACTTCAATTTTAAGAAAATAACCATCCAGGGTGAATTTAACTTTCTCTACCACGCAGCTAAACTTCATCGAAAATCCACCACTGAAAGTTTCAAGTCTAAAAACATAAACAAGTAGAATAAGTAAAGGAGCTCGGTAACACGCGGTGTAATTTTTGGCTCATCACCTACACGCGTAAAAACGCACAACTTGTTCACGGTTGTCAACAGGCGTGAACAATGTTGTGCTGCTCGCCGTGAACAAGTTGTCAACAAGTTGTTCACTTATCGTTCGAACAACTTGTTCACGGATAAATCAACAGTCATGAACAAGTTATTCTAACAGCACATTTTTATAGCCAACAACGTTGTTCGCACATGATACAACATGTTGTAACAGCATGACGAAATAACAACGATGAACAACAATGCTACAACAATGGTGAACACGGTTGATGTATCAACATGTTCTTCGGTTGTTACAACATGCGTGAACAACGGTTGTTGTTTCATCAAGCTGTAACAACTTGTTGAAACAATGATGAACAATGTTGTTCATTTATCAATGTTGTTCACATATGTCAACAAGTTGTTACAGCATTGTTCAGGCAACAATGCTGTAACAACTTGCGAGATTTTTACGCGTGTACCTATACTAAACACCTTCCCCTAACCCTAATCAGTAAGGAGCATGGGAACGACATTGATAATCGACAATGTGATTGGTTACTTATAGGCAATCAGAAAACTCCTTCAAGAATTAATGGAAGATATGGTTTTAAAACGATCAACTTTGGTAGGAATGAAGTTCTTGCTTACTTAATCCATCTTAGCATGATAAACAATGTTAAGTTGTTATTGGAGCTGATTTGAGGTCGCAAAGCATTGTGGTTAAATGCACCACCGCCATCTTTTTCGGTAGTGTGACATGCTGTGCTATTAATAGCGTTCCGCCGTGATGACGTCACTATTTATAGTCAAACCGAATGTTCTCTTGCGTACGACTTTGCAATATTGATACACAAAATTGCAATTTTGATTGGTGAATTCAATCAGCAACTTGCAAACGCTTTATCACGATTCCTCGACGGGTTGCTTAAAATATTGGTTTTGAATGCCAAACTTTGGAAAATGCGAAATTCTACATAAAGTTCTCTACATAAAGTTAGAGCCATTACCTTCAAGTATAACATCACATTTATGTGTTGTTCGATGTTTAAAACCAATATTTTAAGCAACCCGTCGAGGAATCGTGATAAAGCGTTTGCAAGTTGCTGCTCGTTTATTAAACAGTACATCAAAATTGCAGTCGCACGCAAGAGAACATCAGGTTTGACTATAAGTTCTATTACCCCTGATTTTCCGTTTGATATATTAAAGGGTTTTGGCAATAAATATTATGTTTGTTTAATTTTAAAGAACTCGTGACATTGTAATAGAAGATCTTTTACAACTTTTTCGTGTCTTTCTTCGTTTGCAAGATATTTCAATTTGTTTAACATGTAAATGAGATGGGCTCTGACGTCAGGAGCAGGGTACAGTATTTTTACACAAAGAAACATCAGTTATGAAATGTTCAGTGTCACAAGCCGTTTTTATGTGCACGGTTTCAAGTGATTTCGCTGAACAAATTTAGAGATATAACTGATTTTTCTACGTGTGAAAATACTGTACCCTGCTCATGACGTCAGAGACCATCTCATTGCATATTAAACAAATTGAAATATCTTGAAAACGAAGAAAGATACGAAAAAATTGTAAAAGTTCTTCCATTACAATTTTATCAGTTCTTTAAAATTAGACAAACTTGATTTTTGTTGCCAATGTCCTTTAACTCCTTCCTGTCCGAGGGCTTCTCCAGAGGTGAATAAAATCGTCTGGCGTTAGCCAGAATAAAATACTAAAGACCAATTCGGACAGGAAAGAGTTAAACAAATATGAACCTAACTCAGGCGAACTTGGCTTAGGTTCAATATAATTATACATAGATTTTGTGTATCAATACCTCTCTACAACAAACATGTTAATCATCAGCCTTTTCTTCCGGTTTACTTTCTTCTTCCCCACTTTTCTCCTCATCTTTCGTTTCACATGCATCTTTCTTTTCACATGCATCTTCGCATGGCTTGTCTTCTCCCTTTCGCATTAAAAAAGCAAAATCGCTAAAACCTTGTTCATTTTTGAACAATAAAATTTCAACCACACTGTACAGTATCTGTTCGAAGCACATATATTTCGAAATATTGTCACGACGACACGATTAGAGCAAAATGTTACGTTCATTACTGTAATCGACTCGGTTTCTTTTGTTCTCACTGGGTAATTTAATCTCTAACTTCCCCCAACAGAGAAAATTTCTAATTTTTCCCTCTAAGGGGGCCTTTACACGAGCCTGAGTTGAGAGCCAATCCCGGTCAACCCGTCTACGAATAAACTCCAGTTAGCGCTTACACGATAGCCGGGTCAACCCGTCTTGCCGGGTGACCCTTTTCAAGACCCGGGTCGACACGGGTTGGAGAGGTGCGAAGGTGTGAAAATGTGGTCAATTTCTTCATGTAAACACGGGTTGACTTGACCCGGGCTCGTGTAAAGTGTCGGAATATGATCATTTGTGTCCAATCCCGTACCCAGACGCTTACGAACGTGTCTTTGCCGCCAATTTTGTTAGTTGTCAAATCAGACTCCTGTGTAAACATGGCAAGTCCGAGCGCTCGCAAAGAAAAGAATTCTCAGTGTTCATGAATCATGGCAGTGGTCTAGTGACAAGATCGAATATTTGACAGTCTGTCTGAGAAGGACTACAAAACTGAGATGGACTACAAAAATGTCGACTTCAATTCAGATGTCGTGGCCTTGTTTTCTCGCTTACGCGAACGAATAGGCGAGAATACAAGGCAACGACAACTGAAACAATCGAAATTTGCTTGCGACGTTTTCCAACATCATTAGCCGTGTTGTTTGCCATGTTGTTTAGTGACTAATAATCGACCACATGTCTTGACACCAGAGCTCTGCTCGGACAAAAAACATTCCCAACTCGGGTTGAGTAAAGCTGACCCGGGTTGGGGGGAAAAGCAGCCAACCCGGGTTCATGTAAACACGAGAAATGAATAACCCGGGAAATGCATTATTATAAGATAATCATGGTATTATATGGCCCCGGGACTTCCACAAATCCTCCCTCGGCTAGTTTCGGTGACATTTAATCACTAATTTCCCTCATGTCATGGTATTACTTATAATAAATATATGGCGGGTTCGACATTTTTGTAGTATACCCAGTTTGTACTTATGTTTTTTTGTTTAACTTTTGGTATATTTCTCAACCGTCAAATGCTCAAAGGGTTTGCTGATTCTCACAATTATGCTAAAACAGGGGGAATTTCTCCTCTTAATAAAATTCAGGGCAAAATTACTTGCACTTGATTGGTTCCTTGATCAGCAGTACTTGCATGCGATTGGTCGCTTTGTTACTTAGCAACAGTGAACCTCGGAGGACGGACTATTTTTCAAAAAATCTGCAAGGTTTTTCGGTCTGAAAATGCTATTTTGTTTACTTTGAACTAATTTAAACTATTGAAGGAGTGTAAACTATTAGTGAAAATGAATACACTAGAAAATTTACGAACTTTTGCCTGTGTTTACGAAAAGAAAGCAACAGGCACAGCGATGGAGCGAGGAAAATTGGAATGTTGCTGAGCATCGACCCTGATAAGGTACACGATTGTACTTCGACATTTTCTGGACATAACATAGCTCTTGAATAATTTTGCCCGCTATATTATTAACATCTAATCGCATGAGTTCTCGTAAAATTAAGGTTTAATTTCACTCGTTGTTTCAAAATCATACAAATTATCCTCGTCGCTTCGCGACTCGGGCAATTTTGTAAAATTTTGAAAACACCCGTGAAATCAAACCTTAATTTTCCTCGGGCCCCTGCGATTACCTATACTAATCGACACTTATTCCAGAAAGGGTATATATACGCCGTCACACTTAAAACATTGCTTTGCTCAAAAATATTTTAACTCACTTTCTCTTCAGCCTTTTCTTCTTCTTTTTCCGCTTCCTTTTCCGCCTCTTTTTCTGCTTCCGTCTCTGATTTCTTTTCCGGTTTTGCTTCTTCCTTTGGTTCAGGCTTCGGAGGTTCTTTCAATGGTGACAGTAATAACTTGCCGACGTTTTTACGATCTTGCATACATTGCATGGCTTCTCTGATCTTAGAAGAAAAAGAGCAGAACGAGAGTAGAACAGGACAGAAAAGACTGAACTTAATTAGCACAACATGACACCATGTCTCATCACCTAACGCAACAATACCTAACACCCAGTGCTGTGAGTAACTTCGTTACAAGTAACTAGTTACAGTAACTAGTTACATTTTTAAGTAACTGTAACTGAAACTAGTTACTTTTTCTGAAGAAGTAACTGTAACTCTAACTAGTTACTTTTTGAAGAAGTAACTATAACTAGTTACTTTTTTAAAGAATTGTAACTAGTTACAATATTTGGTTAAAAAATGTGACTAGTGTAGTTACTGATATTCAGTTGAGGATGTCATTCTTTCTTGATAAAAATGGTTTTGATATAATAATAAAGGTACAGTATGTACACATTTGACTATTTCTGCTTAGTGACAACTATATTTAGGCATTTAGCTGTAAAAACATAATTATGGTACTGGCATCTAAAAACCAGTAATTTCTTAGTAACACGGACAAAGGAATGTAACTTTGTAACTAGTTACAAAATTTTTGAAATAACTTTGTAACTGTAACTAGTTACTTTCTTTTCATTGTAACTTTTACCGGTAACTAGTTACTTTTCTAACGATGTAACTGTAACTAGTTACAAAAATTATGTAACTTTTACAGCACTACAGTAACACCACAATGATACACAATCGATGCACTCGTTCTCGAGATATTCAAGTTTCTGAAACATGTAAATTAGGTACCTCGTGACGTCATTTACTCACACGGGCAAAAACAAGATTTACAAAATGAGTAATATATCAATCTCGTTCCCAGAGCCCACGTTCCCCACCCGGGAAACGAGAGACTCTGGGATACACAATCGGAAATCGCATAGCAAATCGGCCACTTTCATGGGGAAGTTCGCAGTCCACGTGCGTGCTGGCTCAAGTGAGTTGTCGGCCGTGTATTGATGACGTTTACATGCAAGATATTCGTTCTACGCATGCGTAGCTAATACGGGTCAGCCCGTATTTCGCGAGCCTCGACAGCCGCCATTTCCGATCGTGATCCGTTTCACATCGATATTTCATTGGCTGATGAACACAGTGAACTCTATAGAACTCTTCTTCCGGATAACAAGAATCCTGTGATGGCGTGAACGGATCATCCCAGAGTCTCTCGTTTCCCGCTGGGTAAGGGGAACGTGGGCTCTGGGAACGAGATTAGTAATATATCTGAAACTAAGAAGTAGAAATAATTCAAACTTTGCAACAAGTATATAGTTATCATAAAAGTACACTCCACTGTGCACATCATGTTGTTGCTACGGAAACCGTTTAGAAACACGAGCATTTTTACTAAAAAATTAAAATATTAATTTTATGTTTCTTTTCAAAAGAATATGATAATTGAAACGTTTGAAATACGATATCTGTGTCTACAAATATTCATGTCAATGTATTGCAGTAAAAGTTGTTTTATGGAGAAAAAATAAAGGCGCCTGTTTGCAAACGGTACCCATGGAAACAACATAATGTTGGAGTGTGTATTCCCCATAACTATTCTTGTGCAAAGTTTGAATTATTTCTACTTCATAGTTTCAGATATATTACTCATTTTGTAAATCTTATTTTTGCCTGTGTGAGTAAATGACGTCACGAGGCACCTAATTTACATGTTTCAGAAACTTAAATATCTCGAGAATGAGACAATATTTTGAATTACTGAAAACGCCGGTATTCCTCATTTGGAAATTATAGTTTACTGGTATCAATACTAAATTCACGATTTTTTCGTCGTAGTCCCACTTTAATTAATTACTTCTTCTCACAAGGGGCTTTTCAAGAGCAATTTACATATTAAATTTCAAGTGGCAGAGTCGAACGCATATTAAAGGCGCTGCTCTGGCAGCCGCCATACCACACATATATGACACACATGTCAGACCATGCACGAATCACAAGCTATGAGCTAGGTGTTGATTTTACGGAGGAAAGAAAACCGGAGGACCAGGAGAGACCAATTAAACTCTACTCATATGAGGTCCCAAGCTCGAGAACGGGGTTATTCCCAGACGGTCACACCACCCAACACCACATCATTTAACACCACCATGCAACAAAACGTCACATCACAGCACACCACACAACACAACACAACACAACACGTCACACCGAACAAAACCACACAACACGACGACACACCAGAGTTGGAAAAAGTATTCAACCTTCCTCCGGATGGGTTTTCAAGTTTAGATAACCTTCCTCAAAATATATAGCGAGAATTTTGTGTTTTGCAACGTTCATAAATACTGCGTGACTTTTGCAGTACCTTGGTTTTCTAGGTTTTCCTAGGTAAGCTTTGGCATACTACAATAGCTACTAATAACTGACCGCTGTTGACTGATAGCCTGCCAACTACCCTCGACTGCTGCGAAGATACAGACATCACAGCAGACATCAGCGTACATGTCTCACACATGTAACTGCTGCCACTGCCAGTGCTGCATAATTGTTGGTTATATAAACATTGCCATGTTTGCTGCAAATCGCATTTCTTCTCGACACCTTGCTTGATCAATTGTAACTTTCTCAGATTACCGAATGTGTTGTTTCACGTGTTTTCACTTTAAACCTTCCTCACTAAAGTAAACCTTCCTCCGGGTGGTACCCGCATACCCGCAGCTTTTTTCCAACTCTGCGACACACCACACAACCCAACACCACCCCCACCATTTACTTTAACACTCTCGCCCAATCTTCTCAGTCCCAAAATAGCTAATATCGCGAAGTCTCAAGCCATGCTATTGTCACAGCCGAGTTCCTTACCTCTTCCAAAGATAAGACACCATGTATTTCTGGCTTGATTTTTCCTTCACCAAAGAGCTTGACTAATGCCCCGAGCGTTTTTTTGATCAGTTCTGGGCGTTTGGTACCAAGTATACCAGCATGATAACCAGCCACGGACTTGTTGTCTCCCATTAGTTTATTGGGGGAGAAACTTACACTCTGGTACCACTACACGTAAAAACACAACATGTTAAAGGTGAAATCAACGTAAAAGTGCACGAGTCTTAGGGGGCCTTCCCATAGCCGGGTCAACCCGTCTTGCCGGGTGACCCTTTTCAAGACCCGGGTCGACCCGGGTTGGGGACGTGCAACGGTGCGGAAATCTGTTCAATTTCTTCATGTAAACACGGGTTGACTTGACCCGGGCTCGTGTAAACTGTCGGCAATATGATAATTTGTGTTGAGAAAAGCTGACCCGGGTTGGGGGGAAAAGCAGCCAACCCGGGTTGGCGAGCTGACCCTGGCTGGCTTTCAACCCGGGCTCGTGTAAAGGCCCTCTAACTTGAAAGGACAGTTAAGGGGGCAGTACGACCGCCAAAATTGTCTACCCCATTGTCTAAACATAAAGAAGAATAGCCTCTTTGCTTGTTCAATTTCTCATCTTGTTTCAAAGATTTTTTGGTAATTCGAAAAAAATGCAAATAAGATACCGTATGACGTAATCTACTCCACCGATTGACGGTACCGAAAAACATGGCAGCGGTACATTTAACCACAATGCTTTGCCACTTCAAATCACCTCAAACTAAACATCGTTTATCATGTCAAGATGGATTAAAGGCACAGTGTCACCATGACGCAAACTTGAAAACTTCGTGGCCAAATTCAAGTTCACATGATTAAAATTATGGTGAAGATCACACACGTCAAAACTTGGACTAAATAGTCCGTAAGAAAATGCACTAAAGACTTACTATTTTTAACGTTTTAAGAATATTTCTCCTTTTCTTTGTAATAATTTTTGTCTCGCGCCAAACTATTAATTAAGCGGTAACTTAAAGTGTTTATGAAACGAAAATTAAGTTTGTCTTATTTGAAAGAACTTTTGAAATGACAAAGTAAGATCTTTTGCTGTTTTTTGTTTCCTTGCTTCGTTTATGAGATATTTCAGTTTGTTTTATATGTGAAACTAACCAGTGACATCACAAGGTGCATAATGACTTACTGGGAAAGGTTATATATCTTTTCTGTTATCAAACGGAATCACTTCAAAGCAATTATGTGTGCGTTTTTCCCTTACAACAACAGAAATATACATTTTCAACCGATTCCGTTTAGTAATAGCAAAGATATATAACCTTTCCCAGTAAGTCATTATGCACGTTGTGATGTCACTGGTTAGTTTCACATATAAAACAAACTGAAATATCTCATAAACGAAGCAAGGAAACAAAAAACAGCAAAAGATCTTACTTTGTCATTTCAAAAGTTCTTTCAAATAAGACAAACTTAATTTTCGTTTCATAAACACTTTAATACCTGACGCTGTGCCTTTAAAGTGCCTATGCAATGGTTGGGGATTTTACATATTTAGGATATTTGGAACCTTCTGAGACGATTTGTAATATATCTTCCTTTTCTAAAATTTCATCTTCGTGGACTTTTTTGCTGTTAAAGTTGACGGAAGTGACGTCAAAAGAGGAATTTGTCTATATGAAACCACTTTGCAGATTCCTCCTTTGACGTCACTTCCGTCAACTTTAACAGCCAAAAAGTCCATGAAGATGAAATTTTAGAAAAGGAAGATATATTACGAATCTTCTCAGAAGGTTCCAAATATCCTAAATATGTAAAATCCCCAACCATTGCATAGGCACTAAATAATTCTGCAAGAAACAATATTTACTGCACGCCAAGGACTGTGGTACTTGTTAAATGTGCAACTCGCCATCTTTTTCGGTACGGTCAATTCCGTAAAGGAGAAATATCTACGGAATAATAGGTAGATTGTTCTGAATTGATTGTTCTGTTTTACAAACTTAAGTATAAAAGAAACTTACGTGCTTAGCCACACCGAAAAAGCTTTTGGTCTGCCCCTTGACAGCATTTGCAGCGCCTAAAAACGTCAGTGCAAATAGTTTAACTAACATGACAAGAATTAATTAATGTCAGGACAATGTTGAAGACGCCTGGCAGTCAATCTCAAAAATTGTTTCTGAGTTCAAATAGAGATTAAACCTGCAGCCCCTAATCACTGGGGTCACTGCAAATTTGTCCCCTTAGAAAATGTATCCCTTTGCTTTGTTAAAGGACATTGGCAATAAAAATTAAGTTTGTTTAATTTGAAAGAACTCGTGAAATTGAAATAGAAGATCTTTTACAACTTTTTCGTGTCTTTCTTCGTTTGCAAGATATTTCAATTTGTTTAATATGTAAATGAGATGGCCTCTGACGTCAGGAGCAGGGTACAGTATTTCCACACGTAGTAAAATCAGTTATATCTCTAAATTTGTTCAACGAAATCAGTTGAAACTGTGCACATAAAACCGCATAAACCACATAAAATCTCATTTACATATCAAACAAATTGAAATATCTTGAAAACGAAGAAAGACACGAAAAAGTTGTAAAAGGTCTTCTATTACAATTTCACGAGTTCTTTCAAATTAAACAAACTTATTATATGGCACGGATTACTTCCGGTAAAATCACGCGCTGTGATTGGTTGCTGACGGGGCGAGATTTCTCTGTAATGCCCACGGGCATTATGAAAATTGTTAATGCCCTACGATTGGAAACAAACAGAAAATCCTAGTAAGAAACTTTTATTGCCGAAAATAAATGAAATAGATGACGATGAACATTATAAAAGTAAATTCTAGTATACAGACGAGAAAGAAACAGCAGAAAATAACGCTAGTTCGGTGTTTTGACGAAGTTAAAGGAAGCGAAGACCAAGAAATACAAGATTGATTTTGAAATAAAAAGTGCCATATAATAAACTACTTAATAACCTCGACTGTTCGGTCTTTACGGTAAAATATTAAACCTCGGTCTTGAACGTATTAACCTTGCTATCGCTCGGTCAATACAGCAATACCTCGGTTTAATATTTTACTCACTCTCGGTTATTAAGTAGTTATTATTAAATGGCAGCAGCGCTGAGAGGTCCGAATACGGAAATCCTGTAATTTGATTGGTTCATAAGCGGTCGGATATTTCCCGTATCCGCCCGCTCAGAGCAGAATCTGCCGTTCGGAACCGTAAGTTAATTTTATAAACAAAATGGCAGTCATGTATCGGCAACAAGATGGATTATAATTTCAGAACTAACTCATTGTTGAAATATATCGTGCAGGTATGTTGTTAGAAATTTTATAAGCTTTCATTTGATGTATAGTTCGAGTTTCCACGTTTTGTGAAAGTTTTTAAAATGTCCAAAACGTCCGTAACATTGTTCGTAATAACATTTACTTCTCACAAGTATTAGAATTCCAGATGATTTTTTATTCAAACTACTTAACGTACGATCTTGAGCAATATGTCAAACAAAAGCAATTGAAAATTACTATTTGGGGTAGAAAGTTCAGGATTCTAGCTCAACGGAAAGTACTTTAAAAATGGGAAAATGTCTGCCATTTTCGTTTAGTTCGCAAGAAAGATGGATCGAGTTTTCACAGAACGTTCACAAGATTTATGGCCATATAATAAACTACTTATTGACCTCGCTTGTTCGGTCTGTACTAGTGAAATATCGGACCTCTGTTTTTTGCACAGACCTCAACTCGCTGCGCTCGTCTCGGTCCGTACTAAAAAAACATCGGTCCGATATTTCACTAGTACAGACCGAACAAGCGAGGTCAATAAGTAGTTAATACTACGTTTCAAGCAGTCTAGCCCTTCGTCATATGTTATACTTTATAGACTGACGACTGAAGAGCTGTGCTTGAAACTCCCTGAAAAACTCCGTACGCCTACTTACACTACTTTTTAACCTTTAGAGTCAAAATGGAAATACCTTCCCACTTCCACTTCTGTAGTTGGTTGTGTATTACTGTATTTCTGTAGCCGCTACTGAAGCGCGAGGAAAGTCTAGCGATAAAAGCCACCAATTCTTAATGTATATTCGTCTGTTGGTATCGATTTGGGATAAACATCCACTGTATTACCATTAAATGCCATTTAAAGCTAAATTATACTATTTATATGTACAGTTTTCAACACAACATTTTCTCAGGCTTTCGTAGCAGTTACAGAAATACAGTAATACGCAACGAATTACAGAAGAAGAAGTGGGAAGGTATTTCCATTTTGACTGTAAAATGAAACAGATTTATAATTAAACTTACCAAAACAAATTATTCTTCCTAGTGGTTTCAATAGATCGTAGTTTTTCATTGTGTCTTTCCCACCAAGAGGATCCATGACAATGTCAACACCTTCTGGTTGTATCCTGGAAAAACCAATACAAGATTACGAATTAGGTTGAGTCCTCCCACTTTTTTCAAAACCAATTTTGAGATTTTTTAACCCCGGTTAGAAGCTGTTTTATATATACTAACACAGTGGTTAGCACATGTGCGTCTTTCACCTCTGTGACCGAGGTTCAATTCCTGCTCAATGCAGTTCGAGTCATCCATCTATAATTTCTCTATTTCGTCTTCGATTCTGACATCGATTCTATCAAACAGTAAAGCCCTAATCAAACGAGAACGCAAGTCATCGCAAGTTGGCAGTCAGAATTTCTGTGGCGGTCGTTTGAACACCCAAATTAACAAAATAAAGGTTTTATGAGTGTTTTAAACAAGTTTTAACTTTATCACGGTACATGATATTTTCGGGAAACTATTCAGAGCGGCTGGCTGAGATAGCGTGACTGCCAACTTGTGATGGCTTGCGTTCTCGTTTGATTAGGGCTTAAGACGTACAACAGGTCTTCTCTTAGTTCTCTATATTGCAGCCGGTGGGTGAATTGTGAAAACGTAGATCAACGTGGCCAAGTCAAAGACTTAACAAAGCCAGGAGCTCCCGTCAACCACCATATGACATGTCAGACAATTGATTTTAAAGAGGAAGGAAACTGTAGAACCCAGGGGGAAAACATCGAAGAACAGAAGAGACCAACACAACTCTACTCACAGAGTCTCAAGCTCGAAAACATGATCATTCCCAGGTGGTCACCCATTCAAGTACTAACCCCGTCCAACTGCATGGCTTAACTTTAGATAGCAGCAAAAACAGCACACAGCCCCCATACTTCCCCCTTTCCAGTTTCCTTCTGCAGTTAAACTGAATCAAGAGATTTTTATGGGATCTCTAAGGAGAACAGTTTAGATAATATGACTGATAGGGTTATCAAAAACGCATTTTATTCTGACGAAGGGCTCCGCTTGAAACATCAGTATTTCATTATCAAATCTACTCTCAGCAGTTTACCACCTTTTCACTTTGAACTAAATTTCATTTGTTTTAAAGACAAAATTCTTCTACAGTATTGTCAGTGAACTAAATGCTCCAACTTACTTGCGAACTTCTTTGGCATAATCAGTATTTCGATAGTCAATGGGATGCGTCACCCCTTGCGCCATTATTTTCTCATGCTGAAATAGCCAAGCAACAAAAATCAAGTGGTAATTAAAAATAGTAAATTATTTTCCCCAGGGGGGAAATGTTATATTCCTAGCAGCAAAAGTCCCAAAGTGGTGGTGGTACTGCTACATAGTTATTGTAGTGCATGGTGATTGTTGTGGAAGACGTCAGTGGTAGTTGTAGTTGTTATTAATACTAGTTGTTGTACATGTGGTAGCTATGGTAGTAGTGATGGCTGTGGTGGTAGTATTGTGGTGGTGGTTGTGGTAGTCATGGCTGTGGTTATGGTTATATACTAGATGTAGTGGCCCTTACGAAAAAAACTCTATAAGCGCCTATAGGCAACCTATAGAAAATGTTACAATTAATTGCCTACAGAAACCTCCGAAATCTAGACATCTATAGGTGGATTGTCTATAGAACCTTTTAATAATTAGTATAGAATACGTAATTTTTACCCTTTGACGTCAATTTCGTTTCAATTTTTCTTTTGAATTCTTTTCAATTTCGTTTATCGACTTAGCTTTTGTATATTTTCAATAGAATTCAAAAGGCTGAAAATGACGTCAATGGCAGAAAATGACGTACTCTGTACTTATTTAGGGGGCGATTACATGGACCGGGCTGGCCCGGTTAACCGGGCTAGCCCGGTTAACCGGGATGAGTTTACAAAACGATTACATGGAGCGGGCTAGCCCGGTAAGCCGGGATGATTTCAGGCCGAAATTCGCAATTATCAAGTAAATAAGGGCAAAGCTACGTTAGTTTTACTTCAGTTTTACACTAATTAGTCTATTATTTATTTTGTAAGCCCATCGTTACTAAAAAGATTGTTAAAGTCTTAGCTAACCCAGGAAAGCGTCTTCACGAAGACTAATTAATTTATTAAATCTTCGCTTTGATCACAAAACACACAAACAACGTTGATGTTCTATTTCAGTTCCTTTCAGCACTATTTATTCACACAGTCAAGCAAACGAACGCGTATCGAAGCGAGTTCAACAGTTTTTCAGCCCGGTTTGCCGGGCTGAAAACGATTACATGGACATTTTCATCCCGGTTAACCGGGCTAGCCCGGTTGCGACAAGCGGGATCCCGGCAAACCGGGCTAGCCCGCTTGCCATGTAATCGAAATGTTAAAACAACATGTGTTTTATATATAAAGCGGGCTAGCCCGGTTAACCGGGCCAGCCCGGTCCATGTAATCGCCCCCTAAAAGAGTCTTGTTGTTAAAGCTGTAGTGGTACTTGTTGTGGTACTTGTGGTAATGAAAATGGTAGTGGTTCTGATCGTTGTATAGCTGTTATATGGTATACAGTTAACTCTCGTTATAGCGGACACCCTGGGGACCGTCATTTGGTGTCCGTAATAACGAGAGTCCGCAATAGCGGGATGCGATGAAAATATCCCGATTTCAGGTTGTAAAATGTCACTACAATGTATTACTGTTTTTTTGTTTTAAAATGTCCAATTTATTTCAATTTCTAGTTGACGTTTACTGTGATACATAAGTACACAGTACAAGTCAAAATACAAGTCAAAAATTTGTATTCAAATATGTATAATGTATACATGAATCAGTAACATAAATACGTCACTCGATAAATTAAAAAGTCATTCACTTTCTTTCATGTGTCGAGAGAAAAATACGTCCAAGGTGTCCGTTGTAACGAGAGTAGAACAATAAAAATGTTTGTTGGGGACCACATGAAGTGTCCGCAATTCTGTAATAGTGAGAGTCCGTAATAGCGAGAGTTATTTCAATACATTTCATAGTAGTTTCGGCCGGGGATTTACCAACTGTCCGTAATAGCGGGGTGTCCGTAATAGCGGGGTGTCCGTAATAGCGGGGTGTCCGTAATAGCGGGGTGTCCTTAATAGCGGGGTGTCCGTAATAGCGGGGTGTCCTTAATAGCGGGGTGTCCGTAATAGCGGGGTGTCCGTAATAGCGGGGTGTCCGTAATAGCGGGGTGTCCGTAATAGCGGGGTGTCCGTAATAGCGGGGTGTCCTTAATAGCGGGGTGTCCGTAATAGCGGGGTGTCCTTAATAGCGGGGTGTCCTTAATAGCGGGGTGTCCTTAATAGCGGGGTGTCCTTAATAGCGGGGTGTCCTTAATAGCGGGGTGTCCGTAATAGCGGGGTGTCCGTAATAGCGGGGTGTCCGTAATAGCGGGGTGTCCGCAAGGCGAGAGTTGACTTGTATGTAGTTGCTGTGGTGGTTGTTGCAGCTGTGGTGCCGCTACTTGTCGTATAGTAGTTGTGGTTATGTTGGTGGTTGTGATAAATGTAATAGTGGTGGTATCACGAGGGTCATAGACATTGTCACTCAGTCTCAGTACAAGATCTACTGGTAGTACAGAATATAGTCTACATCATTGCGTACATCTCAAGTAATTTAATTGGCTAGTAATGTAATCAATACCTTTGGTTTAGAAGCTGTTCCAAATATTGTGACGTCCGACACAGTTTTGCATAGTTGAGTGGCGGCAATACCCTGTGGTTAATGTTTGCATGTGTTAGATGAATAGATTGCATGAAGTACTTACGTGCGGTTTGTGAGACCGTGGGCGCACAGACAGCAAGTGTTACGAGGGCTAGTTCTCGAAGTGAAATTACTGAAATAAATATATTAACCAAAACCAACACTGGTCATTTTGATGTGAATAAGTGGTAATCGTAATAAAGAGGAATCCGTGTAACACATGGTAATATTAAATAAATTGATTCAGTATGAAATAAGACTTCCCTGGCCAGAACTGGAAAAAAATATTTCTACCACAGCTCGCCTGCAAGCTGGCTCCAAAGTTCTCCTTTCTGACTCCTTTTCCATACCCATTTCCTACCCTTTTGTCTTAGTTTTCTCGTATCCAACTGGTCATTAGCCAGCTCACAACCTATACTAAAGCTTTCTACTAATCAACAGAAATGAATGGCTGATCCATGCAAAGAACTGGACTGAAAACCAGAGAATGAAGGCTATTGGCTCAATAGTAGCCCAATTAACCTTGCCCTGTGCTGAATAAAATCATCTAGTATTTAAAACCATAATAAAATTTACAATATAAGTGGCCACGTATATTGCTGTCTTATATTTGTAAAGTTTTACTTGGAGCATCGTAAACAAAACAATGCATACTTGCTAAATATACTTTCAATATTTGGTAAGATATTCCGTATAATATTCTGTTAAGTATTATTTATGAATATTCTATGGCATATTCTATAGAATATTCAGCATAATCTATTGACTATTTTATTGAATATTCCATAGGATATTCTATACATGTAGAATATTATAACAACTAGTAAGTGGTCAATAGACTATTTAATAGATAATATGATAATTACGGAGGCAAACGACATTATTAAATATACTGCAGTTAGCTATAGCTGAGGGCGCAACCCGAAATGTTTTTAATATTGTAGTGTGCTGGCTGCAATATTAAAAATATTGCATGAGTGAGCTTGCTGAAATCGTTGATATAATGCAGACGGAGAACGATGGAATTTGATAAGGGTCAGTTTAACAAATAGATTCCATTTTGCCGTTGTCTGTTCAGTTATCGATGCACAGATGACGTCACAACGTGGTAAGAACAAAAAAGTGGCCCACGAGACGCAGTCGAGTGGGTCACTGATGTCCTTACCACGTTGTGACGTCTTCTGTGCATCTATAACTGAACAGACAACAAAAAAATGGAATCTATTTGTTTTATACAATACAAAAATTTAAAAGGTTTTTGTTGAAACTCTTGCCGGATTTTGGGGCATGAAGAAGGAAAAAAGCAAGTCTGCTGACGTGACCATATGTCTGTCCTCTAATAGATCATGGCCAACAACCAATGAAAACACGCATAGCAACCAGGGTATTGTATAAATAATTATAAAGAAATAATATATCTGAAGAGTTTGAAGAACAACAACAGTTAACTTACCACTCCACCACCAGCCATATGAACTAAGACACTCTCGCCTTCTTTTAAATTACCCACGTCAAATAAAATATTATATGCCGTAATATAATTGAGAGGTAATGCTGCAGCGTCTTCAAAGCTTATTGAATCAGGGATTGGAAAAACTTTGATAATTGGTACAGAAACATATTCAGCCATCAATCCAAATGTCGCTGAAAAGGCAAGTACTCTTGCACCAACCTGAAAAAAATAAGACTTTAGCTTGTTTGGCCAAAGTATTAATGTGGCTCCATACAGTTTCTAGAAAAATGGAAAATACAAGTTTGAGGGTCCAAAACACGTGCATAAACAATTCGGAAAAAGAAAAAGCCAAATGTTATGCATAGTTAAACATTCTGACAATCAAAACCTGTTACCAAATAAATAGCGACAGTTGTTGCTATGGCAACAATGACGTTT
Source organism: Paragorgia papillata (assembly GCA_035771165.1). NCBI lineage: Eukaryota > Metazoa > Cnidaria > Anthozoa > Scleralcyonacea > Coralliidae > Paragorgia > Paragorgia papillata. Next base: position 491,530 of record JAWNZC010000025.1, on the reverse strand, counting down.
CAAAATGGCTGCCAATTACCCATCAAACTAATTTAATTCGAAAAAAACTTTGGTGACCTCCAATTGTTTTTTCATTAAAACTTTTCCTGAAGTAAGAGTCATCAATAGGCCGATTTAAAAAAAATTCTGAAGATCCAAATTTTTTAAAAATTAACAAACATGATTTTTCCGGGGGGAAAAATTATTCGTTCTACAGAATTTTTTTTAAATCGGCCTATTGATTACTCATACTTCAAGAAAGGTTTTAATGGGGAAAAAATTGGGGGTCACCAAAGTTTTTTTCGAATTAAATTAGTTTAAAGGGTAATTGGCAGCCATTTTGAAACGTCATTGTTGCCATAGCCACAACTGTTGCTATTTATTTGGTAACAGTTTTTGATTGTCAGAATGTTTAACTATGCATAACATTTAGTTTTATTCTTTTTCCGAATTGTTTATGCACGTGTTTTGGACTCCCAAACTTGTATTTTCCATTTTTCAAGAAACTGTATGGAGCCACCTTAAATGGATTGACAAAAATTTGAAAAAGTAGTGTGCTGCCAAGGCGATAAGCAAGGTAGTAAACTGCCAAGATCAATACTTTTACGGTGGGCACAGTGACAGCCCAAATCGGAACGTTTGTTGTGCATTCTTCAGTTTTCAACCAAATGTTATAAATCTTTGTACAAGGATAGCTTTCGCCTTTCCAACAAATCGTATGTTTTTTGTTTGTTTATTTTTAATGGTTTTTGGTGGGAAAATGACGACAAAAACAGGCACTAAAATAAATAAATTATTTTGTCTATATTAAACACATCACGAGTGAACTTCAAAACAGAAGTAGCAACTTAAATATCTTAATTCGGTTAAGAGTTATATTTGTTTGAATTTTGAATTTACCGCCATTTTGTTATTAAAAATAGTACAAAATGGTGGAAAATTCGCATTTTAAGAAAACATATCTTTGACCTGAATAAAGATATTTACATTATTTTTTTCAGTTTTGAAGTTTTCTCACCAAATGATCTTAAAGATGTAACTTCAAAATTTTTTATTTTGAAAAACTTTAATTTTAAAGCCTGTTCTGTGACGTCATTTTCCCGCCAAAACCCCGTAAAAATAGAAAACAAAAAACATACGATTTGTCGGAAAGCCGAAAGCTATCCTTGAACAAGATGTTTTGATAAGGGAATACGGACACTTCAAGTGGAGCCCTCAGAGTAAAATACGAGGGTTCCACTCAAAATGTCAGTATTCAGTATCAAAACTATTCTCAGCAGTTTACATGTACCACCTGAAATTCAGTCTGTAAAAATTCGCAGGATAGCGAACCCTACGACTGAGCTTCTCAGAACTGAAACGTAGATTCTGAGTGGTCTAATATTGGATTCATAAAGCTGTAATCAAACGCGAACACAAGTCACGGCGCAAGTTGGCAGTCAGCTATCTCAGCCAACTGCTCTGAATAATTTCCCGAAAATATCATGTAACCGTGACAAAGTTAAAACTTGTTTAACTCATGAAACCTTTATTTTGTTAATTTGGGGAGTTCGAACGACCGCCCCAGAAATTCGTAACTGCCAACTTGTCAGGACGTGCCGTCTCGTTTGATCTGGGCTTAATGGTTTATTTGATTGGATTATTTTATCTCACGAGTGGAATAAGGCTACGTCCACACGTATCCGGAATTTTTTCAAAACGCAACCCTTTTTATCCATTTTCAAAAAAATCCGCATCCACACGAGAGCAGGAAACGGCATTTTCAAAAAGTTCCACTTTGGAGACCGTCTTCGAAAAGTTCCGTTTTTGATAACCGCTTCATCGTTTACGTGTGGACGGAAGGCCAATCCGTAACAAAAAAGACTACGAATTTGCAACCTTAGCTCTCCATCTGAGCCTCAGTGGCTCAATGGTTCTAACCGGTCATTAAACGGTTGCAGGTTCGAACCCTGTCTGGGGTCTCAGAAATCTTTTCTGAATAACTGAGCTTGACGAACGTCCACCGAACGTCTGTTACAGAGTGTATATTCTGACAGGCTGTACACAGGCTACTGTCTGCTGAGGGTCTCACTTTGACTAGCAACGCCATCTGGCTTAATTAGACACTGACATGCAGTGAACAATAAAAAGGCCAAGTTCATCACTTGTTAACTTATTGGCAGTGCTGTAAAAGTTACATAATTTTTGTAACTAGTTACAGTTACAGTTACATCGTTAGAAAAGTAACTAGTTACCGATAAAAGTTACAATGAAAAGAAAGTAACTATTTGAAGTTATAAAGTTACTTCTAAAATTTTGTAACTAGTTACAAAGTTACATTCCATTGTCCGTGTTACTAGAATCAACAAAGAAATTACGGGGTTTTAGATGCCAGTACCATAATTGTGTTTTTACAGCTAAATCGCCTAAATATAGTTGTCGCTAAGCAGAAATAGTCAAATGTGTACATAATGTACCTTTATTATTATATCAAAACCATTTTTTATCAAGAAAGAATGACATCCTCAACTGAATATCAGTAACTATAGTTAGATTTTTGAACCAAATATTGTAACTAGTTACAGTTCTTTAAAAAAGTAACTAGTTATAGTTACTTCTTCAAAAAGTAACTAGTTATAGTTACAGTTACTTCTTCAGAAAACGTAACTAGTTTCAGTTACAGTTACTTAAAAATGTAACTAGTTACTTGTAACGAAGTTACTCACAGCACTGCTTATTGGTATATTGCCTGGCATGTTAGAACGTTCTCTCTTCACAACTAAAATCATATCTGGCATTAAACAGCACAAAACAATAATAGTGCTAGTAATAGGTTAAAGTGCACAGAAACGAAAATTAAGTTCGTCTCATTTGACAGAACACTTAAAATTATACAGTAACATACTTTGCAGTTTTTCGTTTCCTTGTTTTGTTTTCGAGATATTTTAGTTTGTTTGATATGCAAATTAAACATTTTGACGTTGTAGGTGCATCATGAGCTATTGGAGGTAATACCATGATCGGATTATTTTGTTCTCCGAGGGAATGTAAACCTCGTATTTCCCTCATTGCTCATGCAAGAGGGAAATTTTTCCTCTGTCTTCTAATTTTCCCGTGCATGTTGATGAGGGATTTCCCGCTTGCATATATTTTCCCTCATCAACATGCACGGGAAAATTAGATGCAACTTCTCTGATCAACCGTGTAAATTTCCTGTCGGTAAGATTCTCAAAGTTTTCCTCGGCGATCATATTACAAACCATAGTTAATAGAAAATAGACATGGTTTGGAAACCCGGAAAACTTCAAAGCGGTTAACAATCAAGCTACGATCCATGTTGAAAGGTACATGAAGGTGCCAAATCCTTTGTTTTAGGTTTATTAATATTTAAACAGTACGGTTGAGTGATTGAACCCAAACGTTGCTATTGGATGATTACTTCATTATACAGAAAACACAATATGTTTAGTTAACTTCAGTAACCGTGAAAGTGCAAAAATTTCCATAAACCTGAACAAAAACATAAAACAATGACTTTTGTGAGCTTCCAAACCATGTATATTTTCTATTAACTATGTACAAACTAATACCATGACTTTTCGGGAAATTAGCGATTAAATTTCCCCTTTGCCTCGGGAAGATTTGTAAAAGTACTCGGGCGGAAATTTAATCGCTAATTTCCTTCAAGTCCTGTTATTACTTATAATAAGACATCTTTTCTATTATCAAACCAAATTAATTTGAATGAACGATGTGGGTGTGTTTCGCCCACAACACTAAACATGTAGATCTTCAAGTGATTATTACATTTGGTAATAGCACAGTTAATAGAATAGTAATAGCAAAGATATAACTTTTTCGATAACTCATTATGCACGTGTGACGTCAAAATGTTTAATTTGCATATCAAACAAACTAAAGTATCTCAAGAACAAAGCAAGAAAACGAAAAACTGCAAAATATATTACTCTACCATTTTAAGTGTTCTTTCAAATAAGACAAACTTAATTTTCGTTTCATAGGTACTTTAAGCAAGACGAATAAAAAAGATTCTTGAGGTTCTTGGTATCATATACCAAGTTTACAACTTACCTCGTATTCTGTCACACCAGCACCAACTTCTTCGATCACACCTGAACATTCATAACCCATAACGTATGGCGTTGGTCCTGCACCTGGGTAGAGCCCTTGACGTTGCATGATGTCAGCAAAATTTAGTCCACTAGGGAAATATTTTGGCATTACTAAATCAACCTGGTCTGATCATAGTTAATAGAAAATAGACATGGTTTGGAAACCCGGAAAACTTCAAAGCGGTTAACAATCAAGCTACGATTCATGTTGAAAGGTACATGAAGGTGCCAAATCCTTTGTTTTAGGTTTATTAATATTTAAACAGTACGGTTGAGTGATTGAACCCAAACGTTGCTATTGGACGATTACTTCATTATACAGAAAACACAATATGTTCAGTAAGCGTGAAAGTGCACTAGCTCTGCTTTGCAACAAATACAGTACTGTAGTAGGTGTCTTTCTCAAGACTACACTAACCTAAACGATCAATTTTCACAAACACGTCCCTAAGGTTCAAACCATTTACTTTATTAGGTGTAAAAATTGGAGAGGGCAGTTCTGTAGGGCAACAGTGCACAGAAATGTAGGAGTGTCCAAGGGGAAATTTTGCAAGGAAAAAATACTCCCCAAAGAAAATTTTGAAATCTACCCTGTAGTGCCATTTCCTGCATTTGGGGAAACAATTTTACAGAATTCTGATGATTGTATATAAATTATTATATTGCATTTAAAGCCAAATGAACCAACATTTATAAACTTGATCTGGCAAAAAAGATGAAAGCAATCACCCCCTCAGACTGCAGACATGCCCACTTACTATCGTTAATTTATTTTTTCATTTACGTCTTCCTTCCATATTTAATTCTTCCTAGACTTTTTTAAATAATTTGGATGGGTGCCTTGCATGTGATGAGTCTTAGGCCTCACATTGTTTTTCATCATCATGGGAATAAAAAACAATGTGAATCCGGATACTTTTGCTCTAGTGTAAACGGGGTCTTAGAGTCCCACTCGCACCTATCCCCCCCTTACAGTGATGGATGGATTTACAGGGGGGTGCACCCCCTGGCCCTTGGCCAAGGGGGTGCAGGGGGGTGCCAATTACTCAATTAGTGCCTTGCTGCAGTGGGATGCGACGTGGCTTTTCATTGAAAATGTCAATCACATTTCTAATGTCTAGCTTCCTTGTGATATCCCTAATAAAATCCATAATAAAACGTCCACTTTATCCCTAAATTTATTTGACACCTTCCAGGTTGATAAAATGCACCATTGAAACACGATTTAAAACTTTTAAATCTTTCTTCAAAGTACCGTCAGAATGCAGAAAATGCCATTTCAGAGGTCCAAATTTCAAAAATTTTGCGGGGGAGCATTCTCCTGGACCCCCCTAGGAATGGTTTGACTAAGGTTAAAAAAATTCTAGATCTGCAGCACCCCCCCCCCCTACCAGATCAAGCTGGATCCATCACTGCCCCCTTAGATCTTATTATTATATTTTTATATTATCTTCCATCATCTTGCTATGTAATATTAATGTTATATTGTTTTAATGTTAAGTAAATGATCCATATACACTTGGTAAAAAAAATAATTGTCCCAATTGCCTGAATCCATCCAACCAGATTGAGCAATTTGAGACATCTCACCATGAGACTCAGGTAGGGATAACTCGGGGGCTAGGGTCAAAGTTGACTCAGTTTCACATGATAAAACACAATTACCAAGTTATCCCTGGCCCCACGAGATAACCCTACCTTCATGTGAACACTTCACCCAAGTTATCCCAAGGCAACAACATAAAGGGGAGCACGGGTGGCGTGTGCTGTTAGCGTGCTGCCTGTCACCAAAAAGTTAAGCCCGGTTAGACGGGGTTAGTACTTGAATGGGTGACCGCTTGGGAATGACCCCGTTGTTGGGCTTGGACTCATGCAAGTAGAGTTGTAGTTGATCTCGACTGTGCTTCGAGGGTTTTTCACCGGGTTCTCCGGTTCCTCCTTCCATAAAATCAACACCTAACATCTTAGCTGTGATCCGTGTGATCTGAACTGTGATCTGAACTGTGTCGTTGGCGGCTGCTTGGAGCACCTTTGATATGCCTCGACACGGCCACCTTGATCTGCGTCCTTCGAAATTCAGCCACTGGCTGCAAGTAAGGATGATTAGCCCCCAGTCCTTTATAATTACGCATGTGTAATTATACAAAAGTTGGCCCTATACCTCCTGAGATAACTCGGGTGAAAGCATTCACATGGAGGTAAGGTTACTTCATGGCCCTAGGGTTACCCTAGCTATCACTCAGACCAAGTTACCCCTATTCCCGAAGTTATCGCAGTCTCATACGAGTGGTTTACTTTTTTAACATGGAAATAAACTAACATTGAGATATCTCGGGGGATAAGGGGTAACCCTATACCCCCCCTCGTGTGAACAGGCCCTAATTGGAGAGATTTGGGCAATCAGGGTAATCAAGATGATCAGGACAATCTTACATGGAAACCAGGCTTGAACTGCAGAAACACCTGTTAACAAATTTTTGCAACCACACTATGCCCTTAAACCTACCCAGCTGCAAGTCAGACGCCCTTTCCAACCTACACAGGCTTCAAGGGAAAGTGGGCTCTGCCAACAAACTCAATATTTCTTTTTGAGCATGCGTGAGCAGTTGCCAAGATACTATTTTAATAGCGTTACTTGCTATTTTCCTGGCAGAGCCCACTTTCCCCCCGAAGCCTGTATAGGTTGGAAAGGGGCTCGGACTTGCAGGCTAGCTCTAACCCCTCGCAGCAGAGGCTGTGGAAGCACCTGAAAAGTGTGTGTGTGGGGGGGTGCACCACCAAAAAGGGGCACCTTGGTTATTTTCAAAATAATTGTATAATTTAAAACGTTGTACGGTTGTAACTTCCATTTGATCACCACAATTTTGTTTTTAACATAATTTCTTGGTCAGTGGCATTTCTTTTAGAAATAGAAAACTTCAAGTAGCGCCAATGTGCTGGAAATTTACATTAATTTATCATATTTTATAAATAACTCTTTTACATCACCCCTCGGGTAATGGCACAGTCACTCTTTTCTACAGCAAATAGCAATGTCATACTTCTACGAAAAGGGTACATTAATTCTTCCCAGTATAGGCAATATGCCGCAGTAAACCTTAACCACCATATGCCACATTTATATAAAGGGCATTTTCATTTCAGAAAAAGGGCACATTTTCCAATTTTTAAAAAAGTGGGGTGGCATCTGCTCCCAGTGTCCCCCCCCCCCCCCCCCCCAGTTCCGTGGCCTCTGCCTTGCAGGCTTTGGGGTAAAGTGGGCTCTGCAGACCTGCCAACTTTACCAAACACTAAATCTGGAGATTTTAAAATATAATGATAAAAAACCTGGAGATTGACAGCCAAACCCGGAGATTGCTGCATGTGATCTTCGTCACCACTTAATTGCACCATTTTGATTTTGACAACTCAGGCCTTTTTTAATTTTATCACCCACTGACCAAACAGTCAAGCATTGCAGGCATTACTGATAATGATTAAGACTGTATTCAGGTGCTCTGTGCCTCGGCCGAAGTGCTATTGATGCTTTTCTTTAGTTTATGTTCTATTCTAATTAATGTTCTATTTCTATTGGCATTTTAAAGAATTCTCACTTGCCATGAGAAGTGGCAGTCATACCAGGTGACCAGGAGAAGTTGTCTGATACCGGGAGTCTCATGGTCAAACCGTGAGAGTTGGCAGGTCTGGCTCTGCCAGGTGCAGACTGGACTTTAAATATTTACCGGGAAATGGCCACTGGAGGAGCCCCCAACCATAATAAAATGCATTTCTACGTTGAGTGCGTGAGGCATCTTGGCCAGCGAGCAAACAACGGTGTACTTCATGTTAACACCACATAACAGTTAATAGACATATTACATACCAGTGATTATATTAGTGGGCCCCCACTTACTCAGGATTGAAATGTTCCGGGGTCGGGGTCAATACTCAGGCAGCCATCTCTATAGCCGAGGAACTTGTACTCAGATTTACAAACTCAGAACAGCATTTTTATACAAAAAAATTATTTTAGTTTACCCGCTTAAGGGAACTTACTTCAGATAAGCAGGGGCCCACACAAGGACAGGAGCAAGGGGCCCACCGGGAAATTTCCCGGTGTCTTGGTGGGCCAGTCTGCGCCTGGACTCTGCCCATAGTGGAAAGTAGGCCACTTTAGCGGAAGATCTCCTGTGGAAGGCTACTTTGCAAAATGTTCCAATGTAGTAGAATAGTGTGGTAGACAGCTTGAAAAATCAGCAATGCAGCAGGATATCGCGGTAGAAAGAGCAATGCGGCATTGAAGAAGCTTGCTTGTCTTTTCTTATTTCATAAACCATTTCAGTCATTTTCCAGTTGCGATTTGTTTGTTATTGTTTAGTTAATCCGACTCAGGGGTGCAAAAATCTGAAAACGTTTTTGGATGGTGCAAAAATGCGCATATTCAAGTTTTGTACGAAACTTTTTTTGGTCTGATTATAAAATTGACTATTACTAATTATTTTTCATAGAATTGTTTTAAGGTTAAGTTAATCGGAAAGATTTGTTACAGTATTCTATACGGAAAAAAATAAAGAAATAGAAATATGCCGAACAGGTGAAACGCTAATTGCGGCAGAGAAACTAATTAGGGTGTGGCTATGCGGTAGCTCTGACACAACACCCGGAATCCTGCGGCAGATCTCCTGTGGCCAAGGGGGCCTACTTTCCAATATGGGGCTCTGCCAACAAACTCGATATTTCTTTTTGAGCATGCATGGTTGCAAAGATACTAACACGTTACTTGCTATTTTCCTGCTTGTGCGTGTTCATAAACTAGAACTTGTTTGACCAGTTTAAAACCTGACTGACTCACCCCAAACAGAGCCCACTTTCCCCTGAAGCCTGCGTACACTGTAGGTCAGAAACAGACCAAAAAAAGTTCAAAAATCATATAAATTCATAATTGGTATGTAATTGCCTGTAATTGTTGTTAACATCCTGGTATTTTGTCATGCAGAATTAACGAAGTCAAAACAAAATAAAGTACTGTGAACAATAATAAAATGTTATACACGTATATCAGTTTGCCATTTGTAAATAACTAAATTAGCACTGACACAGCAACTTTTTGCTGGTCCACAGCAAGAAATGTCGAGAATAAATAATAAGATAGTTAAATTGTCGACGTAGAGCATTTGTTTGTACACGTTTGTACAGGAAATCAAATAAGTATCGCTACAAGATTAATGTGTGTCAAATGTTCTCCAACGTCTTTGATACGCAATAAAAAAAACAATTCAAAGGCGACCTACGACAATTTAGTCTGTCTGGATAGTCAAGCAGTTTCTTGAACCATCAGACAATACCCATTCTAGAACCAATGCGGAAATAAATATCTATATGCAAAGCAAGTGCTTTTGTATTTATACTGGAAATATGGGCGTTGCACACATAGATTAGCTTCTATACGAAAACACTCTATCTCATTTTATCTAAACCTAGAACTTACTCGTACCGAAGACTAAGTGTTTCTTATTAAGCGTTTCTTAATCTTAATAAATCGTTTAGTTTGGACTTACCAAGCATGGACCTTTATCAAAACGTGCCCTTCGGCAGGTTTGGGCTTCTGTCGCTGCTGGACTTCTACCTTGTTCAAACCACCAGTTCCAGTGAGCACTACAAAACGGCAAAACTCCGGTTTTTCTTCTTTGATTTCTTCTGTAGCCGGAGCGCTTGTCTCGACATTGCCTTCTCCTTCGGTTGCCATTTTGCTTGCTAGAACGCTAGAGAGTAGAGAGACTGGTGGATGCGTTGAAACAATAAGCACAGCAGCACACCAAATACTGAAATGATATGCATGCCCGATCGAACAGCAACATGAAGGGCGAAGGTCACATGGTTTATTGATTGAGCTATTGGAATCCGCTCATGCATGCGGCTCATGTGATTCGAGATGTTTACCATACAAAAGAACGTTTATACCCCTGATCTAATAGCCACTAAATCCCAATCGTAAACAAACCCAGTACTTCAAAAAAATTAACTAATTACTTCTGTATTACAGTATATAGAAGACAAAAAAATGCATGCATAGCCGTGTTCAGCCAAACATGAAAAAAAAAACAATACAAAAATATAGTATATATTTTGCAAATCGGCTATTTACATTACGGTCGGAAATGAATTAATCTTCTTTACTGTCAAACCGGGTGTTCGTTTTATACCGAAAGATTGCAATATTGCAATTCGCAGGTTGCTCAAAAGTTCCACTTAAAATGTTGAATTTCACGTAATGTAATGACCTAGTCAAAGTTAATATAATCAAGTTAAACTTGAACATCACATTACGTGAAATTCAACATTTTAAGAATTTAAGTGGAACTTTAATTTGAGCAACCTGCGAATTGCAATATTGCAATATTCCAGGGTAAACGAACATCCGGTTTGGCAGTAAATAGTTTCATATCCGACGTAATCTCGTTCCCAGAGCCCACGTTCTCCCCCCGGGAAACGCGACTCTGGGCCAATCCGTTTCATATCGATATTTAATTGGCTGATGAACACAATGAAACTCTATGTAACTCTTCTTCCGGATAACAAGAATCCTGTGACATGATGGCGTGAACGGATTATCGGTAACAATTCCATGTCCTACATAACCCAGGTACTTCATGAAAGCCTTACCCCAACACACACCCTAACCTGAGGATAAAAATTCGTGTAAATAGCTATCATTTCCTTCAAATTATGAAGCTTAACCAACTATTAAAACCACCATCTGATTGGACAACCTTTTTAAACGAAACCTCACCCCGATACCACCCCCCGGAAACCCTAAACCTAATCACGCCCCCCGGAAACCCTAAACCGAATCACAACCCTCCGGAAAAATGTCCCACCTCTCATACCCCGACCACAACACCCCTATAGAAAGTTTAACATCCCGCTTGTGGGATGGTTTTATTAGATGGTTAAGCTTCATAATTTGAAACCGATGATATCTCGAATAGGACATGGATTTATAACCGGATTATCTGTGTACAGCCTGAATTCAGGTGTATATGCAGGCTGTACACAGGCAGCTATATTAGTCCCATAGAAATAATATACACCTATTATTTCTAGCTATGAATAGCCTATGATTAGGACCCGTTCACACACCATACCGGATAGGCCTTCTGTACACACACAAAACGCCTGTTCCAGCACAATTTCTGTGTCGGAGCGCCGCTCCGCTGCTTCGATCTCGAAAGGACATCGAAATCGTTTCGGAAGTAAATTAATAGAATAGAGCGTGGTGATTGGTTGTATCGTACGGCATGATATTCGTGGCGGCACAATCTCGTTCCCAGAGCCCACGTTCCCCACCCGGGAAACGACAGACTCTGGGATGATCCGTTCACGCCATCACAGGATTCTTGTTATCCGGAAGAAGAGTTATATAGAGTTCACTGTGTTCATCAGCCAATGAAATATCGATGTGAAACGGATTATCCCAGATCGAGTCTCTCGTTTCCCGGGTGGGAACGTGGGCTCTCATGCAAAAATTTGCCCGACTGAAACAAAGTGCCCGACTTTTTATACATTTGAAATACAATCTAATCAGCATGCACAATATATACTTCATACAACACTACTGCACTATATGGCATACTATAAGTAATAGATACAGCATGAGCAGCCGATCTGTATCTGATTTACAAGGCGAGCCGTAGTAAATCAGATACAGATCGGCTGCGAATGCTGTATCTTTCTTAAAATACAAATGCATCTAAGTAATCAAGTTCACCAACTATTTTAGCGATATACTCTATTTTAGCCGAGAAAATCGAAGCTAAAGTTTATGTAAATCAGGACGATTCTGTATCCGATTTACAACCTCTGCTACGGTATTGATTTCTTTTGTGTTTTCCTCATGAATTATTAATGAGTTTTTTAAGTATTATTTACAGAATGAGTGGCCGTTCTGTATCGGGGTATACAGACACGAGGCGAAGCCGAGTGACTGTGTCCCGATACAGAACGGCCACGAATTACGTAAATGACTTCTAAAACGATCTATTTGGTGAGTTCATTGGCGTAGTGATTTTTCTACAAAAACGTTGTCTAAGTCGAGAAAATCAAAGCTAAAGTTTATGTAAAACAAGAGGAATCTGCATGTATCACATATACAGACACTCATTAAACATGGATTTTCTTTGTGTTTTCCTTCATGAATTATTGAGTTTTAGAAATCTATATATGTGTTCCTATGGTTATATGATTGGTTTAGAACTATAACCATTAATAGCGGGCTAGAATGAAATAAGCCAGTTGCCCGAGTCTGAGGTCGCTGTTTACCCGACTTGACTGATCTTCTCTGACAACTGGGGGGCCGCAGTCCCCCTCGCTCCGCCGCTCCCCCCGGCCCGTATACCTATGCCTTAACCCTAGAACCCTAACCATAATGCTATAAAAAAACCCAGTTGATTTCAATTTTATATTTATTCTTATATATATATATATATTTATATATATCACACCGTACTAGTCTAAAAATCAAAATCAAATCAAATAAACTTTATTTAAAGAGGGTTTAAAATATTGCATAGCCAATATACCTGGTAAGTCAAAAGGCTTATCTTCCCCAGAGCCCTCAGTCTATGTGACGTAAATCTCGTTTGGTGAAAACCTTTGATGTTGAGGTGCACACGGTAACGTTTCCGAGCGTTTTCGTATTGTTTACTGTTCTCAAGGGAATCGAAAACAATCGGCTCATTATGCATGAATCAATTCTTCCTGTAACCATCCCCCCCGGGCAACCCCGGGGACAATGCAGAAAATCAAATCCCGGGGGTGGGGAATTGTTTTATTAATTTTGTCCCGGGGGTAAAGGGCGGGGATGCAAGGAGGCGTGGGAGTCTGGTAACTAAAGTATTCCGTATTCAAAATGGCGACGAATTCATTGAAAGATTTCTCAGGTTGCCGAAAATTGACGAAAATCGACGCAGGGGTGCTGAAAAAGCGGGAAAAACTACTGTAGAGCTCAAAGGAAGCAGCAACAGAAATGAGCCACTGTTTAAGTTAATTTACATTTGATGTTAAAATGTGTTTAATTATACATTTGTTTGATGTTGCCTCGGGGTGGGGAATTGTCAAATTTCAAAGTCCCGGGGGTGGGGAATTTGCCATGAGCTTCATAAAAAATTACAAATCCCCGGGGTATTGCCCGGGGGGGGGTGGTTACAGGAAGAATTGATCCATGCATTACTTGAAATTAAACAATACGAAAACGATCGGAAACGTTACCGTGTGCACATAGCCTGAGTCTTATGGCGTTTTGTGACGTAGGCGTTTTATGACATTACAAGCTCTACAGGTTAGGGAGAATCAAATACGAAATGAAAAGTATAACTTTATCTTATCTATTCTATCATGGTCAATGAAGGAATGGCCTGGAAACTCGGCAGAAATTTCTGTTTTAAAAATCCTTTGAATATCAAGATTTGAAAACAAAATAGTTGTGCAATTGTGGTGAAGGTTTTTTCAACAGAAATTGCAGTTCAAATATCAACCACTTCAATTATTTCACTTGCCTATGATTTATCGAAAATTAAAGTGCCACTAACCTCAAAAAAATTTTTTCGCAAATCTAAAAGCCCTTATTGAGTGAATTATGCCAGTTAATAAATTATTGGTATTGGACATTTCGTTGGTCTTCTGTAGACCACCAAAGTTGCATCTGCATGTCCCATGGCGGAGCAGGAAAGGGAATGGGTATATTCCTGGTGTTACGTCAGACAAGTCAAACAAGAACTCCTTTGAGCTCTGTCTGGTGAATACATTGAATTTTTTGGGTTGAAAACTCATTTTCCCAACTAACGCAATGTAAAAATTCTATGTATTCAGCAGACAGAGCTCAAAGGTGTTCCTTGTTTGATTTGTCTGACGTCACACCAGGAATATACCCATTCCCTTTCCTGCTCCGCCATGGGACATGCAGATGCCAATTTTTGCAACTTTGGTGGACTACAGAAGACCAAAGAAATGTCCAATACCAATAATTTATTCACTGGCCTAATTCACTCAATAAGGGGTTTTAGATTTGCGAAAAACATTTTTTGAGGTTAGTGGCACTTTAAGTTTCTCTTGTTCGAAAGAGCTCTTAAATTAACTAAGGTTATCAATCTACAACTCTTTCATATCTCGCCTCGTTCTTACAATCAGTTTCAGCTTGCTTTTGAAATTCGAAACGTACAATTGAAATGAACATTCCGAACTTACGTTGCAATGTTCAGAACCACATTGCGAGGTAGACACAAATTTAAGTCGGCAATTTGTTTCTGTTTAACCAAGTATCTCTTATTCTTCATTTCCATCAAACACTATACAACAAATAATCTTCTACTCCGTGATTTCCCCAAAGGAATTCAATTCAAAGCTTATTAAATTCGAATTTCACAATGAACTTCGCGAACTTCCGTACCTAGTTCCCACCCTTCCAACAAATGTTGACAAACGAATTTCAAAAGCAAGCTGAAACTGACTATAAGATGTTGAGATTCGTTTGATATGCAAATTTTGCCACACACGTCTATAACGACTTATTAAAGAAGTTATATCTTTGCTATTACCAAACGAAATCGCTGAAAACTAATCTGGTACGCGTGTTTCCCACAACACTAAACATACAAATGGTTTCGTTTGATAATTGCAAAGATATTTAAGAAATGGTTCGTGGTTTGGCGTGTTCCACCGAGTTATGGATGCACGCGGGAAGTTCGAAAGAGTTGGTCGAGGCGTAGCCGAGAATATTTAGCTCCATTTAACAAATAGATTCCATTTTGCCGTTGTCTGTTCAGTTATAGATGCACAGATGACGTCACAACGTGGTAAGAACAAAAAAGTGGCCCACGAGACGCAGTCGAGTGGGTCACTGATGTTCTTACCACGTTGTGACGTCCTCTGTGCATCTATAATTCAACAGACAACAAAAAAATGGAATCTATTTGTTTTATACAATAAAAATTTAAAAGGTCTTTGTCGAAACTCTTGCCGGATTTTGGGGCATGAAGAAGGAAAAAGGCAAGTCAGCTGACGTGATCTGACGTGACCATGTGTCTGTCCTCTAATAGATCATGGCCAACAACCAATGAAAACACGCATAGCAACCAGGGTATTGTATAAAACTCAATGGAGCACGCCAAACCATGAACCATTTCTTTTATAACAGAGAATCAGACACAAAACAACAGAAAACAATATTTATTTCGCCGATTCAAAATGAGTTTCTCACTACATTTGAAATTACCGTGCTCCGTCGAGTTGTGGAGCACGCACGGCAACCAATCAGAAACGCCGTTGTATTACATCTATGTCAGATCACTTTTTTTCAATAAGTCGTTATGCACGTGTGACGTCACGAGGTTAAATTTGCACATCAAACAAATCTCAATATTTCAAGAACGAAGTGAAATGTGGAAAAGTTATAAACGGCAATCTTTATGATCCTAATACTACTTTCAAATAAGAGAGTTTTTTTCGAACTGAATTATCAGTCACTTCATAACCATACGCACTTTAAAGTTTTGTTCTTACTGTACAGGCTGTCGCAAGTTGTTAAACTCTGAGCTATAGACGGGCCTTCTAAATGCCAACCAGACGCTCTGACCATTGAGCCACTGAAGAATTCAAACGGCTGACCGATATTGTTACAGGGTAAAACCGAAATTCTTACCAACTTTTCAACGTTTAAAGGGTATCGGCAATAAAAATTTAAGTTTATCTCATTTGAAAGAACTCGTCAAATGGTATAAGAAGACCTTTTGCAATTTTTCCGTATCTGTTTTGGTTTTGGAAATATGTCGACCAAACGCAGCGTGCTGTCCGCCATCTTGGAATTATTTTCGATATGCAAAATTATGCATGTACGACATAAGCAGGGTAAAGTGAAATTTTTATCTTGCCAACATTATGAGCTAGAAACTCGATTTTTTGTTGCGCTATTTCCATTTTAAATTGACCCACAACATTTAAAAAGCCTTCCGTGGAAATTTGGGCACCCACGGAGTAGTTTCATCAGGTTTACCCATTGAACTAAAAATAACTGGAACGCTACGTTCAACCGGAAGTTTGAAGCCAAATTATGCAAGTCGTACCCAGCCTTTCCACGAAAAAAACAAACACGGCCAAAACAAAAAAAGTAGAAACACGCGTGGAAGTGCGTGTCTGGGAGTCAAAACTGGCTTCATGGGAGTCAAATTTTGGCTTCAAGATTTGTATGCGCAGTTTACTGAACGTAGCGTTCCAGTTATTTTTAGTTCAATGGGTTTACCCTGCTTGTGACGTCACCAATTTCCTAGTTAATTAGACCCAATATTACAACAAGATGGCGGACAGCACGCTGTCTTTGGTCGAAATATTTCAAAACACAAGAAAGATACAGAAAAATTACAAAAGGTCTTCTTATACCATTTGGCGAGTTCTTTCAAATGAGACAAACTTAATTTTTATTGCCAATACCCTTTAAAGAAAAAAAGTTGGTGAACTGCCGTTGGTAATTTTTCAAGAACGAAATACTAACGTTTTGCACGGAGCCCTCGAGTTCCGCTCGAAACGTCGGTATTTCGTTACTAAAAACCTCGGTGATATACCACCTTTTTCGCTTTGCTCTATCCGAAACACTGCCTACGCGGCACTCTACGTTTTTACACTTTAAAAGTTTCCCAAGTCTCCAGACCATTCGTCGATGGTCTATAGCTATGATTCCATGGCTAATCCAATTAATATTCATAATAAGAAGTGCTACCCTACATATAGGAAGCTAAAATTCATAAAAATGTTCCTAGGATTTACAGATCATGTTATGTGATATTATAAACATGGCAACGTCCTTATCATATTGTGTAGTCAACGTGTTGCACTCAAGGAATAAGGTTCGGGTAAAGTACAGACCAGTTTTTTAAAAATTTCCCTCAGTTTGGCTCACGGTCATTGTGCAGTAATAACAGCTACGGATAAGGTTCAACAAACCAGCAATGAAGGCACCTGAAAGATTATTGAAACTTTAGTACACTCTACCTGCAGTTATGCTAGGGATGGTATAGGTCTCAGCGCGTTACGGGTAACTCATAAGGGACAATAGAGAGCTTAAGCATATTAGGCGTTTTTGAGACACGGACGGTGACCGGAAGAACAGGAATACAATACAGAACTACTGAACCGCGTATTCTTTGAAAATACTTTTTTACCCAAAACAAAGGCTATAAATAATCACATATCTAAACTGTTAGCTTATAAGCTTAAATTTCATCTTCATTCCTTTATTTTATATGGTAATGTAATGAAATTATCCCCCTTAAAATACAAGTTTTCTACTTTAAAGCATGTCTATTGTAGTAAAACAACGATGACAGGCCTCAACGTTCTAGATGTTCCCGTCGTCTCAAGAACGTGAAAATGCTCTCAATGACGTCTTGTGTAGAACGACGACGGCGTTCACTTTGCTCTTGGGGTTTTAAATTGCTCATTATCATTGTTTTGAATGAAAAATGCTATTGAATTCAATCGCCGTCCGTGGCTCTAAAACGCCTGTATGCTTAAGCTCTCTTTTGTGGTGCTACGACGGCAACCTCAACGACGGCGTCTTCCAAATAAAATAATTCTAGTTGTGAAACAAAGCGAAAGAATAATTTGTAATCCCAAGAGTAATCTCAACACCGTCCTCGTTCTTTGTACAACGCCACTTAGAGCATTTTCACGTCTTCAGGACGACGTCAACTCACCAAAAGATGAAAACTGTCCCTTGACATTGACCCCAATACAAACACTACAATCATTTTAGCAATACTAGGACGTTTTAAAAGTTCTTAAACTAACTTCAAAGATCAAATATAATAGTTACTTTATAACCAGGACTTTTTTCAGTTACAGAATTTATGTTGCTTTTTTAAGCGCCGTCGTCGTAGTATCTTAAGGTACCTATAGACAGGCGGGGAGGTAACCGACTATGCGGCCAAGCTCATGGCGGAAACGATATTTCAGTAATAATGTGTTCTCTTCGACTACTTTAGTTCGAACTTTCAACGACAAAAGCTTCACAAAATTTGCACGTTTATGGTAAAATTTTGCCACAACAGTAAGAAATAAAAAAAGGAATTTCTCGTAACTTACCAACCCAGACCACATAGATTCCTATATAGGTAAAAAAAAAAAGAGAGAAGTATAAGTATGTACCTTTTACCATTTTGGTGCCCTGAGGAGTCAAGCATTTATATTATGCCTAGTTCGTTCGTTAGTGCGAATCAATAGCGACATTTGTAGCGACATTTCTGACGCGATACTTTTGACGGGACGATATTTTCGACGCAACGTTTTTGGTGCGACGTTTTTGGCGTTAAACATGGCACTATCCTTTAGCACTATGTCTGGTGTAGTATTTTATCCTACCTAAAGTAAAGATCTGTCATTGACAGCTGAAATAGCGAAAAAACAGACCCTTTTACATTTTATTCTGTTTAAAGCCAGATGGTCGTACTGACCCGAATCTTTATTCCCCACACTCTCTTATTCGCTAGAGCAACCCCGTCAATACTAGACAACCACCGTCGGGGAAAAACATAAGAAAACAAAGAATCAGTAAAATCACTTACCCCCATTACGTGAAGCAATTTCCATGGTTGCAACCTTGACAAAAAATAGACTCAAATTGTAAATTCCTTTACAGATACAACTGACCAAAAATACTGCATAATTAAAGTTATACAATGATCGCCTCGGATTCTTTTGTTCTCCGAGGGAATGTAAACCTCGTATTTCCCTCATCGCTCATGCAAGAGGGAAATTTATCCTTTGTCTTCTAATTTTCCCGTGCATGTTGATGAGGGAAAATTAGAAGACAAAGAAATTCTTTGTCTTCTTCTAATTTTCCCATGCATGTTGATGAGGGAAAATTAGAAGACAAAGAAATCTTTTAGTGTCTTCTTCTAAATTTCCCGCTTGCATATATTTTCCCTCATCAACATGCACGGGAAAATTAGATGCAACTTCTCTGATCAACCGTGTAAATTTCCTGTTGGTAAGATTCTCAAAGTTTTCCTCGGCGATCATAATATTACAAACTAATAACATGACTTTTCGGGAAATTAGCGATTAAATTTCCCTTTTGCCTCGGGAAGATTTGTAAGCGGCGGGGAAATTTAATCGCTAATTTCCCGAAAAGTCATGTTATTATATTAACATATATTATATAATAATATACATGAAAAAATATCTCGACTGTGATTGGCTGATTCCAGTGCAGTTAATCCCAAACAACAGTGCAGAATTGTGTTATCACAGTGCAAAAATCTGTAATCACAGTGCAAAAATCTGTTATCACTAAGAACCAATCAAATTGATTGTACAGCGGATTTTTCCCGACACAAAACAAACAAAGATGGCGGCCAAGATTCGGCGGTTTTGGGGATAATTTGTTCAAATTTGAAGCTAGTTATGCTTTAATATTGCCAAGTGAAGTACCTACAAGAAGACCAGAAGCTTCTTTATGCCTCGAGTAAACTTTTTCAAGTAGTAAAGGAAGCGAAGCGTTTTTTAACAAATAAATATGCGAGGAGTGGACGGCGAAACAAACACATACGTTAAAATGTTAGTACAGTTGTTTTGAACATTTTTTCATGTATATTATTAATAAGTAATAGCATGGTTTCTCGTGAATTTGGAAAAACATGCACTCGTGAGTTTTTCAAATACTTCAAATAGCACTCGTCCTTCGGACTCGTGCTATTTTGACAGTATTTGAAAAACTCACTCGTGCATGTTTTTTTCCAAATTGCACTCGAAACCATGCTATTACCTATACTAATAATTACTCAAAAATTAGAACTTAAACAAAAATATGTGTCGATAAGTATTTTTACCCATCTCCAATTTGATAAAAAATAAGCTCAATGTAAAGCAATAGCTGGAACAACTTGTAACAACTTGCTTGCAGGCGTGTAACAGCTTGCGCGTTTTTACGTGTAGGCTAACGACGTTACCATTGAAAAATTATAAGCCAATCAGAAAACCACCGTATTTCACTGCGTGGAAACAGTGAAACACTCAAGATATCCAATTAAAAAAAATTATTCTAAGGATTTTGGGTGAAGGAAAATTCGAGTGTAGAATATATACATTTTAAGACCAAACCGGGACCAGTTGCGAAAGATGCAACTACACAGGCCTTCTGGCAGGAATTGAACCCACGACCTTGCGATTCTAGTGCAATGCTCTGACCACTGAGCCACGGAGGGCGTTGCCGAGAGCTTGATCGAGAGTTCTGTATATATAATAAGGTGGTAATGCCAGGAGAGAAGAATTGGGTATATTATAAGTAATATTGAGCATTTCACTCGATTACATAGCACGTTCTAAGGATTTTGGGTGAATGAAAATTCGAGTGTAAAATATATACATTTTAAGACCAAACCGGGACCAGTTGCGAAAAATGCAACTACACAGGCCTTCCGGCAGGAATTGAACCCACGACCTTGCGATTCTAGTGCAATGCACTGACCACTGAGCCACGGAGGGCGTTGCCGCGAGCTTGATCGAGAGTTCTGTATATATAATAAGGCGGTAATGCCAGGAGAGAAGAATTGGGTATATTATAAGTAATATTGAGCACCACTGGTCCCGGTTTGGTCTTAAAATGTATATATTCTACACTCGAATTTTCCTTCACCCAAAATCCTTAGAACATGCTATGTAATCGAGTGAAATGCCCAATATTACTTAAAAAAAATTATGTCTGCTGCTTGGCTAACTTGATGACACCTTTGTCGGCCACGGTACATGCTTTGTTTTCAATGTTTTGTTTTGTAGTTTATTGCGTTCGTTAAATTCAACATTATTCACATAAAATTGTAAACTTACAGTGACACCAATTCCAACTGCAAGGAAAAGGAAACCAATCATGGCAAATATCAAAGCTCTGTTTCGGGCAAATGAGGCTCCAACTGAAGAGCTGTAGTGAAAAATAAAAAAAACACAATATAGAATTACGTAAATGATATAAGAAAACGAATGAAAGCAGACAGTGATGGATTTACAGGGGGGTGCGCCAATTACTCAATTAGTACTTTGCTGCGGTGGGATGCGACGTGGATTTCATTGAAAATGTCAATCACATTTCTAATGTCTAGCTTCCTTGTGATATCCCTAATAAAATCCATAATAAAACATCCACTTTATCCCTAAATTTATTTGACACCTTCCAGGTTTGATAAAATGCGCTATTGAAAACACGATTTAAAACTTTTAAATCTTTCTTCAAAGTACCGTCAGAATGCAGGAAATGCCATCTGGAATGGAATGGAATCTGTCCAAATTCCAAAACATTTCCGGACCCCCCTAGGAATGGTTTGACTAAAGTTTAAAAAATTCTAGATCCGCCCCTGCAGCACCCCCCTGGATCCATCACTGAAACCAGACAGTGATGGATTTACAGGGGGGTGCGCACACCCCCTGGCCTTGGCCAAGGACTAGCTATTAGGTATCATAGCTATCATATGATTCATAGATATATGACTCATATATTAGTTACCAGGTATAAAAAATATTTTCTCGCTCAGCACCCCCCCCCCCCCCCCCTACCAGATCAAGCTGGATCCATCACTGAAACCAGAGCTTCTGGTTCAGCAACATGAAGGACTTTTAAGTAGATCTGTGGTAACATTTCTGTGATGAAATGGTACTAAATGAATGCTTTGATAAAATGGTACTAAATGCATGAATGAAGGGCCTCGCTCGAAACGTTAGACTTCTACATTCCTTGTTTCGGCAGTATATCCAAACTTAATATATTTCTAAATGAACGCAGTTCGTCCAGGCTTGGCCATATGATTTCCAGAGTTGGAAAAAGTATTCAACCTTCCTCCGGATGGGTTTTTAAGTTTAGATAACCTTCCTCAAAATATATAGCGATAATTTTGTGTTTTGCAACGTTCATAAATACTGCGTGACTTTTACAGTACCTTGGTTTTCTAGGTTTTCCTAGGTAAGTTTTGGCATACTACAATAGCTACTAATAACTGACCGCTGCTGACTGATAGCCTGCCAACTATACCCTCGACTGCTGCGAAGAACAGACATCACAGCAGACATCAGCGTACATGTCTCACACATGTAACTGCTGCCACTGCCAGTGCTGCATAATTGTTGGTTAGCCAATGTTTTGCTGCAAATCGCATTTCTTCTCTACACCTTGTTTGATCAATTGTAACTTTCTCAGATTACCGAATGTGTTGTTTCACGTGTTTTCACTTTAAACCTTCCTCACTAAAGTAAACCTTCCTCCGGGTGGTACGCGCATACCCGCAGCTTTTTTCCAACTCTGATGATTTCTTGGAAGCGTGCGGGGACATCGCTCGCCACCAGGGCGCTTATATAGGCGCCCTGCTCGCCATATTTTTAAAGTAGGCGCGCGATGACAAAACTACATATGATAGACATTGCGCTACGTTGTACGATGTTACGCTACGCTATAAGTACACTGTGTTAAAACACGTTTCGCTACGCTATAAAACGTTCTGCTGCGTTGCAAAACGTTACGTCACAATAGGAGTACGTTCTTAGACATTACGCTACGTTATAAGACGTCATGCTAATCAGCTAGTTAATTAGCTGGCCAGTATACACTATTGGAGTTTCTATTTAATTCAGTTGTCAACGTTTTTAGCTTACATTCTGTGACAGTGAGGGCAGCGAGCCAGATGAGCAGTGTTGCGGAACTACAATAAAAGACAATAACATTAGAATAATGAATTCTTTGAACGTTTTCATGGCGATAATGTAATATAACTAAGTTTTGTGGAAACACCACAAAAGCTTAGCAAAAAATATTTTACGTGGTGTTTCCACAAAACTAATTTATATTATAATAATTATAGAAATATACCAAATTATAACCTAGATGTAATATAACAGCGTTTCTGATTGGCTACCGTGCCGGTGCGTGCCCCATAACTCGAAGGAGCACCGTAATTTCAAACGTAATGAGAAACTCATTTTTAATCAGCCCTAATCAAACAAGAACGCAAGTCATCGCAAGTTTTAGCTTGCGCTTGATTGTGTCTCGTTTGACCGCCAGATTGCGATGACTTGCGACTAATTTGAGCTCGTTCAAATTTCATCGCAAGTTTTCTTCAACTTGCGAGAGCTTGCGAAACGTTTGAGTCGATGCAAGTCTTTCGTGCTCCGTCGCCATAGAAACTACCATGCGACCTAGCGAAAAGGTGTGAGAACTAGTCATTGTGCAGAACATGCGACAACGTTTGACTGGTGGCATTGCAAGTCATCGTAAGCTAACTTGCGATGACTTGCGTTCTCGTTTGATTAGGGCTTCACGCTTTTTTCGTGCTCTCCGAACTTCCCGCGTGCATCCATAACTCAATGGAGCACGCCAAACCATGAACCATTTCTTAAATATCAAAATATACAACACACGTTAACATCTCACAGCTTGTTAACAGGATATGTCTGCAACAAGCTTGTAGCAAGCCTAAATTGTAACAAGTTGTGATTTTATAAAACCTTCTAGCACGGGTGGCGTGTGCTGTTAGTGCGCTGCCTCTCACCAAAAAGTTAAACCCGGTTAGACGGGGTTAGTATTTGGATGGGTGACCGCTTGGGAATGACCTCGTTGTCGGGCTTGGACTCTGTGAGTAGAGTTGTAGTTGATCTCTCCTGTGCTTCGAGGGTTTTTCGCCGGGTTCTCCGGTTTTCCTCCCTCCATAAAATCAACACCTAACATCTTAGCTGTGATCCGTGGTCTGAACTGTGTCGTTGGCGGCTGCCTGGAGCGCCTTTGATATGCCTCGACACGGCCACGTTGATCTGCGACCTTCGCAATTCAGCCGCTGGCTGCAAGTAAGGATGATTAGCCCCCCCCCCCCCCCCCCCAGTCCTCCTTCTTGTTAAGTGCAGAGCAGCAATAAGTTGTTGGAATAACTTGTCACATGTCTGTTGGAGTCATCAACTTTGTTACAAGTTGTCAACAACCTGTTTATTTATTTATTGCTGCCTCCCACCAGGGAGGCAGCACACTATTCTTGCATCTCTCTTGGGTTACCAATGCGTTACTAGTGCTCAGTCTTTTTGCCGGGCTATGCATGGCTGCGTATATCAATTTTCGGATTTGAAGATGTTGGTTCTGAACCCCCTGACCATGCAACAGGTGGGTATGATAGCAGTAAAGAGCCTGGGTACGAGGCTGCAGCAAAGTGCGCTACCACTGGCGCTAAGTAAGTGCGGTCAATGATCATGTCTTTTATACTTGCTTGTGGAAGTATTCATCAAGGCCATGAACGTTTTAGTGGTCAGTCTCGAGGTAAACAGTGCTCTTTTATGAGTATCAGCGCTGTTAACAGCACAAACTATTCAAGTGAATGATTGGAATTCATCTACTATCGACCGAGTCTTAGTGCAAGGAGACAATATGTACTTGAATGCTTTTCACAATGGTCTTATCCCACGTGAATAATTGTTGTCGCTGAGCAACCTACCAACTATCAACCAGGCAGCACCTCCTTGCGATAGTAACTTCAAGTTTATTTATTTATTTACAAATTCGCCAAAGACAGGTATCATAGACAATACTAGGACAAAACGTCCCTTACAAGGTTTATCTACCCAACCCAACCCCAATTAAGAATAACAACGCAAATCCAAACCACAAATTACCTCAGAAACTGCCCATTAACTGACTAAACAATATTAAAGTTGCTGCATTTTACTTACAATAAAAATTTCATTGCAGTGTCCACAGCTCACACGCACTCTTGTCTCGTGAGCAAGGTTGGGTGAGGTAATGATGACATGGGAAGTGTTTGGAACAGCAGATCCCACGTTGATGATGCGTTTGCTGTTTTGAAGAGAGAAAGAAAAGACAATGTTGTAAAAATTAATTACTGTAGTTAAGGGGCCATACACAAAATATGTGACGTGTTTGAACAATAGTCACATCACGATCGGAAATCGCATAGAAAATCGGTCACTTTCATGGGGCAATTCGCAGTCCACGTGCGTGCTGGCTCAAGTGAGTTCTGAGGACATTTGAAACTGATGAATTTGAGAAGGGTAATGGCTTCGTACATCGCGAAAATTCCACGAGTTGTCAACAAACCGTATTCTATGGCAAGCCCAACATTCGTGCTATGCGCTCGTGGAAGAATTATGGTCGAGCGACGATTTTGAGCGGAGATGTTTGACTTTGAGCTCGGGGTGTCCTCGCTGAAGTGTGCAGCCTGTCGGCCGTGTATTGATGACGTTTACACGCAAGATATTCGTTCTACGCATGCGTAGCTAATACGGGTCAGCCCGTATTTCGCGAGCATCGACAGCCGCCATTTCCGATCGTGAATGTCACAAGGGGGTATCACAAAGCACTGTCACGTGACGGAGAAGCTGAAGGCTGAAATTAAACAAAACCATGTTAATTTTGATGAGAATTTATTGTAGAGTTGCAAATCCTCATTCTATACCACGAACGATATATTGGAGCTAGCATGAAGTGTTTACCGTGAAAGTGGAAACTTTCAGCGTCATATTACACATCAATTCTGTCGCTATTTTTCGGAATTTTGCGGTCTGTGGTGAACTTTAGTACTGTTGGTAAACATCAGTATAAGTCGTCAAATGACAAACCAGGAAAAGTAAAATTTTGGGGTCCAAGGATATGCAACCGTGGTATACCGAGTCGTGCGTTATAACGAGGCTCCACTGTATCAGGGTTCGAACTAGCAGCTCACTATTCGCAATTTGCAAATGCAAATTTGATTTTTGCAAATGCAAAATTAACACTTTTGTGAATGAATGTTTTTCTTGAATAATATATACGTATTTTGTTTATCGGTCAAGTGAGATTCCTAACTTATTTTTTCACTTAGTTGTGTTGCAAAACCTGCTTAAAAAGATTTAAAAGCATTTGGCTTGCGAGATGTGTTGTGTTGGGTTTTTGGCACAAATGCGCTCTTAGCAAATTGCGTCTTACCAATCCCACGGCGTCAATTTCCAACGTAACGGTAAATAGCTATTATTAAAATTAGATTAAACTAAACAATCGCCACACAGGTTTGCATTCTCACTATTTTGACGAATTAAAAACGGTCCTTACTTCTGAAAATAATGGGGAAAATAATTCAAGTGTTCTTCGACCAAAGAAATAAAAAAAAGAAAAGTTGTGAGTGTGAAATGCGATTTGTGTGTCGAATACGAGAGTCAGCTAAAAAATTACACCAATGCGCGTTACGGGTTTTACATCAACAGGATTCCGTGAAAAAACATGCGAGTAATATTGTAATCTTTGAATTTGAATTCGTATTGACTAATTGATGAATGTAAAAGTGATTTACAGCCATTGGAACAAAAGAAGACTCTGGCATTTATTAACTGCTTAGACCGAACGGTCGAGGTTATTAAGTAGTTTATTATATGGCACTTTTTATTTCAAAATCAATCTTGTATTTCTTGGTCTTCGCTTCCTTTAACTTCGTCAAAACACCGAACTAGCGTTGTTTTCTTCTGTTTCTTTCTCATCTGGATACTAGAATTTACTTTTATAATGTTCATCGTCGTCTATTTCATCTATTTTCACCGTTTTTCGGCAATAAAAGTTTCTTATTAGGATTTTTTGTTTGTTTCCAATCGTAGGGCATTAACAATTTTCATAATGCACGTGGGCATTACGGAGAAATCGCGCCCCATCAGCAACCAATCACAGCGCGTGATTTTACCGGAAGTAATCCGTGCCATATAACAAAGAAGTCTTAATATTTTAAGGAACTTTTACGTGTTTCCTGGGGGGAAATACAAACAAGAATTTTGCGAATGCACTTTGAATTTCTAATTCGAACCCCTGTATAATTATATTAGAAATCCTACAGCAACTTGCAATATCATTTTTCAGAATAAATTATGTTGCAAGTTGCAAGAAAAATGACCTGTGTAACAGCACTGTATGTCTCATAATAATTTCAGAATCACTTTATTACTTTAGATATTTAAGATATTACCAGTAACAAAAGATGGCTTAACTTACCAGTCAGTTCTTGGACAAGATATTCTAGTGGAGGTAACTTTGCAAGTTAGCAAAGCATTACATGGACATCTGATGTACTTTTTCCCTTCAGGTGGTGGTTTAATGGGCTGTAAAAATAAATTCAAATAATTAAAGGGTATTGGCATTAAAAATTAAGTTTGTCTAATTTGAAAGAACTCATAAAATTGTAATAGAAGATCCTTTACAACTTTTTCGTATCTTTCTGCATTTTCAAGATATTTCAATTTGTTTGATATGTAAATGAGATGGTCTCTGACGTCAGGAGTGGGGTAAAATATTTTCATACAGAGCAAAATCACTTACATATCTAACATGAAATGTTCAGCGTCGCAAGGAGTTTTTCACTTCGGTTTCCTCACTTCATTTTTGAGATATTCCAGCTTGTTTGATATGCAAATGACACAACTTTTTACGTCACAAGTGCATAATGAGTTATCAAAAAAGGTTACATATTTTTGCTATTATTAAAACATGGGCTTAACTCAAAGGAAGCATGTGTGTGTTTCTACCCACAATGCCAAACATGTAGAATTCCAAGTGATTTCATTTCACAATAGCAAAGATATATAACCTTCTCTCGGTAACTCATAATACTCATTATGCACGTGTGACGTAAAAAGTTGTGTCATTTGCATATCAAACAAACTGGAATATCTCAAAAATGAAGCGAGGAAACCAAAAACTGCAAAATATGTTATTTTATCATTTTAAATGTTCTTTTCAATAAGACAAACTTAATTTTCGAGTCATATGCACTAAAATTATTTATAATGTTCTTAAAGGCTTTGCTGTCTGGCCTCTGGAGAAGGGACAAAGAGTCATCTGCAATTTTCTTTAGGAGGGAGTGCAGATTTTTCCCACAGTGACCCATTGATCAATTAACTAACCGTTGCTTCTTGACAATTTGAACACTTGATGACTCGTTGGTTCTCTCTTCCTCGGATGGGTATTAGTTGTTGGCAAACCCGACAAACAACTGTGGGGTCTGTGTTGTACATGGGTGATGGTGTGTATGGTGGTGGTTCCTCTGTGTATGGTGGTGGGGCACTAGAATAAGGAGGAACTAATCAAAAAGAGAAAATAGGATATTTAATAATCAGTTTGCTTGTCAATTTCACATATACAGTACTACTAGTATAATGTACACTGCAGTGATGGATCCAGCTTGATCTGGTAGGGGGGGGGGGTGCTGCAGGGCCGGATCTAGAATTGTTTTAACCTTAGTCAAACCATTCCTAGGGGGGTCCGGGGGCATGCCCCCCACAGAAATGTTTTGAAATTTGGACCTCTGAAATGGCATTTCCTGCATTCTGACGGTAATTTGAAGAAAGATTTAAAAGTTTTAAATTGTGTTTTCAATAGTGCATTTTATCAAACCTGGAAGGTGTCAAATAAATTTAGGGATAAAGTGGACGTTTTATTATGAATTTTATTAGGGATATCACAAGGAAGCTAGACATTAGAAATGTGATTGACATTTTCAATGAAAAGCCATGTCGCATCCCACTGCAGCAAGGCACTAATTGAGTAATTGGCACCCCCCCTGCAAATCCATCACTGGTACACTGCACTAGTGATTATCACTAGTACTGGTATCAGGGATATTTTCAAGCATTTAGGTCTACTACCATTTTTTTAGAAGAAAATTGAGTTAATTATATTTCTGTAAAGTGTAAAGACACCCAGTGGGATCTGGGGGCATGCTTCCCATGAAAATTTTGAATTTCAGAAGCCTCAGGAGTTTATTTCTGGCAATTTCAAAGTCAAAGTCAAAGGTAATATGCAGATATTCTAATTTTTTGAAGATAATAATTAGTAGATAGATTATAATTATAACAATGAAGAAATAATAAGAATTTGTATTAAAGTAGGTTGTAGTGTGGGTCATCGTGTTGTGGTGGTTTAAAGTAGCTACAATCTACTGGCCATGAACAGTGAGTGGGGTACCTCATGGAATGACATTAAATATTGTTGTAACATCACAAGAAGTTTTATTTTTTCTTCGTCGTCTGGATAAATTGTGAAATAGAATAATTACAGAAGAAGATTGAGTTTCAAAACTCAGTTGAAGATTGAGTATTTTACCCATATACCAGTGGTTAGAAAAGCACTTGAAAATATATCCCTGTGGTATACTGTATGTCAAATAGGTGAGTTTCAAGGTGTTGCGCATGCATCATTTTTCAAAAACTCAAAATAAACATACTGTTTAAAATCACTAGCAAGTCTGTTTGCCATTGCTTACTTTGTGGGGAGCCCAGCAAGAGCCCACCAATTTCTTTGCAAAATGATGTGTGCACAATACCCTGAATTTAAACTATTGACAAGATTGACCAATCATGCCACAATCAGACATAGGTAAAACTGATTACCAATTACATGTACTGTATAGTATTCCATGTCACAATTGACCCAATTGTGATTATCATATTGAGTCAAACTATGTCACTTGCTTGGCATGTACCGGGGTAAAGGCCTTCATAAGCTTCATTAGGTGTCAATAAAGTAATTTTTTGCTACAGTTGCTGACACCATGTCTTTTGGCAGAAGGCTAGCAGTGGTGGCTATATTCTGTCATTTCATTTATTTATTTATTTCTATTATTTATTTATTTATATTTTATTTATATTTTATTTATTTATTTCAGTATGGTAAAACCATCCAAATTTGCAAATTCCTACCAAAAGTCAACTTAATTGGTTTTTCATAATCAGAAAATACAGATACTTCTTCAAATTCTGATTGTCTACCATTAACGTGATATTATTATCAGCTAGACTCCAATTGTCAAACCGACTATCAGTCAGTCACTAACCAGTAACAACTGTACCTACTCAGAAGAAATTAGATGATTCAAATTCATTTTTTCAGTATCTGAGCTTGACAAAATGCCTACCCAATGTCTGTTTTGGATAACTGTTTTATAAGAACAAAACTCTTCAAAATTAACACCCTTCATGTCAGAACATGAAGTTGTTAATACACAGCACAGGTTACTTCCAGTAAAATCTCACACTGTGATTCTTCGCTGACATGGCAAAATTTCTCAGTAATACTTGCGAGCAAACGAAAATTGTTGTAAATGACCTACAATTGAAACAAACAAAAAATCCAAAAAAACTTTAATCCATTCCTGCCTGAGCCAGCCACGAACAACCCAGGGCTGCAAATAAATATTTTTTCTTGACAGGACATGTGTCTGATCCATTTCCAATTTTGGTCAGACATTACTAAAATTTGCTGTAAAACCATTATCACTACATTTTGTTGGACATAAACAGAATACAGTTCTGAGTTCATGATATAAAGCCGGTTTCCGTGGCGGTTGTCTGACTTGTCTGTTTAGCGTCGCGCGCTCTGCAATAAAATAGTTAACCTCGATTTTAGATGTATTGACTCACTATTGCTCTGTCAATACAGCAAGGCCTCAATTTGATATTTTACCATAAAGTCCTCACTCTCAGTTATATAAGTAGTTACTAAACACACTGAAGTTCAGTTTGATTGGAGTAGATATTACTTCCTAATGCACCTATCAATGTTAGTCCCGAGGGGGGGAGGGGGGGGTCAGGCAAGGGGTGGTGTTTTGATCAAAACACATGACCCCAGGGTCGAGATTTTGACACTGAATTCTCCCCGAGGGTGGGGTACTTTGGTCTATTTTGATTGTAGCTGAGGAAGACTGGGCATGAGTTTGTTGCTGATAGCTTTCGTTCTGCTGTCAAAATGGAGTCGTCACAAGAGCCCGAGGTAATTTAAGCATATCCAACACCTTAAGTTTAATACACTGTATATGCATCTGTTGATATTTATCAGTGCATCAGTGATGAAATATTTATAATTTCTTATCTTTTAATTCTTTTTTGCAAAATATTACTGTAAAAACATGTTGATCTTTTGAGATGTTGTTTGTGGACAAAATCTGTAGTCTGTGGAGAAATATATCATCTCACTTTTGGTTTATACGTATATTTACTTGTCATAGCACAGCTAATAGGGTGGGGAATTTGATAAAGTTTGACGTGGAATTTTATCCCAAGGGAGTGGCATTTGAAAATTTTTAACGATAAAATATCAAATCCCCACCCTTCGGGACTAGCATTGATAGGTGCATAAACAAACCCTTGGCAAAGCTACTGTAACTAGATAAGTTATCAACATATACACGAGAATAAACACTGACGGTCAATATTACATAGTTGGTTCATATCCCTTTAAACATATTTCCCCCTATTTAATATTTATAAGATAAATAAAAAGCAATTCATTCACTTAAATAGAAATAATTTAAGAAAATATTATCATAAAATAATATAGTCAAGCAAAGTGAAGCAGAAATTAACTATGTCACAACAACACAGATGATACTTAAAATTTCAAAAATATCAATTGTATATAATTTAATGACGTGAATTATTACAAATAAAATACTAAAATAGTGGCTGAAATTTATCTCAAATATTTTAAATCATAACGCAAATAAAACAAGATGATCATTATTCATATGCAGAATATAAAACAGGAATTGATTGGCACGACATTGAAAATGCCACAAAATTGAAATTTTCAACAGTTTCTGCTCTCAATTTGAGAATTAAAAAAGAAACAAAGCTTTCTTCGCATAAAGAACAAACGATTCCCGCATTTTGTGACTGAAAAAAACTCAAAAAGTTATCTTTTGTCGGATTATGAAACATAGAAACAAATCTTTACTCAAGATTTGACGAAGAACCCCCAAATTCGACATTGAAGATACTTGGCTTTTGCATAATTCAACATCGAAAACTAATCCTTTTTCGTTCAAGACTGATAACGAAAAGTTGTATACGATAGACAAATACAATCGTTTAATACGACACCAGTCAAAGTTGTCGGTCATTTTAATATCCACTGCGCCATCATTGGCAAAATAAAAACAAAAAATATCACATTCGGACTCATTTAGAATGGACGGCCTCGGGTCTGAAAATGCTAAGATTTTGATGAGTTTCGCTTACCTGAAGCATTGTCGATTGGAGGTGGGGGTATTTCAGATTGTTCTTGTAGAAGAGGAGCAGTTTCCGACGTATTTATGCTGTGCTCTGTACTCGGCGCAGCCATCTTCGGCTATTTTCTCCCAGTCGGTTGCTTTCTCTCCAAATCATCGGAACTCGGAAGTTTTCCTGTCACGTGATGTTCCTGGAGATATATTATGAGTATTTATAAAATATGCAGCGTCATCAGCCTTACGTCACTACCCAGCCCGTGGTCACTACGCACGTTTGTCTTGTGGCTAATGGTAGGGTGCATCTGGAGTTTGTCGTAAAAGTTCTTTTCCGATATTAACTGACTCACTGATTAGTGATTCTGAGAAAAATTTTGAAAGTTTGGACGAAGTATAAAATTTGACAAGATCAAAAAATATTAGGTCATAATGATTGTGATACTGGTATTGATATTGTAGTGTCTGCTGTATTAAATGATCCTGATGATCAGATACAGTATGAGTGATAAACTGATAATCATTCACTGTATTGAAGCTGTTGGTAAATACAGCTGCCTGGCCTTCTATGTTCATGATCCCTCTGTAGCGAATCCATGAACCTTTATCTACAGCCTTTGCTACTCTTTAGGGAAGCATATTTCTTTCTCACCACCACTTCATTGTTATTCCCAGGAATGAGAATGACCACAAAAAATTATTTTGAAAAAAGTGAGTGTATGGACCCCCTATTCCCCCATGGCTTTGCCACTACAACTGGCACACCTAGGGGACTGTAGGTACTTTACAGTAAGGGATTATGATGATGATTTTGAAGGCCAGCTGGTTAGGCGCTGCAAGCAGACATTTTTCTACATGGTGTGCAATAATTGTTAGTTGGGGTTCTGGCCAGTGGTTTTCACCATTCTTGAATTGGTCTGGCTGTTTTCCTTTCTTATAGTCTTGAAAAGAGTACCATTTTTTCCCACCATTTTGTTCAAACAGGTGAGGGTGACCATTGACCAACCATCCTTGGGGAGATTAAAACAGACTGCAGGTGAATTTGCATCACCCACAATGGCCATGAAGAGCAGTTGCCTGTCAATAGCAGGTGATCTGATATACAGTACACTTTTATTAATTATACAATTATACATTTCGAGCCGGGGGGAGGGGCACTATTATTTTCAAAACCGGCGAACGGTTTTCAAAACACCTTGGTCCCGCAACCTACAGGCCAGCGGTAAACAGCATGAAAGTTGAAAACACACTACAAAGCAAAATATGTTTTATGGCGTCTGTAGTTGAATAAAATTGAAAAGAAGAAAGCAAATAACGAGGATTATCATGTCTTTTAGCGGCAGTGCGTTAGAGAAGAAACTCACGGAGTTATCGAATTCACAACAGAGCATTCAAACGCTTTCCTTGTGGCTAATTCATCACCGTAAACACGCCAAAACTGTGGTCGAGGTCTGGTACAAACAGCTTTTGAAAGGTAAAGGAACTTTTCCTTATATTGTTAATATTGACATATATGTTACTTGCCGTTATTATCATCATTGTATTTCCTCGTTTACCCAGTTTTTTCGTGACCATTTACATGAAAATGAAATCTACCCTTCATTTATTCGTAATTAATATATTTTATAAACTAAAACTCTTCACTGAAATAAACTCCATTTTTCCAAAACTGTTTGCCAAGTCGCAGAGCATTTCACAAATGTGACAAGAACATGAAGTGTGGTACACAACATAAAGTGAAATTACCATGTTATGATTTTTGGTTTCTGTGCATATTCGAGTTTAATAGCAGGGAAATATGGGAAATGCAATCTATTTGTTAATATATTGAGGTCAACTTCCTGCATGAGTCAATTCCTGAATTAATGTGACCATCGATGCTCTGACCATCGATGCTCTGACCACTGAACTATTGAGATGTTTAAAATTGAGATATTTTTGACAAAATTGTTTAGTCAAACCAGCAAAGAAGCTTACCTACATGTACCTCTGTAATGATGTTATCCAAAATAGCAGAAGGAAAGGTACAGAGTTCAACAAAGAATTTATTCAAGTCTTACCAAGTGCTATACATCATTGTGCAAAGTAAGTGTTAAACATCTTACTGTTAGTTACAACTCCTCTTTTCAAATTCAATAACATATAATGCATCTATCATCGGCTTCCCCCAGGGGCCAACCCCCAGGCACCCAGGGGGATTTGTCCAAGAGCCCAATACAACCACAACAAATTACGTTAGCAACGACACGTTAATAGATTATTAAACATGTTTTAAACTTTCTTGACTTGTCTCAGTTTATGCTCCCAAACTGCAGGGAATAACCGCTGACTACTCGAGACAAAACCCCAAGGTATAAGACCTGTGGGTAGTATACGATTGAGCAAAATGTTTCCAATTCCCCGCAGCCTGGGAGAACAAGGAAAGGTCAAAAATCAACAAAAGCCCCTGACTTCCTGTGGGTTCCCCAGGGGTTACACACTGTTACACAGCATCACACATTGGTACATGGCATTACACACTGTTACACAGTGTTACACAATGCTACACGGTGTTAGAGAGTGTTACCCAGTGGGCACAGTGTTACACACTCACTGTAAGTTACACATAGAGAACATGTGTAATATATCCAGCAAATCCTCTCTACAATTCATGATTATTGTTAATTGTCTACTGGCCTAGAATTAATGACAGTTGTAAATTTAAAAAAATTAAAACTCACCACTCACACCCCTGAACCACAAACCCTCAGAAACCCTAAACCTAACCACAATCCCCTGGTGTCCCTAAACCTAACCACAACCCCCCCGGTGGCCCTAAACCTAACCACAACCCCCCAGTGGCCCTAAACCTAACCACAACCCCCCAGTGGCCCTAAACCTAACCCTCCAGTGGCCCTAAACCTAACCACAACCCCCCTGTGGCCCTAAACGTAACCACAACCCCCCAGTGGCCCTAAACCTAACCCTCCAGTGGCCCTAAACCTAACCAGAACCCCCCAGTGGACCTAAACCTAACCACAACCCCCTGGTCGCCCAGTGTGTAACACTATGTAACACTGTGTATTGTGTAACAGTGTGTAACACCTTGTAACAGTGTGTAACACTATGTAACACTGTGTAATACTGTGTCACACTGTGTACGTGTGTAACATTGTGTAACACTGTGTAACACTATGTAAGAATATGTAACACTATGTAACACTGTGTAAGTGTGTAACACTATCACACTGTTACTCACACTGTAACAGTGTGTAACACTATGTAACACTGTGAAACACTATGTTACACTGTGTCACACTGTGTACGTGTGTAACATTGTGTAACACTGTGTAACACTATGTAAGAATATGTAACACTATGTAACACTGTCACACTGTTACTCACACTGTAACAGTGTGTAACACTATGTAACACTATGTAAGAATATGTAACACTATGTAACACTGTCACACTGTTACTCACACTGTAACAGTGTGTAACACTATGTAAGAATATGTAACACTATGTAACACTGTGTAAGTGTGTAACACTGTCACACTGTTACTCACACTGTAACAGTGTGTAACACTATGTAACACTATGTAAGAATATGTAACACTATGTAACACTGTGTACGTGTGTAACACTGTCACACTGTTACTCACACTGTAACAGTGTGTAACACTGTGTAACACTATGTAAGAATATGTAACACTATGTAACACTGTGTAAGTGTGTAACACTATCACACTGTTACTCACACTGTAACAGTGTGTAACACTATGTAACACTATGTAAGAATATGTAACACTATGTAACACTGTGTAAGTGTGTAACACTGTCACACTGTTACTCACACTGTAACACTATGTAACACTGTGAAACACTATGTTACACTGGGTCACACTGTAAGTGTAACATTGTGTAACACGGTGTAACACTGGGTAACAGTGTGTATTACGTCGCATCAAATTAAATGCATATAAATTTATAGATTAATTTTTGTAGTTGCAATCTGCCGTAAGAATCGTGCAACACTTGTAACACTGTTACTCACAACATAGACCAAAATATATGGGGTTCTAAGTCGTGCATCATATGCATATATTGTTTTTCCTAAATTAACGATCTACACGGTTCTCAACTATGCGACACAGCGTGAAAAACACGCATGCTACATGGCAGTACGCAGATCGGAGGGATGGAGTCACTAGCTATATTAGAGAGCTTAAGCAAATACAACGCAAACGTCAAGGACAACGTCTTAATACAATGGAATTTTCCTCGCACAACAAAGATGATGAATACTTTTTAGTCCCAAGAGTAATCTTAACGCCGTTCCCGTTCTACATACAACGTTATTCAGATCATTTTCACGTCTTCAGGACGACGTTAACTTATGAAACGGCGAAACCTGTTGGTTGAGTTTGACTTCAAACTATGCGACAAAATCCTTTTAGAACTCTATAAGCTTTTGGATGTCGAAAAACATACGTTACGTATTCAATACTACGTAAATGATTCGTGGTTTCCGCTAGATATGCTTAAGCTCCCTAAAGGCTGATTTCCAGTCAGTGGAATTTTGCGAGCGGGCGGAATTTTTCTTTGTCTTGCGAGCTCTCGAGCGGAACTAATCTAATGCAGAGCACAAAAGACAAAGAAAAATTCCGCCCGCTCGCAAAATTCCACTGACTGGAAATCAGCCTTAACATGCCGACTGCGACAAGCGTCAAACGACGAT
Source organism: Paragorgia papillata (assembly GCA_035771165.1). NCBI lineage: Eukaryota > Metazoa > Cnidaria > Anthozoa > Scleralcyonacea > Coralliidae > Paragorgia > Paragorgia papillata. Next base: position 454,703 of record JAWNZC010000025.1, on the reverse strand, counting down.
GTGACATCAACAAGGGACCTGCTGAACCCCCCCCCCCCCCCCGACCAACGGAACCTCCTCCATCCCGAGATCTGCAAGTCACCTGTCTAGACGGGGGGAAATTAAAATTAAACTAAGAACACAAAGGTATACTTATGGTTTCGGTGAGATGAAGAGCTAGATTATTGACAATAGATACTCACAATAGTAGAAGAGCACCCACCCACTAAGGAAAAAAGGACTGTACGTGTAACAAGCAAAGAAGACAGGAACGACCAAGTACTAACAACAGCCCCACCAGCCTAAACAACTCATGAGAGCAGATATAAAGAAATAACACAACATACAATCATGGGCATAAATAATTGGGACAGCAGTGTAAATGAAGAGTCTGGTAGCCTCACACAAGAAAAACTATAATATATCGCCTTGAATCCTTACCTAACAATCTCTCCCCTCCCCCCTCCACCAATGTTGTTTCATTTTATACTTGGTGTGATATAACAACGAAAAAGAGCAATAGAATGGCAACATTGAAGGGGGGAAGGGGGGCAACTTCGAATGCGTAGTGGTTTTTACGAACTGTCCTAGGGTTTTTGGCAATGATTGTAGGTGCCCAGTCGTTTGGGGGTTCACAAGTTCGTTCGGGAGGTTCAGAAGTTCGTATTGAACTAGGCATTTGATTGGCCTAACTAGCAGCCAATCAAATGCCTAGTTCAATACGAATTTGTGAATCTCCGAATGAACTTCTGAACATTTCCGTCAAAAGTAACCTGAAACCTACTCAATTAAATGAATTAAATTTTGTGTGATCAACAAGTAATACAGTACCTATACATGCATGATAGACAGTGGAAATGTTGTCACCTCTGAACAGCCCTAAAACTTACATTGTTCTTTCAATGTAGGGAATGGACTCCAGAAATGCAGAAGTCTCTGGAGAGAATAATTGACATTTGGTCACAGAGAGGAGTTTATGAGTCTGTGTTTATAGACAAATTACAGAAAGCATTAGGTAAGCTCTTAGAAAGCAGTCAGGAAAATACCAAAATTTGGTACATCACCGAGCCCTGTCTAAATGCTGTTTAATATTGCATGGTCGTCATCTGCCATCTACAGCATCTTTTAAACTCTGTATTAACACTCCATGATTTCAGCACTATATAGTGTTTCTGATTTATTTGTTAAAAAATAGGTTCAAACAATGTCTCGACAGCATCACCAGCTACAAAAAGGCCGCGTACAGAACCTGTTGAGACAAACGACAATGAGGATGACTCTGGTAGCGATGAAATTGTTGATCCACCCGATGTAAGTTGGTTTCAGCTTTAGCTTTTCTACACTTACGAGTTTAGTGTTTTTCAATGAATGTAATTCGATTGTAAGCTCACAACCTATTATGTTAATGCACAATTACCTGTATGTACTCATAGCTATAGGTTATCATATGATGGACGACTAGGTAATGTCGGTTTTAGCACTTTCAGGACGATATGATATCTTCCTGAAAGCGATAAAACTGATATCACCGAATCACGAATGTGATAATCCGCGTTTATCATATATACTTACATGCAAGTGGGGTCTTTTCTCGGACAATGGGACAGGGTGATAAAAAACAATATGATCCCCTGTTCCGGGGTATATCGTTTTTATCACCCACTGTTATCACCCTGCATGATAAGGGCACAACTATGCGATAAATATATTAATACCATGATCGCCTCGGATTATTTTGTTCTCCGAGGGAATGTAAACCTCGTATTTCCCTCATTGCTCATGCAAGACGGAAATTTTCCCTTTGTCTTCTAATTTTCCCGTGCAGAGTTTTTTTTATTTTAACTACTACCGACAGCTTGTACAGCAAAAACAACTGAAACTTGAACTGTATGAGGTTTACAAGGGGAGTCGACGAGGACGTATATATAAAGTTCACACAATACATCGTTGTGACACTTGTCAAAAATTAACAGACAAAGTGCAGAGAAGTGATTGTAGTTGTTTTGGTATTATGTTTACAGTCAGATGATTTGATAAAAGCTCTTCAAGAACTCGAGCAAAGTGCATCACAAGACGCTGAAGTTCGAGAGAGGATTGCTAACCTACCCACTGAAGTACAAGACGCATCTGGATTAGATAAACTGGAAGGTAAGGCACAGTGAGTGCCTGGTACAGCCAGGTTGATTGTACATGTTGAGGTCATATACACGCGTAAAAATCTCGCAAGTTGTTACAGCATTGTTGCCTGAACAATGCTGTAACAACTTGTTGACATATGTGAACAACATTGATAAATGAACAACATTGTTCATCATTGTTTCAACAAGTTGTTACAGCTTGATGAAACAACAACCGTTGTTCACGCATGTTGTAACAACCGAAGAACGTGTTGATACATCAACCGTGTTCACCATTGTTGTAACATTGTTGTTCATCGTTGTTATTTCGTCATGCTGTTACAACATGTTGTATCATGTGCGAACAACGTTGTTGGCTATAAAAATGTGCTGTTGGAACAACTTGTTCATGACTGTTGACTTAGCCGTGAACAAGTTGTTCGAACCATAAGTGAACAACTTGTTGACAACTTGTACACGGCGAGCAGCACAACATTGTTCACGGCGAGCAGCACAACATTGTTCACGCCTGTTGACAACCGTGAACAAGTTGTGCGTTTTTACGCGTGTAGGGGTGAGGCCAAGCTGAAATAGCAGATATATTTAACCTTTTCCGATAAGTCATTATGCGCATGTGCCGTCACAACATGTGACATTTACATATCAAACTGAAATATCTCAAAAACGAAGCAAGGAAACCAAAAACTGCAAAAGATGTTACTTTGTCATTTTAAGTGTTCTTTCAAATAAGACAAACTTAATTTTCATTTCATAGGCACTTTTAAGTGCAGCACGTATACATGTAGTACATGTGCCAACCTCGTACCCAGGCTTTTCGCTCCCGCCCTCGCGAACTCGTCGAGCGAAAACCCTGGCATGGGCTGGTCACGTGCCTCCCAGAATCTGGATATACTAAGGGGGGAGGGGTCGTTTACACGTTCGTGTTTTGTTTTTACCATGTCTGGATTCCACTATCAAAAAGAGTATTTATACAAATGTTAATTTAAAGCCAAAGCAAGTCACCTGTTTTTTTAATCGAAGAGATACAGTCGCTGTATTGCCTACAGAATATGGGAAATCGCTGATTTACCAACTGCTTCCTTCCCTGCTCACTGAGAGAAATTTATACCTGCAGAGGCAATCATGTCGAAGCTCGTCAATCATTCCTTCTGCTGTTGTGCTCGTTTCGCCGCTGAACTCGCTGATTGATGATCAGCTCAGGAAAATAAATGAGTGTAATGAAGTACCAGCTGCCGTTCTTAAGGTTATTAATCGAGAGAGTCGGTAACTGGCGACCCAAGCGATATTTTTGCAGTGAGTTAATACATCGCAAATCTTGAGACACAAACGGCAGCACGAACGTGGAATTGTAGAACTTTTTCGGTGATCGCGTGTCGCGCCGAAACTATACCACAAGACAATACGTACTTACTATCCCCTCCCTAATAACGGTATTTTAAAACCTCCCAGATTCTGGGAGGCACGTGACCAGCCCATGCCAGGGTTTTCGCTCGACGAGTTCGCGAGGGCGGGAGCGAAAAGCCTGGGTACGAGGTTGGTACATGTGCGAGCTTGGTGTACTGTAACAGACTTCAGCTACATCTCGTACGCTAACACTGCCACTTAAACAAAGGACTATGAATTTGCAACCTTAGATCTCCATTAAGTCTCAATAGCTTAATGGCTAGAGCGTCTATCCGGTCATTAGGTTGTAGGTTTGATCCTTGTCTGGAACTCAGAAACATTATTGCGTCTACAGGTTGCGTTTACGCAATCGGATGTTTCTATATCACAGACTATGTTCCGTCAAGTCAGCGACCAGTAAACTCGTTCCCAGGGCCACCGTGTAACACGCAACCACGATCGGAAATCGCATAGAAAATCGGCCACTTTCATGGGGCAGTTCGCAGTCCACGTGCGTGCTGGCTCAAGTGAGTTCTGAGGACATTTGAAACTGATGAATTTGAGAAGGGTAATGGCTTCGTACATCGCGAAAATTCCACAAGTTGTCAACAAACCGTATTCTATGGCAAGCCCAACATTCGTGCTATGCGCTCGTGGAAGAATTATGGTCGAGCGACGATTTTGAGCGGAGATGTTTGACTTTGAGCTCGGGGTGTCCTCGCTGAAGTGTGCAGCCTGTCGGCCGTGTATTGATGACGTTTACACGCAAGATATTCGTTCCACGCATGCGTAGCTAATACGGGTCAGCCCGTATTTCGCGAGCCTCGACAGCCGCCATTTCCGATCGTGCATCTTGAAAAGCCTGTAGACGCATGTACGCTATGCGTACCTATTTTTTGAGTAGTACTACAAGAACAGTGCGCATGAAAAAGGGTTAACGTTTTTCTTTTCATTTTCTTCTGAAGATCGTCAAAGTGCTGAGCGGCTAGCAAAGGTCGTTGAAAATGCTTGTGTCTTATTGGCGGACTATAATGGCAGGTTATCTGCAGAACTCGAAGACAGGGCACATGTGTGCAAGCTTCTCAGGGCCTTCCTTTTATTTCAAAAGAAAAAGGTGACAGATTGTGACCAGAGATTGGAGGTAAGTAGGTTGAACTAGATTTGTTTGCTCAACTCTTGAGTAATTCAGTACAGTGGCAAGTAAATTTACAATGCAAGCCAGGTAATAAATCAGACATAGTTCAACGCTACTCTGGCTTAAAGTCGACGTACAGTCCGTTCTGCGCATGACCGCAATGTGGTCCCCAAAACATGACATGCGTAGATAATTACATGAAGTACTCAGCTCAACGTAAACCGTTAGGAACAACATGGCAGAAAACCAAGCGATTCGGCGAGGATATCTCCTCGGATTTCTTCTATTTCTCCTGAAAATGTTTTGTTTTTGGTACAAGTAATGAATGGGAACCAAGAAAAGCTTACAATCTTGAATAAGGTATCAGTATATTTTTTGTAAATAAAGATGTAAACATTAGTTTCGTACATGCGCAGAACGGACTGTACGTCGCCTTTAAAGTTACTGTTCATAACCCAACGTTTCGACACTCCGATCTAGTGTCTTCATCAGAGGTGATCGTTGTGAAGGCAGGTCTCATATTTATACTCTCAAAAAGAACCGATGATGACGTTATCTATCAACAAGATAAAAATAGGCTTCTGGTATACCATCATCACAGTTTAATGGAAACGTGGGCGCCATTGATATGCCATGCCTTCCGGCATTGTCTTTGATGGTACCGCGGATTGGTGGTGATTTTTTTACCACACTCCATTGAACCGAGATGATGGTGGTCCATATGTGGCTAAATGTAATTTAGGCAAGGTAAAAAAAGGAGACAATGCTAGTCAGCAGACACTCACTATAATATATGGGGATTATCTCAGCGCTCATCAAAGTCTTGTCAGCGTGGTCTGAGCTCGACTGGTTTGCGCGCGCTTATAATACGTGGTATTATATCAACGCTCATCAAAGTCTGACATGCGTGGTCTGAGCTTGACTGGTTTGCGCGCGCTTATAATACGTGGTATTATATCAGCGCTCATCAAAGTCTTGTCAGCGTGGTCTGAGCTTGACTGGTTTGCGCGCGCTTATAATACGTGGTATTATCTCAGCGCTCATCAAAGTCTTGTCAGCGTGGTATGAGCTTGACTGGTTTGCGCGCGCTTATAATACGTGGTATTATATCAGCGCTCATCAAAGTCTTGTCAGCGTGGTATGAGCTTGACTGGTTTGCGCGCGCTATCTATGTAATAGATACTTGGTCAGCGGTCACTCATATATAATATGTGGGATTATCTCAGCGTTCATCAGTCTTGTCAGCGTGGTCTGAGCTTGACTGGTTTTGCGCGCGCTATTCGTCGAGTTGATACGTGGGGATTCTTGCTTTGCATTGTGTTGATCCACCCACCCACCCACTCCTGATAGAATGCAAGGTAAGTATATATATTTCCACTGCTGGACAGTGTGACTGGTGCCTGGAGGTGGGCTGTGGCGGGGTTGCCATTAACCCTCTGATCAGGGGGTGGCATCCCCCCCTGGGGCTTGGCACCAATCCTCCAATAACGTCTATTGGCGAATTATTTTTATACTAAAAATCTAGTTGCATGTTGTTGATACTTGATAAATAATATCATCGATAGTTCTGTAAGAGTATAAATATGGGACCCGAAGACACTAGATCTGAGTGTAGAAAACATTGGCTTATCAGTATCTAAATACCGTCATGTCTTACCCTCAATAAATAAAGTCACTTTACTTTTAAGTACTATTTAAAACACGTTCTGCGAGTGTTTTGAATATCTTAAAAAACGATCACCATTTGGTAAGTTCGTTGGCGTAGTAATTTTGAAAAATAACGTTGTCTAAGGCGAGAAAATCAAAGCTAAAGTTTATGTAAATCAGGAGAAAATTTTATCAGATATAAAACCACGATACGGTTATGATTTTTCTTTGTGTTTTCCTCATGAATTATTGAGTTTTTTAAGGTTATGTAACACCTTGGAGTAGTGCTTTGCGAAAAATGCAACTGCGCGTTGAGTTTAAAAGCAATCAAATTCAAATTTTTACAGTTTATAGCAAAATGATTGTAGAATTGGACAGTTGATTTACAATTTTGAAAAGTATTTAAACTTGTTTTGTTTTGACAAAATTCTGAAAACGCATTCGCTTTGCGCCGCGACTTTTGTTGAACTACAGTTTCAATCAAATCATGTAAAAATAGTTTTAATTGAAACTCAACTAGCTGTTCTACAAAAGTGTGTATGCGGTAGCTATGGGTTTTTTTTTGTTATTTTTTAGATATAAGGCATTCTTTTGCAAGCTCAGTTAAGTTGCGTGCATACCATGAATCGTAGTCGATTACTCAGAAATGAAAAAAAATCGTATAGCTACCGCACACACTTTTGAAGCTCTTATTGTCTCCGATACATCGTGAAAATTTGAAAAAAATCGGCCAAAACCCGTGTTCAACAAAAGTCTTTGAATACGGCAGTTTAGCTGAAATTTAAAGCTGAAGAAACAAGCCTTGGAACATTTAAATTTCGCGGGAAAACAGAGCTGCTTGCAATTTTCATCGCTAAATATCTTAATGAATTTTGCTTTAAACGAAGTAAACTTTTCAAAACCTTTCAGCATTTGGCTTAAGGGCAGCTAATTACGCAAAAAAAATTTTTTTTGTATTTTTAAATTTCTATGGTGTAACGTAACCTTAACTGTTTCTACCTAAACTCTAGCATTCCTTTTCTTTATAGGAATATAAAGCCAAGCTAGAAAAAGTAGCATTAGTGCGAAAGGAACTGAAATCTCATCTGGACAACCTGCCTGATCTGAGTCTCCTGCCCGACGTCACTGGCGGGCTGGCCCCCTTACCGTCTGCAGGCGACCTCTTCGCGAGCTCGTACGGAAGGTAGTCGACACCCGAATCGTAGAGACGTTCACGCTGAAAAAATTCTAAAATATCTGACCGCATACCAGAAGAGTAACTATACAGACAAGGTTTTTATGGCTAAGTTAACACTATAAAGAACCCGTGGTTGTACTGCAAAAGCTGGATAGAACGACAACTGGTTGTCCATGTACATAGTATTAGGCCAAAACAAGGCATAAGAAGAAGAAAAAAACGATTTCTCGTCACTTCAAGATTATGAAATTTTTTCCGTAATAGGCGATTCATTTCGTGTAAGGGTTTTTGGTGAAGGGAAATTATAAACACCACTTTCATACAGACCACCAAATTTAAATATTTTTATGTACATCTAAAGGCGCTTTCGAACTTACAAGGTCAGTCCGGTCAGAGTGGACTTGCTTTTAATTAGGACCAAATTTTCCAGTCTGACCGCGTTGCGAGACAAGTTGCACCGTGTAACATGCTGTGCAATGGTCAAAATCGTTGCGAGACAAGTTGCAACAATCGTTGCACAAAGTAGAATCAGGTTCTACTTTCTGCAACGATTGCAGCAATTTGTTTCAGTGTTTCACCGTATAACACCCCTTCAGCAACTTGTCTCGCAATATTTTGTTATGCCATTTAGCACAAAATCGAGCCTCTCCCCAGCCTACCCACTTTTATCGGAATCCAAATCATTGGAAAATTGCTTCTCAAACTCATTAATAATTCATGAAGAAAACACAAAGGAAATCAGTACCGTGTCGGTGGTTTGGATATCGGAGGAAGAAATTACATAAATTAAGCAAACTTTCATCTTGATTTTCTCTTAAAATACTGATTTGTTTGAGATGCTATATCATACACTCGGAGGAGTGTTTCTTCGCCTCGGTTTTCAACAAACGTCTCGGTGTTTGGATATCCTGATGAAACACTCCTCCTCGTGTATGATATATTACATAAACGCGGTGCAGCGGGTAACACCCTCTGTCTTGCACCTGCAATGCTGCATGAGTCATCATTACGAGACAAGTTACATGAAAAATTGCACCGTGTAACGGGGCCTTAAGCCTCCCAACGTATCGTGTTCCATTTTACCGGACTGACTGTTCTAACCATGCAGATGAAAAGCCCCCTCAATGAGTCTCTCTGGCCTCGTTATGAAGCAAAGATTCGTCCGAATAGACCTTTCCGCATGAAGTGAATGGACCACGTGATCTTTCTTTTTGACAAATCTGATTGGCTAATGCCCAAAGTTGTCCGAAGTTTTGGATGTCCGAAGTTTTGCGATAGCCAATCAAATCTCTTAACGCGTTATCCATGCACTTCATGCGGAAAGGTCTGGGGACGTCGGGAAGAAGTTGATAAATATTGAATCTGCCAAATCCGCTTGGCAATACTGATGGCTGTCATGGCATCTTTCTGTTCTCTCTTTAACGTTAAACTAGATTGTCCCGTTTCGAATTCTAACGCATAGCTTCGTTTTACCTCGCGATTCATGATGGATACGATACGATTTACACGAGATTTGTTGCTTAGGAGGGGAAATGACAAGCCGTTTATACCACGAGTCTGGGCACGAGAGTTTGGAATGCGCCTCTATGCGTCCGACGTCACTGCGTCGGGAATCCGACGCAAAGATACAGGCCTTTCCCAGAGCCTTCGCGAGGGGAGGGGGGGAGCGCGAGGGACTGGGTACGAAAATGCGTCCATTACGGAAGCACAGACGAGAAAGGCTTATTAAGATGCACATAAAAATATCCAAATTAATTGCCCCTGCGATACTAGTGCAGCGCTCTGACCACCGAGGGGGATAACTCGGGGACTCGGGTCAAAGAATATGGTGGTAATGCTGGTGAAGAATTGGGTGTATCATAAGTAATATTTGGCATTTCACTCGATTAAGGTGGCTCCCTACGGTAATTTCAATAGGGGACTGGTGACTAGAAATTCTATGACCGCGTCGACATCGATGTTAGATTGTAGACGTTTTCTTCGGTGAATTTTGCTAAAATTTTCTAAATAAGTAGTTTATAAAAAGTTCTAAAGTATATATAATTTTAAAAAATTTTCATAAGACAGAACTTTTTTAAATCGATAATTTTTATAGCGAAAAATCTGTCCATACAACCCTCTCTGATTTTATGCATGGGATATTCGCCACAACAGTATCTATCATCTCAGCAATTTTTAAAAAATTTCACCGAAGCAAACTGAAGACATGCCGCTTCAATTATGCAATATTTGAAAATATACCAAAGTTCCAACGTCATTATTACCATGGTAACAGCAAATAATCGAACTTTTTGGTAGGTATTTTGTATCTGCAGTAGTTCTGCCATAGTAGGGTCTACTTGATATTTATCTAATAAATTTTTAAACTTGACATTAGATAATGAGCGTATGAAATAGCGCGTATTTATTGAAACTATAGGGAGCCACCTTAAGCTACATGTTCTAAGGGTTTTTGGTAAAAAAAATGTTTAATTTAGTCTAATTATTTAGCTTAAAATACATCACAAGTCCAACGTATGAAGACAATGTTAACACGTTGAAGCCTGACGACGAGTCTTTAAGGTTTATTCTGGCTAACGCCAGACGATTTTATTCAGCACAGGGAGATCCTGATCTCAATCCAATTGACAATTTAAGTAATATTTAAAACACGAGCAGGAGTGGTTTATCAGATTTAAAACCACGAGGGCGCAGCCCGAGTGTTTTAGATCTGATAAAACACGTGATGCGAGGTTTTGAATGGCTTCAAAAACGATTCGTTATTCGATGTTATGTTCATTAGTATTCTTTATATAAACTTGTATGTTATTAGTATTCTTTATATAAAATTGTATGTTCATTAGTATTCTTTCTGACGTCAAGAAGTTTAATCAGGTATAAAACCACGGACATGGTACTGATTTCCTTTGTGTTTTCCTCATGAATTTTTGAAGTCTATGAGAGCTTCATTGATTATCTAACACAAGAGCGGCGTGGATTCATACAATGGTTTTTAGTCCAATCAAATTAAATTAATTGACCAGTCATATAACATGTGACGAATTCTATTGGCTGGTACCATGATTTAATTGGCTTGTTGTATTTCATATAAGCTAATCAATCACTTAAACCAAATCCATCACAGATCTGACCATAGTTAGTGGAGGGGGATGGTTTGGAAGCTCCATTGTCTTTCAAGATTATGCAATGGTCATGTTATTGTGTTCATGTTGGAGAAAGGCAATTGGTTGAAGAAAGGAAATTCTATGGACACGTGACGACGAAGGACTACACAATGAACAAAGGACTTACAACACGTGACGACGAAGGACTGCACTAATTAAACCTGAACATTGCTATTGGATGACTGCTTCATTATACAGAAAATACAATACGTTCAGTGACCGGGAAATTAGACAAATTGAACAAAAACATAGAACAATGACTTTTGCCGAGTTTCCAAACCAAAGACTTGCGACACTTGTGACGCATTTTAGTCGATTCTTTTATAGTCGGATTTGACTCGACACAAGAGCGACGTCTAACTACTGGGCCTTACACTCGAGATTTTCCTTCAGCAAAAACCCTAAGAACATGTAGTTTAATCGAGTGAAATGCCAAATATTACCTATATTTACTTGGTCGTAGTAGTGATGTGACTCCGAAACAAGTCCGTCTCTTCATAGCCACCGCTGTGGCTAGTAAAAGTATCTGGCTAAAATCTGGCAGAGGCTAAAATTTCAGGAGTTTTCCTAAAAACCTGTCAATTACCAAATATGGGAGGCCACGGTGTGTGGGCATGCGCATTGCAACAAGATCTTGTCTCTCGTTTGGGCAGTGTCACTGGTTACCCGAGATAGGCAAACGTTTGCCTTGGATGGGGTCGCTACCGAACAAAGGTGACGGAAATATGGGTCTTTTACCTCATTGACTGTAGGCTCAGCCGCGCCCGCAAGCCAATCATTTCAGTTATAAATGAATTTATGAAAAAAGGTCAGCGGTTACTACTATGGGAGAAAAGACCCATAAACTGTGAAATGACACCTCGTTAAATTTTCTCAGGTCCCTCCCCCCCGAAATAATAATGACTGGCCGTCGCCGAATGAGTCTCCCTTGAAATACAACTACAATCACTTTTGACAAGTATTACATAGGTAACTAGCCAAACGACGGCTACGAAGCCATACTTACATAGTGAAACACGGCAACAGTCCCATTGCTGCAGGTATTTACGAAGCGAATGGCAACTTCTAATCGTAAGTATACAGCATAAAGTCATTCTAGATTGGCACTTTGGCCTTAAACTAAACTATATAAAAGGCATTGGGAAGAATAAATGCACAGCATATCATATCACTCCCGTTTCGTAGATACTAAAATAAATATTGAAGGACATTGGCAATATCAAGTTTGACTACATTGATAGAACTCGTGAAATGGTAAAGACCTTTTACAGCTTTTGGTATTTCTTCGTTTTCGAGATATTTCATATATATGATATGTAAATGACGTCATAACTAGGATAGTGTACTGTATTTTCACACATAGCAAACTCAGTTATATCTCCAATTGTCGAGGAGGAGAAGCGAGAAAACGTCGACCACGTAGCACCCCCACTACACAATAGTTTTGACTCCAGAATATAATAGGCTGATATACCCATAGAAAATTGCTAGAGCAGTCGTACTCACAAATTGTGGGGTCAGTGGCCTGCTACATAGAGGGGGTGGGTGGTCCTTTAGTTAGACAGACTTAAAGTGCACATGAAACGAAAATTAAGTTTGTCTTATTTGAAAGAACACTTAAAATGAGAGAGTAACATCTTTTGCAGTTTTTCGTTTCGTTCTTGAGATATTTCAGTTTGTTTGAAATGTAAATTAAACAACTTGACGTCACATGTGCATAATGAGTTATCAAAGAAGGTTATATATCTTTGCTATTATCAAACATAATCACTTGAAAATTCTACATGTTTGGCGTTGTGAGAGAAACACACGCACATACTTCCTTCGAATTAAGTTTGGTTTGATAATAGCAAAGATATATAACCTTTTCTGATAACTCATTATGCATATGTGACGTCAAGTTGTTTAATATCTCATACAACTCTCAACATAAATAATATAAATATCTCAAATATCTCGTGAGCAATCACGGAGGTATAAGTGATTTTGTAATGCATGAAAATGCTATACCCTATTACACACTGTATGTGTATCGAAAAAAACAGAACCCTTAGAAAATGAATTAGTATTCTGTTCAAACAACCTATTGTAGTAGTTTGAAAGCCCTAAACACCTCTGAGCGCCACGGATGCGTAAAAAACACAGTCTTATACACCTGGGATAAGATAACTTGAAGCGTATGCATGGTGAAAGTATTTAAAAGCTTTTTCTCTTCCTGTTTAACTTATGCGCTGATTAATTTATAACGCAGCGCTTTTAGGGCTTTCAAACTACTACAATAGGTTGTTTTAAAAGAATACTAATTCATTTTCTAAGGGTTCCGGGGTTTTTTATACACTGTATATTAGCCTGGAGTAATTAATTTGATTTATGCGTGGCTGCGAAAATAAGGGTTAATCAATGGTAACTACGGATGTTATTTACCCCGTGTCGGTAACTAACCTATACATATCAAGCAAATTAAAAATATCTCAAAAGTGAAGAATGATATATTGATACGGAAAGGTTATAAAAGGTTTTCCATTACAATTTCACGAGCTCTTTCAAATTAGACAAACTTAATTGATATTGCCAATGTCCTTTTACACTCGTTTTCAAAATTACGCGACCAGACAGGACATGCGAGTTTTATGGCAATTCAAAATACTTCAATACAACTTACTTTGTCACCGTATTCAACATTCCCATGGATATTTGGTTAAATAAATTTTCCATTCGGTCAGCATTAACGTCCTCGTTTCATTGTATTCTGACTCAGTTCGTATTGACGTCCGGCATTTTGTGACAACAAATTGCTATAAAACTCGCGTCACGCTACATGCATGTCACCTTCCAGGGTCGCGTAATTTTGAAAACGGGTGTAAAGGTACGAGACTATACGCATGCACAGCATGTTAGGTCTTGACGTCACTGCGTAAGGGAAACCGGGTCGGTGTCTGTCGAGCAAGATTTAGCAGTATCCTTGGGAGGTCTGCGAAAAATATTTTCAACCTAAAATGTTTCAAAAACTGCATTTAGATATTTTGCACGCGGAACATGTTTCTTACGGAAAAGTCAGTAAAGCGTCAACAACTGCGTTTTTCTTAACCAGGCAAGCACGGGTGTTCTTGAGCCGCGTACGGATTTATTTGAGGAACACACGGGTATATTTAAGTCATGCAACGGGAAGTTTTGAGCCAAGCACCGGAAGGAAGGAAGGAAGGAAGGAAGGAAGGGAGGAAGGGAAGGAGGAAGAAAGGAAAGGAGAAAGGAAGGACGGAAGGGAGAAAGGAAGGACGGAAGGAAGGACGGAAGGAAGGAGGAAGGACGGAAGGGAGAAAGGAAGGAAGGAAGGAAGGGAGAAAGGAAGGAAGGAATAAAGGAAGGAAGGAAGGAAGGACGGACGGACGGAAGGAAGGGAGAAAGGAAGGACGGAAGGGAGAAGGAAGGAAGGAATAAAGGAAGGACGGACGGACGGAAAGAAGGAAGGAAGGAAGGAAGGGAGAAAGGAAGGAAGGAAGGAAGGGAGAAAGGAAGGAAGGAATAAAGGAAGGACGGACGGACGGAAGGAAGGAAGGGAGAAAGGAAGGACGGAAGGGAGAAGGAAGGAAGGAATAAAGGAAGGACGGACGGAAAGAAGGAAGGAAGGGAGAAAGGAAGGAAGGAAGGAAGGAAGGAAGGGAGAAAGGAAGGAAGGAAGGAAGGAAGGAAGGAAGGAAGGAAGGAAGGAAGGAAGGAAGGAAGGAAGGAAGGAAGGAAGGAAGGAAGGAAGGAAGGAAGGAAGGAAGGAAGGAAGGAAGGAAGGAAGGAAGGAAGAGGTTTGATCCACACGCTCTCGCAACACTAATCACTACACATGAATTCAGCCTGGATAGAAAATAGTATTAAACACGCTCTTCTGGCCAACCTTGTACTCAGGCTTGTCTTCTAGCTACTATAAGAATGGTAATAAACTCGGTTCCAGACTGTTTTCATTCTTCTCAACATTCGGCCCTTCTGACTATACAAAAAGTGTTTACCTTTGTTTTGATTATGATTTCGCGCCAGTCCGCATCTTGTGTTAGGGCGAGATCATCTGGTCTTATCCACGCACTCGGAGACTGCCGCTGACCTAACAGAAACGCTCTACAGTACCATCCCTTCTGACAGATGGCACAGTCTCCAGAGCAATCGTCACCCCAGTCTTTGATGGGGCATGATAAACTTCGATAGATCTGTTTGAAACCTTCAAATAAAGGGGAAAAAACGACTTTTGTACGCGGAGACAAAATGTGCGTTCACTCCAGCGGACCAGAGTTGGCAAAAAAAGTTGTGGGTACGCGTTACCACCACTGATCGCTATACAACTGGATTGCTCATCCGACTCCAAAAATGAAGCCAGAGATGACGAATTAGGAGTACCAAGATGGCCGCCACGGAACCAAACATGGGATCTGGTCGCTCTAATCTTCTTAGCCTGGTACCCTGGCCCAATCAAAGAATATGGGCCAGGTAACCACTAAAGACTTCTGCTTTCCTATTGGTTAAAATTTCGCGCGTTTCAGTAATGGCTATGAGTAAAACTGCAATCGTCATAAGTGGATTTAGCCCTGATGACGCGAGAATGCGATTAGTGGTTACCTGGCCCATATTTCTTTTGAAATTGGGCCAGGGTACCAGGCTATAATCTTCTTAGCCCTAGGGCGAGACCGTGCGGGGGGGGGGGGGGGAGTCGGTCGGTAAAGCCTGGCATCGTCGGTAAAAGCGATTGGTCAGACCGGAAGTTGGGAAAATCTGTCGGTAAACTGTTCGTCGATATTAGATCGTTGGTAAAATTGACTTCGTCGCGACTGTTTAAACTTTGTCGGTTGTATAAAGTTCGATTTAATTGAGCATTTTCAGCCCAACAGTGCGGGATAAAACTGAAAAGCACGCGGAAAATTTTTATTTCCGGTTTACGTATTATGAATTTCCACACGTTAAAATTTTATATCTTGTTACTCCTTTCCGTCACACCGCACCTACTTCCTAGTTCCCACGCATGGTGTCAGGTTAACGACACCGTGCGTGGGATGAGATCCTGGATACAAGGTTGTTACCGGTACAAGGCAGTGGAAGAAAATCTGCGCCCACGTGTTCGTGACGATACACCCCCCCCCCCCCCCCATCCAAAATGGTCACGGTACGCCACTGCTCTTCCTCGTCTATAATGTGGTCATCATATGCTTGCAGATGTAAGACGTCTTCGAGTAGCCTAGTTTCTAGGCCTTTCGTTTCCGTCATGAGCTTGGCCGCGTAGTCGGTTTGGGTTCTTGGGAAGACTGGGGAGAGGCTGGAAACGAGAAGGCCTAGCAACATTCGTAAAAAGGTCCTGCCCAGAATCGTTCTGGCCCTTCGAGTGTTCCTAGGATCTAGCGTAGCGACAGTATATTATATAAAAAGCAACAAGGATGTCTGCGAAGATTTTACCAAAGATCTTGGCGATCGAAAGAAGGAAATTATGGAATATATTCCAATTGGAGCTCGAAATGAAAATTTAACTGTTTAACTTTCAACTTTTGGCGGTTGCAGAAGGAAAGCTAGTGATAAGAAAGCTAGGCCAGTGAACCTTCGTCGATCCGAGGTGAGCAGGCTTGTATTATTTTATGCAGATGGGATATTAAATGTCGAAAAACACTTAGGTCATCATAACATCACAATTCTTCCTCAATAAACAACTGAGCTGTAAAGTGAAAGTGTTTACGAATTTTGCTAGGCCTTCCCCAGCGGGTCCGTTCGGATCACTTCCGAAACGTGTCAACCGAGGAAGGCCTAGAAACTAGGCTAGTCTTCGAGGTTTATATTACTCGCCATGTTTCACAGTTTCAGTATTTGCATTCGAATAATCAAGCTTATTGGATTTCGAATATGACAACAACTCGGAAGCGGAAGTGTAGAATATCGGTATTCGCATCGGAAGTCGGGCATAACCTCCTCACTATAACAACGGTTGCAAAGGCGATTAATAGAATACTTCTGTGAAGCTTACCTTGCGTTGGAGGTGCTTCAGAGAAGCTTCTCGTTAGGGATGGTCGACTTTCTAAGCTTCTCATATGTTGGACAATACTCTCAATTTTTCTTTTCGCCTTCCTATATGAACAGAGTAGATTCATTACCAACAATATTTTCATCAGAGAACAACTTTAACTCTTCCACGGCTAGAATGTCTTTTACATTTAATTGACAAGAAAGATCGATATATGCACAGGGAACCCATCTTGGCAGCGCGTGGGCACCTGTGGCGGACTCGAAAGACGCACGGGGGACTGTGGCACACTCGGTAGTGGTGTGTTTAGGAAAATAATAAAGTGAAACACGAATTCTTCCTTGTTTTGAACATCGTTTTAAGCGCCTATAGGTATTAAAATTGTAAGACAATTGAGCGAAGTAGTTGTGATAATGATTCATTTATCAAAATATGATCAAAATGATGCAAAATCTCAACTTTTAGCCGTGATTTTGCAGCTAAATTACATATCGTATTTTCGGGAGATGTGTTCCGCAAGTAGCTAGGACACTACATCATCGTTGACACTTCGGATAGCTACGAAATCCTACGATAAGCTTTCCGGATAAAGCGGGAAGTCTCAGGATTATTGATTTATTGCACATTCATCTGACTCTGAGTTTCAGTCGGTTTCAGTATTCTAACGGTGGCTCCCGACGATACGAGATGTCCTGGCTACTTGCGGAACACATTCCACGTTGAACGTTTGGTGTTTCATCCCTTATATTTTTTCCTCTCCCTCCCCCTCTTTCCCCCCGTATTTTCCTTTTTCCCGCCTTTTTCCCCGCTTCCGGTAACCGTTTTTCGTTTTTTTTAAATCCCCTGCCACAGTCCCCCGCGCGTCTTTCGAGTCCGCCACTGGGTGCCCACGCGCTGCCAAGATGGGCTCCCTGTGATATATGTTGCCATCAACTTTGCAAAGTAGCTATCAATATTGCAAGGTCGCGCGGGAAAGAACATCCGGTTTTACTTTAAATATTCGTACAATAATCACCTGACGGCTTCTTCTGTTCCAATAATTTCAAATTCTTCTGTCTCTGCCAGATCTTCTCCTTCCTCCTTCACCTCAGTTTTCTCTTCAGTCTTTACTTCGCTATCTAAAATACATTGTTCTCTGTGTCAATGTCCGTTTTCCAAGTGTAGCCTTCTGAAAAGTAACCCACATCTGAAAATTTGCCATTTAAATATATAAATGTGAAATTTCCAATTTCTGGAAATTCGTTCAAACAAACAATTAACAGAAAACAACAAATAAACACAGAAACAGCCAGCTAAATAAACAAACAAACAAACAAACAAACAAACAAACAGGAAAACATCAAACAGACAAAAAATGAAACAGAGAAACAACAGACAGACAGACAAACAAACAAACAAACAAACAAACAAACAAACGAAACAAACGGACAGACAGACCGACAAATAAACAAAGAAACCAAACGAAAAACAGACAGACAACGTATAATGAAGCATCGAGACACAGAATATAAATACAACCAGAAGTCCAACTCGCGTCGGAACCTTTGAAGTTGATGTCCTCGCGCATGTCGCCTCGCGCATCTTGATCCTCGCCATCCTACGCCATCCTACGTAATCCTGGCAAGTTCCCCCGGCAGTTTGGACCTTCAAAAGAAGGTTAAAACTGCCGGGGGAACTTGCCAGGATTGCGTAGGATCGCGTAGGATGGCGTAAAATATCGCGCCTGCGCATTGAAGAAATGCGGACAAGTTGTCACTCGAGTTGGACTTCTGGTTGTATTTCTATTCTGCGATCGAGATCTACTGTTACCTGTCGAAGATCGGCTCAATGGAATGCCAAGAGAATTGTGTACAAGATTTTTTATAGAACCCATCGAACATAAAGGTCTTTGTGGAACAACAACTACACAACAAAAGACAGAGAAGACATAAGTTGACAATCGACATATTCATCTATTTGTTGCGAAAGTAGAAGCGAAGCCACTGATAAAATCTGACGTCATTCGGTTTATACACCTGGGGCCGGTTGTACGAAGGCCGGATAGCGCTATCCACTGGATAGCGATTTTTTCAACCTTCGTAAAATTGGCCGTTGATTGTTATAATTGTAAAAATCTCACAAACGTCGCGCTATAAGACGTTACACTACATTATAAGTTGTTACGCTAAGTCATAAGACATTATGCTATCATAAGACATCATGCTATCACATTAAAAGACGTTATGCTACCATAAGACATTGCCCTACGTTATAAAACGTCACTCACTATACGTTGTAAGACATTTCGCTACGTTCTACGACATTACGCTACGTTATAAATCGCTATAAATTTTTTGAAATTTGGACCTCTGAAATGGCATTTCCTGCATTCTGACGGTACTTTGAATAAAGATTTAAAAGTTTTAAATCGTGTTTTCAATAGCGCATTTTATCAAACCTGGAAGGTGTCAAATAAATTTAGGGATAAAGTGGACGTTTTATGGATTTTATTAGGGATATCACAAGGAAGCTAGACATTAGAAATGTGATTGACATTTTCAATGAAAAGCCACGTCGCATCCCACTGCAGCAAGGCACTAATTGAGTAATTGGCACCCCCCTGCACCCCTTGGCCAAGGGCCAGGGGGTGCGCACCCCCTGTAAATCCATCACTGATCTGAAGACTAATTTTCCGACAAATTACCGAAAAACTGACATTTCAAAATATCAAAATATCTGCTCTGCACCTTTCTCTCTACTTTAAGCATCAAAATAAAGTTATTCTTTACTCAACCTCGTCTACTTTTATTCCTCGATGTTTGTATTCGTTCAAAAATATCGACGTCGTCCATCTTGGTAAATGGGAAAAACAAGTACTTCGAGTAATCCTGTCGAAATGTATCCGTTGATCCATAATAATTTGATTACTCAAAGTATCACAAGAAAAGCCCTGTGCGCCTTCGATCATAGCATGTGGTCATGCACAATTCATCAGAGAAACCTGATCCCTCATCCGATGTCTAACAAACGCCACATCGTTATTTTTATTGATTCGCCTATTAAACATATTTGGCAGTCAAGTGCATGAATTTATTGACATATATTAATTTTAGTTGTAGTTTAAAGATAAAAACTCCCCGCTCGCCTCACAGCCGCCTACTTTCTCATCACAGCCGCCTACACGCGTAAAAACGCACAACTTGTTCACGGTTGTCAACAGGCGTGAACAATGTTGTGCTGCTCGCCGTGAACAAGTTGTCAACCAGTTGTTCACTTATGGTTCAAACAACTTGTTCACGGATAAATCAACAGTCATGAACAAGTTGTTCCAACAGCACATTTTTATAGCCAACAACGTTGTTCGCACATGATACAACATGTTGTAACAGCATGACGAAGTAACAACGATGAACAACAATGTTACAACAATGGTGAACATGGTTGATGTATCAACACGTTCTTTGGTTGTTACAACATGCGTGAACAACGGTTGTTGTTTCATGAAGCTGTAACAACTTGTTGAAACAATGATGAACAATTTTGTTCATTTATCAATGTTGTTCACATATGTCAACAAGTTGTTACAGCATTGTTCAGGCAACAATGCTGTAATAACTTGCGAGATTTTTACGCGTGTACTTGAAATAATTCTGAAAGCCCTAATGAACAGCAAAAAAAAACCCACTCTGTACTGCACCTTTATCTTTGATAAAGTTGACTTTGGCTCCTGATTCCTCCTGGATTGATATGATTACAGTACCACGAGAACCAATAACTAAAGGAGCAAAAGCAAGACTTAATGTCAACTCCCTTATCTAGCTCAATTACGACTATAACAAATACTTACTCATAAATCATCTTACCTCTTCCAACATATTCCTTGGGAACTTCCACTAAAATAGTTTTCTTCTCCAAGAACAAGCTAGGAATGAAATAAGCATGAAATATTTAACAAATAGATTCCATTTTGCCGTTGTCTGTTCAGTTATAGATGCACAGATGACGTCACAACGTGGTAAGAACAAAGAAGTGGCCCACGAGACGCAGTTGAGTGGGTCACTGATGTTCTTACCACGTTGTGACGTCCTCTGTGCAGCTATAACTGAACAGACAACAAACAAATGGAATCTATTTGTTTTATACAATAAAAATTTAAAAGGTTTTTATCGAAACTCTTCCCAGATTTTGGGGCATGAAGAAAGAAATAAGCAAGTCAGCTGACGTGATCTGACGTGACCATGTGTCTGTCCTCTAATAGATCATGGGCAACAACCAATGAAAACACGCATAGCAACCAGGGTATTGTATAATACTATTTATTATATGGCTGGGTTTGACTTCCGGTCCGTACGCAAAACGACGCACGCTGATTGGTTCCCGAGAGGTCGGGATTTTACGATATTGACCGACCGGTCAATACGCTTTTTTCTCGGCCTTGTACGTTTTGGCGAGAAAATTTCGGTTTTAGCGCACAAGCCTCGCTCCTTCGTCGCTCGGTCTGTACGAAAACCTCAGGCAAATACTTTTCCGTACAGACCTCGCACTCGGTTAATAAGCCCTTAATATTGAAAATATAAAGGTTGGTTTACGGTAACCATGGTTAGTAAAAGGACATCTAAGTCCGCTAGTGTGAATTTTCGACACGTCACATGCATCAAACAAAATACAGTATGTGCTCTCAAAATTATGTAGAAACCAGCAGTACCTTCTATTGTCAGTAGTAGTAGTATCATTGGAGCTAGTTTCATTCCATACTAAGGCATCGTCTGCTAGAAAAAAAACACAAAAGTATATAACTTCCTTACCACTGGCAACTTAGGTATCAGTTAGAATGAAAGCAATTAACTCTAAGGAAAAAACATAAAGGTTATAGGTTCCACAATTTTTATTACCTTGACTGATATCTTCTTGAACGGTTCCTTCAGCACCAGTTTCAACTAGAGTAAAAAATTTGGCAATGATAGAAACATGTAATTGTACTGTGTGCTATGCACTAAACTGGTTATTTAAACAAAAATTAAATTTGCCAGTGGCTGCCACGATATAGTGTAACATCTCACAACGTAGTGTAACGTCTTATAATGTAGTGCAATGCCTTACAACATAGCACACAGTAACATCTTACAACGTAGTGTAATGTAGTGTAACCTTTATTATATGGCTGGGCTTGTTTTCGGGTCATTACGCCAAACGGCGCACGCTGATTGGTTGCTAAGAGGTCCGGAAAAAGCCGTAATGCCCTCTCGGCACTGTGGGAGGGCATTACGCCGTTTTTAATGACCTGCAAGTTTTGGCGGGAAAATTACTGAGTTGATTTGAATGAAAATAAAAGCGAATTAGATATATTCGTTGGGAAATTTTGAACAATAATACGTCCTGAAACATCAGTGTTTCTTTTTATAAAAACTTCTTATTTAAAAGCGCGAAAAATAAAGCCTAACAGGTGTAAACATGAAGCGAAACGAACAAGCTCAAAAGTAAGAACTAAGGGAAAATTACTGAGTTGATTTGAATGAAAATAAAAGCGAATTAGATATATTCGTTAGGAAATTTTGAACAATAATACGTCCTGAAACATCAGTGTTTCTTTTTATAAAAACTTCTTATTTAAAAGCGCGAAAAATAAAGCCTAACAGGTGTAAACATGAAGCGAAACGAACAAGCTCAAAAGTAAGAACTAAGGTGAACAGCGACACATGATCAAGAGTAACGTAGAACTAAAAACAGATAAGAAAACAAACCAAAAGCCATATAATAATAAAAGGCTTATTAACCTCGTTT
Organism: Paragorgia papillata; assembly: GCA_035771165.1. NCBI lineage: Eukaryota > Metazoa > Cnidaria > Anthozoa > Scleralcyonacea > Coralliidae > Paragorgia > Paragorgia papillata. Next base: position 432,337 of record JAWNZC010000025.1, on the reverse strand, counting down.
TCTCGGTCTGTACGGGAAAGTATTTGCCTGAGGTTTCTCTCGCACAAACCTCGCTCCTTCGTCGCTCGGTCTGTACGAAACTCAGGCAAATACTTTCCCGTACAGACCTCGAACTCGGTTAATAAGCCTTTAATAATGAATTGACACATCTTACAAGGTAGTGTATAATATGGCGTAACGTCGTATGATTTAGCATAACATCTTTTAACGTCTTATAACCTAGCGTAACAACTTATAATAAAGTGTAACGTTTACACTTCATTATTATACTTTTTTTTCGAATCCTTGATTATAATTGGTCAGAAACTTGGTAAGAATTCTTGATATCTGCACTTGTTATTATATAGCATGCTATCGGATATGAGCTTTTGCGTAATCTGATTGGTTCCCTACTACCAGGCTATCAGCTCATATCCTACTATAGTAGAGAAAAAAACAAGATGGCGGCATGTTCTTTTAAACTACCGAAAAGAGTTGAAATTGACGGATTTTTATACAGAAAAACATCAACATCCTCAAACCAATGTATAAAAAAACAACATTGTGTAAAAATACATTAACAGATACACAATTTAGCATGTTAAATGGTAAAATTCACCTAAAAATTACGTCTTTTTACTTCAAAAACCCGACTAAATTAACGGGTTGATATTAATTTATTGCCAAACAAAGAAACTCACGGTTAAAATCAAGCTTACAACACACATTTCGTAGGAGATTACCAGTAAAGAGACTTTTTTTTTATTTAGATAAGCATTTGGAGTAGTAAAAAGCATGTTCTTTTTCAAAAACAACCAACTAAGTAGTTTAGTTTCACCATGGATAGTAAAATGAGTGGATTGGAAACTAATAGTCACGTGAGGTGTTTCCAGGCCGCCGATTGGCTGAAAAGCGTTTTTCTTTGCTCGAGAGATGTTGAAACCTAGTTGCAAATTGTGATGTCACGAATGGCGTGAGTACGCTTGTTTTACTGAGGTTTTTAGTGAACTTTTCTTCAAATTCCTCATATCCTCACATTCAGATGACTATGTTGACGTTTCAAATGATTTTATCGCCATACAAACCTGCCTAAGCCACAATCGAGCGTTCGGGGTAAGCGTTGTTGATCTTTGTTTTGATGATTCCTGTGTTGTTTTGAAGAAACTGGCATCCCCAAATTGTGCTTTGTTTTGCTCGGAATTTGGGATGCATATTTTAACTAGTAAACCTTGATATCTTCTTTTAAAATGAGTAAGAATAGACGGGTATTTTGTCGTATTGTGGCTTTGTCGTATTTACAGACAATTCGATTATCATTTTAGGCTGTATTAATCCCAAACTTTGAATATACTCGGGTTTTTTAAGCTTGTCAATTGCAACCAGGTTGTTATGCTCACGCCATCAAGTTTCCAATCCAGTCTTTTTACTATCCATGGTGTCACTGCCGAAGGTGTTTCAGTTTCATTTTTGCATGAAATCAAAACCTTTTTCACGACAGCAACGCTAATATAAACAACTGACCCACTTTTTGACTTCATAAAGTTACCTTTTAATCATTTTTGTTGATCTGCTTAACACATTTTTTGCCTCTCGAGCAACATTTATACAACATTTCGAAACTGTTTACCGAACAGCTCAGCGAGAAACTCTATGTGAATCACTGATGGGAATGCATCATTACGCATGGCGGAAGTATTAGTTGCCTATGCCGGAAGTTTGTTGTTTCAAACATTTCGCTGTAATTTTGTCTCTTGTACAGTGCTTAGCTATATAATAAAACAGTTATACCATTCGCTCTCGCCTCTCGTTGTATACGAGCTAATAGGCAACTCGGCGAAGCGCCTCGTTGGCTATGAGCTCATATACAACTCGAGCTCATGGTATAACTGTTAATTATACTACGTCATAAGACATTAAAAGATGTTATGCTAAGTCATACAACAACAACATTGAAAAATCCAGAAAGAAATAAAAGGTTGTTTTGTCAAGCTTATGACAACTCACCAGGAGGAACAATCTCGTTTGAAGTTTCTTGGACAATCTCATTCTGAGGTTCTTGGCCAATTTCATTCTGTGATTCTTCAACAATCTCATTCTGGAATTCTCCCACAACCTTACTCCAACGTTCTTGGACAATATCATTTACATCTTCTTGTTTCGATTTGGAATGTTCTGTAGAACACGTAACTAGTTCAACATGGGTCACATCATCCAACTTACAACTGTCATCTTCAACGCCTAAAGGTGGGCTAGCTTCTCTGTCTTCAGTTTCAAAAACGTCTTCAAACACATCACTCAAGGAATCACAGACATCACCACTAGATGAGGTTGAGCTCGGCTCATCCTTCTCCAAACTGTCAGCACTGCTTAATCTTCGTTTCAAAAAATCTGCAGCAGAGCGACCACGCTTCACGGTTAGTGATGTCTTCCGTCTCGAAGGAAGGTAACCAAGAAATGAAACTACTTCTTTCTTCCTTAATTCCAAAAACTAGAAAAAAATACCAAAATGTATATGGAAACAAATCGAAATATAGTAAGGTTTGAGTACTACCAAAATTCTTGAACATAGTTTCTAATGTTTCAAGCGAAGGGAAACAGCCGCGTGTCCATGTTCAGGCCTCGAATTATACTTTTTGCATCCAAAGACAAAAATGTCCTCCGATAATGAGTTTCCATGAGGCTATCCAAGGACATTTTTCTCTCGGCTAGGACAAAACTGTTATCCTATACCGTCAGGAAATGACTAAATCCATGATAAAGAGTGACTAACATTCACATGATATTATGTCATTTATGTGCTATAGTATTAGTTAGTAGTGACTGTCTTCTTCGCTTGGACATGCAGATCGCTTCACTCCGACACTGAACAATGTCCTCTGCATATTTTAATGTCAATGCACAATCATGGCCACCAGTGTTTGAACACGTGGTTAGCACAGTTGTGCCTGCATTTCCGGGCTGATCCCGCAATGGCCGCCAAAACATTTACACGCTGATAATTCAATCATTGGCTGGGATATTCTATTGCCGAACATTTTCTTACGATCATACGTTCGATCGATCGGGAAAATTTAAAAACTCAAAACTCCATCGGCGGACAAAAGTGTCCTACATATTATGGGGAAAAAAATCCCTATCGGCGGCCAAATGACGATTATCGGAGGACATGTCCTCGGTGTCCTCGATGAAATTGAGTCAGAAATTCAAGGCTTGTCCATGTTTAAACTGATCAGTTATGGCACGGTAATATGAACGGCAGACCTAACTTTTATATTCCCTACACATCTGTGTTGTCTTTTTTAAACGAAAAGAAAGCTGTATTGCTTGATATCCGTTGTAAGATGTTATCTTTCGCTTTAACGTGTTAGTTTAGTTGTAAAACGTAAAACCTACTATGATGTGAAAACTGTTACTCTAGGCTGAAAGACGATATACGTCGGTTGTAAGACTTTACGTTGTGAGACCTTACTGTACCTTGCCTTATGAGACCTTACGTTACATTGTGAAACCTTAGGCTACATTGTAAGACATTAACTTACGTTGTGCAACCTTACGTTACGTTGTGAGACCTCACCTTACGTTGTGAGATCTTACGTTACGTTGCGAGATCTTACGTTACGTTGCGAGATCTTACGTTACGTTGCGAGATCTTACGTTACGTTGTGAGATCTTACGTTACGTTGCGAGATCTTACGTTACGTTGTGAGATCTTACGTTACGTTGTGAGATCTTACGTTACGTTGTGAGTTCTTACGTTATGTTGTGAGATCTTACGTTACGTTGCGAGTTCTTACGTTACGTTGTGAGATCTTACGTTACGTTGTGAGTTCTTACGTTACGTTGTGAGTTCTTACGTTACGTTGCGAGTTCTTACGTTACGTTGTGAGATATTACGTTACGTTGTGAGTTCTTACGTTACGTTGTGAGTTCTTACGTTACGTTGTGAGTTCTTACGTTACGTTGTGAGTTCTTACGTTACGTTGTGAGATCTTACGTTACGTTGTGAGATCTTACGTTACGTTGTGCAACCTTACGTTACGTTGTGAGTTCTTACGTTACGTTGTGAGTTCTTACGTTACGTTGTGAGACCTTACGTTACGTTGTGCAACCTTATGTTACGTTGTGAGATCTTGCGTTACGTTGTGAGATCTTACGTTACGTTGTGAGATCTTACCTTACGTTGTGAGATCTTACGTTACGTTGTGCAACCTTACGTTACGTTGTGAGATCTTGCGTTACGTTGTGAGATCTTACGTTACGTTGTGAGATCTTGCGTTACGTTGTGAGATCTTGCGTTACGTTGTGAGATATTACGTTACGTTGTGCAACCTTACGTTACGTTGTGAAATCTTGCGTTACGTTGTGAGATCTTACGTTACGTTGTGCAACCTTACGTTACGTTGTGAGATCTATTCAATTTTGACAATAGAGATGTCACCTCGGGCGACAAAATTCGTCAACGAAAACCGAGTAAGCATATGCATAACGTTCTTGTCGATCTCTGCCATCTTTTTTAAACGTCTTCCTATCGGCGATTCATCCGCAATTGGGGATTTAGACTTGTCTCCGAGCGTCTAAATATTCAGCGATTGATTGAATTCTTGCCAAAAACGCCTAGCAAACAGAACATCCTTTTTATCACGTTTGAAGTGTGATATCTTTTGACATGCGAAATGACAGCTGCAAAGCCGAAACTTGCGGAAACTCAAAGGTAAAACTTCCTGTGTATATCCGGCATGAGGATTTGGTGACGCGCGTGAAACGTCGATTTCGCGAAATATATAAAAATACAAAACAACATCACTAAATGAGCTTCGCAACTTTCAGAAAAATTGCTTCACAGATTTTTTCGCAATTTGCGAAGTATTAAAGTTGAGGAATACGTTTTAAGAACTCAATATTTGAAGAAATGCCAAATTAGAACACTGTCAGTATTTACTGTATTCAACGCATCCTGCATGCATGTGATCAAAGGTGCACCATATACGTATTTTGACGCGTGTGCGCTTGATCAAGCGTGTCTCTGTGCAAGGCCTGAATATATGGAGTGTACATATAAGCACAAAATATGTGTAAAACAAGAAGGCATGTCCCTGTACTATCTAACTACTGTATCCATCTCTATTAACCCCACCCCCCCAAAAAAAATATCATAGTTTTACAACTAAATCTCAACTGACCTCCTTGTATTCTTCTCTATAAAATGCCACTGAGTGCATGGTCCAGTTGTTTCTCCGCTGTTCCACAATGCCCATCAGACGTAGTCTGTTGTAATATCTTGTATTCACACCAGTACCTATAATATTTGCATGAACTGCTCTCCAAAAAAACGTGAAGTTATTCTTGTAAAGCTGCTCAAGTTCTGCTCCAACAATCTCGAGTATATCACAGACAAAATTTACAAAAAATCTATTATCCCAGAGTTCCCTGTACACATACGGCCACACACTTCGTCCAATCTCCAACAGTAATTTACGTACAGGGGATTTTCTAGAATGTCTTTTACACAGTGTGCATAGTAAACAAACAAGATCTGAATCCAACGAACTGAGATTTTCAATTGTGCCCATCCTCATAAGCAACTGAAAACACTCTTCTTCTAGTTGATAAAACATTGTCAGCTTTGGGTTAGAGATTTTGTCATCCAATTTATCCATGGCTTCTGCGATGATGGCTTTATCTTGATAGCGATCAAGAAATGCCATTACACAAAAAGTTCTGAAAATCTTCGTGGATTCCTTTTCGCCCGTTATCTGGTCAGCTATCTTTCCAATCTTGGTAGAGTAACTTTCACCAGCAAGGCTTCCACCTTTGTCGTAGATATCCAAGAGGCTTGATAGGCATTGCTTGTCGTAAAGAAAGGCACTGAGACATTTCTCTTCCACGACAACTGAACATTTCTCCAGTTGTTGCTTGCCAACTGGACGAGCCACCTGAGACAAAGCCGGTCTGGTTGCCAAAGCCATTCTAAGAAAAGAAATTAAGAAAATGTTTTTAAGGTTACCATATACCTTCATATACAGTACAATCAATATATAATACGGTACTGTATTTTCTGGGTGATAACCCGCAGGTTATCTCTTAATTTTGCTGGGAAACATAATTAGTGCGGGTAATAGGGTGGTGCGGGTAATCTGTTGAATTCTTAAGACCATGTCAGATCACGGTGTGATTCAACAGCACGATGCCATCATGAAGACCGGAGACCAATGATTCTACTTTCATCTTGCGATGTTAGGGATTGTTATCAAAACGCCTCTGGTTATCAAAGTGATGTTTCAAAACAGTTACAATCCTGTATTAAATGTGAAATGTGTGAATGGGTTTCTCAAGCTTGGGATGCTGTTCCAGACCACAAATGGTTTTAGAAAGGCTGGAATCGATGGCTTAATTGATTTTGAAAGTGACGACTCCCTCAACGATGAAGATGACATTGAGCACTGGGCATCAAACCTTCCTGCAGACTTCTTAGCACTTTTTAACAGTGACAGTGAGGACGAAGAATTTGAGGGATTTTAGTTTAATTTGACATTTAGGATTTTAGGTACATGTACTTGTATACATGGCTTATTCGTACATCTTCTCCAATATTAGCTACTGTGCTTTTAATCTTAATAAATTTTTTCTACTGTACTTTTTAAAATTTTGTTGTCCCAAACCTATTATTAGCAGCTGCGGGTTATCCTATGGTGCGGGGTAATACGCTGATTTATTTTTCCAAAAATGACATTTTTATTGCTGTGTGGGTTATATGCCATGCGGGTTATTGCCCAGAAAATACAGTATATATACTGTAGTACTGTACAACAGTATATATACTGTACAATATACCAAGTGTACAAAAATCAAAATTTTTTGTATGCTTGGCAGTGGTGCTAAGTGTACAAAACAAAAAACTGAAAATGTTGAACTCCTCATCCACTGACTCTTGACATCGCTTGTTTCAAAATCAACATTTAAGTTGCTTTCCCTCTCCCTACCAAATCTCCCTTATGAGTATGCAATCAAAAAGTAACACACAGCGTAAAGGACTAAATCCATCGTGATATACAAAAATCCTGACTTCACTTTTGAAATGTGATAATGACTGAAGTTAGAGCTCCTGATATGGAGAATGGAGTTTGCTAGTTGGTACTGGTTGTGGTTACTGACAAAAATATATATTTTCAGATTGAGTCACTAGCAACCGATAAACACATTAAAAAATAGAAATACATGTATGCATCCCTCAGGCATCATCCAAAATTTGTTGGTTTAACTTTGTGATAGGAACTGTGAGACCTACATGTATTACTTCAAGTAACCCTGCATGTTGAAGCACATAATATTTAATGTATTCACTACTCTTTTCAAGACCCGGGGAGACTAGTAACCTCTTCTATGTTAATCCCTTCAGAATTCTGTAAAATTATTATAATACAAAATGCAAGAAATGGCATTTCTCACACACTGCTGGGAGCTGCTGCGCTAAGGCCGCAACACTTGACCTTTATTAAACCATTAATGGCTATTACAGCTCAATAAGTAACATAACCCAATGAATGCTATTACAGTTTGATGACAATAGTTATAAAACATCCGCAACCTCCATAGCTCTCATATCTCAACCTAATACAAATAGACAAGAATATTGATCTAACATATAGTGACTTACTCGTACTCCTTAGTATATACAGGGAGGGTGGGTGGGCAGGTCAAGCTATGGTGAAGCAACAACAAAATCTGACTTGCCTGACTTACCCACTCTTTTACCCCCTGGGACTCGTACGCAGGCTCCAGCGGCGTGTGAGAAAACATTTTCCGGTGAATTTTTCGACCGGTGACGTAATTCGGGAAGTAATTATATTCAGGCTAAATTGCTATGCAAGTGCTATCTTTGGAAGTTGGAGTTAAACAGACTCTTGAAAACGTTTTAGTAGGGGTAGAACCACTTTCCATTGCATGTACCAGTACGACAACCTGAAACACGTCAAAACAGGGCGATGTACATTTCGGCGATTTCCCGCCAGAATATTTAATTAGATTCAAAAACCTGCAAGCAAAACAAGTCCGTCTCTTTCCTCCCGCTTTTCCGCTCTCCCGCCTTTCCACCCACCCGCAAAACCTAGCGCTAAGAGGCGGACTTGGAGCAAGTCTATGCTCACCCCAGCACCTTAATATAATAGTCCCCCCCCCCTTGGGGAAATCCTGTATCCACCCCTGTATGTGCATTTTGTTATCAGGCTAAAAAATGTATAATAAAACGAATATGCTGACTGTTTCGTTTTTATAGTTCATGTCACGGTATTAAATGAAGTAGAAACGTAATTTCCATTGCCCTAAACACAACTTTAAGTTACCCCAATCATACAATGCTACAAACATAAAATAACTTGTAGCTTAATTTCTAGCTACAGATTTGATCTCACAAAATATAAACAAGGACTTGTCTTTTTCAAAACAGCCGCAAGGACACACACCAAAGCCACACGCAATGCCTACGAAATGTTCTAAATACTATAAAAGGAAACCTTTTCTTGTTTAAAATAGACTTTTAATAAATTCATCTTTAATTTGAGCTCTTATTTGCGAAGCGAATATTCCAAATATCATCAACGTGTTGCGCTATTAAAGGCAATGCTTTTCATATCGACAAGAACGAATCAAAACAAACTGCTCCATTTACCTCGCTACTAATACCCTGATTAAACAAAGCGTTCTTCTAAACCTTTTTGTAACGAGAAAACTGATTAAAATTGAGGAAGGGAAGGCTTGGGGAATATAAACACGAAATGCCAGTCTGTCAGACATTTTTTTACCAAATGTTTCATTTCGAGGTAGCTAATAAAATAGCATTTTACGAAGCCCTAGTATGATAACCACGCACAAAATACAAAAAGACTAAACAATATTAATACGACTACATCTGAAGAGGTCGACTAACCTGAATTTGACAAGAAGTTCGTTGATAAAAGCGTTTATTCCCAAGACCTAACAGAAGTCGATGTATCCAACACGATGTGCATATATAAAAGTTGAGGGACCCCGCGAGTCACGCGTGTTTACATCAGTCGTCACTAAAAAGGATCACTCAAAAGGACAAGGGTGATCCGCCCAGTTTTTCTGCGGCTTTTCCAAAATTACATCGTCAAATATGTTTTTCCAAAAAGCTAGGCGGTAAACCAGATTTCTGACTAGGATTAGGATTTTTATTGTGATTAAGTTATCCAGAAGATTGTTATAATCTTGAGACTGACTGAAGCTTGGCGACAAATTTAGAAAAACAAATTTGACCTAGCCGCGGAAAGACTGGGGAGGGTCTTTTTGAGTTATCCCTTTTAGTCACGCGTGTTTACATGATCGAGCACACATCGCGGGAAAATTATATGTTTGTCGAAAACAAGTGCAAGCGGCAAGCTTTACTGCTTTTCAGTTCAGAATAGGATTCTTTTATTGCAGTTTTAGATTCGTAAATTCCAAAACTTTGCGTTGTTTAGTCTTGAGGGTAGAAAACACAGCGAAATCAAGCCCACAATTCTGTGACCAAACCGCGCGGAAATGTGGCAAAAACAGGAATTTCCGGCAATATGGAAACTGCCAGCTTGCTAATGAACATGCAACATTCTCGGCGCCTCTTTATTTCGGAGAACGCGGAGTTTGTAATTATAATAATCGTATCTGTTGGGCTAATATCTTTAGGAATTCGCCACAGAACACTAAACAGAAGCATAAAACGAGTTTGTTTTTCTTTCAGTTTCAAATCGTGTTGCAGTATCATTTTGCGTGACTCGTGCACAATGCCCCGCCCAGCCACTACCGGTGCTTGTGTTTCCGCTTGTGCTTGAGGTGTTGGCATCATACTTAAAGGCACAGCTCAGGTATTAAATTACCGCTTAATTAATAGTTTTGCACGAGACAAAAATTATATTTGTGTGCAAACTGAAAGGAATAATATTCTTAAAACGTTAAAAGAGTAAGTCATTAGTGCGTTTTCTTACGGACTATTTAGTCCAAGCACGACGTTTTTCAAGTTTGCGTCATGGTGACACTGTGCCTTTGAGCACTAGTGAAGTGTTTGCAAAGTGTTGGCTCACACAACTTGATCATGAATATACACGAAATAGACCACTTGCACTTATTTCCTTGGTGGAGGACAAATCTTATAAACAATAAATTTTTTGGCGTATTTGGCGTATTAAACCAACCTGAATAATGAGATTAAACACCTAACGTCTGCCAAGCCCAAAGATAAGCGTCTCACATTCGAAATTGGCACTACACATCCCCGCTAACGAACGTTTTTTTCGAAGAATATTCTGTCGAGTCGTTGACTGTTGTTACTTAATTATTAACAACATCGGAAGACATTGCATGTCGGCATAGTATTTACTCGCATGCGCAGTAGATACAAAAATAGCAAATATTTAATTTTCGCATTTCATCAGTTTGTTTAATACCCTCCAAGACAAGTCATGGCTTTTGGCATATATAATGCTATTATAATCCCTGTTTTACTTTAAATTACGCCCGAAACGTCAGTATTTCGTTATCAAAACTAATCTCGGCAGTTTATAAGTTTATTACATGCATCTTTTCAGTTCGCTCTGATACAAAAGTAGATGGTGATAGAAGTGACAGAATTTATTATGCATGTGACTTACAGCGTTAAGTATTAAATTACCGTGTCGTTTACTTCGTGTGTTGGCGAAACATGCCAACTTCTACAAGTACACTAGGGTGTCGGGACATATGGGTATTTCGGCTTATACTGGAAAAGCATCTCTGTCTGCCATGTCCAGCATTTTTGCACACAAGATAAATACGATGTTTCTTTTGACGACTTTTCAATTATATCATCAGGTTCTAACCAATTAGATGTTCTCCTTCTTCGAGAGCTGGTTAATTTCTATGTTTAAACCCTCTCTTAACGCCAACATTAGATATTTTCCCTTTTAGCACTCTTTTGGATTTTTTTCTTTACCGCGTGGTGTCTCTTCACCAGTTTGACAATTCATTTATCTGCGGTTTCACCTTTCAGCTTTTCCATCACCTTTTCTGTCACCTTGTTTGTCACCTTATCACTTTCTGTTTATTTATACTGGATAACTCTATCAGTTATATGTGGTTATATCTAAACTGTTATCCTCAGAGGTCCACTGAGTAAGGGCCCACCCTCATTGGTCCAGTGTTGCTACAGGAGAAAACCGGAGTACCTGGAGGAAACCTGTGGTGTTTGGTAGAGTCAAACTGGAAGCACTCTTCTCACATGCGGCCAAGGTGAATTTTTTAAATTATAGATGACTGCACCGTGCAGGAATCGAATCCGGCTCGCAGAGGTGAAAGGCACGTGCACTAACCACTGTGCCACCAACACCCCAACTAGTTAAGCTATTTAAGTCACCTTCATGTATGTATAGTTATCACTCTGATGATGTTACGTGTAGTAACGAAACGTATAATTAGTAAATATTTTCAAAACTATTTTATATTATGGTTTTGTTTAAAGCAGTATGTTGGGCAATAATATTTCTCACTAGAATTAGATTTCCGCCTGATTCATCCGATCCATTGCGACGATATTAAATTACCGCTTAATTGCTGCCTCCCGAGGGAGGGTCACCATGCGTTACTCGTGCTCAGTTTTTTTGCCGAGCTATATGGATTTTCGGATTTGGAGATTATGATAAGCAGTAAAGAGCCTGAGTATGAGGCTGCAGCAAAGTAGTGCGGTCAATGATCATGTTATGTAGCCTGTGTGCAGCCTCGGGTTTCAAAATCGGGTAGAGGCTGCACGCAGGCTAATGATCATGTCAGTTTATACTTGCTTGTGGAAGTATTCATCAAGGCCATGAACGTTTTAGTGGTCAGTCTCGAGGAAAACAGTGCTCTTTTATGAGTATCCGCGCTGTTAACAGCACAAACTATTCAAGTGTACGATTGGAATTCATCTACTATCGACCGAGTCTTAGTGCAAGGAAATAAACAATATGTACTTGAATGCTTTTCACAATGGTCTTATCCCAAGTGAGGAATTGTTGTCACTGAACAACCTACCAACTATAGACCACTTTCATAATGGCCACCACTTATGAAGCCTCGTTATGAAGCAAATACTTTTTTGAATTGCAGACACACAAACGAGGCTAAAAAAGCTTATTAAGATGCATAAAAGAATATTCAAATCAGGGTTGGTAGTTTGGCCTCTTGGAGGCCAAATAACTCGATTTTGGCTTCTTTATTTTTTTATTGGCCTCGAAAAAAATGTTTGGCCTTTTGGTTCTTTTTTGGCCTCTTAACAGTTGACAAGAATTTTTTGAAAATTTTATCATTTTTTTGTAAAAACATTGATTGTATGGAGGTTGATTGTATTTGCATTGTAAATTTTTGTAGTAAATGTCATTGTCAGAGCCAGAGGATAACCTGGTTGTATTTCTAGCCAATCAGGGTTCATGAAATTCAGCCAATTGTAAAGCAGAGAAACTAACCAATAATAGTTCAGCAGCACTGCGTTCGCAGAGGTCCGCTTCCCTTCCCTAGCATCCCATTATAACAGAAAGACCAACTATGTAAGATAGACTTGATAGATGATAGTCAATAAAGTTTGCTTTTTTGCGCTTTTCTCTGACATAGCGGTCCGATTTGGCTCCTTTTTGGCTTCTTTTCAACAAAAAGTAGTTTGGCCTCCTTTGGTAGATTTTGGCTACTTTTCAAACGGAATTTGGCTCTGAGCATGCGCTGGAGCATACCAACCCTGATTCAAATTATATAGTTATTATTATGAAAGTGGTCTATTAACCAGGCAGCACTTCCTTGCGGTAGTAACAAAACTTCTAGTTATAAATACTTTGCGCGAGATAAAAATTATATTCGTGCGCAAAGAAAAGGGATAATATTCTTAAAACGTCAAAAAAGTAATTCATTAGTGCGTTTTCTTACGGACTGTTTAGTCCACGTTTTGACGTGTTTATATATATTCACATATAATTTTAATTATGTGAACTTTGAATTTGTCCGCGACGTTTTTCAAGTTTTGTGAAAAATATTAATGGTTCGTCCTAATGCTAAGAAAGAGCGCAAAAACGTATATCTGACACAATGTAAACACGATCTGAATCGAACTCGACGAATGATCAGTTTGAACACTGAAAGATGAAGTGCAGGATAATAAGCAAACTCTGAAGGTATCACATAACATGAAATAACAATTGATGACATAATATTGTACTAAGCGCGTCTGGGTCTGTCACTCAACTCTTAATCTCAGGCTTAGCGATCAGCAATGTCAACATATTATATATCATACATATATAAATAGTATTTGATAATCGTTCGGTTTCAGTGAGGGTACATGCAGTATTAAGAGACCGTGAAAAAAAGGGTAAATCTTCGATGTAGAATGCACTGCAGAGAAAGACTTAGTTAAAGTCACGATGTTAGTGTACTGGATTCATATGGTACATTTGGCGATTGGTCTCGCCAGTGTGCAGGTCAGTGGTGTGTTTTTCTATTGTTTTTGCTGTATTTGTATACATACGCGAGAAAATAACCAGAAACAAAATTCATCTTTTCTTCATTATCGTGGCTTTTATTTCTACGCCGAAAACTCAATTGTGGATCTAAAGAGTGCAAATCATACCCATTGAGGCCGAAAGCGCGATCATATATAAACTAGTCTATTCTTCTGAAGAACATCATGAATTGGATCGCAGATTAGCTTAAAATGATGCGAAAAGGCGCGTTATATTAAATATATGACTAACTACTGAGGTTCAGCATACATATTATACCATAGAAAGTCTAGATACTCTATAGTATAGCATGGGCCTCTTTAGGATATACTCCCTGCATTTATAAAAAGGACATTGTCGGCGACAAATCGTCGATATTCGATCAGGCTTGATCGGCACCAATATGGACTTGCCTATAACAAACCGGAGCAATGGTTCTTGCCACTCTTCGTTGACCATCCTCAAATAACTGCACTGACTACAACCTTTCCGTACTTGCATCACAAAAATGGTGAAGTTCCACTGTTGTAACGCGGCCAAAGTCTCCTGGCTTGTATAGCATCGAGAAATTGCAAAACTCTGAAGCTCGCGCAGCTCTGACTTCCACTTCTGCCACCTGGTCTGGATTTCTACAGGTACTAGATCATCCCAGCCGAGGTTGTTGCGACAAAGCTCCTGCAAGATTGATTAATTTGCCTTCTAACAACACCGGCGCTACGAAACCAAGAGGATCGAAGATTGAGCTGACTGCATGCATGTGGATGGATATGCAAGATCCCGCATCTCTTACCCTCTATGCAGACGACACAAAATGTTACAGAACTATCCACCATACTACAGATTGCATGTCTCTACAAGCCAAGCCGACCTGAACCTTCTTCATGACTGGCAGGAGTCAACAATGGCGACTGAAATTTAGTGAGCTCAATCCCGTGCCCGCGAATCTTACCTAAAGATCCTTAAGTTCCACTTACACAGCTGAAATATCCGGTTATCAACCAAAGGCAATTTAGGCAAGGTAGATTAATAGAAATATCTGTTGGTTGCAGAAAAATTATGCTTAAACTGATAAGTAGCTATATATCCGAAAGTGTAAAAAAAGTAGAGTGCTGTGTAGGCATGCAGTGTTTAAGATACAGAACAAAGTGAAATTCATTCAACTGTTTGCCTATATGCCGTATCATTCATTTTCGAACGAAGCAGGCTTTAGTATTCGGTAGGCAGCACTGAGGCATTTCGTTTTCGAACGAAGCGAGCCGTCGGTAGTGAAGGAGTTAAACTGACGAGATTAGTTTTGATATAAACGAAATACTGACGTTTCGAACCGAGCCCTTCATCAAAGTATTAAAAATGTGACTGAAGGGCTCTGCTCGAAACGTCAGTATTTGGCGTTATCAAAACTAGTCTCGCCAGTTTACCAATTACCACCTATTTCACTTGATTATATCGTCGAGAATAGTGATATATAGAATTTAATACAAGTATAGATGAAATATAGAGTATAGACAACAAAATGCGAGGTGAGCAATATATAAGTCCTGATCGGTCATTGGATATAAGCAGACATCCCAGCGCGAAAGTAATTTTCGAACACTACAAGACGCCATTGATCGCCTATTTACTTCATTATTGCGATGTTTACTTTATTTAGGCAGGTAAATGCGATCAACTGCCAGTTATCCTGCATAGTGAACTACACTAGAGAATTTCATGAATAGCATCTAAAACCTTTATATACGAAGTGCAAACAACATTTGATGATTGTGTCCACTGAGGGTGTCATTGTGCAAGATTAATGAAACGTACGAGATCAAAGTAATTACATTAGGTCATTTGGTTCTCTTTCGAATCGTTTATATACTGTCGCATCGCGCAATGCGCACGCAACAAAGATATTCAGTTACACTGTTTTTCGATTGTTTCCTAAAATGACAATGGAGAACGACGATGCAGTATATGCACACGTTAAGGAAGTATAAAAAAGTACAAGCTTTACAATACTAAATTCGGATTAGTCAAATTAAACTAATAATATAATTACTTAAAGATTTAATGAATGACGTCGTAATAAGATCATGTACACAACCTGACGAGCCACGATGGGATACAGTCGACCTCCTATTAAGTGGACACTTTTGGGACCCCACTGAGTTGTCCGCTTAAGAGGGTGTCAAGGGGTTGCACAGTAGGGGGTACGCATTAATAATTAATGAGCTTTTATTACTAAAAATCCTCAGAAAAACTAGCCCAAACGAAGCCATCAAATTATTGGTCTAACTGCATGGAGACAAAAAGACGTCAAAAGGTAGCTGAAATAAACATCCTCAAAACACTAACGTTTCATCGTAACTACACAGAAACGAAGTTGTAGCAACGTACGATTTACTCTTGACCTCTGTGTTGCTTACATCGGTTATTAGGAATCACGCGTCATAAAAATGCTACAAATTGAATGCGACATGCAGCGGTCGCAGCCTCCGCAGAAGGGGCGGACTGGCAGCAGAAAAGTTACCGGGAAATTAGATGAAAGGGGCGCCTGGCCGAGTACAAAACCTGTTCTAAGGGTCCCGGGGGCGTGCGCGTGCCGTTCTGGCCTCTCATCGATTTTAAAAGCGGAATTAATCATTTATGCACGATTTTATGTATTGTGCATGCCCATAGGCGTAGAGTATGGCTGAGGGGCTTCAGCCCCCCGATAAATCTTAATGGGGGGGCTGAGCCCCCCCAGAAATTTTGCAGCAACTGACTCATCAATCACCATTCACAAATTATAGGTTACTCGTTAGGCTAAAGTAACTGTTACAGACTCATTCCTGTCAGCCAAAAGCACCCATATACAGTGATAAGTCAACCCAGTAAACACAACATCGAAAAATTGTTGAAATGCGTTGTATTTTAACTAGTTTTTATGACATTTCATGACCTTCAGTGTTCTTAAAAATCACCCCTCAGAATGCAGGAAATGGCATTTCCAAGACTCTAAATTTCAAAAATTTCCAGGGGCGCATGCCCCCGGACCACCCTAGAAGAGTCCCTTTTTGTAAACGCCCCCCACCGGAAAATTCTTAAAAGTGCCCTGTTCAGCACTTCAGCCCCCCTGGACAAAAACGAAACTCTACGCCTATGTGCATGCCCATTTTGACTACAACATTAAATAGACAATAATATATTATTTACTACGAGTATATATTTAAGCCACGAGTGGATTACTGTTCCACGATTCAACTACTCTTAGGCTTACAGTTACAAAATTTATTATATACCAGAAAAATTACATATCGTTACATCTTATATGAAGAGTGAATAACAAAGAAAAGATAACACAATTACATTCAGAGTAAGTAGTTTAGAAAATACATATTGTATATCATTGTGTTTGGAGTTTACGACTAGTAGTATAGCAATGCAACTAGTAACAACTGTATCTCATGTTTATGTTATGAGCTGTATTTTGTCAATTGTCGTTGGGGGGGGGGGGGGGGCGCCTGAAACGGAAAACCAGAGGGCACACCGGGAAATTTTCTGGTATCCCGGTAGGCTAGTCCGCGTCTGCTCCGTAGTTCAGTGGTCAGAAGATTAGATTAGATTAGATTAGATTAGATTAGATTGGATTGGATTGGATTGGATTGGATTGGATTGGATTGGATTGGATTGGATTGGATTGGATTGGATTGGATTGGATTGGATTGGATTGGATTGGATTGGATTGGATTGGATTGGATTGGATTGGATTGGATTGGATTGGATTGGATTGGATTGGATTGGATTGGATTGGATTGGATTGGATTGGATTGGATTGGATTGGATTGGATTGGATTGGATTGGATTGGATTGGATTGGATTATATTAGATATTAGAGCGTTCACTCGGGCTACTGCAAACTCGCAGCTGCAATTACCTATAAAAGTCTAAACATCATTGGTCACAGAAAATAGTCAAAACACAATCTAATTCTCCGATAGAAAACACAATTCGCAATACACAAAACACCATTGCCTGTATTTAACGTATTTCCACACAGCGTTCATGTCGAGTCCCTTCTGGTGTTAAATATCAACACAGCACGATCATGTTTTATATAAGATCAAGATACCTGCCAGCGACATTACTGAACAATAGCTATGTTTGTGAACATACTGAACACGTCCAAGAAAGGACACTTGACTTCAAACAACTTGATCAAACATCAGGATTCAGGAAAGCGAAGAAAGAAAACATGAAGATTAGCATTTAGCACGCATCATCAGCCGCGCAAGGCCTGATGGGATGACGTAATGATTGCCATTTCGAAACATAGACAAAAAATAATAATAATTATTACCGGTGACCCAGTAGTTTACATAATGGCCCTTTTAAATCATATGAAAATGGTACAAAAAACAATGAAATAAATTAACTAATTATATATACAAGTATTTGACTACTAAATAACAAAACAAAGAAAACAGAAATACCAGTAAACCTAATAAGTTCGTGAAATCTCAAAATGTTCCAAAGTAATGTTTTTTTTCCCAAAAATGTTATCGTGTGTCTTATCAAAGAATTGTTTATGAGATACTATATTTCTAATACTTGGGTCGGTGTCATTCCAAAGGCGGATGGAGCTCACCTGAAACGTTTTACATCCTGATATTCTCTTATACGAGGGCGTAACAATGTTGGTTTTATAAGTAGCTCTAGTGTTAAGGCTAGTTTCCACTCAGGAAAATCTTCCACAGGACCGGAACGGACAGGGAAGTTTTCTTTGTCTTGTGAGCTCTCGGTCGGAACTAATGACTTTAACACAAAAGAAACTTTCCTGCCCGTTCCTATCCTGCGGACAATTTTCCTGAGTGGAAACTAGCCTTGTGAGTATCCTTACGATATGCACTAGGGTCGCGAGTTTCATTCCTAACTGGTCCCGCGGGTTTGGTCTTGAAATGTATGTATTCTAATCTAACCGTTAAAATTCTCCTTCACCAAAAATCCCTATACAGTGTGTATCAAAAAAATTCGAACCCTTAGAAAATGAATTAGCATTCTTTTCAAACAACCTATTGTAGTAGTTTGAAAGCCCTAAGCACTTCGCTGAACCCACAGATGCGTAAAACACACTGTCTTTCACCATGAAGTGTATGCATGGTGAAAGTATTTAAAAGCTTTTTCGCTTCGTTTAACTTATGTGCTGATTAATTTATAACGCAGCGCTTTTAGGGCTTTCAAACTACTACAATAGGTTGTTTGAA
This sequence comes from Paragorgia papillata, assembly GCA_035771165.1. NCBI lineage: Eukaryota > Metazoa > Cnidaria > Anthozoa > Scleralcyonacea > Coralliidae > Paragorgia > Paragorgia papillata. The sequence goes on along the minus strand of JAWNZC010000025.1, from coordinate 413,646 downwards.
AAGAATGCTAACTCATTTTCTAAAGGTTCGAATTTTTTTGATACACACTGTAGAGCGTTTTCACTCACGTGATCGGTGGCCCGATGGGGGTGGTGAAACAATACGAAATATTTGAATAAGAAAGAGCTAATTCCCATACCGTACACCAATATGGCCGCCATTTCATTGTTTTGGTACACCAATATGGCCGCCGTGACGTCAGATGAAAACGCTCTATAGAACATGCAATTTACTCTAGTGAAATACCGAATGTTAAGGCCTGGCCAAACGCTTTCAACATTTCATTCAACGTCGTCCAACATTGTTGAATTCAACCGTGATTCAACATGTTGAAAGCGTTTGGCCACCCTGTTGAACGTTGTTGAATGGTGTTGAATGATGTTGAACGAAATTTGAACATGTTTAAATTTTCGTTCAACATACGTTGAAAGCGTTTGGTCAGGCCTTTACTTGCAGGCAACTTCGAGTCGTTCTCTATTCTCTAGATGTGTCATTCGTCAGGCATGTTGAGTATCCAACTCATTGAATACAATAACAAACAGCATGAGGTGAAGAATGGTGGTTGTTGTGATAACTTGTCGTGGTGTAGTTTGGATTTCTGCGATAATTATTTTAAAATTTGTGTCACCGAGAAATCGCAAAACGAATGCAATTTGGGAAAGATCGAAACAAAAGTTCTCGGAGACGATAAAATAACATTCCCAGGAATTGGTGGTGATCTTGGAGGAGGCCATACAAATCCTCTTGTGTTCAAGTTTCAAACGTGGAGGGTAGGATGACTTTGTAATTTCTCAGTTTGATTATAACTTAGAAAAACGTATTAACCACCGAATATGGCTATATTGGATAGTTCTATAAGAACTGGTGAAACTTAACAGAGAAGAATAATGAAAGAAATGTGACTTAGTTACGGCAAAACGTGACAAAAGTGGTATTCAGTGATTAGGTTTTTTAAGAAAGGAGGGAAGGAAGGAAGGACAGACGGACGGATGGACGGACGGACGGACGGACGGACGGACGGACGGACGGACGGACGGACGGACGGACGGACTGACGGACGGACGGACGGACGGACGGACGGACGGACGGACGGACTGACGGACTGACTGACTGACTGAATGACTAACTGACTGACTGACTGACTGACTGACTGACTGACTGACTGACTGACTGACTGACTGACTGACTGACTGACTGACTGACTGACTGACTGACTGACTGACTGACTGACTGACTGACTGACTGACTGACTGACTGACTGCCTGACTGACTGACTGACTGACTGACTGACTGACTGACTGACTGACTGACTGACTGACTGACTGACTGACTGACTGACTGACTGACTGACTGACTGACTGACTGACTGACTGACTGACTGACTGACTGACTGACTGACTGACTGACTGACTGACTGACTGACTGACTGGAGGGAGGGAGGGAGGGAGGGAGGGAGGGAGGGAGGGAGGGAGGGAGGGAGGGAGGGAGGGAGGGAGGGAGGGAGGAAGGAAGGAAAGAAAAAGAAGAAGAGAGCCTCGTACCACATACCATCACCTCACAATCACAAAATTCATTTCCAGGGTTTTACCCTCAGCATTGATATCTGGGATCATGATTCTGGAGCACTCCGAGGTAATGACGACTTCGTGGATTCAATCGACCTGGACATCCAAGATCCCCCAGACCCAGACTCACAGTCTGCACTCACGAACCGCAAACAAATGAAGTCAACAACTTCCCCTTCGAACCGATACCTAGATCTCGATATCAAAGTGTATTGTACCAACAATTCCCTCGTACCAGACTGTTCGCGCCAATGTATCCCACGTGATGACGATCAGGGTCATTACACTTGCGATTACGTCATCGGACGCGTTGTATGTAACGCGAACTGGTATGGTAACCGCTGTACGAAATATTGCCGACCCAAGAATGATACCCATGGGAATTACATGTGCGACAATTTTGGCGAGAAAAATTGCTCCAAACGCTGGTTTGGTGGAAATTGTTCGAAGTACTGTAAGAACAGAGATGATATGAACGGTCATTACCATTGCGAAGCCAAAACTGGACGAAAGGTCTGTCTGTCAAACTGGTATGGTGATGATTGCCTGGTGTACTGTATAGCACGAAACGACACGGAGGGACATTATTCTTGTAATTCTACCAGCGGAGAGCGAGTCTGCCTGAGGGACTGGTTCGGCGTGAACTGTACGAAGCATTGTTTACCCCAAGATGACGTGTCATTGGGTCATTACGCGTGTGACGTCAGCGGAAATAAAGTATGTTTGCTTGGTTGGCAAGGAGACAACTGCACAAGAGGTAAAATTCGGTAGTAAAGGCACACAATAACCAGGGTGAAGCATTTTGACACACAGAAAAATCAGTTATATCTCCGAGTTTGTTCATCAAAATCACTTGAAACTGTGCACATTAAAACTCCTCGTGATACTGAACATTTCATGTTGAGCATTTACATATCAAACAAATTGAAATATCTCAAAAACGAAGAATCAGTGATGCAGAAAAGTTGTAAACGGTCTTGAATTACAATTTCACAAATTTTCTTTCAAATTGGACAATTGGAGGTCTGTACGGGAAAATATTTGCCTGAGGTTTTCGTAGCCTACATGCAGACCGAGCGACGAAGGAGCGAAGCCGTTTGTCCAAAAATACCGCAAGCAAATAGTTTCCAGTACAGACCGAGTAAACGAAATTAAAGACATTAAAGCCCCGCACAGACGACCAAGTTTTCCTTGACAAGTTTTTCCTTGACAAGTTTTATTTGTTCGTGTGTACGACACAAATTGACAAGTTTTTCCTTGACAAGGAGCCTTGTTCAAAAGTTGGTCATGCCAGCTTTTGAACAAGGGAATTTGTTCATGTGTATAGTCGTCATGGAAAACTTGACAAGATCATCTCCTAAGCTGATTACGCGATCATTGCCGTCAAGGAAAACTTGTCCAACCGTACACACGAGCAATTATAACTTGTCAAGGAAAATTGTTGGGAAAAAACGTGTTCATCGTACACACGAGCAAGGAAAGCTACCAAGGAACTTGTCAAGGAAAACTTGCTCGTCTGTGCGGGGCTTAATAACCTATTTATTATATCGCTTTTGGTTCGTTTTCTTATTTGTTTTTATAACTCAGCGTTCGTGTCTTCAGATGTTGTCGTTTACCTTACTTTTGAGCTTGTTCATTTCGTTTCATGTTTACACCTGTTAAGCATTCGTTTTCCGCGCTTTTAAATAAGTAATTTTAATAAAAAGACACACTAATGTTCCAGGACGTATTGTTGTAGAAAATGTTCCAACCAAAATGACTAATTCTCTTTTATTTTCATTCCAATCAACTCAGAAATTTTCAAGCTCGAATACTCAGAAAATGTTTCTGAGCCCCAGACAGATCAAAGCTGCAACCTTCTGATGATCGCTTACTTAGACGCTCTTTTGTCTGTCACATTACACTAAGCTCGCACCATGCCCTAAATGAATACGTACCGCTCATTTATATGTTATCGCAGTCAGGCCAACACCGCTGCCAAACGTTTTGCGCGTGCGCGATGTCCGAGCTCGTCCTGCAGAAAAAGTGCGGGAAAACACTGAAATATTTGGACTGGTCCTAGAGTCCGACACAAGATCACCTGAAAGATAAGGTAGATAATTTGTGCATGGCTTCTTTGTTAATATTGTAACATATTCTGAAATGACCCCTTCGTAATTTTCTTTACCCTTTTTTTAAAACACAAATGAATAGTCGAGTCTTACTTAGTCTTCGCTGTCTGGTTGTTGTCGCCACGGCTTCTCTTGATATTTATTTATTCTAGCGAATTCACGCATGCGCAAACGTTTGGCAGCGGTGTTAGTCAGGCCACGGTATATACCTTTACAATCGTGTTTTAAGTCGGATCCGCGGTGATAGAAATATCTTTCACCGTTTAAAAAGACAAACCGACCGAAGTCAGACTTTGTGTATACATGTGCAAGACAGCAACAATTTAATAAATACAAATATGGTTTCAATGATAAATGGGTGGAAAGTTTAATATGTTTTGAATATGTTAACAACCTATTTGCGAAAAAATTAGTGCTATACTAGAACAATAACGGGAATTATTATACATCTTTTTCCGAATCCTTGATTATAATTGGTCAGAAACTTGGTAAGAATTCTTGATATCTGCACTTTTAGTTGTATTTGCCGCTGTAATTGTTTGATTCTGAACCCACAATGCTATTATATCTGTAGTTTCTGGACGCCACTGACGAGCTGACAAACCGAAGAAAAGCGCGGGAGAAAAAGCAACTGCCTTTGAACTGCATTTTTGGTTCTGAGTCCAGGGGCGCAACTAGAAAATTTCGAGGGCAAGGGTTGAACGCAAGAAAAGGGCAAAGTCGTTCAGTATTCTAAGCAATTTGGGAGTAGAAGCCAGTGGCGTGAGAAGCAGAGATTCTAGGGGGAAAATTTGAAAAATTGAATTTTGGGTCTCTGAAACGGCATATATTACCTGCATTTTGAAGACGCTTTTCTCGTATTTTCGGTTGCGGAAATTTTTATTTTGGTCTCGCATTATTTAAAATTTATCATAATTATATCCAGCCTAGCTGCCGCCCGGGCCCACTAAGCCTCCGAGTCTCGCCAGATTTGTGGATAATTGTATTGCGCACTACAACAGACTTAATTATCTGTTTATCTGATGTCTAACCAAGTATTAGAGGTCTCACAAAAAGGGCAGGGGTTAAAAAAGACAGAGGTTGCAATCCCCCAACTCCCCCCCCCCCCAACCCCCCGCCCCCCTAGTTGCGCGCCTGCTGAGGGAGTGATTCTCTTTATATTTTCAACTGAAATGTATAATAAAACAATTATTGAATTCGACTTTTTTGATATCAAGAATTATCAAGGTCTCAGACCGCATTATCAGCCTTCGGCTTCGGCAGATAACACCTATATAATTCATGATAATTCTTGATATCAGAAAAGTCTCATCCAATAATTGTTTATTATCTGAGAAGGGGGAGATCAGATATCGGGGGATATAACTGAAACCGTGACATCTCACACAGTTCGGACGTGAATATTGAATTTTCCTCATGAATTATTAATGAGATGGATAACTTTATTTGTTTTCTTTTCCAGAAATTCCTCCGACAGAAGTTATTAAAAGCATAGAAACACTTCACTCTCGCCATCATACTGCTTTTCATCACAGCAACACCACCAACTCTCAATCTCATGTGTCAAGCCGTTTAGAAGCGGGAATATCAACTGTTTTTTATTCACAATTCAACACATATACACTCAGTTCAACAATTGTATCTGTATTGAAAGACAATACTAACCACGAGTCTCCACTAAATTCCTCAGCAAACCATTTCTCAGCAGTTTCTGACCTTGCTACCATACGAGAAACGAGTCCTGCAGTTTCGCCCGCTTCGTATTCAACAAAGTTCTTTTTAAGTTTTACAACTCAAGTTTTTAACACCATTGCTACCATACGAGAAACGAGTTTTGCAGTTTCGCCCGCTTCGTATTCAACAAAGTTCTTTTTAAGTTTTACAACTCAAGTTTTTAACACCAAAAAACATAATTCTAATCCTTCCAGTTCCCCAAAGAAAACAGCAGTGACCTTACTTGGCCATGACAGAACTATACAAGCAATTCGGACTAGTAATATATATTATATTCCTTTGTCCATTTTTGTTGCCGAAAGTTACAAATCCAGGACAAATAAAGCTCCCAGTATAACTGGCATGGCTGCAACGACTGATAGAACCATTAAAATACTCCGAACAACTACAGAAAAGTATTCACAGTATTCATCACAGCAAGAAGGAAAAACAAGTTCTACACATATTGTGTTACCTACAAGCAACGTCGGACTGGGAAATTCGAATTCATTTTCATCCAATATTCGAACTACGGGAATCCGTGATACAGAAGAAATCACACATGGAATAGTCCCAGGCCAAGTTATTTCAACTATTTCTCAGCTATTATTGCCTTCAACAGCGTCTTTGAAACGCTTTCAAACGTCAAAAGTTTCAAACGACACTCCTGGTTTATCATTAAAGTCAAGTTATCAAAGCCAACTTGCTTTGTCTGATGCAACCATGCTTTATACTGGATTACCAAAAACATCCCGAAAACGTACAGTGACAACTAAAAGAACTACGATTTCATCACAGCTGGACGAACTCGTGTCAAAGAAGTTAGTAAGCGGTACTACACTGATTAATATTAGTGAGAGATTTTCTCGATCCCAGATAACGCCAAGCACAATCTTACGCTCCGCCGCAGTAGGATCTTCGTATACTAAAATAGCTGAAGCTGAAGAAATCAAGCAAACATTGATGTTTTTCTTGTACCTTCAAATCGAAGTAAGTGATGGAGTATATGTGGTTTGGGTATCTGCGTAGAGGCCATATATATGTATTATAATTGTTATTCTAATATGTTAGTTGATTCTACCACACCCACATATTTCATTCCTCCATTTTCTTTACTGTGCTATACTAGCTGTCATTGTCACTGCATGTCATGGCACTGCACTGCACTGCACTGCACCGTACCGTGCGGTGCTGTGTCTGTACTGTACTGTACTGTACTATACTGTACTGTACTGTACTGTACTGTACTGTACTGTACTGTACTGTATACTGTACTGTATACTGTACTGTGCAGTACTGTACTGTACTGTACTGTACTGTACTGTACTGTACTGTACTGTACTGTACTGTACTGTACTGTACTGTACTGTACTGTACTGCACTGCACTGCACTGTACTGTATCTTAAATTTTGTTATTTCTACAAAACAATGATAAAATTTAGAGTGCAGTGCAGTACAGTACAGTACAGTATACAGTATACAGTATACAGCACACAGTACAGTACAGTACAGTACAGTACAGTACAGTACAGTACAGTACAGTACAGTACAGTACAGTACAGTACAGTACAGTACAGTACAGTACAGTACAGTACAGTACAGTACAGTACAGTACAGTAATTATTTATATGTTTCTTTTTCAGTGGCGTCAGGATAATAAAAAGCAATTAGAGTCGTCATTACGCCAACATTTAAAGACCATGTATGGCAACACACCAAACGAGAAGTAAGATAATGTTGTTTATAATGCCATTTTCGTACACACCACGTGACACCCCGTTATATCACGGCAACGCTCAGCCATGTATTATTAGTCGTGCCTTAATTTCATTAAAGCGTTAGAGTATTAAAGCATTGGAGCATTTTCATTAAAGCATGGATATAATAAAGCACGGTTGCCGAATTTCTAAAATTCTAAAGCTATGTCGGGACATACAAAGATAGAGCACCATTTCTTAAAAAGTAAACTAGTAGTTTAGATATTTTAATACGAATATAAACTTGAATCTCCTCCTATATCGAAGAAACTAAACAAGTCACAAAGATATCTCAAAAACTATTGAGCTGATTAAGATGAAACATTGTGCAAAAGTTGGTCACAGACCAAGAACCAATCCATTCAATTTTGGTTGAATTTTGTTGAGAATTGTATAAGAATTTTATAGAAATCTGACCGCAAGATTCTCCGTGTAGAAGAAATGAATGAAAAAATGCTTGATTACGTTATTATCTTATATTATACAAACATTTTTGTATTACAGGGATTATTTTAAGGAATTTTTATCACTGCACAAATAGCTGAAAAAGGCATATTAAAAATCTAACTTCAGTAGCACGTTAAACAGCGATGGAGCACTGAGTAGCTCGGTAGCTCGTCAGTAATCAACTATAGTCATACTGTCATAGTATACATAAGCGGCCATCCTTTTCCCAATTTTTAATGATTTAATCCCTTTCGCACAGCATACATTCGCATTTTCAAAATAACAATGGTCAAACAGTAGCACACGGGCACAGACGCCTCAAGCATCTTATGTGGGGTTGGCTGGTTGGCACCGTTGGGTAGTCTGGCTAAATAGTAAGAACACTAGCGTTGTTTATTAGGGTGGTAGGGCCTGCTATAGTAGCTAGACTCATGTATCTTGAAAGTTGAAATTAAGGGCTTAAAGTTCACGGTACGCTTAACGTACCGGACCAAGGGTCCTTTAACTTATCGTCTTATTTGTGTATTTGCTAATTTAAATATTGATATTAAATAGTATATGTTGGAATGTAGTATGTACTCTGCCTTTGAACATAATTTCTGATGCAATCCTTTCACGAATAACACCCATTCTTAAACATTAAAGAAAAATTTATCACTGCACAAAATTGCGCTTATCACTGCACAAATCTCATTTATCACTGCACAAATTGGTTATCACTGCACGTTAAAATAATCCCTGTTGCATAATCCCCATACAAGTGCAAGCAAGCATTGTATTCATACATGTGTATATATCTAGCGAACTAGCCTGTTTAGCGGGATTGCTCGTTTCCCTATAAACATCTGTAATAACCCGCCGGCGGATGTTATCATATACATGCATATTATATAGAAAATTCAACAAGTTGTGCAGGGCCTATAATTTTCATTCTCTTTTCTTGTTTTGTTTTAGTATTTTTCGTCTTCATGGAGTTAACGTCAGCACAGCGAAGGAATGCCAGAACGTAGTTTTATTGGATGTTGACATTTCTTTTGTGAAAGGTAGACGTTTGTTGTATATAAGTTACTAATACTAGATTTGTTTACTAGATTCTAACATTACTACAGGTGCAAATAAACGTTGTATTGTTGTTGCTGGTGGTGGTGTTGTTGGTGTTGTTGCTATTGCTGCTGTTGTTGGCGTTGTTGTTGTCGTCGGTGATGATGATGATGTTGTTGTTGTTGTTGTTGTTATTGTTGGTGTTATTGGTGTTGTTGTTGTCGTCGGTGGTTGTGTTGTTGTCGATGGTGGTGGTGTAGTTACTGCTGCTGCTGTTGTTGTTGGTGGTGGTGGTGGTGCATGTGGTGGTGGTGTTGTTGCTGCTGCTGTTGTTGGCGTTGTTCTTGGTGATGGTGTTGTTGTTGTCGGTGATGTTGTTGTTGTTGCTGGTAGTGTTATTGGTGTTGTTGTTGTCGGTGTTGGTGTTGTTGTTATTGGCTGATTTTTGTATTTTTGTGTGTTGGTGTTGGTGTTGTATGTGGCTATATGGCATACACAAGACAGTTATTTCATTTAGTTTCAATTGTACTTTTAGCCAATCGTTTCCATGCCACACTACCTCCATTCATACAACGTGATATTCAACTTCTAATAAAAAATGAATTGAACGCGAGTGAAATAATTTCAAGAAACGCCACACAAGAACTTTTAAGCAAGTGCAACGATGGACTAAAGGAAGACCAGACTAATAAGACATACCTTGTCTTGGCTGTCATTCTGTTTACGTTTCTTCTATTGGCAGTAGGAGTTGGAGTATGTATAATAAAGATTAAAAAGAGGTGAAACACTATACTAAGTAATAGATAAATCCTGAGAACGAGGGATGTATGCTATATAAAGACCCAAGGACGCGCAGATCTGACTTAATCCATTACTGAGGAGGTTTTCCAAGAAAGTTTTGTCTATTTTTTCCACCTTGGACAAAGACTTTTCTTGTTTTTTTCTTCATTTCGTTTCTAATTATTATTCAAGGGCTTTATGCGATATAAAGCCCTCGAAAGAACAAAGAAAACCGACTCAATAATAAATTAATCTGCTTTAAATACAACACCTTACCCACCCATGTTCCTGTTCAAGTGTTCAACAAATATGGCACAGTTTATATGAAATAACTAGTATTAGTTCATGATCACCTCGGTTTTCTTTGATGTACCGCGGTTGTTTATTTATAATAATTACTCCCAACCACGCATAAATCAAGTTAATGCCCCGGGCTAATATATATTAGCCCGGGGCAATTAACTTGATTTATGCGTGGTTGGGAAAATAAGGGTAAATCCATGGTCACGAATGTGATAAAAGATTTATCATCGCGACTGAAGTGTTTTTAGACAACCTCTGTGATAACGAACTCACGAGTATCTCAGTTTTCTTAGGCATCTTTTTCGGTACCGTCAATAGGGCTCCATCGTGATGACGTCATTATTTAACGTTCTCCGCTTTTACCCATAATTCTTGCAGTCCAAACAATACGCTCATTTGCATCATTTGAAAGTCAATTTTGGTTTGTTTGTCCGCATTTTATGCTATAAATAGCAGCTCGACGGCACGCTATTGAGAAAGAAACAGGAGCATAACACAACACCAATTACTAAAAAAGGCAGTCCTCCCTTTTTATCTTAAAGCAACTATGAAACGAAAATTAAGTTTGTCTTATTTGACCGAACACTTAAAATTATACAGTAACATCTTTTGTAGTTTTTCGTTTCCTTGCTTCGTTCTCGAGATCTTTTAGTTTGTTTGATATGTAAATTAAACATTTTGACGTCGTAGGTGCACAATGAGCTATCGGAGGTTAGATATCTTTTCTATTATCAAAGCAAATTAATTTGAATGAAGCATGTGGATGTGTTTCGTCCACAACACTAAACATGTCGATCTTCAAATGATTATTATATTTGATAATAGCAAAGATATATAACTTTTTCGATAACTCATTATGCACGTGTGACGTCAAAATGTTTAATTTGCATCTCGAACAAACTGAGATATCTCAAGAACGAGGCAAGGAAACGAAAAACTGCAAAATAAATATGTTACTCTTTTAAGTGTTCTTTCAAATAAGACTAACTTAATTTTCCTTTCATATAGGCACTTTAAAGCAATTATATCGTTTAATTTAAATTATAGAAAACGAAAAATCCGAAAGGTTTATCCTGAATGTTGGGCAGTGGCCACGAAACAAGAGGATGCCATAACACATGTTCCTAGTACGCTTGGCAGTCGATCTAGCCAGGTGAGATAACAAAAACTACAGTTTTGTATTTTTTTGTGTCTTTCTGTTTTATTTGTGTATTTATTACCTTCACCAAAGGCTTATTTTTACATGTCTGTCTGTCTGTCTGTCTGTCTGTCTGTCTGTCTGTCTGTCTGTCTGTCTGTCTGTCTGTCTGTCTGTCTGTCTGTCTGTCTGTCTGTCTGTCTGTCTGTCTGTCTGTCTGTCTGTCTGTCTGTCTGTCTGTCTGTCTGTCTGTCTGTCTGTCTGTCTGTCTGTCTGTCTGGAACCATTCTTATGCAGTTTTGTAAAATGGTTGGGCATATAGACCAACCATTAAACTGAATTTGGTTGAAAATTGGATGAGATTTTATAGAAATCCCACTATTTTTTTTCGTAGAAGAACTAAGTGAAAAAATTCTGATTGCGCTAATTATCCTTATACCTATGAAAATCTTTAACTGACTGTTTAGCTGAATTAACTAATAACAATAGATTGGACAGTTCACTTGTTCAAAGAATAGAGATAAACCAAGAGACTGGCGATCTGTTTATGTTTTGGTTTTGCATAATTAATGCAAGTACGAGTGCAATCAAGGATTTTATTCATACTGTATGTGTAGGTATGTTGAGTTAGCTTGGTTTTCAGGATGGAACATTTCTCTATAAACACCCCATAATAACCCACTAGTTCAAATTTGCATTGCCCCCATATCAATTATTCGTACGATTGACCCTGTCCGATAAATTTAGCCAAAAGCTCGGTATATTGTAACATGTGTTTTGCTCGACTGTTATGTATTTAGTAGAAACTTACTAGTACACTATTGCAAATGCTCCAATCTCATTGGCCACTCTACTCGATATCTATTCGTCGATATGATAGATAGCGAGTAGGTACTGGCCGCGCGGGGCCATGCAGTAAAACAACATGGAGGCGATTTGTTTTACCTTGCTTTTCACACAGAAACAACGGCTATGCTTCATTTGTTGAAATAATCCTAGTTGGTTAAGCACGGGTGACGTGTGCTGTTAGCGCACTGCCTCTCGCCAAAAAAAGTTAAGCCCGCTTAGACGGGGTTAGTACTTGGATGGATGACCGCTTGGGAATGACCCGTTGTCGAGGCGAAGCCGAGTGTTTTAGATCTGATAAAACACGTTCTGCGAGTGTTTTGAATGGCTTAAAAAACGATCACCATTTGGTAAGTTCGTTGGCGTAGTTATTTTGAAAAATAACGTTGTCTAAGGCGAGAAAATCAAAACTAAAGTTTATATAAATCAGGAGAAATTTTTATCAGATATAAAACCACGATACGGTTATGATTTTTCTTTGTGTTTTCCTCATGAATTATTAATGAGTTTTTTAAGGATGATTACTCCCCCAGTCCTTTATCCTTTTAGTTACTAAAACAATTAGATTATTCGCTCTCAATTTCTAGGAGATAATACTCAACTATAATAATAATTACTGTTACCTCAGAAATTTCGAGCTCATAATCTAATTGTCACAAGTAATGCAAAAAGGTTGTTGATTGATAATGAAAAAAGAATGTACTATTTTAGGTACGACTGTACTTGGAAGAGCTGTAAACACTTAACACTGATTCAGTACGAAATCACCATGTAAGAACTCAATGGGATTCTCACCTCTAATCCTGACCCTAAAACCCAACCACAACCTCCCGGCAACCTAATCACAACTCTCCAGAAAGAAAGACCTATATCTCTCAGCCGGACCACAATCATTTGTTGGTTATATGCTTTCCAGTTTAACATACCGCATGTGGGACAGAGAAGTCGCTTAGGATCTTGGATGTCCAGGACAATACTGAATTCTAAGGATGTGTTTATATGGAGGTGAACCAGCCTGGGTACCTTGGGCTAGTCCGCTTTGCCGAGATCGTGCTTGTGCTAATATTTCTTGTTAATTTTCATCTTGTGTTTAATATGAGAGCCGAGCCAGCCCGCCTAGCCGCGAGATCTCGCTTTGTGAGAGCGAGATTTCGGTTACCCAGGCTGGGTTTCCCCCCATGTACACGCGTAAAAATCTCGCAAGTTGTTACAGCATTGTTGCCTGAACAATGCTGTAACAACTTGTTGACATATGTGAACAACATTGTTAAATGAACAACATTGTTCATCATTGTTTCAACAAGTTGTTACAGCTTCATGAAACAACAACCGTTGTTCACGCATGTTGTAACAACCGAAGAACGTGTTGATACATCAACCATGTTCACCATTGTCGTAACATTGTTGTTCATCGTTGTTATTTCGTCATGCTGTTACAACATGTTGTATCATGTGCGAACAACGTTGTTGGCTATAAAAATGTGCTGTTAGAACAACTTGTTCATGACTGTTGATTTATCCGTGAACAAGTTGTTCGAATCATAAGTGAACAACTTGTTGACAACTTGTTCACGGCGAGCAGCACAACATTGTTCACGCCTGTTGACAACCGTGAACAAGTTGTGCGTTTTTACGCGTGTAGACACGATTGACCGGGCTAGCTCGCCTACCCGGGTTGGCACTAAAAGCTTCGTACACGCGACAAAATTTGTTTTTATCAGCTTTTTTCAACATATTATAACAATTCATAAGTTCTGATTTAAAACAATGAGACTTCGTGTCTTACCAGAACTGATAAATTACGCAATTAGCACAATAAGCCAGCCAGCCCGGCTAGGCGAGCCAGCCCTTCTCATGTAAACACAAATAAAAATCATCTCGGCAAAGCGGGCTAGCTCGGGTACCCGTCCTCGGTCTCCTCCATATACTACTCAAATCAGTAGAGCGAGACATGGATGATTTTTTTTATCGCTTCCGAAGTGTCAGTTTTATTAACCGCGGATCAATATTAAAGCAATCACGAGGTGTATTCTCATGTACCACGTGATAAACATCCCATTGAATCCCATTGTTATTGCTTTGAAATTGATCTGCGGTTAACGAAACTGTCGCTTTGGAAGCGATGAAAACATCGTCTATGTCTCGCTCTACTGATTTGAGTAGTAAACACCCCCTATAAGTGAGAGGACATGTACCCGTCCAGTCCTTTTGCCGCTTTTCCAAAATATGTCGTCAAATATGTTTTTCCAAAAAGCTAGACTCGCTGAAACTTGACGACAAATTTGATGACATATTTTGGAAAAGCTGCAAAAGGACTAGACGGGTCCCTAATTTGAGTCATACCTTTTAAAAGACTTGCGGAGGAAGTAGCTCCCTCTGCTCTTCCCCGTACGCGCATGCATGTCACGTGATTTCCTGGAAAATCGTAAAATCTTATGAGTTATGTAAATAATTGTTTTCTAATATAATATATATGGCACTTAAGCTTACGAACGTGGTTTTCAGTTACACAGCGACTCCTTGGCAAGTTGCTAAAAATTCGCATTTTAAATGTGGAACTTCACATAACATGAAGTTTACTTAGAGTTAGTTTGTTCTGACTTTCAATAGAACTTATGTGAAGTTCGATATTTAAAATTAAAACTTGACAAGGAGTGGCTGTGTCTGTGTATCTAATCTGCAAGGTAGTTCCATAAGCTTTAGCGTTTAAATTCTTAGGAGTGGCATCATGGGGGATTAAAATCTCACGTCCAGCTTGTGAACAAAGACGCCTTCGCAACAGGCTTGGAATAAGTCTGTGAACAACTTGTAACAATTATTTTATGAATTAACTGCTACAATTTTGTGTACACGTGTCGCATTGCAATATAAAAACAGTACAGAGTGGAGACGGTTCTGGAAATAATAATATATCAACAAATTATAAATAGATAATTTAATGCCTTTTAAGGGATTGTTGACTCACAACAAGTCTAATAAACCAATCAGGGTATTACACGAAATTATGGTTGCATGGACGAAACCGGACGTTAAAACAAAACGCACTCCAGGAGTCGTGCCACATGAAACAAACCGCTTGTCTGTTCAACAGCACAACCCAGTTTAACTATTGGACACGCGGCATAAGTATAGTTGACTTTACAGCAAAGGTAGGTTTGAACTTTGAAGTATTACAGAAGCAAGGCGCATACATGCAGGCTACATGATATACCATGTTCTAACTGGCTCTAGGGATTTCAGGTGAGTGCGCCCCCGATTAGTAGACCTTTTGGGGTCGGCACAATAATAAAGTTGATGGATGAATGAATACTGAAATGATGACCAAACCGAGACCAGTTGCGAAAATGTCGTACTAAGGTCGTCCGGTGTGCCGTCTGAGATTGTCACCGTGCTGTGATTGTATATCAGCTGTATTCGGCTTTATGACCAGAATAATCAAACTTTTTGCCAATAAATGACTGATTTATGAACACTGCCTGTCGAATATTTGAGATGAATAACCACAGTTTTAATGAAAATATCAGTATTATATCCGCTCAGAATGCATGACGAAAGTTTCGGACGTTAACTAACTGATTAAGATGTCTTGTATCGATCATTCCATTGACTTATTCAATATATCCAGAGTTTAGAAGATTAACAAACCATAACCCACAAACCATTTGAAGGCAAAAAGTTTGAATGTTTTGAACGTCAAACATTTGATAACACAAACTAAATCGGTGACATTCTCAGACCGCCACACCTGCTACCAGGAATCAAACCCAATCCCGAAATGATATAGTGTAATGCGAGGTGTAAAGGCTGATTTCCAGTCAGTGGAATTTTGCGAGCGCGCGGAATTTTTCTTTGTCTTTTGTGCTCTGAATTAGATTAGTTCCGCTCGAGAGCTCACAAGACAAAGAGAAATTCCGCCCGCTCGCAAAATTCCACTGACTGGAAATCAGCCTTAAAGTGTTTATGAAACGAAAATTAAGTTTGTCTTATTTGAAAGTACTTTTGAAATGACAAAGTAACATCTTTTGCTGTTTTTCGTTTCCTTGCTTCGTTTATGAGATATTACAGTTTGTTTTATATGTGAAACTAACCAGTGACATCACAACGTGCATAATGACTTACTGGGAAAGGTTATATATCTTTGCTATTACTAAACGGAATCAGTTGAAAATGTATATTTCTGTTGTTGTAAGGGAAAAACGCACACATAATTGCTTTGAAGTGATTCCGTTTGATAACAGAAAAGATATATAACCTTTCCCAGTAAGTCATTATGCACCTTGTGATGTCACTGGTTAGTTTCACATATAAAACAAACTGAAATATCTCATAAACGAAGCAAGGAAACGAAAAACAGCAAAAGATGTTACTTTGTCATTTCAAAAGTACTTTCAAATAAGACAAACTTAATTTTCGTTTCATAAACACTTTAATGCTCTGTCCATGCATACATTGACAATGTTCAGTCAGGGAAGTCTATTGGGTACGTATATATCACAAGTAATTATATCAATTCATTGGTATTTCACTCGATTAAACTACATCTTCATGTTCTAGGTATTTTTCTAAAATATAATTTCGAGTGTTACTATATATATATTGTGTCGCCAGGTGTCCAGTTCCGTTCCACGAACGAGAAATTAATTATAATAGTCAATCGTATTCGATATCTTAGCCCTGAAATCGGAAGCTGTCAATTGGCCTCCCCGCAAAAGCCAAAGTCTCGCATTCTTGAACTGGAAACTATTTGTGACATCGTGGATCAAAGAATATCGATTGTCGTCGTTCCAGTTCCATGTTTTTGGCAATGCTTCGGAATTGACTGTGTCGAAAGATGGCGACTTGTACGTTTGCCTTTGCGTGCAGTAAATAATGTTTCTTGCAGAATTATTGGAAGATAGGGTTTTAAAAAGATCAACTTTGGTAGGAATGAAGTTCTTGCTTATTTAATCCATCTTTAATAGCACGCTAAACAGTGTTTAGTTGTTATTTGAGCAGATTTGAGGTCGCAAAGCATTGTGGTTAAATGTACCGCCGCCATCTTTTTCGGTATCATCAATTGTAACTTTATTCATTCGTAGACATTGGTCGTTACAGCAGTAAGCTTATAGTTCATAAAAAGAAGGTTCCACCAGAAATCATACATTCGCGGACTGCATCCAGAAATATGCATGGGGAGGCAAGCATTCGGTAGTGGAAGCGCCCACATGCAAGGGACAAAGCTTTCTCGTGAAACGTGATGATCAAATCAGTTAATCAGCAATTTATTACAGTTTGTCTAGAATGTGGGATTATAATATTGAATTAATACGCATGACTGTGCTTGTCTCCCACATTTGAAAATAGACGTACTTTTTTGGAAACTTCAAATTTGAACTATAAAATCAACCGACTGGCTAAAAGCCCGCTCTGTTCTCACTAACTAATTACTATAATTTGTAGCTTCACTGCATGAGTATATGTGATTAGATAATAACCGAATGGGTACACACTTGCCAATTTACTGCTCACTTTCATTCTAGCAATGAAGATTAAGAGAGTAGAAATTGACAACTGCTTCAACTTGAAAAATTCAAAGTTGGACCTGAAAGACGGACGCACTTTGATTGTTGGACCAAACGGTTCTGGCAAAACAAATATAATCAAATGCATCACTTTCATAGTAAAACAACTAACGGCAAGCAGCGAAACCGACAGAGTCAAATTGGAAAAACCTGAGAATAAATGCAACGACGAGGAATCAATCATCAAGCTACACTTTGATCTGAGCAGCGAAGAAATTTTGACCGTCTTGAAGATGCGATTATGGTGTGTCTTGTCAAACTGCTGTACACTTTTGGAGCAAACAAAGCACGAGCAAGATTCCTCCGATAAAATGAGTAAAAAAGTAGAAAAGTTCTTGACAAATGTTTTGCCAGAGCTTTATAAAATCATGGAAGAGGAGAATGAAATGTATAACTCTGGCACTGCTTTAACGATCGAGTGGACAAGAAATTCAGACCAAGTTCTTATAGAGTGAGTAGCGTGACATTGTTATGGTATTGGGATTCATATATTGTGCTATAAAGTAAAGTGACTTTATTTATTAGAGGGTAACATATGACAGTATTGATTTTGCGGAGGGAGAAAAACCGGAGAACCCGGTAAAAAAACCCTCGAGGCACAGGAAAAGGCAAGGGGGTCACCCATCGGAGTACTAACTCCACCTTTCATTGCTTCGTTTTTGAGATACTTCAGCGGTTTGCTTGATATCAGTGATGTTTTCCAAATTTTAGAAGTGGGGGAAGGCTCACTGAAGTCAAATGGGCATGGCCACTGGTCGTAAAATTAAATGGGCGTGGCTCTTGTTGTGAAAGTTAATGGGTGTGTGAAAAGACTACTATATAAAAAGCCTGGTTCAGGCTAGCTGGTTGGCTAACTTGGTTGAAAACGAGTATACTCATTGACTCAAAGCAAAAATAGTGTGGTGTTGAACGGTGTTGCACTACGTATAATTTTTGTTAATAGGCCGTTCCCCCTACCGTAATTTTTGTCAGGGGGTTCCCCCGACAAAAATAGTGGGGGAACGCCGTTCCCCCGCGTTCCCCCTGAAAAACATCACATCATTGCTTGATATGATATCATATAAACTGAAGTATCTCAAAAACGAAGCAAGGAAACGAATGATATGCAAATGTAATATGTTGTGTACTGATACATGTCTTTGCCGTTATCAAATGAAATCACTTGAGATTCAATACATGTTTGGTGAAGTGTGAGGAACAAATGCAGATGTTCCTTTCGAATTGAGTTAGGTTTGATAATAGCAAAGATGTCATAAGGGGTGTTGGTGGCACAGTAGTTAGCGTACGCACATGCCTTTCACTTGACGTAATAATCTTATTTATACTGGATAGTTCTATCAGTTATATCTAACTGTTCTCCCTAGAGGTCCAGTAAGGGCCATCCAGTGTTACTATACAGAAGGAAACCTGCGGTTTTTGGTAAAGTCAAACTGGAAGCACTCTTCTCACATGCGGCCAAGGTGAAATTTTAATCAGATAAACTGAACTGAGCAGATATCGAACCCTGTCAGTCTTTCCCTTATCCTCATTTCGTTCATATCAAACAAACTGAAATATCTCAGAAACGAAGCAAGGAAACGAAAAACCGCAAAAGGTGTTACTTTGTCATTTTAAGTATTACTTCAAATAAGACAGACTTAATTTTCGTGTCATATGTATTTTAATAAGAAATTAATAATGTACTTTTCTTCATTTGTATAGATTAGGTGAAACTACATTACCAGATTTCAGCTCAAAAGAAAAAGAGGTTATTGAAAAGGAAGATTGGCGGGAAGGCTTTAATTTCAAAATTCGTAAGACATGATGTATTATTTTTTCATCAATCGCGCCGAGCAAGTCGGAAATCCTACCCTTGGTACATCATTGTTTAGCGTTCAATGTTAAGGTGGCTCCATACAGTCTCTTGAAATGTACAAGATTTTGGATCTAGAACGTATGTTTTCCACTTTTCAAGAAACTGTATGGAGCCACCTTAAACGTGAAGGCCCATTATAAAAGGGGTCTTCCCTTAAAAAACGAGCTCATTCGCCGACAGTCGCCTTAGACGACACATCGGAAATCCCCGTAGGTTGAGAAGAACGCTGTAACAATGGCAGCAAATTCAAGTGTGATGAAATTGATAAGAATTGATAGAGTTGAATTGTTGTCGAAAGAAAAACAGTGGCGAAGAAATTAACTCCAGTCCCTTCTGCTTGCCAAATCCGTGTACAAATCATCTGGCGTTAGCCGGAATAAAACACTAAAGACCAATTCGGACAGGAAAGAGTTAGAGAGATAGGTTATAATCCAAGCTCGGATGACAATCCAAGCTTGGATAAATAGTTTTTACATTACAACAGTTTATTGTTGCTATCTATAAAGCAAACTGACATAAGAAATCGATTGACATTTATCGTTTGAATTCAGAAAGGAAAAGAGCTTCGGAAACCTAGGCCCTTTTATACAGTGCGTCTTCATGTTTAATTGGAAAATTCTGGGTTTAGTTGCAGGCGCACCCCTCACACGTTACGCCCCTGGGTGTTATCGTTACTAATCACGTTATGTACTTTTGATAAGCAGAATCTGGTAAAGATCCGATCACTAAAAACCTAGCAGAAGCATTAGATCACATTCTAGACCACAAGAACTTTTTGGAAATAGAACGACAAAGTTCAACTGAAACATGGTTTCCCGCTGGTGTCACTCCGTCAGAGTTACCTCGCCAAGGAAGACACGTTATTAAATACCTAAAGCAACTACAAGAAGTTCGAGAAAAAATATTTGGCGATAAAGAATTCTCCCTTGATACCCTTGTTGCACATTTCTTGCAAACAAGCGTGTGCATTGTTTCTCAGAGTCGTGGATCTTTGCCAACTGAGTGTGGTTCGCTGTTTTGGGACATCGCGAAGGTCGAGGAGAAATTGGTCAATGCTAGGCTAAGGTTTGTTAATTTGTTTGTAAATGAGATATTGGGAGTGGTACGTATATACATGCACGTAGTGCATGTGGTACGTTTGCAAGCTTGGTGTAATGTAACAGACGTTTGGTAGACGTCAGGGACGTAGCCAGAGGGAGAGCTGTGGGAGTGGTCGCTCCCCCCCCCCCCCCCCCCCTATGCATGATGACATTTTGTTCTGAACACTCGTACTCAGATGCACAGGTGATTTACTCAGCGATTATTGACTGGATCTCAGTCGCTCTTCTGCCGCTAGTGACTAATAATATGAAATGGTACCTTCCTTGGCTCCTAATCCAGTCTCCGTGCTTGTTTATGTATACCCCGGGGCCCGGGTCACGTTTAATAGCGTCCTGATTTTATAGCGCCCATCTTGTTTGGTTAATATTTGATGGTATGCGGACGAAACAGGTTAACGGGCTGGATAGATATGTTGGCGACTCATAGCGAAAGCTATGGACGTTTATTGATGTATCGCACGCATGTAACTTAACTCAACGGTTGTTATTTTTTAGTATTTTATGACTTTTCAAACTCTCAGAATTGTGTAAAATCTTCTCCCAAAATGCAGGAAATGCCATTTTAGAGACTCTAGATTTCAAAATTTTCCGGGGGGGCATGCCCCCAGACCCCCCAAGAAGTGCTTCGCTCCTCCCCTTTCAAAATCCTGGCTACATCCCTGGTAGACGTTCGTCAAGCTCAATTACTCTGAAAAGATTTCTGAGTCCCAGACAGGGATCGAACCTGTAACCTTGTAAACATCGGTTAGACGCTCTAACTATGGGACTACTAAGGCTCATATGGAAAGCTAAGATTGCAAAATCATATTTATATGTCGGCTTCCTAAATAGTGCGTTTGCATATATAATATTTAACAGTTATACCATGAGCTCGAGTCGTATATGAGCTCATAGCCAACGAGGCGCTTCACCGAGTTGGCTATTAGTTCGTATACAACGAGAGCGAATGGTATAACTGTTTTATTATATAACCAAGCACTGTACAAGAGACAAAATTACAGCGAAATGTTTGAAACGTCAAACTTCCGGCATAGGCAACAGGCAACTAATACTTCCGTCATGCGTAATGATGCATTCACATGGAGTTTCTCGCTGAGCTGTTCGGCAAACAGCTTCAGTGAAATGTTGCATAAATGTTGCTCGAGAGGCAAAAAATGTGTTAAGCAGATCAACAAAAAAGATTAAAAGGTACCTTTATGAAGTCAAAAGGTGGGTCAGTTGTTTATATTAGCGTTGCTGTCGTGAAAAAGGTTTTGATTTCATGCAAAAATGAAACTGAAACACCTTCGGCAGTGAAACTAAATTACTTAGTTGGTTGTTTTTGAAAAAGAACATGCTTTTTACTACTCCAAATGCTTATCTAAATAAAAAAGTCTCTTTACTGGTAATCTCCTACGAAATGTGTGTTGTAAGCTTGATTTTAACCGTGAGTTTCTTTGTTTGGCAACAAATTAATATCAACCCGCTAATTTAGTCGTGTTTCTGAAGTAAAAAGACGTAATTTTTAGGTGAATTTTACCATTTGACATGCTAAATTGTGTATTTGTTAGTGTATTTTTACACAATGTTTTTTTATACATTGGTTTGAGGGTGTTGATGTTTTTCTGTATAAAAATCCATCAATTTCAACTCTTTTCGGCAGTTTTAAAAAACATGACGCCATCTTGTTTTTCCTCTACTAGTAGGATATGAGCTGATAGCCTGGTAGTAGGGAACCAATCAGATTACGCAAAAGCTCATATCCGATAGCATGCTATATAATAAAATAAACTAGAAATACATGAACGCAACAACCCCTCGCCCACCCCCTGATTAAAATAAGCACTCCTAATATACAGCCAATACAAAAACAAACAGATATAAAAACAAATGATGTTAAATCCTTGGGATTTTAAATTATACAATTTATGGATAGGTCGATAGGATGACAAAACTGCTTTAAATCATTTAATGAAAGTTGAACATATCAAAGCAAAATTTAGATTTCATTATTAAATTCTGGTTGTAAAAAATATATTGTTTTTAGGAGGTTTCAAAAGGGATTAATTTTAGCAAGCCTTTAAATGGCTTCTCTATGCATGTACATTTTGCAAAGGCAGTATTAAAAGTAATTAACAGCTCAGAAATTACATTTATAATAGAGTCTGAGTTAAAAACAATTCAGTAGAATCGGATTCCAGAAAGAAGAATTCAAAAGACAACGTTTCAGTCGAAACACAGCCAAGAAAACCAACAAAGCCCATGAGTATTTTTAATAATAAAAAGTGCATGCACGTCCACCACGGTTAATATAAGCCTTAAAGGTAGTGTTTTAAGTTAGCTTTAGTTAAGCTGACTTATGGTTTGGATGAGCAAAGGGAAAGCACGAAAACGTGAAGCTGAATATTGTTTAGGTTAAGCGAAAACTTGAAAACAACAAGAATCCTACCGTTAACCACTTTAAGATGATTTGACCATGATGGACTCACGGAGTGTCTTCAAACCAGGGCTACCATACGGCGTTTGGTTTCTTCAAGTTCTCTGGTTTCTCTTCAAGATATATTAAACGGGTTGTTTGTATCCTTTTCTTCGTGCTCCATTTCATTTCGTTTCGTTTAAATAAAGGAAAGCAAAACACTATTTGTTTGAGAGTTTATAGTTTTCTTCGTCGCTAGTCACCAGTGTCCAACTATTCTTACCGCGTGACACCCATTCTCGTCCCCAGAGCCTCTCCCGTGCTGGCGCGCTGAAAAGGCTCTGGGGGAATCCAAACCGGAACACCAAGATTCTTTGGTGTTCTTTCTAAAGCGCATGCGTTTAAGTTCGCGGTTTGGGAGTTGGACACGAGATCATCGGCAGTTGTTTGCAATATAATTTTCCTTTCGTTTTCGATTCTGGCGGTTTGGCTGTCTCGTATTGACTCGTTTGACTTTAGAACAATTCTGATTGTGGTATATTCCGTTGGAAGAAGGTCCCTGCTGAGTGTAGCTCATCACCGCGTTTATTCGGCGGGGCAAAAGGCATTAAAATTTACGAGTTCGCTTCAGAGCTTGGCAACACTAGAGCCGCGTCGGAATTTCTTCGTATTTACGGCTTCTTTTAGTGAAGGTAGTTCTCTTTAATATTGTTGCACCGTTCGTTTATATTTGACGTGTATATTTCAATGAGATTCTTATTAATATGTACCATGCAGTGCACGAACAGCCAGCAGTGTGCTGTGACTGCTGTCTAATATCGTCTATCGCCTATCGATTTCAAATTGCTGTCTGTCTTCTGTGTTTGATTTAATTATATAATGGGAAACGGGTTGATTGCTTTGAAAAATGTTCGATTAAATTGTTCGGATTAGAACTATGATTAGAATTGTGCTTCGTTGTCAGTTTTCGTGTCTCAAATACTGTTTATTTATAAACATTCACTAAGCTCCATCGTTATATAGGCCTTTGAATTTGAACAACCAATCAGATCGCGATGATATATGGATTCCCCCAGAGCCTTTTAACGCGCGCCAGCACGGGAGAGGCTCTGGGGACGAGAATGCGTGACACCGTGCCATACCCATTCTCGTCAAAAACGAAGCACAATTCTAATCATAGTTCTAATCCGAACAATTTAATCGAACATTTTTCAAAGCAATCAACCCGTTTCCCATTTTATAATTAAATCAAACACAGAAGACAGACAGCAATTTGAAATCGATAGGCGATAGACGATATTAGACAGCAGTCACAGCACACTGCTGGCTGTTCGTGCATGGTACATATTAATAAGAATCTCATTGAAATATACACGTCAAATATAAACGAACGGTGCAACATATTAAAGAGAACTACCTTCACTAAAAGAAGCCGTAAATACGAAGAAATTCCGACGCGGCTCTAGTATTGCCAAGCTCTGAAGCGAACTCGTAAATTTTAATGCCTTTTGCCCCGCCGAATAAACGCGGCGATGAGCTACCGTTCTTCGAACGGAATATACCACAATCAGAATTGTTCCAAAGTCAAACGAGTCTATACGAGACAGCCAAACCGCCAGAATCGAAAATGAAAGGAAATTATCAAGTCGATGATCTCGTGTCCAGTGTTGCCAGATCAAATTTGTAATTGTTCACGTAGACAAGTATCAAATGTTCATGAAATTGACAAAAAGTTCATGAATTTCAAATTTTAACCCAACAATACAATAATGCTATAAATTAGCCAATTTAGTTTAATATAAATCTACAAATCCATGTCAGATTCAATGTCCGACGTGCCTAAGTCAGCATTTGCGTACATGATACTGCTTGCCATTCTTTGTTTCGCCCCGGGAGGTGGGATAAACTTCACACACCCCCCTGATGTTTTCACACCGTCCTTTACTTTAATGAGGGCACGGACAGTTGAAGTGTGCAATCTATTCCTCGTTTTTGTCTTGATAGAGGTGACCGAGGAAAACACCCTTTCCACATCCACATTTGCATGGGGTAAGCAGAGTAAACTTTGCATAAAGTGACACAGAACACCAAACTGTGCACCAGGTTAATTTTAGCATTACAACCGCTGAACATTTCAACCAGAAGTCAGAAGTCAGAAGTCAGAAGTCACCAGATATATTTGAGAATATATTATCATATATTTTAGATATATTATCAATAAACATTTGTCTTGAGGGAGTGAGAAAATCAAAGTTCATGAAATAGTTCATATTATTTTGAAAAGTTCATGAAATGTTCACAAAACCTTGTTGTTCATAAAAAGTTCACGTCAAGGAGAAAAAGTTCACAAATCTGTGAACTTTGTTCATGATCTGGCAACACTGCTCGTGTCCAACTCCCAAACCGCGAACTTAAACGCATGCGCTTTAGAAAGAACACCAAAGAATCTTGGTGTTCCGGTTTGGATTCCCCCAGAGCCTTTTCAGCGCGCCAGCACGGGAGAGGCTCTGGGGACGAGAATGTACCAGCATATCCTCCTACCTAGAATTACCAATAATCAGTAAGTGTGAAATCCCTAGAATTACCAATAATCGTTAATTTTAAAAAACTAATTCCCAACCCACCACCCCAACCAAACCCTAACCCCCCCGGAAACCCTAAACCTAACCAAAAAAACCGGTGAACCTAAACCTAACCACAACCCTCCGGAAAAGTGTGCCTCCTCTCAGACCCCGACCACAACACTCCTCTAGGATTTTTAGCTTTATGTGTTCAAGTTTAACATCCCGCATGTGGGACAGAGAATTACCTACAATTACCAATTATTGGTAATTCAAGGCCGTTTCACACTGATTATTGGTAATTCTAGGTAGGAGGACATGTTGCCATACATATATATATATATATGTAATAGATATAGCATGAGCAGTCGATCTGTATCTTTCTTAAAATACAAATGCATCTAAGTAATCAAGTTCACCAACTATTTTAGCGATATACTCTATTTTAGCCGAGAAAATCGAAGCTAAAGTTTATGTAAATCAGGACGATTCTGTATCCGATTTACAACCTCTGCTACGGTATTGATTTCTTTTGTGTTTTCCTCATGAATTATTAATGAGTTTTTTAAATATATGATATAAACTATTTCCCAGATTTCGTCTCCCTCGCTTTTTCTCCACGCGTGTAAAGTGGACTACACGCATGTCGAGATTAGCACCCTCACCGGGCTCCGGGCCTTCGGCCCAACGCCCGGGCTCGGGGATTATACGTATACATGTATAGTGCATGTAGTATACTTGCGAGCTTGGTGTAATGTGACAGACGTTTGGTAGACATTCATCAAGCTCAAATACTCAGAAAAAAGTTCTGAGTCACAGACCTGTAACCTTCTAATGATCGGTTAGACGCTCTAAGCATTGAGTCACTGAATCTTCTGATAGCTTTAGAAACAGCGTTTCGTATATTTGCACTCATTTCTACCTCGGTATAAGAATGAGTTAACTAATATATATATTTATTATATAGCATGCTATCGGATATGAGCTTTTGCGTAATCTGATTGGTTCCCTACTACCAGGCTATCAGTTCATATCCTACTACACACGTAAAAACGCGCAAGCTGTTACAGACCTGCAAGCAAGTTGTTACAAGGCTGTTCAACAGGCTGTCACCGTCATGTGTTCGCACTGGCTGTCCCAGTCTGTTAACATGTCTGTAACAGGTTGTTGACAACTTGTAACAAGGCTGATGACTCCAACAGACTGATGACAAGTTGTTCCAACAACCTGTTACCGCTCTGCACTTAACAAGTTGTTAACAGGTTGATACTAACAAGGTTGTGCAGCTTCTTGAATGAACAGCATTGTTACAACCTGTTAACAGCCTTGCTACAACCCTGTTGCGAACACATCCTGTTGACAAGCTGTGAGATTTTTACGTGTGTAGTAGAGGAAAAACAAGATGGCGGCATGTTTTTTTAAACTGCCGAAAAGAGTTGAAATTGACGGATTTTTATACAGAAAAACATCAACACCCTCAAACCAATGTATAAAAAAACAATATTGTGTAAAAATACATTAACAAATACACAATTTAGCATGTCAAATGGTAAAATTCACCTAAAAATTACGTCTTTTTACTTAAAAAACACGACTAAATTTGCGGGTTGATATTAATTTGTTGCCAAACAAAGAAACTCGCGGTTAAAATCAAGCTTACAACACACACTTCGTAGGAGATCACCAGTAAAGAGACTTTTTTATTTAGATAAGTATTTGGAGTAGTAAAACGGCATGTTTTTTTTTCCCAAAACAACCAACTAAGTAATTTAGTTTCACTGCCGAAGGTGTTTCAGTTTCATTTTTGCATGTAATCAAAACCTTTTTCACGACAGCAACGCTAATATAAACAACTGACCCACCTTTTGACTTCATAAAGGTACCTTTTAATCTTTTTTGTTGATCTGCTTCACACATTTTTTTGCCTCTCGAGCAACATTTATACAACATTTCGAAGCTGTTTACCGAACAGCTCAGCGAGAAACTCTGTGTGAATGCATCATTACGCATGGCGGAAGTATTAGTTGCCTATGCCGGAAGTTTGTTGTTTCAAACATTTCGCTGTAATTTTGTCTCTTGTACAGTGCTTGGCTATATAATAAAACAGTTATACCATTCGCTCTCGTTGTATACGAACTAATAGCCAACTCGGCGAAGCGCCTCGTTGGCTATGAGCTCATATACAACTCGAGCTCATGGTATAACTGTTAACTATACACTTAGTATAAATTTACAAGTTTATAATGCAAATCCTCGAATTTCATTGGCTATTGCAGGAGTTTATAATTGGTGATATAAACCTCTGGGATAAACCAATGAAAGTCATTCTTTTAAAAAAATTGACCAATGACAAAATGCGTAGTATAGCACGAACAGTGATCATTAGAGCCAGCGGTTGTTCTGTTAAGCAACAATATGGCGCCGAAATTATAACGGAGTGGGCAAATGAAAGAAGAAATTGGACATTTAGGCGAAGCAATACGTTCTACAGAAAACAAAAACGGCTACAAAATGGTTAGAATGGAAATTATTAATGGTAAGATCGTTAAATTGTTTATCTGTGTTCGTTTAAAACGAAATAACTGCAAACAAAACACATTTCAAAATTACGCTAGCTGTTGACAAGATTTCGTGATGTAAACTATATGCTAAATTGAATGTTTCTTTCAACTTTTTGTCACTTTTACAAAACAAATGAGTGGATATATATTGTTTCAATATTGTACATGAAAATCCATGCTAAATTATGCAAGAAAACTTTTCTTTTCCATCAATTACTGTACGGGCCAAGCAGATGTCCGAAATGACTGTTACTGTTAAAGAATATGTTACGGTCGAGAATTCATTTAACTTTTGTTGGTAAATTTATACTAAAACAATTAGACAACTCGCCCTCGTTTTCTATGAGCGAGGATTGACTATCAGTCGCTCATAGAAAACTCGGGCTCGTTGTCTAATCGTTAAATATATACATATACAGGTATATATAAAATAACTCTGTCAGAGCACTGTTCAGGCAAGAATACTGCAACTACTTGCATATAAGATTTCGTTCAGCTGAAATTATACCTTCATTTGCTTTTAGTAACGTTTTAAGTGATGCATTTGGTTCCTCTGAGAGTACGAATGCAAGTACGGATGCGAAACAACTCGAAAAGCTTGAAATTGCAATGGGACGTATTGCCCGTTTGGAGTTCAAAGTCGCAGAAGGAGAAACGCCATTTGGTGATGTAGAAATAACCACCACACAGCGCCCGGCATTGTTAGGTTGGTCCAAGTCTGAATCTGGATGTTCCACGAAAAAATCCTCCCATCTCTGTGTGATGCTGAAAAAGAGCCATGCCGGAGACAACTGCTGGGAACCACTGCTGAGATGCAGTCGAGGTGAAAGAGAGCTCTTGATGATTCTGTCGGCCTACTACCTGTCTGGATCAGATAACGTTATCCTCGACGAACCGGGACAATCCTTCCACCCTCCACAGCAAGCCCAACTACGACGATTGCTCGAAAGAAATGAAGATGGCAAGGTGTTGTTGGCCATCACCCATTCGTTAGAAATGATCAGTCCACAATGGATACCCAATCTCTATCACATGCATCAGAACGAAGACAGCTACACGGCAAGTTCAGTTACATACACTTCCTCCAATAACGGTGAAATCGAGACAGTTCTTGATTCGGCTACGATGGATATGCTGTTGGGGCCCGAAATGCGTCGAATTTTTTTCTCGTCTGGTGTTATTTTTGTCGAAGGAGTTAACGATCAACGAGTGTTAAAAGCCCTTCGAGAAGTGAAATTGGAAGAGGTAAATGAAAACCAAGGTGCAACGGCGACGCAGTCAAATGTCAATAGATGGGATATCATCCCAATGAATGGCTGTCGAAATTGGGTAAAATCCTACATTGCAGCATCGCGCCTTGGTATTCGGTTTGTAATAGTTTTGGACGGTGACATACTAAAGCTGAACAACAAACAAAACAGACAGATGTCAATTCTCCAAGAAACTCTAGTTGGTCTCGACCAGATAGGTGCACCCCCAACATTGTCAGAATTTAAGAATAAATTAGACCACGGCTACCCATCTGACGTTCGAAATATCTCAAAACAGTACGGCGTATGGATATGGGAGAGCGACCTTGAGGAAACTCTTTTTTGGAAAAAAGAAATCACAGACCAAGTAGAAAGACGTGAAGATATCGTGTCTGAATTGCGCATCTTGCATCTACTGTCTTCAGAACCAACCACACCAGCTGTTCAGACAACTTCTGAATCACTTGAAGGATCATCTCTCAACTCTGTAGTTGAAGAAAGACCAACTCCGTCATCTGGAATCGATGACGTCGATTCTCCTATAAACAAGTACGTGACCAAGGCAGTGACTGTACTTGGAGATTTGAAACAGAAATTGACAGAAACTGAAGAAACTATTAAACGTGAACCCGAAACCGAGATGAGCGACAACTTTAAAAACCTGGGAAATACAATCAACAACAAGCTGATCCAGTTATCGTGGAAGCACGACAATGCAAAAGGTAGCAAGACCAAGCGAGACAAGTGGAGAAACGTAGCTTATCAGTTACACGAGGGAAAGTGGAAGCTCGTCAGCTGGGAAACAGTCAAGAAGATTGTTGAGCTGGCGATCAAATCTCCAGATCATCCTTTCAACGAGCTGTGGAAATTTCTAACAGGAAATGGCGGTTCTGTAACTCGGGATATTCCATGAGACGGAGGTGAAGCGACGGAAGATTTCAGCTAAACATTCAGTAACGTTGGTCCAATGCATGGACTAATAAATTATTAGACACTTCTGAATGTTAATTAAATATTTTACCATTTTACCAACACCGCGGAAAAATGTCTGCGCATCCGTTAGTTTTTGGTAGTTAATCATGAAATCACAATGGCGGGAATTGGTTGTCACTTTTCAAAACTAACTTGACCTGATAACATCTCTAAGGCGAGCGAGGGAAATGTGATGATTTAAAATATCAGTCAAATAATCGCAAATAAATGAAGAGAAGTTTTGGAACCGAAGAAAAATTTGTTTAAACCTCAACGTCCTTTTGTCGCCATACGGCTAACAATACGATAAAAGCAGAATATTTTCTTCGTTATCTTTTTTTTGCGTAAAATAATTTTCTTTGCGTTAATTTCAAATTTTTCGCCATATTGAATTTATAATGAGCTAGTATTATTCACTTGAGCTAACAAGCGCATGCGTAGACATTTTTCCGCGGTGTTCATTTTACCCATCGTATTAGTCTTAAACATAAAAAACGTAACGTGACATACATCTTCATTTTTCTGTATTAAATGACTGTGTTGTAAGACCTATATATATATATATATATATATATATTTATTATATGGAGAAGAGTATTTTACTAGCAACTAAAACACTCGTAGAATCCATATTTCACTACATCCGGGAACCGAGTGGCGTATTTCTCGTATGTAACGCTCGCGAGTGACATATCGACAAGTCAAAATTTTCGCCTTTTGCCGTAAGTTTCGAATCAAGTAAATTTGAGCCAGTAACTTCTGCAAAAACTAACCGCTTGACCTAAAACTTTTAGAAAATACAAATGAAAAATACAACAACTTATTCGAATATGTCAGTTATGTGAGAAACTGAATTAAGAGAAGTTACGGCAAAAGGCGTAAACTTTGACTTGCCGATATGTCACTCGCGAGCGTGAAACGTTTTCCCTGTTTTTGGTATTTTGATCGCAGTAGCACTTTAAGTACTATATATCTAGGATGAATCGTCAGGAATGTATGACGCTATATTTGTATAGTCTTTAAATTAAGATACAAAACGGACATGATGAAACATTCAAGCGTTGCTAGGTTAAGATAACACTGCTTTGTAGCTTTCAAGACTGTTTTTTTATCAAAAGGAGAAGTGCATGGAGAACTATGAAGTTGTAACTTTGATTTTCAAATTTTCATTTAGACCCCGTTTACACGATGCCGGTACAATTTGAAAACGGAACAAAATCATGCCGTTTAGGCCTTGCGTTTACACGATATAGGCACAAAAATGACATGAAAACGGCACAAAATGAAGACGGGTTCCTTGACGGCATGAAATGAAAACGCAACACTAACCGGTATCGTGTAAACGCCCGTGCCGTAACAGTTTGATGACGGTAATCACGATATATACGACCACAGTATTCGGGTCAGCAGTATTCACAAAGTCTTCTCAATTCTCATTGGAAGAGAATAGTCACATGCTAATCCGTCATTATATTATACCGGCACCGTGTAAACGCAAGACTTTTTGGCATGCATTTACACACCGGCATGATTTTGTTCCGTTTTCAAATTGTACCGGCATCGTGTAAACGGGGTCTAAGTTGATTCTTATGTATTGTAATTTTTCTTTTTTATAACTAATTAAGTTTGGTTTTCAAATTTTCACTAAGTTGATTCTTAATTGTATTGTAATTTGCCTTTTTAGTATACTATAACTAATTAAGTTTGGTTTTCAAATTTTCACCAAATGTAATTTCAGTAAATGTAAACAGCTAGTTTGTTATAACAAGTCAAGAAATGAGATTTTGTGTGTTCATTCTGTTACTTTTGTGTAATAGTATAGTAACTTGAAAAATATATGCATTTTCATCATTTGATAGTTTGCATGGTAAGTAATTGGAGCGTGACTGTACAAACGCGTGGTCAGAGTGCTTATGAAACAAAAACTGAGTTTGTCTTATTTGAAAGAACACTTAAAATAGAAAAAAATAACATCTTTTGCACTTTTTTGTTGGCACCTAAGCGTGTACACCGCCCGTCAAAACATGTTCTAAATTTAAGCCAAAGTTAACCGTTTTGAAATCAACACCGTGGGATTGGCGAGACGTGATTGGCTAAGGGCACATTCATGTGACAATAATGTATTGGTTTGAATGTATCGAATGAAAACCTGATACGTTTCCAAGGTAAATATTTAACTTTGACGTTGACATAAAACATGTTTTGACGGGCGGTGTACACGCTTAGGTGCCAACGACTGTATTCTGATATGCAAATTGAACATGTTCATGTCACCCGTGCGTCGTGACTTATCGGGGAAGCTTATGTATTGTTGCTATTATCAAACCAAATTTAATTCAGAGGAAGCAGGTGGGTGTGTTTCTCCCACACAGCAGAATTTTCAAGTGATTATATTTGATAATAGCAAAGATATATAACCGTATACGATAAGTCATTATGCATATGTGACGTCAAAGTGTTCAATTTGCATATCAAACAAACTGAAATATATCTAAAACTAATCTTATTTATACTTGATAGCTTTACAGTGTGTACTGATAAAAAAACCCTGAACCCTTAGAAAACAACCTATTGTAGTAGTTTGAAAGCCCTAAGCACTTCGCTGAACCTACAGATGCGTAAAAAACACGGTCTTATACACCTGGGAAATTAAGATAACTTGAAGTGTATGCATGGTGAAAGTATTTAAAAGCTTTTTCGCTTCGTTTAACTTATGTGCTGATTAATTTATAACGCAGCGCTTTTAGGGCTTTCAAACTACTACAATAGGTTGTTTTCTAAGGGTTCATTTTTTTTTTATACACACTGTATATCAGTTAATAGCTAACTGTTCTCCCTAGAGGTCCAGTAAGGGCCATCCCTCATTGGTCCAGTGTGTTTCTACAGGAGGAAACCGGAATACCCGGAGGAAACCTGCGATGTTTGGTAGAGTCAAACTGGAAGCACTCTTCTCACATGCGGCCAAGGTGAAATTTTAATCAGATAACTGGTGAGAGCAGGAATTCAACCCGGGTCGCAGAGGTGAAAGGCACGTGCACTAACCACTGTGCCACCAACACCCCAAGAACGAAGCAAGAAAATAAAAACTGCAAAAGATGTTATCCTGTCATTTTAAGTGCTCTTTGAAAAAGACAAACCAACCACTTTTAAGCGGACACTTCTCTTAAGCGGACACCTAGGCGAGGTCCTGGCCATATCTTTAATAACAGCGGACTCCTCTCTAGTGAGCAAATTAACCTTATTAACCTCTCTTAAGCCGACAAATCCATATAGAAATTAACGTTTTATTTAATAACAGTAAGAATCAAAACTTAAGATAAACAGAGAGAGACCAACACTTTGAATTGAATACATTGCAGGTAATCTACATCGCATCACAACACAACACAACACAACACAACACAACACAACACATCACAACACAACACAACACAACACAACACAACACAACACAACACAACACAACACAACACATCACATCACATCACAACACAACACAACACATCACATGATTCACATCACATCACATCACAACACAACACAACACAACACAACACAACACAACACATCACACCACACCACACCACACAACAACACACCACAACACAACACAACACAACACAACACAACACAACACAACACAACAAATCACATCACATCAGTGCAATAGTCGGGAATCTATCTAGACGATTTCGGTGTTTACGAGACGCTGTTATTCAGTATAACGTTGTTTGCAGAAGGTAAACGACTGAATATCGGTATGCATTGTGTCTTTGTATGGCAACAGTATGTTTGATAACCTACTAATGCACATAGTTACAGTCTTCTCGTATTTCAGATATCAAAAAATAGAAACGTGTCACGGCGTGAAGAAAAGCGAAAGACAGATCAGAGAAATGTGTACACTTACAGTATATTAGATGCATTATTTCAAAACATGACTACAGATAACGCGAAATTCTAGTTTAGTTATGTAGAGATTATACAGACATGATTGTTTTCTACGAAAGCTGTGAAATGGTTCCTAATGTGTTTAACTAAGGTATCAGATTTCTAGACAAAGTGCCAGATGGTAATGATGTCAATTTGTATATGAGCTGATGATGGAGAGCGCTTTCAGGATGCAGAATTAGATATGTCAGTGTGTTTCTGAGCATGTATCTGGGACATTTATTATATTACTGTTGCCAGATTGAAGAACAGAACATGAAACGGATGTACGTTTTACATATTGTGATCCCCTTAATCCTTGTATTTGAGGTGAGAAATATATATAGAATGAGTATATATAATTATAATATAGTTTCCACTCTCAGTTCTTGCTGTACAAGCTGTTGGAAGTTGCTAATACTCAGAAAAACTCTGGGCTCTGCTGGGACTCGTACCCCTAGCCTTCCGAATGCCATAGCCAGACGTAACTCTTTCCTGTCCGAATTTTATTCTGGCTAACGCGTCGCCAGACGATTTTATTCACCTATGGGGAAGCCCTCGGACAGGAATGAGTTATAAACTATCTCTCTAACTCTTTCCTGTCCGAATTGGTCTTTAGTATTTTATTCTGGCTAAAGCCAGACGATTTTATTCAGCACAGGGAGAGGACAGCAGGTCCAGGCCTCAAAGTGTTAAAACCTATACATGTATCTCTTTATAAAGCCCTAATCAAACGAGTCATCGGGCTTCAAAGTGTTAAGCCCTAATCAAACGAGAAAGCAAGTCATCGCATTAGTCATCGCAAGTTGGCAGTCATGCTATCTCAGCCAGCCGCTCTGAATATAGTTTCCCGAAAATATCATGTACCGTGACAAAGTTAAAACTTGTTTAAAACACTCATGAAACCTTTATTTTGTTAATTTGGGTGTTCGAACGGCAGCCACAGACATTTGTGACTGCCAACTTGCGATGACTTGCGTTCTCGTTTGATTAGGGCTGAAAGCCTGGTTCACACTTGGAAACAAGCATAAACATAAGCATATGGATAAGTGCAAGAATATCAAGTGAGAACCGACGTGGAATAAGCACATCAAGCACAAGAAAAACAAACATTTTCCTTCTCTTGTGCTTGACTGTGCTTACTTCACTAGAAATAAGAATAAACACAAGATTGGTTTTTGACCAATGGGAGAGAATATAGCTGAATAAACTATCTCTCTAACTCTTTCCTGTCCGAATTGGTCTTTAGTATTATTCATTTCTAGGAAAGCCCTCGGACAGGATTCACAGGAATGAGTTAAAGAAAGTTTTGGACTGAGTCAACTGTGACTCTAGAATCTTTCATATATACACGAGAATGTCCAGATGTAATTTTTATTCTAAATTATAAGCTACGACCAAGGTTCTCCAAGAAGTCTAGAGCACGAAAATGAGAAGCTGTATTTCTTTAGTTTAACCCATTCGGGCCTGAGCCGGCCAAAACCAGCCCCTTAATTGTTTTACTCTGTTTAACGCCAGACGATTTTACTCGTCAAAGGAAGAACCTTCAGACATCCTGGGCAGAACTGGGTTAAGAAAAACGTGTCGCAATATACATATTAGCATAAAGGCCGATGTAGTGAGGCAATTAAAGTGTTTATGAAACGGAATTTTCAGTTCGTTTTTTATTGGCGATTCTGGAGCAGATTTTCGCGCTGAACATCGTGAGCTAATTTGTTTTTTTGCGTAGTGTACTAGAAAGCATATATATTTTTTCCTTGAAAATGTCGATTTTTGACAAGCGGACTGTCCGCCTCACTGGTTAGAGTCGCATATCTTGCGCTATAACGATGGCAACGCCAAGCATGGCCAGACGAAGTTAATAGTAAAGATAAACCTAAGAAACAGTTACATGTAAGAAACCTAGGGAAATATACAGTAACTTAACTGTTCACATGAACTGTCTACCCAGGCACCCTATTATAGACCGTATAGCAGGCTTATTTTACCAAGCCCATGCATGCAGTTCGCAGTTGAATGTACATTCAGATCGATTTTGCTCTCGGTCGATCTCAAATCGATGTAGCTCACTATACTGTCACTCAGAACGGCCCCTATATCGGCCGGCGAAATTGCTGTGAAACTGACAACAATCATGAAACTTTGTCGTAACTCTGTATTTCCTCATTTTCCTCCAAGATGTTCCAAAAAATGGATAAAACCGTCTGGCGTTATAATCAGACCCACAGTGAACCAGAGAGGACTACTAAATATACAAATAAACGTGAATTTTAACCCTTTCCGCGTCGGTGGATTTTCGGCCTGTGACGAGTAAAATCGTCCAGAGTGAAAGGGTTTAATTTTTCTGATGGCTCAGAAGCCAGGAATATATCATAGAAGGCAAATTAATAGAATAGCAGCAATTATATATAGTATTGCGGATACAATACAGTCTGTATATATAAACATTACGAGAGTATATGACAGAATATAGATTGTAGAGTGATGCATATACTGTAGGCATATTTATATTACGCTAAAGGTGCCAGCTGGCGACATTTTAGATAACGAAAACACTGCCAAAGATTAAGAACTTTGTCTCGAAACGTCAGTATTTCGTTATCTAAAATCTATATAGGCATTTCCCAACCATGAAAATGTTCTATACTATAAACATTACTAATTCTCCGATGTTGTTAAGTGTCGGTTAATAAAATACATGTTGGAGAGACAAACGTCAAAAGAGAAATTATTAAAGAGACGTGAAAACAGGAGACAGCGAGAAAGTATAGTTTATATATCTGCCTATGCATGTCCCGTTGACTCGAGATACAGTACAGTAAACACCCGCGTGTAAGAACCTAGTGATTTAAGAACCTAGTGATTTAAGAACCTAGTGATTTAAGAACCTGTAGGCAGAAATTTTGGATTTTAATACCCCAAAATATAAGAACCTGTTTAGCCAACCAAAGCCACAAGGTTCTTATATGAAGAGTCACTCTGAATAATGAAACAGTGCTGTAGCCAAAATGTGGGACTATAAAATATAAATTTGCTATATATTTGGCCCTTCCATAAAAATATCATTACAGAAATTACATACATACAGTATAATCTCTCTATAACAAAGTGGTATATATATCTGGTCATATAACAATAGCATTTCCCTTAAAGAAATTTTAAGAACCTATTAAGAACCTATTTTGCCTAAATTGTCAGTAATTACCCCAAAATATAAGAACCTATTTTGCCAGACTTGAAAAAATCTAGGTTCTTACACGCGGGTGTATAAATCTATAAAACGGAAGCTTTATAAGTGATGAAAGGGCAATTAATTAAAATGGACACTCTTTATTCGTGTTGATGACACCTTTTTATAATTAAAATTGGCTGGTCATCCTTTGAAGAAAACCCCAACTTTTAAAACTTAAAAAAGTAATGATATATTTTATTTTTTTATTTTGAAACTTCCATCAACTACTACGAAAATAAATAGAAGCATTCGTAACCATATATATATAAATGCAACGAGCTCATATGAATTATATACCAAAATAACCGAGAAATAAAAGAGAAACGAGACAAGTTTGTGGCAACTGTTGAAAGAGCAACTAGACAAGTTTGGGGCAACATTTGGGCCAGGAAAGCTGTTTAAATCCTAGACTAGAGGCCAGGTCCCAGATAGTATAATGTTTATTGATACTATATTTGACAATGGACATTGAGGTATGCATGTGTCACGTGACAGGATCTATACAGAGTAGTTTATGAAGATGACCGAATAGAACATTCTGGGCAGGTCAGTCAGGCAAAGTCTGACTAGCAACATCTTTTGCAGTTTTTTGTTTCCTTGCTTCGTTGTTGAGATATTTCAGTTTGTTTGATATGCAAGTTAAACATTTTCACGTCACATGTGCATAATGAGTTATCGGAAAAGGTTACATATCGTTGCTATTATCACACCAAATTAATTCGAATGAGGAATATGGGTATGTTTCTCCCACAACACCAAACGTGTAGATTTTCGTGTGATTTTCGTATGTTTGATAATAACAAAGATATATAACCTAGCTTTTCGGATAACTCATTATGCACATGTGACGTCAAAATGTTTAATTTGCATATCAAACAAATTGAAATATCTCAACAACGAAGCAAGGAAACAAAAAAAATGCAAAAGATGTTACTCTGTCATTTTAAGTGTTCTTTCAAATAAGACAGACTTAATTTTCGTGTCCTAGACACTTTTGTATTTAATTTCATATTTAATTCACTAGAACGCCGAGTGTAGCAACAACATTGGACTGTACTTCAACAGTTTGACTCGCATTCGGGGGAACGAAACTTGTGCGCCTTTGGAAAGTGTTTGTAAATACTTTATGAAGATTTGTTTCTCTCTGTCTGAAAACAAGTGCTTTCTTGGAAATTTTACGACATCTTCGTGGCAGATAAGCCCTAGGAATACTACGACTTTCCCTTACTTCAAACCAATTGCCGA
This sequence comes from Paragorgia papillata, assembly GCA_035771165.1. Lineage (NCBI taxonomy): Eukaryota > Metazoa > Cnidaria > Anthozoa > Scleralcyonacea > Coralliidae > Paragorgia > Paragorgia papillata. The sequence goes on along the minus strand of JAWNZC010000025.1, from coordinate 375,282 downwards.
TGCACCACGTCGAAGAATAAATAATCCATACAGACCGGAGTTGAATACATGGAAGAGAGTAAGTAGTGGATTCTTCAGTAATTCTTTGCGAAGTGAGAATTTGCTGAAACTTTCCAGGTCAACTTCGTACCCAGAGCATTTTTAAATCCCTCCACCACGAAAGAAAGGAAAATAGACTGCCAAAATTAAACCGTGTACTTTCTGAAGTCGCTCTTGCCCGTGTTTTGGGGCGAAACAAACTAGTTCTGTTCCTGTTTGACAGGTTTCTGTTGCATGCGTACGGTTTAATCGCTTGTGTGCAGTATAGTCGAAGTGAATACGATTATCTTACGTTAACAGAATAAAATAGTTTGACGTTAGACAGAGTAAGATAGTCTGGCGTTAGACACAGAGTAAAATAGTTTGACGTTAGACAGAGTAAAATATAGTCTGGTGTTAGACAGAGTAAAATAGTTGGGTGTTAGACAGAGTAAAATAGTCTGGTGTTAGACAGAGTGAAATAGTCTGGTGTTAGACAGAGTAAAATAGTCTGGTGTTAGAGTAAAATAGTCTGGTGTTAGACAGAGTGAAATAGTCTGGTGTTAGACAGAGTAAAGTAGTCAGGTGTTAGACAGAGTAAAATAGTCTGGTGTTAGACAGAGTAAGATAGTCTGGTGTTAGACAGAGTAAAATAGTCTGGTGTTAGACAGAGTAAGATAGTCTGGTGTTAGACAGAGTAAGATAGTCTGGTGTTAGACAGAGTAAAATAATAAAGACCGAATTGGAAGGAAGAGTTAAATAGGGTTAAAAGGGATTGGCTTAATGGCGTTGCACTGATGATTACTCTTTCAGCAAGAAGTCAACCTCAATGCAAGCATTTGGAAACAGGCGTCTGCAAACACATCGGTTTTCATCGAGCAACTTTATATCCGAACAAGATTGCCATTTCCTACGAATGATTGGCCAACTGCCCAGAATGGTACTACGATAACAGAGTGTGGAAATACATTCTGCCTCAAGGTGTTGTTTTATACGTGGTGTCCACTTTTGGACTGTATAGGTAAATCCCAAACTTATTTAATAGTTCATGAGATTATCAGCCAATTATTATTACCATAGTTCATTCAATCACTTCATTGTAGTTGGATACCCCAGTAAACCACGCTAATTAACGATTACCGTCATTATAACGTATAATTAATTAATTAATAGTGCGCTATATAATTCAGGTAATTAATTAATGATTAAAAATTAGTGTCTATGAAACGAAAATTAAGTTTGTCTTATTTGAAAGAACACTTAAAATGATAGAATAACATATTTTGCAGTTTTTCGTTTCCTTGCTTCGTTCTTGAGATATTTCAGTTTGTTTGATGTAAATGTCACATGTTGCGACGTCACACGTGCATAATGGATTAATGAGTTATCGAAAAACGTTATATATCTTTGCTATTGTCAAATATAATCACTTGAAAATCTACATGTTTAGTGTTCTGGGTGAAACACACGCACATGCTTCCCTCGAATTATTTTGGTTTCATAATAGCAAAGATATAACTTTTTTCAATAACTCATGCACAAATGTTTAATTTGCATTTCAAACAAACTGAAATATCTCAAGAACGAAGCAAGGAAACGAAAAACTTCAAAAGATGTTACTCTATCATTTTAAGTGTTCTTTCAAATAAGACAAACGTTTCATGTGCACTTTAATATAATTTACTGTCGTGGCAATAGAAGCGTTCCTAAAATGTCGTTACAAAACATTCCTCAAGTTGACCAATTCATTTGAGGAAAAATTGCTAATTTTATATTATATACGTATTGCTAATTTCCTTTTTTCAATTTGATTGGTTTCTGGTTTTTAAACATCCAATAAGAAACAAGATTATTTGCCAAATACCAATCAAATTCAAAACAGTCTGAATTCAAAACAGGAAGTTGTTAACGAATCTTATCAAATGAATTGTTCAACTTGACGAATACATAGCAACCATATTTTATGGAACATTTCTATTGTCACGACAGTAATATAAAAAATATAATAAATTAATATGTTATTTAAAATAATATAATTACGTAACTAATTTAAATATTAAAAAATATTATTAATGATTATTTTAATTAATTAAATATAATGTATTTAATTCCGTAATTAAATTAATTAATTATTAAAAAATATATAAATAATTAATTAAATTAATCAATTACCGCATAAAGAACCTGAGCCATTTAACCACAGGTCAAATTTTTTTACCAGAAAACGTGTCGACTGTGTATCCACATCCAAAGACCTACTCGATGTCCTCGTTCAATTTGTTGCCTTCTAGTCCAAACCCAGTATCAACAAGACCACTTTATACAACCAAACTAGTCCAACGGCAAGAAAACACAACGCAGGAATTAATATTCGTCCCACCTTCGAGAATGAGAACTCAACAATTGTTGAAGAAAACAACAAGAACAACAACACCACCACTAACAACAACAACAACACCAACACCAACAACAACAACCCCAACACCAACAACACAAGACAATCAAGGATGGACGCCGCCGAGTAGAAGCAAATCTTGTGATGTGCTGCTGACGATTTCTCGAAGTTGTATTTATAATGATGGTTCTAACGATCAACATGAGGAGGGTGACTTGAAGAAAACTGTAAGAAGTTGGTGGTTTTTACTGAGTGTTATTCTTGCTGGTTTATTGATGATTGCAGGAATTATTGTGCTTATGGCGAGATACAAAAAGAAACGGTAGGTACAAGAAAAACGTCAAATAAACTAATCATGTAACCGACCGAATGGCCGCCTCAATCGATTGGGACAGATCAATCAATCAATCAATCAATAAATCAATCAATCAATTAATCGATCAATCAATCAATCGATCGATCGATCGATCAATCAATCCATCAATCGATCGATCAATCAATCAATCAATCAATCAATCAATCAATCAATCAATCAATCAATCAATCAATCCATCAATCGATCGATCCATCAAACAAACAATCAAACAATTAATCAATCGGCCAACCATAAACTTACCGAACATGAAAAACAACCAACCAACCACGAAACCATCTAACCATGTAACCAACCAACCAATCAGCCAACCAAACATGCAACCAACCAACCAACCAAACATGCAACTATGCAACCATGTAACCAACAAACCATGCATAAAACGAACCACCCATGCAACCAACCAACCATCAACCAACCAACTAACCATGAAACCAACCAATTATGCAACCAATTAAATAAACAACAAACCATCAACCATCAACCAACCAACCACGCAATCAACCAACAAACCTACCAATCAACTATACAACCAACCAATCAATCAATCAGACCAACCAACCAACAATTTTCAACCAAGATGTTCAATTTTTCATTTACAGTCAATCCAACCAAATCAACATAATAATGGAACCAAAGAACAAAAAAGATGGAAACGAAGAAGAGAATCTTTCATCGTAGACAAATGTTAATACTACAATAAACATGACATCCATGTAGAAGACATTGGCAACGAAACACTAAAAGACGTCCTCAGAACAAAACACTCAAAAAAATGTCACTCGTGCCGTCCTCTGTGCGGTCTTCTTGTTAAAATGTGCTGTTAATTTATGTAATCACGAGTCTTGGGTTAGAAGTTACTTTTTATATTTATTTTTTAACGTTTTTCATATTAATTTTGTATGTTTGGGATCGCGTAATGTAGCCACAAGCTCTGTGGGACTTCCCTGCCATTTTTGGCAAAGCTTGTATCTCCATACCTACAATCTTGGACCTGTTGAGAAAACATCATCAACATTATCGCAATCGCAGATTTAATGTTTTTATGTTTAGTTAGGAACTTTTCTCGTGTTCTTACTTCCTCCCCCGCCCCGCCCCCCTCGATCAATGTTGTTCAAAAAAGTAGGCAAATTTTTCCGGAGGGTTGTGGTTAGGGTTAGAGTTTCCGGGGGGGCGTGATTACCGGGGGGTGGTATGTGGGTGAGGATTCGTTTTAAAAGGTTGTCCAATCAGATGGTGGTTTTAATGTTGGTTAAGCTTCATAATTTGAAGGTAATGATAGCTCAATTTTGTGGTGAAATTTCTCATTGTCCAAGATTGGACTCATGCATACATACATACGTTGTGATATATTCTAAGAGTAGAACTGATCTACATAGTCAAAATTGAGTTGGTATAGCGCAGCTGCTTAATGGTTAGGAGCGTGCAACAAATTTGATCTCTGTCTGGGGCTCAGAAACATTTTCTGAGTAGTTGAGCTTGACGAACGCCTACCAAACGCCTGTTACATATACTTACATCACACCAAGCTTTCGCTCTAATTTTATCCCTCCAGTCCCTTATAGTTCCGCAATCCCTTGCTGTCCCTTCGTGCTCAGCCAAAACATTGAAAAGCTGCCGTTTGGGAAGACACAATAGTGTTGCCTGCGGATGAGGCTAACACCAAGCTCGCAAACGTACCACACGCACTTCATGGATACGTACAGCTCAATATATCACCTCAACACATCTCAAATGCAAACGCTACAGCTGATAGCCTTATAGGAGCACGCAACTATGAATTTGCACCCTAGTAATTTTCCATCCGAGCCTCAGTAGCTCAATGGTTAGAGCGTCTAACCAGTCATTAGAAGGCTGCATGTTCGAAGCGTGTCTGGAACGGTACCGCTCTGCAAGCAGACATGACTATGAATTTTCAACCTTAGCTCCACGTGTGAGATTCAGTAGCTCAATGGTTAGAGCCTAACCACTCCAGTCATTAGAAGGCTGCAGGTTCCAAGCGTGTTTGGAACGCTACCGTTCTGCAAGCATACATCACATGACTATGAATTCGGAATCTTAGCGAGCCTCAGTTGCTCAATGGTTAGAGCCTAACTATAGTCATTAGAAGGCTCGAACCGTGTCGGCATGGATTTGCATGGAACGCTAACGCTCTGGAAGCAAACATGACTATGAATTTGCAACCTTAGCTGTCCATCCGAGCCTCAGGTAGCTCAATGGTTAGAGCCTTACCAATCATTGGAAGGCTGCAGGTTCGAAGCGTGTCTGCATGAATGGAACGCTATTAACGCTCTGGAAGCAAACATGACTATGAATTTGCAACCTTAATTGGCTCTCCATGTAGCCTCAGTAGCTCAATGGTTACAGCCTTACCAATCATTGGAACGCTACCGCTCGGGAAGCAAATAGGACTATGAATTTGCAACCATAGCGCTCCATGTGAGCCTCAGTAGCTCAATGGTTAGAGGTTGAAGATTCAGAAACATTTTCCGAGTATTGATTACGAACGTCTACCAACGTCTGTTGTTGAAAGTGGCAAAGGAGTCTTTTCTTTTCAGTTTATACCTGAAAGGAGTATCAACCTTTCCATCCCTGTTTGTGCTCTTGCATATACTGTAAGCCAGGACGCACCCGACTGCATGTACTTAATCGAGATGAAAGTATAAATAGGTATAATACAGGTTGAAACTGGACACTCTGTCTATATGACAGTACAGAATACAGTCAATCCGAGGTCAAGCATTTAGCTGGATACTTCGTGAACATCAAGGGTATCATATACACGTACATATTTACCAATCATTACAAAATCGTATTTCATTTTATGCAGGGTTATCAACATGCCTTGTAATATATTTACTTAGTTTCACTTTACAAACGAACATCAAGCAATGGACAACATCGGCATGTGATACGACAACAGCGAGCCGAGAAGAATGTGGGATGTATTGAGACAATGCACTAATGTGTTTACCAGATGGATCTTGTCAAATAAACGAAAAACAACGATGCGCAACAGTGAGTAAACCGCCGAAGAAAACAAGGCTCATTTTCCTATCGCGACGGTCCATGTAGCCGGTCAAGGTAGCCGGTCCAAAAGAGAAATTTAATATGCCAAGCAATCCCAAGAAGACTTAACACGCCAGAGCAGAGCTTGTATGGGATGGAACGTGAATTCTATGCGGTCTTTTGGAGCGCCGTAATGTTGGCAGTAAGTAAATTAATGCTTTTAACTGGAAATTGTACATTTTGTCCTTACCTATATATTTTACTCTGGCTAACGCCAGACGATTTTTACTCGTCAGAAACTAGCTTGTTATGGGGTTCACATTTAAAAAAAACGACCCACAGACATAAGTCACATGATGTAATCACCTGACCAAGACAGCAACCGAGAAGGACTGTATTGTATTTGGGAGTCAGTATATTTGAGAGGTCAGAGCCAGAGCCAAGCGATTTGTTTCTTTCGACTTGCGCAATTGCCTTATCATACGTCAGCATATATCTAATCTCTCAGTGTGAAAAAGTAGGGTGCTGCGTAGGCAGTGTTTTAAATAGAGCAAAGTGAAAAGGTGGTAAACTGCCGAGAACAGTTTTCATATACTGATGTTTCGAGCGGAGTTCTGCATCAGATTTAAATGTGGTTTCTGTATGTAATCTCCCAGCAAGGTAATAAGTTCGTTACTGTTAGTATAAACAGCATTCCGCCTTAGAGAGATTAGAAGAAGGAGGAAAAAAGGGTTAATTGGATTAATGTTCGATGTACTTACACAGTACAAGTTATTATATATGGCTTACTTTATTAAAGACCCTTTTTCTCGGAGTTTCGGTATTTTGTTATATAACGATATTTATGAAGGATAGGTTTTATATTACATTCATGCAGTCTTTGATTGTGTTAATTAGTATTATATATATATTCCTTCTCTTATCAATGACACTCGAATTTATGAAAACGTTTTCCTTTCTGCACAAAGCCGTAAGCAGCATCTGCAGCTCAGTGGTCATAGCGCTCATGAATCACAGGGTTGCGGGTTCGATTCCTATAGTCCGAAGGCTTTCATGTTACATTTCCGCAACTCGGCAACTAGTCCTGGTTTGGTTTTAAAGTCAATGCATATATTCTCGTATTTTTCCTTCACCGAACTGAATCATTTTCCAAACTTGGCAGCACACGTCCCCATGGCCTTATTAACGAACGTTTTTCTTTTATTTAATATCCTGCAAGTGTTTCTTTACTTTCTTCGGTTAGCCGTAAGGTTTACTTATAGGGAAACATGAAGTAAATATGAAATATCTCAATATAATCACGAGATTTTCTATTCATTAACTAAACAAGTATTACAGAGAAATATATAGTGAAATAAAAGTAGCGTGCTGCGCAGGCAGTGTTGAAACAACAATCGAAATATAGTAAGGTTAGATATACTGCCGAAACACAGAACGTAGGAGTCTAGGTTTCGAGCGAAGGCCGGCCTTCGTTTCTCTCTGACGAAGGGCCTTCGCTCGAAACGTTAGACTATATACTATACTATACTACAGTGTGTATAAAAAACCCCGGAACCCTTAGAAAATGAATTAGTATTACTTTAAAACAACCTATTGTAGTAGTTTGAAAGCCCTAAAAGCGCTGCGTTATAAATATTAATCAGCACATAAATTAAACAGGAAGAGAAAAAGCTTTTAAATACTTTCACCATGCATACACTTCAAGTTATCTTAATTTCCCAGGTGTATAAGACCGTGTTTTTTACGCATATGTGGCTCAGAGGTGTTTAGGGCTTTCAAACTACTACAATAGGTTGTTTGAACAGAATACTAATTCATTTTCTAAGGGGGTTCCGTTTTTTTTTATACACACTGTATATTTCGATTGTTGTTACAGAGAAATAAGTAGGAGTTACATGTGAGTGAGGTTATACAATAACCAACGATTATATAGTAGGTTGCAACTTGTAGGTTCGAAGCCTGTCTGGGGTCAGAAATCTTTTCTGAGTAATTGAGCTTGACGAACGTCGACCAAACGTCTGTTACATGACACCATGCTCGCAAACGTACCAAATGCTACATGTATACGTAGAACTTATCATATCACTTTAACTACATCTCGTATGCAAACCCTATATCCCGCTTAGGAGCACACATGACTATGAATTTACAACCTTAGCTCTCCATCTGAGCCTCAGTAGCTCAATGGTTATAAGAGCGTCTAACCAGACTGATTAGAAGGTTGCAGGTTCAAACCGTATCTAGAGCTCAGAAATCTTTCAGTCTGAGTAAATGAGCTTGACGAACGGCTACCAAACGTCTGTCAACATGCAACCATATAGGTAAACAGGCGCTGTAGAAAATTAGTGTAAGGTGATTAGCAAAATATTACTTATAACTATATCCACTCCTTCTGGCGGCCGATTACCCCATGATATATACAGAACTCACATTCACTATGCTCTCGGCAACAGCCTCCATAAATCAGTGGTCGCAACCCCCCCTGGGGGTACTTTCGTATATAAGGGATACGGGTATCTGCCGCCCTATAGGGTATGGTTTTCGAGCTCCGGGGTCGGAGATAGGGTAGACAAAAAACTGTCCATTTTGGTCTGGAATAGGGTGCATATTTTGGTCTGAGATAGGGTATGGATGCCGATGTGACACCAGTGCTGGGATAGGGTGTTGATTTTTTTTAGTTTAGGTCTGGGATAGGGCATGAAAAATCGCCTTTTAATGTCTGTGATGGGTCAGGATTTCGAGATTACGGCGGCACACCCCTACCCAAAAATTGCCAGAGTACACCCCCCGGGTCGTAACCTGCAGTATCGTAGGGTTGCAGTTTCTATATTCCAGCCAGAAGGTCTTGAAGTTGCATTTTTGCAAGTGGTTAGATATACTGCCGAAACAGAGAACGTAGGAATCTAACGTTTCTCTCTGACGAAGGGCCTTCGCTCGAAACGTTAGACTCCTACGTTTTCTGTTTCGGCAGTATATCTAACTTTACTATATTTCGATTGTTGTTTCTACACTGCCTACGCAGCACACTACTTTTATTTCACTATATATATACTGATATATATTCTCCTTTGCACTTTGTATAGACGGGCGTTTTAAAATCAATAGCTGAACCTGGTGGCTCGATACTCATGCGGTTCAACTCACTGCAGAATGCTGAGAATAAGAACTATGAAGGTAAATGCTGTGATGGCACTTCACGTGGCTGTCAACCGTGCGAATATAAGTTCGAGATATGGGTAACATGTGATGGCAAGAGAAACGACACGGGTTGTTTTCATGGCTACAGTGAAACAGGAATCTTTCCAAGGACTTCACGTATTATCTTCAATGAGACATTAGGAAATGGGCTACAGAATCCTTTGGTGTATAACTACAGTTTATTTCGGGTAAATTGTAGATATATGGTGATCTTGTTATTAATTATGTGTTTGCCTGAAGATGTTTGACGAACTAGATCATTTACTGGCCAACTTTCACCACCATCATCATCACTACTACTACCATCATCACCACCACCACCACCACCACCACCACCATCATCATCATCATCATCATCATCACACCAACAAAATCATAAACATCACCACCAATACTATAATTATCACCACCTCCACTACCACTTATACCACCATCTTCCTCATTGTCATCATCATCATTATCTTCATTATCGTCAGCGTCGTCGTCAGCATCGTCATCATCATCATCATCGTGAATTGTCATCATCATCACCACCACCACCACCACCACCACCACCATCATCATCATCATCATCATCATCACACCAACAAAATCATAAACATCACCACCAATACTATAATTATCACCACCTCCACTACCACTTATACCACCATCACCATCTTCCTCATTGTCATCATCATCATTATCTTCATTATCGTCAGCGTCGTCGTCAGCATCGTCATCATCATCATCATCGTGAATTGTCATCATCATCATCGTGCATTGTCGTCATCATCTTCACCATCATATCATATCATCACCATCATATCATCACCATCACATCATCATAATCATTATTATCATCATCATCATCATCATCTTCACCATCATATCATATCATGATGATCATCACCACCATCTTATCATCACCATCATATCATCATAATCATTATTATCACCACCATATCATCATCATCATCATCATTGTCACCATCATATCACCATCACCACCATATCACCATGATCATCATCTTTACCATATCATATCATCACCACAATCATATCATCACCATCATATCATCATCATCACCATCATATCATCATGATCATCATCTTCACCATCATATCACCATCACCACCATATCACCATGATCATCATCTTCACCATATCATATCATCACCACAATCATATCATCACCATCATATCATCATCATCACCATCATATCATAATGATCATCATCTTCACCATCATATCATCATCACCACCAACATATCATCACTTGTCTATCTATGTACTTTCATTAACTATGGTACTTTAGATTTTCCCCAAACTTTCTCAAGCTTCAGCTTGAAGAGGGGCGCCTCAGACGAGCATCTTACTATTGCTTTAATTTAAATAACAATTCTTTATTGAATCTATGCTTTTCCTTGTATTGTGTCATACTAATCCGAGAGTTTAAAAAAACTAGAGTGCTGCAGGCAGTGTTTTTGATAGAGCAAAGTGAAAATGTGGTAAACTGCCGAGGAAAATTGACGTTTCGAGCGGAGCCCTTCATCAGAGTGAAATGGTGAAATTTTGCTCTGATGCAGAGTTGGAAAAAGTATTCAACCTTCCTCCGGATGGGTTTTTAAGTTTAGATAACCTTCCTGAAAATATACAGCGAGAACTTTGTGTTTTGCAACGTTCATAAATACTGTGTGACTTTTACAGTACCTTGGTTTTCTAGGTTTTCCTAGGTAAGCGTTGGCATACTACAATAGCTACTAATAACTGACCGCTGCTGACTGATAGCCTGCCAACTACTCTCGACTGCTGCGAAGATACAGACATCACAGCAGACATCAGCGTACATGTCTCACACATGTAACTGCTGCCACTGCCAGTGCTGCATAATTGTTGGTTAGCCAATGTTTTGCTGCAAATTGCATTTCTTCTCGACACCTTGCTTGATCAATTGTAACTTTCTCAGATTACCGAATGTGTTGTTTCACGTGTTTTCACTTTAAACCTTCCTCACTAAAGTAAACCTTCCTCCGGGTGGTACCCGCACACCCGCAGCTTTTTTCCAACTCTGCTCTGATGAAGGGCTCCGCTCGAAACTTCAGTTTTCCGTTACCAAAAACCTCGGCAGTTCAAAAATTTTCACTTTGTTCTATAGTCATACAACCTTTTTTCCGCTTAGGGTACATTTGGATTCCAAGTTCTTGCCACAGACCGATATGGATTCAAAATAAACGGCTACATGTACAAAACACCTCTTTACCCCAAAATTTACTCCAAGAAAAAGTGGATAAATCTTATTCAAACAGCTCAAGGACTCTCGGGTTCGGCTTTGAATCTAAACTACAGTATTTACTGCAATCCACATTATTACGGCCCATCTTGTGCGGTAGGCTGTCCACCGGGAAACAACTACAGGTGTGACCCAAACACAGGAAACAAACTGTGTAGTGGAGGATGGCTGGGACCGAACTGTGACTGCCGTATGAGTTCTAAAAATACTTGCGACGCAACAGGTAAAATAATAATAATAATAATAATAATAATAATAATAATAATAATAATAATAATAATAATAATAATAATAATAATAATAATAATAATAATAATAATAATAGACGTTTGTTGGACGTTCGTCAAGCTCAATTACTCAGAAAAGATTTCTGAGCCCCAAACCAGTGAACTCTATATAAGGACTGGAACGATACCTACAAACCAAATTTTGAAGCCGTCATGGAGGCTGACATGCAGGGCGGCCCCAGTCCTCTTTATATGCAAGAAAATCTTTATTTTTTAAGTTATATTTTGTTATGAACCAATTACAAAGAAATGCAAACATGCTACAGTAATATATACTTCTTCTAAAGGCTTTTAGCAGCAAAAACGTAGCTTGAATATTTGACAAAAAACACATTTTGAGTCCGAAACCGCGCGGATCTCTTGATTTTTTGTAGGGCAGCTCCAAGTGTTGAGTCAGTTGAGGTATCAAAAGTCCAGAAAAAAGTCTATAAACTATCTTGAATCAAATAAAGATAGCATTAATCAGGGCTAAGGCCTACTGAAATCTAGCGGCTATAATCTGTCGAGCATATGGATGCTGACATGATCAATAAAAACCATAATTATTAAATTTTCTGAACAGTCAACAAATCGAACAAAACACAGAAATACGAACCGACAGTGTTTTAAAGGCATCAAAGATCAAAAATATATGTAGTCTTACAATGATTCAAAAGGTATGAGGAGACTATTCATAAGAGCAAAGGCACAGCTTGACAGGGTTGCAAAAAATAAAGACGAATAAATACTAAATATAACCTGAATTTTCGTCAGGAGTTTCCATCAATCCAAGCAAAATTTTGCTTTCGTTTGACAATATATTTCCTGCTTCAATCTATTTTTGCCAGCAAACATACCTCAGACAGAAAGGACAATGATTCTAATACATACTGACTTCGTTATATCAATTCAAATGAAGTTCAACTACAAAAAAATAAAAAATTCTCGCTGGGCCATTGTTCTGTTTTCTACCGCTCCTTGGACGTTGGTCAGACGTTCATGTGTTGCCCCCAGCAGCCGGAAGTTTGGCTTCATCCAATCCGTAGGGCCGACCTTATGGAGGTATCGTTCCAGTCTTTATATAGAGTTCACTGCCCCAAACAGGGTTCCAGACAATTGAGCTTGATGAACGTCCACCAAACGTCTGTTACATTACACCAAGCTTGCAAACGTACCACATGCACTACATGTATACATACAACTTATCGTATCATATCATATTTAACTATATCTCATATGCAAACGCAGAGGCACATATGACAGGGGCACATATGACTATGAATTTGCAACCTTAGCTTTCCATCTGAGCCTCAGTTTCAATGGTTTAGAGCCTCAGTTCAATGGTTAGAGCGTCTAACCAGTGGCGGACACTTGACGAAATATTCGGGGGGCGAGTGCCGAAGGCACGAGCCTTGTAAGGGGGTGCGGGGGCATGCCCCCGCGGAAAAATTTTAAAATTTGGATCTCTGAAATGGCATTTGCAGCATTCTGAGAACACATTTTGTAAAAAATTTTAGGTTTTCAAAACACTATTTTAATGGTGCATTTTGTTATAAATCACATGCTAAGCATAAAAAAACAACATTTCAGAGAAAATATTTTGCGAAGCAAAATTCAAATGACAATGGAAAAATGCGAAGCATCAAGCATGTTGTAACTTGTAAGAAATTTCTTTATCCAAACTTACTTCATAACACTTATTTTGTGGGATTAGAATACTTTCGCTTGTTTTTATTAAAACACGCCATTTTGCTGCTGTTGTTATTGTAATAACTAATGAGTAGTGCTTCCACTTCTTGAAATGAAAACTTTCTTGTGCTTCCACTTTTCAAACACCCCCCCCCCCCCACCCCCCTTAGTGTCCGCCACTGCGTCTAACCGGTCATTATAGAAGGTTACAGGTTCAACCCTGTCTGGGGCAAAGGAATCTTTTCTGAGTAATTGAGCTTGACGAACGTCCACCAAACGTCTGTTGCATTACACCAAGCTCGCAAACGTACCACATGCACTACATGTATACATACAACTTATCATAATAATACTAACAAGAGGCACTCAGAGACTGCATATACCTCAGGGAAAGGAAGCACCGCTAACGAGGCTACCCTACCAGACCTACGCATGTATGAATAAAATGCTTGATTTGGTTCGTACCTCCAAAAAACGATTGCATAACCCTTGGTCCACGACCGCTCTATTCTATAAACAAATAGAACTGTCATATCATGTCCATTGTTATTTGGCAATTCAGCCAAACATTTCCTTAAAAGAGTTTGGTACGGCAATTATTTGGGTTGTACAAAACTACTACTAGTAATTAAGAATTCATATTATTAATATTATTGTGTTATATCACGGGTTAAACCTCTCTTCATTTTGTAAAGGTAAAAAGATATGCTACATGCCGTGGTATGGCGACAACTGCGATGTAAGATGCGAAGGCAAGGATGATGCAATAAGCGGCTACACTTGTGACGCGGACACAGGGGACAAGATATGCCTGGCAGGTTGGTATGGCAACGAATGCGACAAGACAACACCAGTGGTAGGAAATGTGTCCATAGGGGCGTCTAACGATACCTTAGACACACACATCCCGAATATCAACACTTTTACGTCTACTCCAACTAGGGAAATATTGCCTAGTTTTATCGTTCCTATGTCACCAGAACAGACGAGAATACATCATGGACGACCTACATCGGAGCCTTTCTCTCACGCACTGATCACGTGGATAGCAACCAACATACCACTTCACAAAACCAGTAGAACCATTTGGGCAACCGCGAAGGCACATCCAGTGAACACTCGTCCCGTCTCGACAAGCAATTCACTTTTCACCCCCTTAGTCAAAACCTCGATTACGCGAGCGATTGGTAGAACAGTAAAGCATGGGGATCGCACAGAAGAACTTCGAAGTCAACCATTAACCGTCGAGACGACCGTTATTGTAGAAAATCCCACATCACTGGGTAGTAAACTTAATAGTGTTACTGAAAGGTCCTTCGAAAACCCCACTGATAAAACTGTGACGAATAAGGACCACACAGAGGAACTTCAAAGTCCACCATTAACCGTCGAGACCACTGTGACGGTAGCAAATCCTACACATCGAGAGAGTAAACCTAATACTGTTAGGGGAGGGTCGTTCGAGGGCCCCGCTGGTGAAACAGTGAAGAATAGGGACCACACAGAGGGACTTCAAAATCCACCATTAACCATCGAGACCACTGTGACGGTAGCAAATCCTACACATCTAGAGAGTAAATCTAATACTGTTATTAGGGAAGGGTCGACGGAGGAACTTCAAAGTCTACCACCAACAATGGAGGCCACCGTTATGGAAGAATATCCTACTCCGTTAGCAACAAAGTCTTTTAGCCTGACACATACTTCGTCCCTTGCCACCTTCACATATAAACCTGGTTCGAGCGAAGCGAGGAAAAGCCAACAAATCTGGTGGATGGTACTACTCCCTTTTATAGCAATAGCGCTTTTAGTCGTGGCTGGAGTGGTAATCTTTAAAAACAAGGAAAGGTAATTAACGTACACGTAAAACAGAGAGAGAGACACAAAAAAACTAAATATTGAATATTACCATACTAGGAAATGTCAGCGATGCCTTGTCACAGCTGGGCATACAGATGCGTATTCTGATAAGCTTTTTTTACTCAAATGTTGATCATCATTGATGCCGAGAGAACGAGCCCGTAACCTTCAGATGTTAATCAGTGATGTTAACCATCAAGGTTCAGAAGATCAGTTGTAGATGTCAGTGGGATAGACGCAGGCAAAAAATAACGAATGCAAGGTAGATAGAGTCATAGAGATAGAGTAGAGGGAGGGAGGGACAAAGGCAGAGACAGACTGGCAGAGAAAAAGCTAGAGATAGAGTCATAGATAATCGCGATTTAATATAGAGCGTGGGGAGCACGGGTGGCGTGTGCTGTTAGCGCGCTGCCTCTCACCAATAAGTTTAGCCCGGTCAGACGGGGTTAGTACTTGGATGGGTGACCCATTGTCGAGCTTGGAACTCATGTGAGTAGAGTTGTACAGGTAGTTGATCTCTCCTGTGCTTCGAGGGTTTTTCGCCGGGTTTTCCGGTTTTCCACCCTCCATAAAATCAACACCTAACATCTTAGCTGTGATCGGTGGTCTGAGCTGTGTCGTATGGCGGCTGGCGGCTGCCTGGAGCGTCTTTGATATGCCCACGTCTTTGATATGCCTGGAGCGTCTTCGACACGGCCACGTTGATCTGCGTCCTTCGCAATTCAGCCGTTGGCTGCGAGTAAGAATAATTAGCCCCCCACTCCCCCAGTCCTTTATCCCGTGGGCGCTGATGGTACCGTGGATAATGACTTTAATCAGGACCAAGTCAGCCTGTATTGTTGCATCTCTAATATCGATTGGATAAGCTATGATGTATCAAAATGCATTGGATAAGCTATATATATCAATATGCAGCATTTGCAATAGGCTACTGCAGTATATCTTTCTACTAAAAGCTGTTAGAAAAATGGTAGATGAAAATTTTAAACATATTTAATACCGTTCTTTTGATTTAGAAAAAGTCGTAGAGTTTCTCCCCAAAATGAAATACCATTAGAAAAAATCGAGCAACGGGTACAAGAGAAGTTTAGATGTGAAACTGACCACAATGACAACTCCTCACCCACGAAGATGGCAAGTTGTGCCAAAGATGAAAAGAGGAAAGGTGAACTACTGTATAAAGTTCCTTAAATGCTCAATCAAAACCAAGATAACGATAAAGATAACTGGCAGGCTTTCTGGCAGGTGTTGGTAAAAAAGTAGGTCAGAAGTAGGACTAAAATTTTCGAAAAAGTAGGAAGAAAGTAGGAAAACGTACAAAAAAGTAGGACAAAATTAGGAATATTTTGTGATTAACTTCGAATGACAATACCACAAAAATGCAATTTAACCCCATTTTTACTAAAATGAAATATACAAAAGTGGCCTCCTCTTCCCCTACAGCCAACCGAGTTTTACTTCTGAGTTTTACTTCCTCTTGGCAGTATCAAGTCAAAACATAATGATTCCACTAAACAGTTTTAAAAAAAACAACTAGGATTTTAAGTGAAAAAGTAGGAAAACCGAGCAATTTTGCATAAAAAGTAGGAAAAGTAGGAGAGTGCAGAAAAAGTAGGATTGCCAGAAAGCCTGGATAAGATAAAAAAAATCAAGATAACGTGTTCCTTTTAAATATTAAAATAATATTTAAAACAATATTTAATGACCAATCAGCAGGGAATAAGGGGGCTGGGGGGCATGCTCCCTCGAAAAACTTTTCAAAATCAATGCCATGCAGTTATCACTGGCTACACTAGAATCAAACTGTACAGTATTATATCCAAGTTGTGTAATATAAAACTGAATGCATACATGTATATATGTAAATAGCATACATATAACATTATATACAGTATACATCTATATGAATAATTTTGTGTAGTTTGTATAATGTGGTTACATTTATTTAGGCAAAGTTAACTGCAGATGTAGTTAGCCAGCAGTCTTCTCCTTCACAGTTCTTGGGGAGTCCCAAGTTCTTAAGAAGTAGAAGGGCACACACGAGTGTCACCCACACTTGTGAGCATGTCGCTGCAGCATTGGCACATTGCTGCTCATTGGTTGATCTTGCTTGCTGATTTGCTAGCATTGCTTTAAACGTTATTATTGCTATACAGCTTTGCAGCTGTGGATTGCTTGCTTGCTTCACCTGTACCCAACCCTCCTCCTTTTTCAGGTGAGTAATCATTTATATAGATATGTGCTATATACTTATTATTCCACTGAGTTTCAGTGTGACATGTGCTGGGGGTGGGTGGGGGGGGGGGGGGGGTGTTCTGCCTTGGCAGAGTTACCATGGTGATGGTGACCAGGATTGCTCAATTGCTTGCTCAATTGCTTGCTCAATTGCTTGCTCATTGCTTAGCTCGATTGCTATGGCTAGCTCACTTACCAGCCTTTGCTACCTATGGCACCAGTACCTCCAACTTCAACGAATATCTAGCAGTTAACAGTATGGTATGTAATATAACTAATGGCATCTAAAAACCAGTGATTTATTTGTTGATGCTAGTAACACAAACAAAGGCTGGAATGTACGTAATTTGTAACTACATGTACCGGTAGTTACAAAATTCTTGGAGTAACTTTGTAACTGCACAGTAACTAGTTACTATCTTTTCATTGTAAATTTTATTGGTAACTAGTTACTTTTCCAAGGAACTGGAACAAAAATTATGTAACTTTTACAGCACTGTATTCTACAATTCATGTATTATACACTGTTCATGTTTATACGACATTGAGTACTTTCACTCAACAGCTGATATTTCTCTGAGAGATTTACCTTCAGTTGGTATATATTAAGTACAATATATATTTATACATGTAGACACACACATATAACTTAAACATGTGTGTGTACAAGTAGTATATTAAATATATAATATTTTAAAATACAATGTACTACTTTAAATGTTAATATGTTATCTAGCACTTGTGGCTCTCAGGGTCCAACTTGTCTGTAATGTGTTTTAGCTTCTCTAGTATATGTAAGCAATTTGTCTCAAAATGCACAACCATCATATCCACAACAATTATTTCCTGGATTAAGATAAGAAATTAACATGAACCTCACCATTCTCAACCACAGACCATGTCTTGTGCCTTCATTTCTTTTCCTCCTTTTTATATTCACTTGTTTTGGAAAATAAACGTTCTGTCATGGTATAGAGATCTGGAAGCTGAAAAAACATTCTATTTATAAGTATACAATAAATGTCATGCATGTATATCTATTTGGTATATCTATATATTTTATATTACTGTACCAATACCATATTATATATATATAATATACTAATACTAATAATACAATAATACAATATACAATACACAATACAGTACACAATACAGTGAATACACATATACCAATGATACACCAATGATACATAATATACATATATATATATATATACATATATACATATATATATAGCGTGAAACTCGGAGTAGCGACACAGCATCAAATCTTAATTATATTTCACTCTACCTATAATGGTATTGAGTGCTCTAGAACCTTACACCTTTTTGTTACAAACACTTATTGGTATATATATATATATATATATTATGTATCATTGGTGTATGGTATATGTGTATTCACTGTATTGTGTATTGTATATTGTATTATTGTATTACTGTATTATTATATACTAAGAGATTATTAACTGAGAATGAGGTCTGTACAGGAAAATATCAGACCAAAGTCTTGACAGTACGGACCGAGCCGCAGGCGAGGTTCATACATAAAAGACCGAGGTCTGATATTTTCCCATACAGACCGAGTAAATGAGGTTAATAGAGCATTTATTATATGGCTATTTCAAGTTTTTCGATAATTATTGTATCAAACTTAGTGTGAAAACCTTAGAAATTCACACGAGCAAAATCAACATCCAGGACAGCAGTCCAGATATGGAAAAAGATGGACTGTGGTCCGGATACGCAGTTTTACGGACCGTGCATTGACCAATCAGAACTCAGGATATTACAAAGCCATATAATAATGTATATTATATATTATTATATATTTATATATATTGTATACTGTATAGTATATAATACATAGTATATATTATACAGTATACTGTATATTGTACATCGTATATTGAATATTATATATTTAAGAAATAGAAAATGGCCGCCCGTGTTTATATAGCCTGATGCAAACACGAGAGTGAGTTGGGAGAATTCGAAAGTTTATGTGAACCCGAGCCGTAGGCGAGGGTTTACATAAGTACTTTCGAATTCTCCCAACTCACTCGAGTGTTTGCATCAGGTTATATAAACACAGGGCATCCATTTTCTATTTCTTTTATGAAATAAGGCTAAAAAATGTGCCGTGACATCACAACCGTGTTTACATAGCCTGATATAAACACGGTAATTGACCAATCACAGCGTGCGTAAGACGCAACCTATTTTATAAATATATATATATATATTGTATATTGTATAGTACATAATGCATAGTATATAAAATATAGTATACTGTATACTATATACTAGCTGTATATTATATATCGTATATTGTATATATTATATTATATATTATCGATTATATACTTATATATTATTATACATATACAATTACAATGCATTATAGTATTATACAAAATCAACTCTTTTAATTAAATTATTTACTTACATTATAATTTTGAGCTAAATACAACCCAAATACTCCTCCACAACCAAGTCCAACCTGTGATGTAAAAACAAAAATATGGTCTCAATAGCTAAATTAATTTTTCATGTCGTACAGTAGTGCAGTTTTTGAGTTTTATAAATTTGAATTGTGTTTAACATTTAATGTTCACAGACTGTAACGTTTTCTCTAAGCGGGAAATAAATAAAAAGTTGGATAGAAAAAGAACAAAAGAGTTAAAATGCGCAGGAATAAAAGCACCAAAGTCAATGACAACAAAATCTGAAAATCACAAGATGACAAAATCAAAAATTGAGTCCCCCAGGCAAGCAAACGTTTACAGTACGGACGCGTCAAATGTTTTACTGAATAATAAGAAAACTCTTGACTTACTAGCAATGAGCTTAGTTTTGAAAATTGGGACATAATTCAAGGATTTCTTCACCTTTACTTCTAAAGCAATTCTTCCTCCTTCCTCTCGTGCTTTAAAAACAATTTCGTGCTCATCGCTTACTTATGAACAGCGGCTCTTCGCCGTGGTACTTTATTTAGACCATAATGTAATGTGTAACATCCCTTTTCAGTTTCAGGTCGAATGGACGAATGGATGAATGAATGAATGAATGAATGAATGGATGGATGGATGAATGAATGAATGAATAAATAATCAATAAATAAATGAATGAATACATAAAGAAACAAATAAACAAACAAACAAACAAACAAACAGAACGGGGTAAAAACATGACCTCCTGGCGGAGGTAATCAACAAAAATAAATGGATGAATGAGATTGAATAAATAAATAAATAAAGAAACCAAATAAATAAATAAATAAACTAGAGAGCAGTCAGAGACTGCATATACCTCCGCCAGTGGGTTATTAGAGATGTTTAAAAAAAAACCAAGCCATCACATGCATGCATGTATGAATAAAATGCTTGATTGCACTCGTACCAAAATTATGCAAAAATATTTGCATAAAATAAGGATAATGAGCGCAATCAAGCATTTCTTCTACACAGAGAATCTTGTGGTCAGATTTTTATTAATTTCTCATCCAAATTTTGACTAAATTCAACCAAAATTTAATGGATTGGTCGTTGGTCTATGGCCAACCGTTCTGCAAACCTTCATGAAAATCGGTGTAATAGTTTTTGAGATACGATATCCTGGCGACAGACAGACAAACAGACAGACAGACAGACAGACAGACAGACAGACAGACAGACAGACAGACAGACAGACAGACAGACAGACAGACAGACAGACAGACAGACAGACAGACAGAACGGGGGTAATTTTTAAAACATCAAATTCGGCGATACACTATAATAAGGGCTAAATGAAGTACATGCCTTAAATATCTAAGATGGCGGCCAACGTGAGAAAATTTGCACGGACCACGATGAATAGGGTTTTCAAGCAATCAAACAGTAATTTAATGCATCGAGTTTTACTACCTGAAGAAAGGATGAAAATTAATTTATGTAGTCGTTGTTTATGTTCTCATAGTTATACCACATCAAGTAAGTGATATTTTTGTTTGATCAAAAAATTCAAAAAGCTTATATATTTTGTCGAATTCGTTCTATTTTTTACAATTTTAAAATACCCCCTAAGCCTATTGTTGTTTTCAAACTACTTTCAAACACTATTCCAGGATATAATGGAGTTAAACGAGGCTTGGATAATCCTCAAAAGAGGAAAATACTTCGCCAAATCAAGACGGATATCTACACCAAAAATATGTCGGACCCAGATATGGAGAAGGCAGCAAGGACAAGAAAACGTACGTTATTACAAACTTGTTTTTAGGGAAAGAGTAAGACTGTGAGGTTAGTCGTTTAAAGAGAAGATTGTGGTTGCAGTACTGTAGCAACTAGCAAGGGGAAATTATTATGGGGGTGGGGGGGGGGGGGGGGTAGTAGCCCTCCCCAGAACCGTTTTTGAAATATACAGTAGAGCTTCTAAAATGGAATTTCCTGATTTCTTAGGGAGATTTTGGTACAACTTTAGAACACTGGCCACCAAGGCCTGGGGTGAAATGGTTGGGTGGAGCCCCCTTACCACGGGGTTCAGGGGCCGGGCATACCCCTCCCCCCCAAAATTTTTTTTTTAAACTCTTGGGTCTCTGGAAGGGTATTTCCTGCATTTTGAGGGCTGTGGCTATTAAAGTTTGAAATAAACAACTACATTATAAATCTACTTTTTGCTAATATTGTGGGCCCTTTCAGCAGTGCTGTGAGTAACTTCGTTACAAGTAACTAGTTGCATGTAATTGTTACTTTTTTGAGTAACTTTACCAGTAACTAGTTACTTTTTCAGAAGGTAACTGTAACTGTAACTAGTTACAAAAAGTAGGAATAAAAAGTAACGATAACTAGTTACATCTGCCGTCGAGAGCGCCGTTATCCATTTTTGCGATATCCATAATACTCCCAACTTTGCTGAGTCGTCGTCGTTCAACGTTGTATCCAGCTTTTCATTGAATTAAACACACTGGTGCCTGCAAGTGTAGCATGTGAAAAACTGTTCAGTTGCGCAGGATTAATTTTCAGACCACATCGTAGCTCATTGACTGATTGTAATTTTGCACATGCTTTCTCAATTTTAATAGCCGAACAAAAGAATAGGTGTAACTTTGTAATTGTAACTAGTTACAAAATTTTTAAAGTAACTTTGTAACTGTAACTAGTTACTTTTTTCATTGCAATTAACTTGTATTGGTAACTAGTTACTTTTCTGATGATGTAACTGTAACTAGTTACATAAATTATGTAACTATTACAGCACTGCCTTTCAGTATACTAAAGATCTCTTGGAAAATTCTTAAAACAATTTCTGTGAGGCCCCTTGATCTTGGAGGTGATAAACTTGCTAGTGAGCCTGGTAGTGGCCTGCGTAGCTATGCAAACGTGTAGTAATTTAGCCAGTATCCACATAACCAGTAGCAATGTAGCTGTGTGGTAGCAAATATATATATAGTACATGTACTAACTGTAGTAGTAATGATTATGTTGTGATTCAAATATAGCCTGAGTGACTTATACTGTCATACTGACTCGTAGCCAGTAGACCATCCTCACAGAAATTTGTTCAAGCAGTCTAAAGTTTACCCTGGGTACCAGAGGCTCTGAGTTTGTGTTTGGGAGCCTCTGATCTCACGAGCTTCAAATCTCACTTTGGTGAGTTACTTCCTGTTGATTATTCTCATGGTTGAGTAAAATTTGAAACGCATGTTGCTATGTTACGATTGTTCAAATTCCTCAATAGGCAGTAAAGCACACTGTCTGGCACACTCGTTCGTTACTTCATTTTCGATAAGGAAACTATGGATTTTATCACAATTCCAACTCAAGAATAATTATCGGACTTCCTCTGTTCACAAAAACTAGACTTTCGCTTTGGTATTTCACTATTTCAGTGAGCTGAAATGACAATCCGAGACTCAATGGTTTAAGTTTTTAATATTTTTAATTACTCACGGTCACGCGTGACTTGCTTTGATTAACCAAAAGTAACGCTTTCAGAAATTTAGGCCAATCAAAAACCAAGTTCAGATATTGAACTCACCAAAGTGAGATTTGAAGCTCGCAAGACCAGAGGCTCTCCCTCTCCCAAACACAGAGCCTCTGGTACCCAGGGTATCTAAAGTTACTCCTAGAATTAAAATATTGTGGGTTGACTTGCTATGGACCTGCAGCATTGTCATCATATTGTAATCCAAACTGGGTTACCCTAATGCAAGGAATTACTGCTCGAACACCTGTTACATAACTTACATTACACCAAGCTCACACATGTACCAATTGTAGACAAACCACCCTTAATTAAGTCTTGTGATCTAAAAATATAATTTATTCCCAGTGTTAGTTCCTTTGGATGATGTGAGACAAGGATGGATTCCTAAAAAATATCCTCACCAAGTGATGACAATGGCATCGTATTATGGGATATATGACCATATGTTTGATGGCATAGAGTTTATGCCAACAGCAGTGATGGATATAGATTATGGTGATAATGTTTTGGTACATTATGGAAACTTTCTTGAGCCAGTTAAGGTAAATAAATTGTGGTAAATAAATCCCTCTCTTTCACAATATTTATTTTGACTTTAAAGATCGAATTATTTTAAAAATCAATTTCAGACTTCATGTGAACCAAAAGTGACTTATGATGGGAGCAAATTTTCACTGGCTACTTTGCTGATGGTAAACTTAGGTCTGTTATATGGCTAACGTTTTAAATGACTGGTATCAATTATAATAGATGAGTTGAATAAGAAATCAACTGATCAATGAAATGACTGACTTACGTACTGGTAACTGCCTCCCTCACCCACCTGACTTACCCCCTCCCAATCTACTTAATATCTACCCACCTACCTATCTTCTTCCCTATCTTCCCCTCCCTATCTTCCTATATACTTACCCCCTATGGTACTTCCCCTACCTACCTACCTACTAATGGTGTCAGTGGTGTAACTCCTATAGGCGCTGCCCAGCAAGAGCCAGGGGCCCCCTCCCACCCTTTATCTATTAATCACCTACCCCCACTCTCCCTCCCTCCCTCCCAAAAGAATTGATTTAGTCCAACTATCTCTTCTATTTTTCTCACTTCAGATGGTAATATTTTATCCAAAAATCAAGAGGTACTTCACTGGATGGTGTAAGTTCAAAACATTAGATAGCTGGTTTGGTGTTAGCCTGGTACCCTGGCCCAATCAAAGAATATGGGCCAGGTAACCACTAAAAACTTCTGCTTTCCTTTTGGTTGAAACTTTCGCGCATTTTTGTTGGCTATGAGTAAAACTGCAATCGTCATAAGTGGATTTAGCCCTGATGACGCGAGAATGAAATTAGTGGTTACCTGGCCCATATTTCTTTTGAAATTGGGCCAGGGTCGCTAAACGTCGCGCAACAGACGAATTTAATTGTTTGAATTTTATTCGCCGACAAAATTGCGACATATAACTCAATTAAATTGAGTGAAGACGGATAATGCGACGATAATGCGTGTTCGAGTTACACGACGAATTATCGTTGCGTCGAATTAAATGTTTCGCTTCGGTCTGTGACAATTCGGTGCCATGTTTTCAAGATCCACGAGTCCAAGTAAAAACAATAAAGGCCTGGCCAAACGCTTTCAACATTTCATTCAACATCGTTCAACATTGTTGAATTCAACATGTTGAAAGCGTTTGGCCACCCCTGTTGAATGATGTTGAACGTTGTTGAATGATGTTGAACGAAATTTGAACATGTTCAAATTTTCGTTCAACACGCCTTCAACATTTCTATTGTTCTCAAAATGTTGAAAGGTGTTGAACGCATTTGGCCACATTTCATTCAACTTTGTTGAACAGAGACACGCGCCATGCGGGATATTGTCGATTCCAGCTTTTATGGTAGCCCGCGGTTCAATTAATTGTCATTCATGAATGTTGAACGATGTTGAATTCATTTGGCCACTCGTGCTTTCAACATTATTCAACAATGTTGAATGCAATGTTGACAGCGTTTGGCCAGGCCTTTAAATTCGACTGAAATTCGTCTCGACGTTTAACTCGACGTCGCATTACTGACGAAGTTAATTCTAATTAAATGCGTCTGAATTAAATTCGTCTATTGTGTGACGTTTAGCGCAGGCCTTACTTTTAAATTATTTTTAGCACAATGTCCTAAAGACCGAATCCGAAAGTTGAAATGCTCTACCCCTCTTAAACCCCACCATTGACGTGGCCGTGGCGTTTTATGGGGAAAATTGCGAATTTTTTCAAATCTTAGGCATGTCACAGTTTGTCATATTTCATTCTTCAGGGGCAACATTCCAAATGGAGATATCAGTAAAGGAGAGGTCCTCAGTGGTTATCTACCGCCATGCCCAATTAAAGGAACTGGTTTTCATCGCTTGGTATTCTGCTTGCTAAACCAAACTACCCAGTGTGATTTTGGAGCTTACACAGCACAGAACTCAAGGTTTTAGTTATAAATTTCTTTAATTAAAGGGCATATGACTCGAAAATTAAGTTTGTCTTATTGAAAAGAACATTTAAAATGATAAAATAACATCTTTTGCAGTTTTTGGTTTCCTTGCTTCGTTTTTGAGATATTGCAGTTTGTTTGATATGCAAATGCCACAACTTTTTACGTCACATGTGCATAATGAGTTATCAGAAAAGGTTACATATCTTTGCTATTATGAAAACATGGGCTTAACTCAAAGGAAGCATGTGCGTGTTTCTACCCACAATGCCAAACATGTAGAATTCCAAGTGATTTCGTTTCACAATAGCAAAGATATGTAACCTTCTCTCGGTAACTCATAATACTCATTATGCACGTGTGACGTAAAAAGTTGTGTCATTTGCATATCAAACAAACTGGAATATCTCAAAAACGAAGCAAGGAAACCAAAAAGTGCAAGAGATGTTATTTTATCATTTGAAATGTTCTTTTCAATAAGACAAACTTAATTTCCGAGTCATATGCCCTTTAAAGTACAACATATGAAGCGAAAATAGAATCTGTCTTATTTAAAAGAACACATGTGACGTCAAGATGTTTAATTTACATATCAAACAACTGAAATATCTCAAAAACGAAGCAGGGAAACGAAAAACTGCAAAAGATGTTACTTTGTCATATTATAAGTTCGTCAAATAAGACAAGCTTAATTTTCGCTTCATGGGCACTTTAACACTTTATTATTTGGCCAGGTTTCCGGGAGCTCTGACGAGTAAAATTAATAAGTAGACAAAAAGCAACTGTGACCAGTAAAGGGTTAATTTATTTTTTGAAATTTTTTGAAATTTTCTATATCTTGAGTATATAGAGTATTTTTAGAATGAGGCGATAATTAAAATTGAAAAAAATCATTTAATGTATTTTTTTCTGAAAGGTTGATTCAATGGGTTCTGCTTTGCCTCTGCACAGAGAACAAAGAAAAAAATTCCGAAGAATACATTCACTATGTTTTTCTGGGTTGTTTTTTTTAGGAACCTTGCAAGTAGATCATTCAGTACTGGGGCGTTTCTCGAGACATTTCAAGATCATTTGGACCCAGTTGGATTAAGTTTCTTTCAGGCAACTTGGGATAAATCTGTCACTAACACATTCACAGAAATTTTAGGTAAGCAAAGATTTTTCATTTTTCACTTAGGGCGCTTTCCAATTGACAAGGTTAGACCGGTCAGTCTGGCCAGAATGGACTTGCTTTTGATTAGGCCCAAATTTTCCAGTCTGACCGTCCTAATTTAAGTCTCAAACGAATCGTGTTCCATTTAACCGGTCTGACCGTGTAAATGGAAAGCCCCCATAGACAGTATAATGTTAAGCGAACTTGCTTATCCAATTCACACATTTAACTGTTCAGATTTATCAACAATCTTAAAGATAGATAAAGTTGTTTAAGCCGAGAAAACCGAACGGAAAGTTTATGTAAATCAGGACGAGATTTGGAGGCAGCTGAGCTTTATATTCTGTTCGTGTAAAAAAGTAGAGTGCTGTATAGGCAGTGTTTTGGATAGAGCAAAGTGAAAAGGTGGTAAATCGCCGAGATTAATTTTGATAACGAAATACTAACGTTTCAAGGGGAGCTCTTGCCATTTTACTCTGATTAGGGGCTCCGCTATAGGATCAGATTCCAGCTGTTGGGTTCTCGGTGCGCAAACGTCAGTATTTCGTTATCAAAACTAATCTCGGCAATTCACCGCCTTTTCATTTTGCTTTATATTCTGTTCGTTCGTTCGTGCGTGCATAAATAATAGCAAGCGACGTTTTTGACGTGACATTTTTAGCTCGACATTTTGAACTCGACGCCGATTATTAAAGAGGACAATAATTTCAATATTCTTCCATTTTTTTGTAACCAGGTACCAGAGAACCGATGTACGACCTGGAACCGTTTTTAACACCAAATCAAAAAAAGAAATTACAAGTACAGGATACATTTCGGAAAAAATACACTAATATGTGAAATATAATGAAATTTCACGTTATGGAATCTGGCATTGGCAGTTTTAGTTCAGTAGAAAGGACAGATTGCATGGCCATTTAAATGGCGAAAAATAAGTCGCAACTTAACGAAGACGTATTACTGAACATGTGTCTTATTTAAGGTGGCTCCACACAGTTTCTAGAAAAATGGAAAATACAAGTTTGAGAGTCCAAAACAATAAAACTAAATGTTATGCACAGTTAAACAGTCTGACAATCAAAAACTGTTACCAAATAAATAGCAACAGTTGTTGCTATGGCAACAATGACGTTCCAAAATGGCTGCCAATTACACTTCAAACTAATTTAATTCGAAAAAAACTTGTGACCCCCAATTTTTTTTTCATTAAAACTTTTCTTGAAGTATGAGTGATTAATTGGCTGATTTAAAAAAAATTCTGTAGAACGAATAATATTTTTTCCGTAAAAATCATGTTTGTTAATTTTTTAAAAATTTCGTTCTACAGAATTTTTTTTTAAATCGGCCTATTGATTTCTCATACTTCAAGAAAAATTGGGGGTCACCAAAGTTTTTTTCGAATTAAATTAGTTTGAAGGGTAATTGGCAGCCATTTTGAAAAGTCCTTGTTGCCATAGCAACAACTGTTGCTATTTATTTGGTAACAGTTTTTGATTGTCAGACTGTTTAACTATGCATAACATTTAGTTTTATTCTTTTTCCGAATTGTTTAAAGGGCATATGACTCGAAAATTAAGTTTGTCTTATTGAAAAGAACATTTAAAATGATAAAATAACATCTTTTGCAATTTTTGGTTTCCTTGCTTCGTTTTTGAGATATTCCAGCTTGTTTGATATGCAAATGACACAACTTTCTACGTCACATGTGCATAATGGAGTTATCAGAAAAGGTTACATATCTTTGCTATTATGAAAACATGGGCTTAACTCAAAGGAAGCATGTGCGTGTTTCTACCCACAACACCAAACATGTAGAATTCCAAATGATTTCGTCTCACAATAGCAAAGATATGTAACCTTCTCTCGGTAACTCATAATACTCATTATGCACGTGTGACGTAGAAAGTTGTGCATTTGCATATCAAACAAACTGGAATATCTCAAAAACGAAGCAAGGAAACCAAAAACTGCAAAAGATGTTATTTTATCATTTTAAATGTTCTTTTCAATAAGACAAACTTAATTTTCGAGTCATATGCCCTTTAATCACGTGTTTTGTACTCTCAAACTTGTATTTTCCATTTTTCAAGAAACTGTGTGGAGCCACCTTAATTTGTCACTCTGAAACCTAAAATTTTACAAAAAAGTTATATGTGCATAGATATGTTTATGAAATAAATCAACACTATATTCTCTTAGACATTCTCTGATCTCATTCAATTACTACCTACATTTAACTCTAATATTCTATTTGCCGTGTGAAGCTTGATCTTTTATGTACTTAAAGGTGCAGTCCACTCTCCACTCTGCGTCCTGCGCATGATCTCCATGAGTCCCCCAAAATAAGACATTCGTAGATAATTACATGAAGTACTAGCTCAATGTAAACCATTTTGAGGCAACAGGCAGAAAACCAAGCGATTCGGCGAGGATATCTCTTCAGATTTATTTTATTTCTTCTGAAAATGTTTCGTTTTGGGCACATGTAATGAAGAGGAAGCAAGAAAAGCTTACAATCTTGAATAAGGTATATCAGTATTTTTTTTGTAAATAAAGATGTAAACATTAGTTTCGTACATGCGCAGAACGGACTTGACGGCACCTTTAAAGTTCTTATAAACCTAAATACGATATTACTGATATGGATTATATGTAACGTGAATAGTTTAATTTATCGGAGCTTTTTGTTGTTATATTGAGCCGGTCTGTATTTCCAAAATGGTGATGAGGATTACGTCAGAGTAGGCATAATTTGCATATACAATGTAGAAGAAGAAATATTATCCAATTCATATTTTAACGGCACACTTGAATACAGTCGCCGCCGCTTATATGAAAAAGTCGCTTATATGCAAAGATTTTGGAAACCCAAATTATACGAAATATGCAAAATCCGGTTATATGCAAAAATCCGACTGGCAAAAACGATTTGCATATAAGCGGCGGCAACTGTAGTATATTCTATATTTTATCATATTTTCAAGCGGTTTATAATACGGAAAAAAAAATGCCTACGTTGACGTCATCCTCATTGCCATTTTGAGAATACAAACCCCAATATGCCACTCAATAAAGGTTCAAATCAAAAAATATTCTGGCATTCAACTATTCACGTTACATAGAATCTATATTAGTAATATCGTATTTGGGTTTAAAAGCGCTTTAAAGTGTTTATGAAACGAAAATTAAGTTTGTCTTATTTGAAAGTACTTTTGAAATGACAAAGTAACATCTTTTGCTGTTTTTCGTTTCCTTGCTTCGTTTATGAGATATTTCAGTTTGTTTTATATGTGAAACTAACCAGTGACATCACAACGTGCATAATGACTTACTGGGAAAGGTTATATATCTTTGCTATTACTAAACGGAATCAGTTGAAAATGTATATTTCTGTTGTTGTAAGGGAAAAACGCACACATAATTGCTTTGAAGTGATTCCGTTTGATAACAGAAAAGATATATAACCTTTCCCAGTAAGTCATTATGCACCTTGTGATGTCACTGGTTAGTTTCACATATAAAACAAACTGAAATATCTCATAAACGAAGCAAGGAAACAAAAAACAGCAAAAGATCTTACTTTGTCATTTCAAAAGTTCTTTCAAATAAGACAAACTTAATTTTCGTTTCATAAACACTTTAAGAGGACTTATTATTAGAGGGGGCGTTTAACAAATCGAGTTGAAGACAGCACTAGAAATTTTCAATCTAAAATGAATGTCGGCTGAATGAAGCTTAAGCAATAGCACTAAAAATTAAGTTTGTCTAATTTGAAAGAACTCATAAAATTGTAATAGAACATCCTTTACAACTTTTTCGTATCTCTCTTCGTTTTCAAGATATTTCAATTTGTTTGATATGTAAATCAGATGGCCTCTGACGTCAGGTGTGGGGTAAAATATTTTCACATGTAGCAAAACCAGTTATATCTCTAAGTTTGTTCAGCGAAATCCTTTGAAACTGTGCACATAAAAACTCCTTGCGACGCTGAACATTTCATGTTAGATATGTAAGTGATTTTGCTCTGTATGAAAATATTTTACCCCACTCTTGACGTCAGAGACCATATCATTTACATATCAAACAAATTGAAATATCTTGAAAACGCAGAAAGATACGAAAACGTTGTAAAGGATCTTCTATTACAATTTTATGAGTTCTTTCAAATTAGACAAACTTAATTTTTAATGCCAATCCCCTTTAAATATACAAAATCAAAAAGTGTTAAAGTGTTTATGAAACGAAAATTAAGTTTGTCTTATTTGAAAGAACTTTTGAAATGACAAAGTAAGATCTTTTGCTGTTTTTTGTTTCCTTGCTTCGTTTATGAGATATTTCAGTTTGTTTTATATGTGAAACTAACCAGTGACATCACAAGGTGCATAATGACTTACTGGGAAAGGTTATATATCTTTTCTGTTATCAAACGGAATCACTTCAAAGCAATTATGTGTGCGTTTTTCCCTTACAACAACAGAAATATACATTTTCAACTGATTCCGTTTAGTAATAGCAAAGATATATAACCTTTCCCAGTAAGTCATTATGCACGTTGTGATGTCACTGGTTAGTTTCACATATAAAACAAACTGAAATATCTCATAAACGAAGCAAGGAAACAAAAAACAGCAAAAGATCTTACTTTGTCATTTCAAAAGTTCTTTCAAATAAGACAAACTTAATTTTCGTTTCATAAACACTTTAAACTGTCACACACCTATCGTTTTAAGGTTACTGTAGACCTTCGGATTACGTTTTAGGGAAAATATTATAGCGCTCCGTCCGTATATTGCATATACCAAAATCTGCACATTATTCGAAAGCTGATATACTGGCTACAAGACTGCAGCGAAACATTTGGTCATTTTATGAACGCAAACAAGAAATAGCGCTTCTGTTTATTAAAGTTTTATTCCAATTCGAAATGCTATAAGCGAACAACTATTGCTCTAAAAATTGGCAGTTTGGTAGATAAATATCACACCAAAAAAGTGTCTGGGTTTGTAGAAATTCCAAATACTTTTAGAGTTATCGAATTTTTACTATTACAGCTAAAACACAATCTCACAGGAGATTGAATGGGCTTACATAAAAGGCCGTAAAACGATAAATATTGAAAATTTTACAATTCCCAGACAACGTTTTGTCACCAGAATATTAATTTACTCGAATATCAATTTTTAGATAATTCTGATAAATTCGTGTTCGCTTATAGCTTTTTAAAGTTCTTACTTTAGCTCAAAACATTTCTTTGAAAAAAAGCCGTGTGAAAGAAAACTCTTGTCACTTATTCACACAAAGTAAATATGTGTAATGCGCTTTCTCCTTGTTTAGAAATAAAAAAACATGATTTCCTTTCCAGAATCTGAAAGCCTTCATAAAATGCTTCACTTTCAGCGAATAAAAAAAATAAATTATTGTTTAAAGGTCTACAGTAACCTTACAGTCATTTCAACTCACTTTTCACCCAAATCTTCGGAAGTTCGTTCGGAAGTTCGTTTTGAACTCTGCATTTGATTGGTTGATTGGTTCCTAGCAGCCAATCAGATACGTAATTCAAAACGAACTTTGAACTTCCCAACGAACTTCCGAAGATTTTGGTGAAAAGTGAGTTGCAAATGACTGTAAAAGAGCCACCCTCGGGATCTGTTAATTGGAGCCGACAAATGTCAAGCATAAAACACAACGTCACCACCTTCAACTCGTTTTGTTAAAGGGCATATGACTCGAAAATTAAGTTTGTCTTATTGAAAAGAATATTTAAAATGATAAAATAACATCTTTTGCAGTTTTTGGTTTCCTTGCTTCGTTTTTGAGATATTCCAGTTTGTTTGATATGCAAATGACACAACTTTCTACGTCACACGTGCATAATGAGTATTATGAGTTACCGAGAGAAGGTTACATATCTTTGCTATTGTGAAACGAAATCACTTGGAATTCTACATGTTTGGTGTTGTGGGTAGAAACACGCACATGCTTCCTTTGAGTTAAGCCCATGTTTTCATAATAGCAAAGATATGTAACCTTTTCTGGTAACTCATTATGCACATGTGACGTAAAGAGTTGTGTCATTTGCACATCAAACAAGCTGGAATATCTCAAAAACGAAGCAAGGAAACCAAAAACTGCAAAAGATGTTATTTTATCATTTTAAATGTTCTTTTCAATAAGACAAACTTAATTTTCGAGTCATATGCCCTTTCACGACAGCGACTAATTTTCAAGACTATAGTCTATACTTATTACTATATACCTTTTATGCAGAATATACTCTACATTGGACAGCAAGAACCTTGTTCAAAGTGAATATCAACACCATGAAGCTCTATTAATTGTGCTAAAAATGTCCTGTCATTCTTAGGATCAAAACCCATTTTTCGTATGGTTTCTCCACTCATCACCTTATCGTGCGTCGAGGCTATTTCTATAAGGGACTCAAACAGATGGTTGTTTAAGTCGGCGAAAAACCTGAAACGAAATAATGAATAACAAACGAATTTATTGTTAAAGGGTATTGGCAATAAAAATTAAGTTTGTTTAATTTGAAAGAACCCGTAAAATTGTAATAGAGGATCTTTTACAACTTTTTCGTATCTTTCTTCGTTTTCAAGATATGACGTCATGAGCAGGGTACAGTATTTTTACACAAAGCAACATCAGTTATGAAATGTTCAGTGTCACAAGGCGTTTTATGTGCACAGTTTCAAATGATTTCGTTGAACAAATTTAGAGATATAACTGATTTTTCTACGTGTGAAAATACTGTACCCTGCTCATGACGTCGAGTCCATTCATTTACATGTTAAACAAATTGAAATATCTTGAAAACGAAGAAAGATACGAAAAAATAGTAAAGGATCTTCTATTACAATTTTAAGAGTTCTTTCAAATTAGACAAACTTAATTTTTGTTGCCAATGTCCTTTAAAGAGCATAGGCAATACAGATTAAGTTTGAATATTAAACTGCATATAAACCCAATTTTTTATCATTGAATACGTTCTACATAGAGCAAACAGTAGTTGTTCAGTGAAATATTTTTAATATTTTTTGGCGATTCGCATTTCTAGTATGGTAATGAGATGACGTCTATGTAGGCATTTGGTTTGCTTTCTCTTTTTGGCAAGATAAACTACCTGAGAATTTTCGTGGAAAAACTCATACAACATGGAACATGTTGTTCAAACACACCATTAATGGAAGAATTGGGTCATGTCACTCCTGCAAATAAATATTGTATAGATAATGATGACTACAGTGGCGTCATCTCATTACCATGAAAACAAAAATCTCTATTAAAGCCATAAAGGTTGCTCCAATCTAAAAGATATTTCGTTGTTCTACTATTTGCCAAAGGTAGAACGTATTTAGATGATAAAATATTTGGGGTTATATGCACTTTAATGAACTCGTGAAATAGTAACTGGAGAAAGTCCTTTTACAACTTTTCCGTATTTTTTTTTCGTTTTCGAGATATTTTGGTTGTTTGATATGTAAATGAGATGGTGTTCATGTTTGTCTGGCGTTAGCCAGAATAAAATACTAAAGAGTCAATTTCAATTCTCGACAATTTCATTCTCGCGTCATCAGGGCTAAATCCACTTATGATGATTGCAGTTTTACTCATGGCCACTAAAAACGCGCGAAATTTCAACCAATAGGAAAGCAGAAGTCTTTAGTGGTTACCTGGCCCATATTCTTTGATTGGGCCAGGGTACCAGGCTAGTTGCATCATTACATGCTCGATTTTTCGAGTTCTTTCTTTTCGACAGCTTTGCCTTTGATCGAGTTGGGTTGAAGTGTTTTCCGACGGTATTGGTGAATTCATCAGTAGTTGATAAGTAATGTTGCTAGCAAGGTTTGTTCATGAAGACAGAATAGACGAATTATTACAGACGCGAGAAAATGCCGTGTTGACACTTGATTGACTTGAGGACTAGAGACACAATTCAGAAAGAACCGCAGCATATCAAAGAACATATACGTACTGTTTACCTAGTATTAAACGCCTTCCTGCTTGGTACCGAATAATGCAAAAAATATGTTCAAATATGTTAGTCGTCTACAAGTCGCCTATCATGAAGGTGACGTATTACATTTGGAAATGTGTTTCAAAACATGTTTAAATCTTTTCTGTTGGTACGATTTACATGAATTCTAATCTGAACCATCGCTTGAATCTGCCGAATTCAGCACCATAGGTTTTGTGGTTTTGTTTAGTCTACTGAAAGTATTAAGATCGTTTGATTATTCGGCTAAACGGGCTTGTTGTTGGGTTGTTTACACCAAATCGCTTCATGGAACCAAGTACTTCATATTAGACCATATACAAAGAATTTGTGTCGAGCCTAGAGTTTAATACACGAAAACCGACAATCAGAATCAATTACACAGTTTCAGAGCGGTTCTACATAACTACACTGCGTAATGATTGCTTCTGATAGTTTTGTACTTTTTAACAAACACTTAATATGCGCACGCTGTTCCGCAGGTTTTCTAGATGTGCGAAGGCTACGCCAATATTTGCAGAAATCAGTAGCCCGAGTGAACGCCTGAGCAGGCGTCTTGTTACTGTTTAAAACACAGCAGAACTGCATGTTCTAAGGATTTTGGGTGAAGGAAAATTCGAGTGTAGAATATATACATTTTAAGACCAAACCGGGACCAGTTGCGAAAAATGCAACTACACAGGAACTTCCGGCAGGAATTGAACCCATGACCTTGCGATTCTAGTGCAATGCTCTGACCACTGAGCCACGGAGCGCGTTGCCGAGAGCTTGATCGCGAGTTCTGTATATATAATAAGGTGGTAATGCCAGGAGAGAATTGGGTATATACAAAAGTGTGAGTGTAGCTCCGCCCGAAACGTCAGTATTTCGTTGTCAAAACTAATCTCGACAGTTTACCATTTTGCTCTATTTTATATACGAGATTATTGGCGACGTATTCTTGACTAACATTGTTTGAGACGTAAAAAACAGCGAGAAATTTATGAAAAAACAACAAGCGTGTCTTCATCACATTTAAACACGGAAAATTAAAAATGTTATTAAAATAGATTTCTTTTATCTTCATAAACTATTATTAATAAATGAATTTTTGATAGTGGTGTTGTATTCCTGCACTGTGTTTTTTCTCGGATTAAAATTAGCTGTTTCAAAATAGCTAGAAGGTGGCTATTATAGTTTGAAGTGGAAATAACATCTTCATTTGGGAAGTTGGTAAATAAGTAAATAAGTCTAAGATTTGTCAAATTTTAATAGATTGAATCAGCACCTTGTATACATCTTTTCATCATCCATAACTTCTCCCCCAGTCATAAGTTGATTTGAACTAAAAAATCAACAATCACCAGTCAGAATATTGTAAGAAAGTAAACAAAATTAATTTAATTTATTTTGTAGTCCAGTAAAAATAAAAGTAAAAGTGAAAGTATAAGTAACAATGAAGGTGAAAGGGAAAGGAAAATTGAAAGTAAAAGTCACAATAAAAATAAAAGTGAAAGTAAAATTGAAAGTAAAAATAAAAGTGAAAGTAAAAGTAAAAATAAAAGTAAAAGTCACAATAAAAGTAAAAGTGAAAATAAAAATAAAAGTGAAAGTAAAAGTGAAAGTAAAAATAAAAGTAAAAATAAAAGTAAAAATAAAAGTAAAAATAAAAGTAAAAGTAAAAGTGAAAATAAAAGTGAAAGTAAAAATAAAAGTGAAAGTAAAAATAAAAGTGAAAGTAA
Source organism: Paragorgia papillata (assembly GCA_035771165.1). NCBI lineage: Eukaryota > Metazoa > Cnidaria > Anthozoa > Scleralcyonacea > Coralliidae > Paragorgia > Paragorgia papillata. The sequence goes on along the minus strand of JAWNZC010000025.1, from coordinate 338,642 downwards.
AAATAAAAATAAAAATAAAAGTGAAAGTAAAAATAAAAGTGAAAATAAAAATAAAAGTGAAAGTAAAAATAAAAGTGAAAGTAAAAATAAAAGTGAAAGTAAAAATAAAAATAAAAGTGAAAGTAAAAATAAAAGTGGAAGTAAAAATAAAAGTAAAAATAAAAGTGAAAGTAAAAGTAAAAGTGAATGTAAAAATAAAAGTGAAAGTAAAAATAAAAGTGAAAGTAAAAATAAAAGTAAAAGTGAATGTAAAAATAAAAGTGAAAGTAAAAGTGAAAGTAAAAATAAAAGTGAAAGTAAAAATAAAAGTGAAAGTAAAAATAAAAGTGAAAGTAAAAGTAAAAGTGAATGTAAAAATAAAAGTAAAAGTAAAAGTGAAAGTAAAAATAAAAGTGAAAGTAAAAATAAAAGTGAAAGTAAAAATAAAGGTAAAAATAAAAGTAAAAATAAAAATTAAATAAAAGAAAAAATGTGTAAGTAAAAGAAAAAATACACATGAAACTAAAAGTGAAAGTAAAAGTGAAAATAAAAGTAAAAGTGAAAGTAAAAATAAAAGTAAAAATAAAAGTGAAATTAAAAATAAAAGTGAAAGTGAAAGTAAAAGTGAAAGTAAAAGTGAAAGTAAAAGTGAAAGTAAAAGTGAAACTAAAAATAAAAGTAAAAATAAAAATAAAAGTGAAAGTAAAAATAAAAGTAAAAGTGAACGTAAAAATAAAAGTAAAAGTGAAAGTAAAAGTAAATTAAAATATTAAAAAAAAAAATTAAATATTAAATAAAAGAAAAAATGTGTAAGTAAAAGTAAAAATACACATGAAAGTAAAAGTGAAAGTAAAAATAGAATAATGGAGTTCACTGATCAACACTGATAAAATTATTTATGAATTACGTTTCTTTTTCTTAATTTATATACAGTTACTGTAATAATTTTAAATTTACCGATATTCCAGAAGACGATTATACCGCTGTCGATCATAACTATTAGCATGCTGTAATGGTGATAGATATGGTTGACATTTGATGTTCTGTTTATCCACAAACACGTCATATAAATCAGTCTTGCTTTCAAATATTTTTTCTGTAGTGCCTAAACCGTTAATGTCAAAAAATCTAACAAATTACTAATATACAATTCTGACTTTTAAAGGGCAATAGCACTAAAAATTAAGTTTGTCTAATTTGAAAGGACTCATAAAATTGTAATAGAACATCCTTTACAACTTTTTCGTATCTCTCTTCGTTTTCAAGATATTTCAATTTGTTTCATATGTAAATGAGATGGTCTCTGACGTCAGGTGTGGGGTAAAATATTTTCACATGTAGCAAAACCAGTTATATCTCTAAGTTTGTTCAGCGAAATCATTTGAAACTGTGCACATAAAAATTCCTTGCGACGCTGAACATTTCATGTTAGATATGTAAGTGATTTTGCTCTGTATGAAAATATTTTACCCCACTCCTGACGTCAGAGACCATCTCATTTACATATCAAACAAATTGAAATATCTTGAAAACGCAGAAAGATACGAAAAAGTTGTAAAGGATCTTCTATTACAACTTTATGAGTTCTTTCAAATTAGACAAACTTAATTTTTAATGCCAATCCCCTTTAAAGGGCATATGACTCGAAAATTAAGTTTGTCTTATTGAAAAGAACATTTAAAATGATAAAATAATATCTTTTGCAGTTTTTGGTTTCCTTGCTTCGTTTTTGAGATATTCCAGTTTGTTTGATATGCAAATGACACAACTTTTTACGTCACACGTGCATAACGAGTATTATGAGTTACCGAGAGAAGGTTACATATCTTTGCTATTGTGAAACGAAATGACTTGGAATTCTACATGTTTGGTGTTGTAGGTAGAAACACGCACATGCTTCCTTTGACTTAAGCCCATGTTTTCATAATAGCAAAGATATGTAACCTTTTCTGATAACTCATTATGCACATGTGACGTAAAAAGTTGTGTCATTTGCATATCAAACAAGCTGGAATATCTCAAAAACGAAGCGAGGAAACCAAAAACTGCAAAAGAAGTTATTTTATCATTTTAAATGTTCTTTTCAATAAGACAAACTTAATTTTCGAGTCATGTGCCCTTTAAATACTGTACAGGTAAATTGTCCCTCATGATATATATTAGACTACTCCATAATTCATGGTAAAAATTCAAGAAACGAACACCCCAGTTTTTTATGATTGCATTTGAAAGAACACTTAAAATGACAACATAACATCCAGTGGCGTAGCTAGAGGGGGGGCAGGGGGGGCGACCGCCCCCCCACAGGACTTCTGAGTGTTGTTTGTCGGAAAATTTTGATGCTTGTCGGAAAATCGGATGGTCGAAGAACGACTGGCACAATCGTGTTATTGTATTTTACAAATAATAACTTTTTACTTTCGTTTTTTTCAATAAACTAAATAGTATTTGTTGCGAAAAGTCAAGGGAAACGCACAAGAAGTGTCAACAAACACTTTATACTTATTAAGTTAATAAAGTTATTATAAACTGCTGACAAAGTGCCGGGTCACGACGTCCGGTATACATGAATGACTGTTGACAGCAGACAATTGTTCCGATGAAATACGAGTCGCAAGTCGCAGCTCAAGTCTCACTGACAATGAGTCTTGAGCTGCGTCTTGCGGCTCGTATTTCATTCATTGTTTCAATCAGTATTCAGTGGCGGTGCTGATAGCTCAATTACTCAAAGACTCGAATTCTGTTCTCATTTTCAAATTTCTCATCGATATAAACAAGTAAATGACATATATAAATAATACTTTTTTAAAATACATGTTACGTATATATTCAATTGAGTAAACTGGGCCTCAGGGCGCTTAAAGCAGTATTCAATTTCGATCCGCAAAGTCCGCGTTGTATGTTGTATGAACTTATTTAAAGCCTGCCTCTACTGACTACTGCCTCTTATGTTCTTACAACAGTAGAACATACTTATTCTGTGAATCTGTGATGAATAAAATTTTGTTTTTAATTGATTGTATAGCAGTCTATATACTCGCGGCGTCTCGCGCCTCACGTTCACTTCAGCGCACCATGTTTGATCAAGGTAAGACGAAACGAAAAAAGGTAGAATGTTCTGTGTCAAATGACCTTTGACAGCGCTACAGAAAAAAACAAAATGAAAAGTACCACAGTGAAATGATAGCTGCCCATCGCCATATTCCGTACAAGCTGGCCGGCGCTCCCGATAATCCATTTACGTTCACACGGAAAACAAAGTCTAGTGTGCCTCCAACAGAGGTCTCGCGCGACTCTGCCGACCCATCCACCTCGACAATGTCCTCATCAAGCAAACCTGAAGACCAACCCACAGTGATGACAACATCTCCAGAGCCAGAGCCACTGAAAGCAGTACCCGAACGGGCCGAACCGAATACATCTGAATGTACCACCGTTACAGGCGAAGCCATGATGGAGGAGCAAAGCGGTGAATGTGCTGAACAGCAATCTACTGAAAACGAAATAAACGTTTGGCTCACGTCACTTGGTAAATACCCGACAGATCCAGCCAACTTTCGGGACATTAAAATAAACGCCGCTCTACGCGCAGAAATTGTAAGGTATGGTCCTTGCAAGCCTGTGGAAAATGCGGATGTAGTATTTCCAAAAGATATTAATGTTCGGAGCTTCCACCAGTCATGGTATCAAAAGAATAATGTTCCTCGCGACTGGTTGGTTTATTCAATGAAGGAGAATGTCATGTTTTGTTTCTGTTGCTGGCTTTTCCCCTGTATATCATGTCAAGGCTATGAGAACAACTGGAGTAAAGTCGGAGTTAGCAACTTTAAAAAGGGTTTGGAGAAAATTAGCGGCCATGAAAATTCTGTAAGCCATTGCACCAGTCTTGCTCACTGGAAATCATTCGAATACCGATTATCTACAGGGAAGACGATTGATGCACATCTCCAAGAGCAACTTGACAGAGAGAGAGAGAAAACACTGCAAATTCTTGATCGCATTTTTCCTGCAACACTGTTTTTGGCCCTGCAAGGGATTTCTTTTCGAGGCCATCGTTTCAAAAGTCACGAAAATTTGATGACAACGTTTGGGAATAGTGGTAATTACCTGGAACTGCTTAAACTGATTGCAAGGCACGACCCCGTTATGGCATCCCATCCGGCCAGCAAGAAATCTAGAAGCAAGTACACTTCCCCGCAGATTCAGAATGAGATAATCGATTCCATAGCCAGAGTTATTAGAGAAAAGATTATTTCAGAAATACTTGTCGCTAAGTATTTTTGTGTAATTCTTGATACTACGCCTGATATCGCATACGTTGACCAATTGGCTTTTTCGGTGAGATATGTCAGCAATGGAAAACCTGTTGAACGTTTTCTTTGTTTTGACGAAATGACAGGTTCGAAAGCTATTGATTTTCGCGACAAATTGCTCGAACTTTTGGCACATTTTAAGCTCAGTACCGAGTTCATTCGAGGGCAAGCAATGGATGGTTGTTCAACGATGTCTGGAATTCATGGAGGACTGCAAGCTTTGGTTCGCGAAATTACCCCCTCTGCATTGTATGTGCAATGCATGGCACATCGGTTGAACCTGGTGCTAGTCAAGGCAGCCACAACCTGTGTACCTGTAAAGTCTTTTTTTTTGAACTGCTTGGGAGCCTTTACAGTTTTTTTGTCGCTAGTCCAAGGAGAATCGCACAATTGCACAAGTCTCAAGAAAGTGCTAAGCGAAGCTCCGAGATGCCAAAGTCCCTTTCCGACACCCGCTGGGCTGCAAGAGCGAATGCAGTAGAACATGTAAGAGACAACTTTGATTGTTATCTAGATGCTCTGGAGGTGTTAATAGCACACAATCAACTTGACGTGCGTGGTCTTTCGGATGCAAGTGGTCTTCTTAACGGACTTAGAAGCTTTGACTTCCTGGTGCTTCTCTACTTTTGGTTCGATATTTTGGTGATCACGAAAGCGGCAACTGACAAAGTTCAAGGCCCTTTCCTGAACATCGGTGTATCGTGCCAATTGATTGAAGCATATATTCAGCAATTTTTAACTATGAGATCCAACAACGACCACTTTGATGCCACCATAGCAAAAACAAGGGAACGTTGTAATTCTCTTGACCTTCCGGCAGAGTTTGAAACGAGAAGACGACGAAGAAGAAGAGGATTTTTCGACGAGACACAAGACGAAGAGCAGACTATCGATGCTCAAGAGAAGTTCAGAATTGAAGTGTACAATGTCGTTCTAGATACAATCATCGCGGACCTTAAGACACGCTTCAACGATACTACAGTTGGCGTTCTTAAGGCCTTTGATTGTATCTCTCCTACAACCTTCATGGACAAACATGGAGACGTTCCTGCCGAATCGAGTTCACAGCAAGTACAAACTTTGTGTAACTTCTATTCGAAAGACCTTTCCACCGAGGCGACAGTATTGATGGAATACAAAAACATACACGCTTTACTGAATGCTTGGGACTTTACAGATGGCGAAGCTGTTCCGCGGGATGCAGAGGACCTTTGGGTTTTCTTGGAAAAACACAACCTCTCAGCTCAATTTGAAAATATTGTGACGTTACTGAAACTTGCGCTTACATTACCCGTTTCATCAGCACATGACGAGAGAGCATTCAGCTGTTTGAAGCGGGTAAAGACTTATTTGCGCAGCACAATGACTGAAAATCGCCTCTCTAATCTGGCGTGCATTTCTATTAATCGCGAAAGTGTTTCCGATATTTCCATTAGAGAACTTCAAAAACCATTTCTAAGTGAAAAATCAAGAAGGATTTTTCAATGACGATTTAATTTAACGATGTTTGTGTGCACGATTTGTAAATATTTTTGTTCAACTCGATTCATATGTTATTAAAAAATAGATTATTTTGCACTGGGAGATGTACTAAAAGTTTGAAATTCTGCCTATTCCTTTGCTACGCAGGCTACTTTCTATCCGTTGACACTCGATTTAGATATCGAATATAAGCCAGTCTTTAATTATGCGGTACTATTATAGCCACGCCCATTTGACCACGCCCTTTTGTCGGAAATTTTCAATGCTCGCCCCCCCTGAGGAAATTCCTAGCTACGCCACTGATAACATCTTTCGTAAAATTTCGTTTCCTTGCTTCATTCTTGAGATATTCAGGTTTGTTTGATATGCAAATGTCATACTTAAGCCTTAATCAAACGAGAACGCAAGTCATCGCAAGTTGGCAGTCAGAATTTCTGTGGCGGTCGTTTGAACACCCAAATTAACAAAATAAAGGTTTCATGAGTGTTTTAAACAAGTTTTAACTTTGTCACGGTACATGATATTTTCGGGAAACTATTCAGAGCGGCTGGCTGAGATAGCGTGACTGCCAACTTGCGATGACTTGCGTTCTCGTTTGATTAGGGCTTTATGACCAGTGCTGTGAGTAACTTCGTTACAAGTAACTAGTTACAGTAACTAGTTACATTTTTGAGTAACTGTTACTGAAACTAGTTACTTTTTCTGAAGAAGTAACTGTAACTATAACTAGTTACTTTTTGAAGTAACTAATAACTAGTTACTTTTTTAAAGAGCTGTAACTAGTTACAATATTTGGTTTAAAAATTTGACTAGTATAGTTAGTTATATTCAGTTGAGGATATCATTCTTTCTTGATAAAAATGGTTTTGATATAATAATAAAGGTACATTATGTACACATTTGACCATTTCTGCTTAGTGACAACTATATTTAGGCATTTAGCTGTAAAAACATAATTATGGTACTGGCATCTAAAAAACAGTAATTTCTTTGTTGATTCTAGTAACACGGACAAAGGAATGTAACTTTGTAACTAGTTACAAAATTTTTGAAGTAACTTTGTAACTGTAACTGTAACTAGTTACTTTCTTTTCATTGTAACTTTTATTGGTAACTAGTTACTTTTCTAACAATGTAACTGTAACTAGTTACAAAAATTATGTAACTTTTACAGCACTGCTTATGACATCACACTGCATAATGACTTTTTGAAATAGCATCAATTTTAGGATAGTCTAAATATTTTACACCCAGCTACACACGTTTAGTGATCAGTCATGGCTACATACATGCAAGTGCAAATTTTTATTAAGTACTTTCGTTAAGCACTCTCAAAGAAAATCATACTTTTCTAAAACGTCATTATGCAGTGTGATGTCATAAGTATGACATTTGCATATCAAACAAACCTGGATATCTCAAGAATGAAGCAAGGAAACGAAATTCTACGAAAGATGTTACGTTGTCATTTTAAGTGTTCTTTCAAATGCAATCATAAAAAACTGGAGTGAAATTTCGCTGCTTTGGCACTTTAAACAGGTGTTATATAAATCAGATACAGCATTGATTAATAAAACATACAATTCGGCTGCTCATATTGTATCTATTACTTAATATTGTGTTAGATCCTTTTTTCATTGAAGATATTAATATACCACTTACATGCAATATATTTATGTTCGATTCCCAGCATTGGAATATCAAAGATATTTGTGAAAAATAAAGGATTTGTACCAGTTTCAAAAGACAGTGGAATGGAATGACATCCAAGTAGACAAGAACAGTACACTAAAATGTAAGAGAAAAAATCCACAAAGGCATTAAACTGATGTGTGTCACAGAAAATAGCAAAACTCACTGTAGTAGGGCTCAAAATAATGGCCGGTCACCGTACAATGACCGGCAAAAATCGTCAGATGACTAGGGATGAGCCGATTAATCGGCAACTAATCGGCCAATTTAAAATAATCGGTAATCGGCCGATTATTTTGAATAATCGGCAAAATAATCGGTGCATGTCTCAAATAAAGCTTTTCATGAACGACGCAAACACACACACCATACGTCCGTAACTGCATAAGCCCAAACACAATAGTCCTTATTTCACAATGATTACAGAGTGTTTCATATAACTCTTGACGGAAGAGTTCCGCAGTCAGACGTTTGTCACAAAGTTTACGAACTCCGCAAATTCGTTACGTATAGCAGTCGATCAATGTTTGCAATGTTTGTCACCAACTTCGGAAACAATGAACCGGAACTTCGGAAATCTAGTCTGTCAAAAGATCTGTGAAACGCTTTTAAGAGTTTAAATTTTAAAACCAACACGAGAAAATGGCAAAGGATCTTCACCGGTTGAGGTAGTCACGATCGAGAACATCTCAACCCAGGAAAAGAGCTGCAGCACAGAACCTCATCAAGACCTATGGTCTTGCTTCGACGAGATTGTTGGGTCAAGCGACAGCACTTCCAACGCCAGCCACAAAGTTGAAGAAGAGATCGACGCCTTTCTCGCCCTTCCGCTACAGCCATTGCAAGCATGCCCTTATGTTTGGTGGCAAGCAAAGAAACTTGTTTAAAGTTGTGCTGAAGTATCTGAGCCTCCCAATTCAAGTGTTCATTCAGAGCGTGTGTTTAGCGAGGCAGGGAACATTTCCACGGACAAACGAAACAGCCTAGCACCACATAAAGCGGATAATATTTTGTTTTTACATCACAATTTGCCAAATACTAAAATAGCATAGCGCATACCGATTTACTGAAACTGAAAGTCGGACAAACAAAACGAAATTGATTCTCAAAACACGCAAAACTAATCATCACGAAACATTTCTGTTATATTTCACAAATCTTGTTGCAATTTAGCAATCCCTACAACATTGCGAAACTGCGCAGGGACTGGTAACCAACAACGTAGCACTAATCGGCATATGCCGATTAATCGGCCGATTATTTGTATTAATCGGCCACCAAATAATCGGCTTCAGTAATCGGCAATTTTCGTAATCGGATCATCTCTACAGATGACCTCTGACCAGTCAAAATCTTGTCAGATTGGTAACAACGATTGTGATGGCCAGTCATTTGACCAGCGCGTAGATTCACCATACGTAGTACGCATTTCAGGTCGTACAATGAATGGTTTGCTCATTTCAGTATATACTATTTATTATACGGCAGCAGCGCTGAGAGGTCCGAATACGGAAATCCTGTAATTTGATTGGTTCATAAGCGGTCGGATATTTCCCGTATCCGCCCGCTCAGAGCGGAATCTGCCGTTCGGGACCGTAAGTTTTATAAACAAAATGGCAGTCATGTCAGTATATGCAACAAGATGGATTATAATTTCAGAACTACCCATTGTTGAAATGTATCGGGCAGGTATGTTGTTAGAAATTTTATAAGCTTTCATTTGATGTATTGTTCGAGTTTCCACGTTTTGTGAAAGCTTTTAAAATGTCCAAAACGTTCGTAACATTGTTCGTAATATTATACAACATTTGCTTCTCACAAGTATTAGAATTTCAGATGATTTTTTATTCAACTACTTAACGTACGATCTTGAGCAATATGTCAAACAAAAGCAATTGAAAAATGCTATTTGGGGTAAAAAGTTCAGGATTCTAGCTCAACGGAAAGTACTTTAAAAATGGGAAAATGTCTGCTATTTTCGTTTAGTTCGCAAGAAAGATGGGTCGAGTTTTCACAGAACGTTCACAACATTTATGGCCATATAATAAACTACTTATTGACCTCGCTTGTTCGGTCTGTACTAGTGAAATATCTGACCTCTGTTTTTTGCACAGAACATCGGTCCGATATTTCACTAGTACAGACCTCACGCTCAGTCAATAAGTAGTTAATACGTTGTTAGCTTCTCGGTGCTACTGTCAACGAAAGCATGAATTATACAACACAAGGCGCCTCATATTTGATCCTTGTGTAGTCTGTTAACTCAGGTATATATATATATATACGTACCTCTGTAACATGCAATACCAACGGGCGGAGGTGAAAAAAATAAAATCCGTCGATGAAGTAAAATTAATTTCCAGATTACGAAGATTCTCTCACCAAAGTAGTTCAGAAGTTGAGAGAAACACCCGGCAGGATGGGTAATCTGTGAAAGAGTATTGAGTAAAGAATTTTTAGTAGTCTTGATTGCTGTAACTTGTCTCGCATGATTTTGACTATTGGACAGCATGTTCACTGTTCAGCCTGGCCGCAATCGCGGGATATCACGCGCCAGTTTGGAGAAAATGTTAAAGAGGAAACTATCCTTGAGTGAAGCATAACGTGAGTGTTTCACCGGGGGTGTTTCACCGAGTGTTTCACCGGGGTATCCAAACACGAGAAAACAATGTATGAAAACACGAGCGCGTAGCGCGAGTGTTTTTGTTAATTGTTTTCGAGTGTTTGGATACCCCGGTGGGACACAAGCTCGAGTTGTTCATATGACTTCTCAAATGAGTCAGGAACTGGAGATAGTTCTCGCGAGAAAAGTGTATGTACTGGTCGTGGTATTAATCTTGAGAAGTGTGTATTTAGTGGATGTAATGTTACATTTGTTGTAGACGACAAGAAGTGAATGAATAAATAACAGCAATTTTGAGTGTGAATTTTTGTTGGGATGACTATGATTTTGCATGCGTAATTAAGATATTTGAGGAAGATCACTATAGTGACTTTCATCAAATATCTTAATTACGCATGCAGGAAAAATCTATTGAATTACTTTGTAGTTGGAGGTGTTTCACTGGGATATCCAAACGTCATTTCGTGATCAAATGGGCCATGAATTATTCATGAATTTGAGAACGTAGCGTAATATCTTATGACGTATCTTAACATTGTAGCCGCGAACGTCTCATAGCGTAGGCCGCGTAGAGTAACATCATACAGCGTAGCGCAATGTCTTATGATGCAGGGTAACGTCCTACAGTGTAGTGTAACGTCCTACAGTGTAGTGTAACGTCTTACAACGTAGTGTAACGTCTTACAGTGTAGTGTAACGTATTACAACGTAGTGTAACGTCTTACAATGTAGTGTAATGTCTTACAACGTAGTTTAACGTCTTAGAATGTAGCGTAACGCCTTACAATGTAACGTAACGTCTTACAACGTTGCGTAAAGTCCTAGGCTAAACATCTTAGCTGTGATCCGTGGTCTGAACTGTGTCGTATGGTGACTGGCTGGAGCGCCTTTGATATGCCTCGACACGGCCACGTTGATCTGCGTCCTTCGTAATTCAGCCGCTGGCTGCGAGTAAAGATGATTAGCCCCCAGTCCTTTATCCTTTAATGTAACGTCTTACAATGTAACGTAATGTCTTACAATGTAACGTAACGTCTGACAATGTCACGTAACGTCTGACAATGTAACGTAACGTCTGACAATGTAACGTAACGTCTTACAATGTAACGTAACGTCTGACAATGTAACGTAACGTCTTACAATGTAACGTAACGTCTGACAATGTAACATAACGTCTGCCAATGTAGCGTAACGTCTTACAATGTAGCGTAACGTCTTACAATGTAACGTAACGTCTGACAATGTAACATAACGTCTTACAATGTAACGTAAAATCTGACAATGTAACATAACGTCTGACAATGTAACGTAAAGTCTGACAATGTAACGTAACGTCTGACAATGTAACGTAACGTCTGACAATGTAACGTAAAGTCTGACAATGTAACATAACGTCTTACAATGTAACGTAAAGTCTGACAATGTAACGTAACGTCTGACAATGTAACGTAACGTCTGACAATGTAACGTCTGACAATGTAACGTAACGTCTGACAATGTAACATAACGTCTTACAATGTAACGTAACGTATTACAATGTAATGTCTGACTATGTCACGTAACGTCTTACAATGTAGCGTAACGTCTTAACAATGTAACATAACGTCTTACAATGTAACGTAACGTCTTACAACGTAGCATAACGTCAACAACGTAGTGTAACGCTTTACAATTTAGCGCAACGTCTTTCAACGTAGCGTAACGTCTTACAACGTAGCGTAACGTCAACAACGTAGTGTAACGTCATACAACGTAGCGCAATTCTTATGATGTACCGTAACGGAACGTCTTTTATTATATGGAGAAGAGTATTTTACTAGCAACTAAAACACTCGTGGAATCCATATTTCACTACATCCGGGAACCGACATATCGACAAGTCAAAATTTTCGCCTTTTGCCATAAGTTTCGAATAAAGTAAATTTGAGCCAGTAACTTCTCTTAATTCAGTTTTTCACGTAAAATGACGTATTCGAAGAAGCTGTTGTATTTTTCATTTGTATTTTCTAAAAGTTTTAGGTCAAGCGGTTGTAGTTTTTGCATCAGTAAACCCAGTTTTATCAACATCACTTCCACGCATAAATGCATAATTTCATTGTTCATATAATAAATAGAACATTACACGGTTGCTACAAGATATGGATTTCATGTTCTCGTGGCAATATCCCCTTTATATATAACCTGGACTATAGTGAAACGTCTGGTCTTAATCTGACTTTTAACACAAAGTTTTGTCATCGCATGCCTGACTTTAATATGATGAGCGATGTTCCGCGCGCCTCCAAGAAATCATATGGCCAAGCCTGCATGTTACATGCTGCAATAGTTCGTCTCGCAAAGATACGTCAATGCCGTTAAGGCTTAAGCCTGGTCGACACTAACGACATAAGCACAATACACCTATCAATGTTAAGCCCCAGGAGAGGGCAACCCACGGGGAAAATCGTCAAATTCCCCTGCAGTAGAATAGCCTTGTTGGTCAAAATACCCCTCCCTGGGAAAATCAAGTGCTACAATATAATATTAAGATCATTTTACGTGTCAAAAATCCCATCCCTCGAGCTTGTCAAGAAAGTCAAATTTCCCTGTCTCGGGATATGTCGATCAGTCAATATCCCGTGGGTTGCCCCCCCCCCTGGGGCTTAACATTGTTAGGTGCACAAGGACCAAACAAAAGAACGAAGTCAAGCCTGCGACATACGGACAGTCATAACCACACTCATACGATCATAAGCCAAGAGCGGAACAAAAGACGAAATAAAGAAAAATTCTCGTGGTTTTGTCTTTGCAAGTCTCAGAAGAAAAGTTGTCCTTTGTTTTTGTGCTGATGCTTACAGTCAACTCTCGTTATAGCGGACACCCTGGGGACCGTCATTTGGTGTCCGTAATGACGAGAGTGTCAGCAATAGCGGGATGCGATGAAAATATCCCGATTTCAGGTTGTAAAATGTCACTACAATGTATTACTGCTTTTTTGTTTTAAAATGTCCAGTTTATTTCAATTTCTAGTTGACGTTTACTGTGATACATAAGTACACAGTGCAAGTCAAAATACAAGTCAAAAATTTGTATTCAAATATTTCTTTTATTCCAAAACCAAAAATACAACGGTAACATGAATCAGTAACATAAATGTCACTCGATAAATTAAAATGTCATTCACTTTCATGTGTCGAGAGAAAAATACGTCCAAGGTGTCCGTTGTAACGAGAGTAGAACAATAAAATGTTTGTTGGGGACCACATGAAGTGTCCGCAATTCCGTAATAGCGAGAGTTATTTCAATACATTTCATAGTAGTTTCGGCCGGGGGTTTACCAACTGTCCTTAATAGCGGGGTGTCCTTAATAGCGGGGTGTCCGTAAAGCCTGGTTTCCATATAGCCGTAAGAGCCGGCGGCATGGCTGCGAAAAGAGGCAATGGTCCAATCGCATACAGCTTTTTATTGCTGGCTAATTCAACACTGTCTATGATTGGACCATCGCCCCTTGCCGCAGCCATGCCGCCGCCATGCCGCCGGCTCTTACGGCTAGATGGAAACCAGGCTTTATAGCGGGGTGTCCGCAAGGCGAGAGTTGACTGTATGTCGCTAGTGTGAACCAGGCTTTACGAAACACAATATTGCATAAACAATTACAAAATGTTACCTTAAGGACTGGTAAATCCTCGAGGCCAAGAATGTTTTGGGGGGAATGAAGCCAGTTGTTTCTGTATTTGCAAACTCGGAATTGGTTATAGTAATTTACCAAGCTTTTGTAAGATTCTGGATTCTTAAGTTGAAAACTAGATATTTAAAAAAACAAAAAAAAACAAAAAAAACTAAACTACAATCGTTATTCGCCTAACTAGAGTCTCACGCGTGCAAAAGATTATATATTAAGAGATTATTAACCAAAAACGAAGGTCTGCACGAGAAAATATATCAGACCTTATATACAGACCGAGTAAAGGGCTAAGCGTCGCGGCGACAATAGACGGAATTAATTCGAATTAGACGCCAGTCCTAGATAAAGCATTTTTCTTCCTGGCAGCAAAATCCAAAAATAAATATTTCCTGCTAAACTAAATTAACGAGATTTCCTGCCTGATAGAATTTTTCAATTTTATAAGTTGTGATACCACCAGACTTGCAAGTTTGTATCTCAAAACCATAATTTATCTGAATGTGGTATCTATATATACATACTTTGAAATAGCGAACTTTTTCAATTGAATACTGCGTAATACATGTACTAGCGTCAAAAATCGAAATGCTGAAACAGTTGAATAAGATAAAAGCAGCTTGCATTCTTGCAAATGCACAATGACAGCTGCAGCCTGCAACAGCAACACCATACTGAAATGATAAATATTTCATTGTTTTCTAGAACAAATCGTTGCGTCATTTGCGCAAGGATATATACGAAACAAAACACTTTCGAATTGTTTACAAATCGCCGCTGGGTTTGGCAAGAATATAGAAAGATGAGTCATCGAATATGAAACTTAATATTCGATCAAATGCGATTACCCATCAAAATTGTGTGATTGTGTGAGGAAATTTTTCTTTAAACTTTGAATTGGATTAAAAAAACTAACAAATATTTCCTGCAAGATACAAAAAAATTTCCTGCGAACAACTTTTACAAAAAATTTCCTGCCGGACATTTTCCAGCACTGCTGTGTTGCATCAATTTAATACTGTACCTGACTTGTTCCTCAAGGAACTCCATGTGTTCATGCAGTGATGTATACTTGGAGCAAATAATGCCAACCGATTTCATCCTGACTCCTCTTTCGTCTTCATTCTCTACACTTATTCTCTCAAAGCAACTTAAGCCAAACTGACTATCACCATGCTTGAAGTAGCTAGCAAAGAAGATGTACAATATATAAGACATTGCAGTCAATATATAAGGCTCACTTGGTATTGCAATTGTAAACTTCTACATGATAACCAAAAACCGATGATGCGCGGCATGGCCCAAAAAAGACATGTCATGATTTCCACCACAACACATTAACAAATCCATCTGCATTCCTTAGCTTTTGAAATTGACACCTGGTCCATTTGCTACTTTTGAATTCTCCAGCCAAAAAGCAGTGGTGTAGCCAAAGGAGGGGGGGGGGGGGCGATGGGCCATCGCCCCCCAATGGTCTCCAAGACCGTTCTCGTGAAAAGTTTAAATCCGTGGAGAAACTTGTAAGGGGGGGGGGGGGGGTACAGTTGTTTTAAGGCCAAGTGAGTAAGACCGTGATGTGTTATTTAAGAAATAGAAAACATTTTCCGTGTTTCCATAGAGTTATAGAAACACAAGTTTCCCATGCTATTTCGAGTTCTCCCAAACTTCCACAAGTGTTTCTATAACTGTATGGGAACACGGAAAAAATGTTTTCTATTTCCTTTATAAAATAACCTGTCGAAAATAGGTATAGAACGTAAAAATAATCACTGCATCAAAGTGTAAATTCTCCTTACTCTTCATAATGGCGTATGATGGCGTATCCTACATGGCGTGGACCTTGCCGTGTTTCCATTTAACAAATAGATTCCATTTTGCCGTTGTCTGTTCAGTTATAGATGCACAGATGACGTCACAACGTGGTAAGAAATCTAATGATATTCTGACGTGTAGTGTTTCCGAGACCCTAGAAATCCAAAATTTTCCAGGGGGGCATGCCCCCGGACCCCCCTAGGAGATCGAGGTTCTTGCGCCCCCAAACACAAGACCCTGGCTAGGCCACTGCCAGAAAGGTTTAGAAATGCAGATGGTTTGTCAATGTCTTGGGCAGAAATCATGACGTGTTTTTCTTCGGGCCATGCCACGCATCATCATCGGTTTTGGTAATCGTAAGAACAAAAACTAGGAAAGCAGTAGTTGTGATCTTTTTGTTCCGCTGGATAAAAACAGTGTATTTCTGTACATGTATATGCATGTTGTGCAGAAGATGTTTGTGAGAATCACTGTTCACTAGCCTACATTAGCTAGTGGTTAAGACGTGCACTGCCGACTACCGGAGATTGCATTATTTCGCAATAAAATTGTAACAACATATGGCAAGGGTGGCTGACCGTGTTCACCCAATATTTTTGTCGGGGGAACACCGTTCCCCCTGACAAAAATTACGGTGGGGGAACGCCGTTTCCCCTAACAAAAATTAAACGTAGTGCAACACTGTTCAAAACCGCACTTTTTTGCTTTGAGTCAATGAGTATACTCATTTTCAACCAAGTTAGCCAACCAGCTAGCCTGAGCCAGGCTTTTAGTAGTCTTTTCACACACCATTAACTTTCACAACAGGAGTCACGCCCATTTCATTTTACAACCAGTGGCCATGCCCATTTGACTTCAGTGAGCGTTCCTCCACTTCTAAAATTTGTAAAACATCACTGGTTTGTAGCAAGGCTGTTAACAGGGTGTAACAATGCTGTTCATTCAACATGCTGCTACAACCCTGTTAGCACCAACCTGTTAACAACTTGTTGAGTGAAGAGTGGTAACAGGTTGTTAGAACAACTTGTCACCAGTCGGTTGGAGTCATCAGCCTTGTTACAAGTTGTCAACAACCTGTTACAGACATGTTACCAAACTGGGACAACCAGTGCGAACACATCACAATCAGTGACAGCCTGTTGAACAGCTTTGTAACAACTTGCTTGCAGGTACATGTATGTAAGAGTTTCACATTTTTACGTGGGTACTTGGGGTACATGTCCCCAATGCCAATCCACACCATAATGATTAAAGGCATAAGACATGAAACTTCCTTACACAAAATCTTTGGATATTTTATGAAATCCACTGGCCAAAGCTTTAAATTCCACTCCAGTTAGCTCCACTGAGTCTGGATATTTCCATTCAATGATATTACCTACAGCAAGTAACATGATTATTAAAACAATCATTATACTTGTCAAGTTGAGGGGATGTTGGTGGCACAGTGCATAGTCAATCGAGATATGGTCTGGAAACTCAGCAAACTTCAAAGCACCTATAATGAGCTGTGATTTTATGTTACACCGTGCACATCCTTTGTTTTAGGTTTATTAATATTTAAATAGCACGGTTGAGCCCAGGATATGTTTTTCTTTCTTCTAGTCTGGAACAAGATACCATTCCTTTCCCTCTTCTTTCCTTCCTTCATTCATTCATTCATTCTTTCCTTCATTCTTTCCTTCCTTCCTTCCTACCTACCTACCCTCCCTCCTTCCTTCCTTCCTTCCTTCCCCCTCCCTCCCTCCCTCCCTCCCTCCCTCCCTCCCTCCCTCCCTCCCTCCCTCCCTCCCTCCCTCCCTCCCTCCCTCCCTCCCTCCCTCCCTCCCTCCTTCCCTCCCTCCCTCCCTCCCTGCCTCCCTCCCACCCTCCCTTCCTCGTTCCTTCCTTCCTTCCTTCCTTCTCAGGGCCGTAGCGAGGGGGGGTATTGGGGTGTGTGGCACCCCCCCACCCCCCCAACTTTTACAAAATTGCAATATTCGGAAAACTCACAGGTCTATTCGGAAAATTGGCACCTTTTTCTTTAAGACTATTTTGAAAGACTTGTCAAAATCTACTGATTAAATGAAAAATAAACGTACTGGTATGTGGTAACAGAAAACTTGTCGATCGAATTTAATACAATAATAATACTCACACATTAATTACATTGTCTAAATTCTCCATTCTCATTCCCAGTGCCCACCACACAAACATGGGCTCTGGGAATGTGAATATTGCTACTTGCAAGGGTCCCACGGGTCCCGTCGTCACACGATCCCTTTGCCGGAAATACTGGAAATAATCAGTTACATACTTACATTTTGACCTTTTGTGCAATTGTTTTAGAATTTATTATATGGATAAAATGTAGTACCGTTACTACCGCAAGCCATACTGGAAAGTTTGTTATTCGTCCGCCGGATATTTACGCAAGTAATTTTTTCTCAAATTTTTGTACACCAGTCGGCGGGGGGGGCGTTCACCTTCGGTGCGCCATGGAAATTCATGCCTACAACCACAGAACGTGGTGCGACATAACGCAATGCAAATGCTGCGCAATAAAAGTAATATCAAATGTAATGTCATTTTAATCTGATTTCACATTAGTCTGTATGGCGAGAACGTAGCCCTTGTGACTCGCCGCAATGTTCTCGGGTTCACCTGCTTGTGGTTTGCTGATCACGCATGCATTTGTTTAATCCGTTTCCTCTATTTTGGCAGTTGAATACAACTCTTCTTACTTCTGTGGCGAGATTCTTTTACTGCGGTGTTCACATGAGTAAACCGTGGAACGATTTTCGTATTGGGGGGTCTGTTCACAAAAGGGATTCTTCTTGGGGGGTCCGGTGCCATTTCCATGCCATTTCCTGCATTTTGGGGGAAGAATTTACAGAACTCTGAAGGTCAGAAAATTCTTTGTTTGTTTGTTGCCATTAATAGATTAAGTTTATATATAAAGCAAACCAGAACAAACGCCCAACACAACATATTGTCAACAGTAACAGTACTAATTTCTGGTATGCTCCCTTGCTTTGTATTGTTGATATAATGTTCAAGTACAGACCGCTGCTTGCGCTAGAGTGACTGATTGAACAATTTTTCTGTCTATCTCAATGTTGTATTTGCGAGTGTTATTAATACCTCTGTGGGTGGACCTAAATGTAAAATGCTGCGATAAAAACTACTAAAAACAAGCTTCATTTTGCTAGTAGAGAATGACTTTCTCAAAAAAGGTTTGGAGAGTTCAATTTCTGACGTGTCTAGGGTCATCAGGGTTTATTTATGATCAAACGTTAGTTCCTCATTGTCCCGCATAATCCTCGATGTCCTATGTTTTTGTCAAATAATGTAACATTTAGTTACAACAAATTAAGGTATGATCATTTTGTTTATTTCAAAGTTTTCATGCCATATTTAGTACACCGAACTGACAGAAAGTACGCCACACTGATAAACGAAACTCCACGCCGGATATATCCGGCGTAACATACGAACTTTCCAGTATGGACCGTAAGTAACTGCATGGTAATAAAATAGTTGTTGTTGTTGTTGTCTCTGTCATTTTGGCAGTTGGCAAAGTTTTGTGATTATTATTGCAAGATTCGGAGAAAAAAAATTTCATTCGGAAATTTTGGGTTGGCACACCCCCCCCAATTACGACATCCCTTCCTTCCTTCCTTCCTTCCTTCCTCCCTCCTTCCCTCCCAACTTCCTTCTTTCCTTTCTTCCTGCCTGCCTTCCTCCTTATTAAATGTCAAACAAAATACTAGACTACTACATGCTCACTATAAAAGCTAAAACAATTAACGAAACCCTACCAACCTTTTCTGGTATCAAATGTCACAACAAAAACAGCAACTATCAAGTCCGGTTGTTGCACTACCGTGGGATCTAACTGCGCTGGTACTATTATTTCGGTAGAGTTATCATCGTGCTTGGCAAAACTGGTTGATTCTGGGATTTCTTCGTGGTCAACTAATCCTATATCATCATCACCGTCGTCCGCCATATTGGGCGAAGAACTGAAGAAGCAGAGAGCTAAAAGTCCTAAAACTCATACACGAAAAGTAGATATCAAGATGGCGGCCAATATTTAGGATTCATTTAAAAAGTTTGATTTCCTATCTGAATTGGCCTTTACAACTTTATTAAAATGGCAAGCAATTTTATTATGCACCGCTGGAAAAAGTTAGAAACCCTTTGAGAAGAATGAGTTAATGTTAGCATAAGCGTTGTTGCGCTTGAGAGTTAAGAAAAGTGCAAGAATTAACGTGTTTAAGTATTATTTATGAATAAGAAGATGGCGGCCATCTTGAAAGCTACTTCTCGCGTATGCCTTTTTAGCACTCCCTTGAAAAAGTTGCTCGTCCAATATGGCGGACTTCTCTGAGCAAAATACAGACAAAACGATTTATTTAGATTATAATGCTACAACTCCACTTGGTCCTTCCGTCTTGAAAATCATCCACGAAACCCTTCGCGACGCCTGGGGGAATCCTAGCAGTTCTCATGAAGCCGGAAAGAAGGCGAAAGAAGTCATTAAATTGGCAAGAACAAGTGTAGCGAAGATGATTGAAGCGTACGAAACCGATGTGATTTTTACTTCAGGCGGAACAGAGGCGAACAATCTAGTACTTTCGTCAATTGTACAATACTACGGGGAATTTATTGCGAACAAAAACGACCAAAACGCGCAGCTAAAACGGATGCCTCACATTATCACTTCGAACCTCGAACACGATTCGGTTGTCTTGCCAATAGGCCACTTGATGGATGGTGGTCATTGCGAGGAAACGGTTGTTCAGGCGTCTCCTTTATCTGGAATGGTAGAAGTTGAAAGTATTCTCAACGAAATTCGGCCTAACACTTGTCTTGTCTCAATAATGATGGCTAACAATGAAACTGGTGTGATTCAGGTGTGATACCCCCCCATTCTTTGATGCGAGTCCCATGTGATTCACCTACTCTTTGTGTGATACAGGTGTGATAACCCATCCACTCTGTGTGGTTCAGGTATGATACTCCACCCACTCTTTGGTATGATATCTCATGTGATTCAGGTGTGATGTGATGTCTCACCCATTTTGGTGTGATTCAGGTGCCATGCACCACTCACTCTTTGGTGTGATATGAATTATCTCACCTGTTTTGCTGTGATTCAGGTGTGATTCACCACTCACTCTTTGGTGTGATTCAGGTGTGATATCCCACCCACTCTGCTCTGGTGTGATACCCCATTCACACTTTGGTGTGATTCAGATGTGATATTCCACCCCTCTTTGATGTGATTGACCCCCCATCCACTCTTTGGTATGTTTCAGGTGATACTCCCCACTCTTTGGTGTGATTCAGGTGTGATAACCCATCCACTCTGGTGTGTTTAAGTCATGACACCCACCCAATCTTTGGTGTGTTTCAGGTGTGATAACCCATCCACTCTCTGGTGTGATTCAGGTGTGATAACCCACCCACTCTCTGGTGTGTTTAAGTCATGACACCCACCCAATCTTTGGTGTGATAACCCACCCACTCTGATGTTTCTGGTGTGTTTAAGTCATGACACCCACCCACTCTCTGGTGTGTTTCATGTGTGATAACCCACCCACTTTCTGGTGTGATTCAGGTGTGATAACCCACCCACTTTCTGGTGTGTTTCAGGTGTGATAACCCACCCACTCTCTGGTGCGTTTCAGGTGTGATAACCCACCCAATCTCTGGTGTGTTTAAGGCATGACACCCACTCACTCTCTGGTGTGATTCAGGTGTGATTGAAGTGCATTATCATTATTTTGAATATTTCTTGTCTAGCCTGTTAAAGAAATTGTGGAGAAAATTAAAAGTAGGCAAGAAGAGCGAGATCAGAAAGGGTACCCTAAGATATTTGTTCACACAGATGCCGCTCAAGCCATTGGCAAAATAAAAGTTGATGTCTCAGATTTGGGTGTGGACTATCTCACAATTGTTGGTCATAAATTCTATGGACCAAGGATTGGTATGTAGTGGTCTATGCTGGAAAATCTTTTGCACTTTACTAAACTTTATTTATATATGGTTCAACTTGTTTTCAGCCATTCAGGTCATTACGGCAAATGACGCACGTTGATTGATTGCTGAGAGATCCGGAAAAAGCGGTAATGCCCTCCTGGCACTTTTGGAAGGCAGTACGCCTTTTTTAATGACCTGCAAGTTTTAGCGGGAAAATTTCTGAGTTGATTTAAATGAAGATAGAAGAGAATTGGACATTTTCGTTGGGAAATTTTGAACAATAATACGTCCTGGAAAATTAGTGTTTCGTTTTATAAAAACTACTTATTTAAAAGCGCGGACTGAAACGAATGCTTAACAGGTGTAAACATGAAACGAAACGAACAAGCTCAAAAGTAAGGTAAACGACAACATCTGAAGACACGATGAGTTATAACAACAAATAAGAAAACGAACCAAAAGCCATATAATAAATGGCTTATTGACCTCGTTTGCTCGGTCTGTACTGGAAAGTATTTGCCTTCGGTATTTTAGCACAAACTGATCGCTCTTTCGTCACTCGGTCTGTACGAAAACCTCAGGCAAATACTTCCCGTACAGACCTCACACTCGGTTGATAAGTATTTAATATACCATTACATTCAGAAACTAGTTGATCGATCAAGAATGGAATACATGTTTCTATTAAAATATTTTCAGGTGCCTTATTTGTGCGATCCCCATCGAACAAGACTCCTGTTTTCCCGATGTTGTTTGGAGGAGGTCAAGAACGCGGTTATCGTCCTGGAACTGAAAACACCGGAATGATAGCGGGACTGGGTGAAGCCGCGCAACTGGTGCTAGATAATTTAGACGAGTATTCTGCTCACATGAGAAAGGTATAAGAATGTTAATCAGTTATCAGCCGTAAAATTAATCCGGTGCATCAACAAACCTATTCTAAAGCCGTAATCAAACGAGAAACGCAAGTCATCGCAAGTTGGCAGTCAGAATTTCTGTGGCGGTCGTTTGAACACCCAAATTAACAAAATAAAGGTTTCATGAGTGTTTTAAACAAGTTTTAACTTTGCCACGGTACATGATATTTTCGGGAAACTATTCAGAGCGGCTGCATGGCTGAGATAGCGTGACTGCCAAACTTGCGATGACTTGCGTTCTCGTTTGATTAGGGCTTAACAGGTGAAATAAAAGTAGCGTGCTGCGTAGGTAGTGTAGAAACAACAATCGAAATATAGTAAGGTTAGATATACTGCCGAAACAGAAAACGTAGGAGTCTAACGTTTCGAGCGAAGGCCCTTCGTATCTCACGTTTCTCTCTGATGAAGGGCCTTCGCGCGAAACGTTAGATTCCTACGTTCTCTGTTTCGGCAGTATATCTAACCTTACTATATTTCGATTGTTTATTCTAACAGGTGTTTGGTCGACGTTCGTCAAGTTCAGATACTCAAAAAATGTTCCCGAGCGCACCGTCGAGCTGCTATTTATAGCACAAAGTGCCGGCAAAGTAAAATTGACTTTCGAAGATTGCCATTGAGCCAGTATCTATTGTTCGGACTCCAAGAATTATGGGTAAAAGCGGAGAAACCTAAAAATAGGCCCGCCTTAGGCGTACATATATAGGCGTCTGATTTAAATGCGACGATTGTGCGACGTATAAACCAGGCCTTAAGCCGGTTTTCCACTAGGCGACTTTTTTCGCGCGAAGCGACTTTCTTTTGTCCGAATTCAATAGATTTCTGATTAGTTCCAGCTCAGAGCTCATGAGACAAAAGAAAAATTTAAGCCGGTTTTCCACTTTTTCCAGCTTTCGAGTGGAACTAATTAGAAATCTCGAATGATTATTGTGGTACAGTGAACTCGGGTGGAAAAAAGTAATGAGGTGTTACTCCGAGTGACGAACCATACCGGACAAGTAGAGAAAACTCTACTTGGCCCGGCTGGGATTCGATCCCGCGACCTTCGGTTTACTAGTCCGATCCCGGCCGGGCCAAGTATTGTTTTCTCTACTTGTCCGGTATGGTTCGTCACTCGGAGTAACACCTTACTATTAACTGGAAATCCATTCCAATATATTCAATTTTGACAATAGAAATGTCGCCTCGCGCGACAAAATTTGCCAGTGGAAAACCGGCTTTAGGATGGATAAAGGACTGGGGCTAATCATCGCGAGATCAACGTGGCCGTGTCGAGGCATATCAAAGGCGCTCCAGGCAGCCGCCACAGCTAAGATGTTAGGTGTTGATTTTATGGAGGGAGGAAAACCGGAGAACCCGGCGAAAAACCCTCGAAACACAGGAGAGATCAACTACAACTCTACTCACATAAGTTCAAAGCTCGGTAACGGGGCGATTCCCAAGCGGTCACCCATCCAAGTACTAACCCCGTCTAACAGGGCTTAACTTTTTGGTGAGAGGCAGCGCGCTAGTCTTAACGTTACTTAAACCTTTTTGTTAATATACATCTTTTTAGAAAATTTATTCCGCTTTCTCATTTTCAACGCGTTTAGGTTCGAGACTACCTTGAAACAAAACTTCTGGAAGTATTTGGTGAAAAAGTTCACTTCAACGGAAAATTTACTACGAGTGAAAGAATCCCCAATACTTGTAACATTTCAATCCTTGGAACTGGTCTGCAAGGTTATCGGATTTTGTCCCGGTTGAAGAGGACTCAAGCAAGTTTGGGCGCCGCCTGTCACGCTGACCAGCAGTATTCTCCGTCGCGCATCCTCCTATCTTTGGGCATACCACACGATGTTGCTTCCAATGCATTGCGAATAAGCGTTGGAAGGGAAACCAGCATGGCTGACATTGATGTTGTCGTAGATGATCTGGTACAATCAGTGGCATTTCTGAAAAGTGATGATTCTGCGGTCTCTACTGACTAAAACCTGCAGTCATCTTTTGCAGTGGAAACAGACTAAACTAGGCACTCAGATTAAGAGACTATCAATAGCTCCATCAACGGGGTTTTAGGGAATGTTTATAGGAAAATGAGTCATCCCGCCAACGAGGCTAAAATGAGTCATCCCACTAACAAGGGGTGTTGATGGCACAATGCATGGTTAGCGCACGCGCCTTTCACCTCTGTTGGCCATGTTAGATACCTGCTTAACCTGAATGTCAGGCCTTTATTTGTTCCCGCCTTCCGCTAAACCCGGGAACAAATAAAGGCCTGACATTCAGGTTAATACCTGCTCAGTTCAGTCACAGAATAGAAACCTTTGAAGTTTATATCCTCGCGCATGTCGCCTCGCGCATCTTGATTCCTCGCCATCCTACGCAATCCTGGCAAGTTCCCCCGGCAGTTTGGACCTTCAAAAGAAGGTGGGAACTTGCCAGGATTGCGTAGGATGGCGTAGGACATTGCGTAGGATCACGTCGGATGGCGTAAAATATCGCGCCTGCGCATTGAAGAAATGCGGACTTGGATTGTTCTGGTTGTATTTCTATTCTGTGGTTCAGTTATCTGATTGGTTACCGGGGCTGATTTTATGTCACGAAAATCTTTCTGTGACCGCAAAAAAGAATTAGAATACCCTGTGTGTTATGCTTACAGAAAAACGGAAATTTTGCTTTCTTATATCATTCTGCCTTTCTCAAATAGTCGAAATAAGATTTTCGTGACATAAAATCAGCCCAGCTAGCCCGCCTCATATGAACAGCCCCTTAGTGGGTGAATATACAAAAAATGGCATAATATAAGGATAATGAAATCTGCTGCACGGAGAATTGCAGGTTTGCAGCCTTTAATAACCAATATCACAGCGATCATAGATATTTAGACATTGTTGCCATGAAAAAAAATTATAAAAATAAATTTACCGCTACGTGTCTTCAGACTACGCAATCATCTTTTATTGTTATTCGATTTATTTTTATCTTCCTTTTAATTGGTTGAGGGACCACTACGTCACCTGCAAATAACTGCCTACAAATAACAGTCTGCTCACGCGCATTAGCCAGAAATGTTGTTTTGCAGCAAATAATATTCTACTCATGCGCGTTACACTCAATTTCGGCAAACGTAAATCGCTCGTTCAGCCAAGCTGGAAAGAAATGAATGGACATAATTACAGGTAAACAATGTCAAATAAAAAATAAATCGAATAATAAAACAATTATTGAACTCGGTTTTCACAAAATATCGTGATTTGTCAGTGTCTCGCAGTTCAGTTATTTGCCTCTGCCTTCGGCATCGGCAAATAATTGATCTGCTCGCCACTAACAAATCACGATATTTTGCTCAACCTCGTCCAATAATTGTTAAATATTTAGCTCGTTCTGCATAGACTACAATCATTGCGATTTCAAAACGGTCTCTAAAATCATCTCTATCGAAGTATATGTCCATTGGTTATCTGTGCCGCCGAACAACCGTACAATCAAGTGTGTAAAAAATATCGGGTAGAAAATTGCGCATCGAACTCGATTCCGAATTATCGAATAATTTCTTGAAATTTGCATTTTACAACGAAGCACGTTGCTCGCCATCATAACACACCGATGCTGTGATCTTCTTCCTCAGACTCCATGTTGTCGTTTTGTTCTACGACACACTATGCCGAAACGAAAGTTCTATATTTGTAACTCAGTTGTACCGTTTGAAGAGGACGCTTTTCATGAATTTAAAGGCCACAGAAACCTTGCTGTCGAAGAACTGCCACCGTGGTGTTATATTCCTGGAACTGACAGACGATCGAGAAAAGCAGCTTCGAGGTTAATAACTTTATGATATCGCTTTTAGAAACATTGACTTATTTTAGTGTTGTGTGCCTACCCCTTTAGAGATAGACTCTTGGGTTCAATGCATGCAAATACTGTATTTTCTCGATTTTAATATATGCGCCCTGGGCACATAAATTTTGTATTCTTGCCTTTTCAATATAAGAAGGTAGTTGGTAATAATCATAATAATGATAATGTAATACAGGATGGACACTTCAACACTCTGCCATACCCAGAGTCATTGATTTTCACTGTTGTGACTCACTAGTGCTGGGTCAGGTCAGAATAAGGGGGTGATTTAATACCAACCCTCGTACCCAGGGGGTGGGGGTGGGGAAACAGAGATAAGATCCTGGGTACGAGGTTGGGTGATTACATGGACTGGTTAGCTCACATCCAACATAAATCGCATGTTTTTTTTCAAGCCAGAGGTGGACTGGCCCACCGGGATACCAGGAAATTTCCAGGTGCACCCCTTGTTTTTCGTTTCAGGCACCCCCACAAAGACAATTAACAAAATACAGCTCATAACGTAAACATGAAATACAGTTGTTACTAGTTGCATTGCTAGACTACTAGTCATAAACTACAAACACAATGATAAACAATATGTATTTTCTAAACTACATACTGTACTTACTCTCCATGTAATTGTATTATCTTTTCTTTGTAATTCACTTTTCATAAGATGTAATCATATGTAATTTTTCAAGTACATAATACATTTTGTAACTCTAAGACTAAGAATTTAACTTGAATCTAACTTGAATCCTGGAACAGTAATCCACTTGCATGACTTAAATATTACTCATAGTATGTAATATATTATTCAGTGTCTATTAAATGTTGTAGTCACAAAAAAATATGAGCATATCGAGGAAATATAGAGGCTGGAACGCCCAGGCGCACCCCCTGGCCAGGACGCTTAGAACATTCAGGCTTTGCAGTCAACCAGGTGCCCCTTTCATATAATTTCCCGGTAACTTTTCTGCTGCCAGTCCGCCCCTGTTTCAAGCATAAAAATCTGAAAATTTTGTACGGTTGGCAGTGGTGCCATTGAATTAGCATACAAAAATCTGAGAATTTTGTACACTTGGCAGTTGTATCAACTGCGAAGTGTGCAAAAAATCTCTAAATTTTGTATGCTTAGCAGTGGTGCCAAGTTTACAAAAATCCCAATTTTGTACACTTGGCACTGAGTGGTTCACTCCAAAACACATTTGTTAATTACTTGACTGTACTAATAAGTTGAAAATATTTTCTTTTTAGAGCCATCAATGGTTTTCTCAATACTGGTAAAGGTGGCACTCTTTATTTGGGTATTGTGGATGCGGGCATAGCTAAGGGAATACGACTGTCACAATTTCAGGTAGTGACTATGAACCTGTTAGTGTAAAAATGGTTTTACTGTACTTGTACCAGCATTTATCAATTACTAACTTTATAGTTTATACTGTAATAACGTTTTTGTTGATCAAAAAGGAAGGGCACTTTGGAGTACTTTGTGTGAAGTTTTTTTTTGTGTTTTGAGGCCAAACTAAATCAATTTACTAAAATAAACTACTTTCCTTTTCAGAAAGATCATGTTTTGGTCTCCCTAAATGATCTTATGAACAGATATAAACCAAAAGTAGACTCATTAAGATATAAGGTAAGAAGTTAAAATAATAAAATAAATATTCATGCATATTGCGCAGGAATAGAAAATACTATAAATTTTGGGTTGTGTGTTTGTTTGTTTGTTTCAAAAGAAAGACTTTAGAAAACTGCTGATTTACACATTAGATAGAGTTTGTTGTTGTTATATCAAAAGAAGAGGCTGATGATCCATTTATAGACAAATTTCAGGAAAAAAGGTATAAAATTTTAAATATTTCACCATTTTAGTAGAACATTTTAGGTGTATTATCGTTGTTATCACCACTGCTATCATCTCATTATCACCATTGTTACCATCACCACCACCACCAGCTACATCATTACTACCACCACCATCATGACCATCACCACCACCACCATCATTATCACAACCATCATGACCATCATTACCACCACCGTCATTTGATCACCATCATCACCATTGTGACCATCACCACCATCACTACCATTATCTACATTATCTTCACAACCACCATCATCACGACCATTACCACCATCATCATCACTACTACCACCATCATGACCACCACCACCAGCTACATCATTACTACCACCACCATCATGACCATCACCACCATCATCATTATCACAACCATCATGACCATCATTACTACCACCATCACCATTGTGACCATCACCACTATCATCATCTTCACTACTGCCATCATCACGACCATTACCACCACTATTATCACCACCATCATCATCACTACTACCTACATCATCACTACCACCATCATCATGACCATCATTATCACCATCATCTGATCACCATTGTGACCATCACCACCTGACCACCATTATCATTACTACCATCATCATGTACATCTTCATACCTACCACTATGATCATCACCACAACCACCACTACATCCAGATGCTTTTTAGGGTGCTCATGGCTACTTTTGGAACTAATCCTCAATAGTTGTTTACTAAAAATATCCATCATTTCCCACTGCTAGCCTGGATCATAGCAGACTGAAACCTCACCTGCTACGAACACCAGATTATTGTTGGTGTGATAGAGATGCCATGACACAATTCTCATTGGTAAGTTTAATATTTAATACTAATGTTTAATAAATCTAATGTTAGAGTAGAGTAGAGTAGAGTAGAGTAGAGTAGAGTAGAGTAGAGTAGAGTAGAGTAGAGTAGAGTAGAGTAGAGTAGAGTAGAGTAGAGTAGAGTAGAGTAGAGAAGAGTAAAGTAAAGTAGAGTAGAGTAGAGTAGGGTAGAGTAGAGTAGAGTAGAGTAGAGTAGAGTAGAGAAGAGTAGAGAAGAGTAAAGTAGAGTAGAGTCGAGTCGAGTAAAGTAGAGTAGAGTCGAGTCGAGTAAAGTAGAGTAGAGTAGAGTAGAGTAGAGTAGAGTAGGGTAGAGTAGAGTAGGGTAGAGTAACGTAGGGTAGAGTAGGGTAGCGTAGCGTAGAGTAGAGTAGAGTAGAGTAGAGTAGAGTAGAGTAGAGTAGAGTAGAGTAGGGTAGGGTAGGGTAGGGTAGGGTAGGGTAGAGTAGAGTAGAGTAGAGTAGAGTAGAGTAGAGTAGAGTAGAGTAGGGTAGGGTAGAGTAGGGTAGAGTAACGTAGAGTAGGGTAGCGTAGCGTAGAGTAGGGTAGGGTAGGGTAGGGTAGGGTAGGGTAGGGTAGGGTAGGGTAGGGTAGCGTAGAGTAGAGTAGAGTAGAGTAGAGTAGAGTAGAGTAGAGTAGAGTAGAGTAGAGTAGAGTAGAGTAGAGTAGAGTCGAGTAGAGTCGGGTAGAGTCGGGTAGAGTAGGGTAGGGTAGAGTAGGGTAGAGTAACGTAGAGTAACGTAGAGTAACGTAGAGTAGAGTAGAGTAGAGTAGAGTAGAGTAGAGTAGAGTAGAGTAGAGTAGAGTAGAGTAGAGTAGAGTAGAGTAGAGTAGAGTAGAGTAGAGTAGAGTAGAGAAGAGTAAAGTAGAGTAGAGTAGAGTAGAGTAGGGTAGAGTAGAGTAGAGTAGAGTAGAGTAGAGAAGAGTAAAGTAGAGTAGAGTCGAGTCGAGTCGAGTAAAGTAGAGTAGAGTCGAGTCGAGTAAAGTAGAGTAGAGTAGAGTAGAGTAGAGTAGAGTAGAGTAGAGTAGAGTAGAGTAGAGTAGGGTAGAGTAGAGTAGGGTAGAGTAACGTAGGGTAGAGTAGGGTAGCGTAGCGTAGAGTAGAGTAGAGTAGAGTAGAGTAGAGTAGAGTAGAGTAGAGTAGAGTAGGGTAGGGTAGGGTAGGGTAGGGTAGGGTAGGGTAGGGTAGGGTAGGGTAGGGTAGGGTAGGGTAGAGTAGAGTAGAGTAGAGTACAGTAGAGTAGAGTAGAGTAGAGTAGAGTAGAGTAGAGTAGGGTAGAGTAGAGTAGGGTAGAGTAGAGTAGGGTAGGGTAGGGTAGGGTAGCGTAGCGTAGAGTAGAGTAGAGTAGAGTAGAGTAGAGTAGAGTAGAGTAGAGTAGAGTAGAGTCGAGTAGAGTCGGGTAGAGTCGGGTAGAGTAGGGTAGAGTAGGGTAGAGTAGGGTAGAGTAACGTAGAGTAACGTAGAGTAACGTAGAGTAGAGTAGAGTAGAGTAGAGTAGAGTAGAGTAGAGTAGGAGTTAATAATTTCTGTGGTGATTTATCCATTGCCAGGGTATTGAACAACCTACGTATGTGATTGAGATAACCATCCTTCCTTATGAAGAGAAACTGAGGGAAATTTGGAATGGACAATATCGGTTAGACTTACATCCGATTTATGAAGAAGAAGAAGGAAAATGTTACTTCAGAAGACAAGCAAGTCTTGTTCAAGTAAGGGCAACTGAGAAAGTATTTCTGGCGTTGATGGTTCTGCAATTCAGCACGAAAGTATTGAGTATTGTAGTATTAAACTGGACTAATGAGGGGCGGGCCTGGCCATCTATTCTTTTTAGTACAGTCATGTAGAGGTACGTGAACAAACAATGGAAGAGGTGAAAGAACGTTACGAGGCTGTTGTCAACAGGTAAATACATACTGTTATTATACATTTTTCCAAATCCTTGAATATTAGTGGTCAAATTTTTTGGTGGGAATTCTCAATATTCAATATTTGCCGTTGTCATTGTCAGATTCCGAGCCCACAATGCTATTATTACCTGTAGTGTAGTTTCTGGAGGTATTATCTGTAGGAAAAGGACTTATCATGCATGTACTGACGTGAACCTGTCCAGCTAGGCAAACCGAAGGAAAACACAGGAAAGAAGCAATTACTGTCTTTAATGGGGTTGTAACTATAGTGTTGTACAGTAGAACCTCTATTAAGCGGCCACCCTCTATTAAACGGCCACTTGTCAAAACCCCTAAAATATTCCCTGTAATTTACTATAGATTACCCCTCTATTAAGCGGCCACGGCCACCTACGAGCGGTTCCCAATTGGTATTTCGTATTGTTTTTTTTACCTGTATTAAACGGCCAGCTTAATTTATCTTAGGCACAATTTGTACCGCAAGAGAACCGAAACTAAAACTTGAGCTAAATAAGAGACCATAGAACACTTAGTTGCTGTCAGTAAGTACATGTATTTCATTCAACACATGAAACTTGAAAGCTCATGCCTCAAGTTTACATGTAATCAAATTCAAAAACATTGTCGGTAATAAAATATCTGCATGTCCGGTGCAGAGAAACACTACTCTTTACTTTGCGTCAAATCCCTCCTTGTGCAGGGATCTGGCGTGCTGAGATTCTGCGGGATTTCGCACAGTATCATGGATATGAGGAGCTAGCTCTATCAATTTCAAAGACAAATGGCTTGCTTTGCGCTTTGAAACTCAGTGCACCGTAGCGACATGTACAGATGCACATTGATAACTATATTTAAGCTAACATATTGAGTCAATCGTCAACGAAGATGTACGAAGCTGCCGTTTGTCAGACGATGATGAACTTATTGTTCGAGATAGAGACGATGAGCAGCGAAGACAGAGCCAACATAGCCAGCATTTTAATGCCGGAGAAAAGCGACGACGAGACTGTTGATGGAGGTGGCGAGAAGTTTGCATTCTATCGTGGGAAGGAGTATGACAGAGACTCAGCCACGTTGAAGATGTATGGTTATGTGTTTAACCGTAAGTGTTTGCGTACAGTGACGGCGGGTTTAAACGCTATTAAGTCGAGGAAGTATGACAGTATTAAGAGTTTTGTTCTTTGTGAACATATGAATGCTGTCTGTACTGACTTGTTTGATAGTCCGGTGGACCATTGGCATTTGTTAGTGTATACTATGACTGCGTTAAGCCGTGTGATACTGCCTTTCATAGAGCTCTGTTTTCTTGTGGAAAGAGAGGTCTCAGTATACATGCATCGAACCGTGTGGCATTTTTGTTATTCGTTTCGTTGCTCCTTTGTTTCATTATTTTTTCGGTTTTTGAAAACTGTTTTGTTAACTACTTGTTGGTTTTTTCAAAGTCTACTTGTTACTGTTATCAGTGTTTTAGAATTGAATAAAAGGTCATTTGACCACACCCAAGGCCCATTGTTGGCATCACTCTATTAAGCGGCCACAAAGCCATTCCCCGAAGGTGGCCGCTTAATAGAGGTTCGACTGTATTAAAGAAATGCCCTCTTACGTCCTCATTTCCTCTTACACAGATTAAGAGAAGAACTTCAGGAGACACGAAGGTTGCTCGCAAGCTTAGGTTTGTTAAATTACTTGAAACTTTGCATGGAAATATAACAAATAGATTCCATTTTGCCGTTGTCTGTTAAGTTATAGATTAGAGGTGAGCCGATGTTAAAAAAAAGCCGATTGCCGATACCGATTGTTAAGAGCCGATATTTCCCCACCATCGGCCGATTAATCGGCAAAACCGATGTTTGCTAACCTGATGCTCAGTGCTACCGTTTTGTCGTTTTATTCATCTCAAGTTTCGCAATGAGAGGAAGTCATCAAGCCAATTCTCGTATTTTCACTATTTTGAGCGCAACAAAACAAACACAGTCAAGTAGTCAGCAGTGTTTCCTTAATTTAAAATATTTTTGTATCAACAACTCGACAAGCGCAAAAATGCCAAACAAGGTAAAGAATTGAAGTATACGATACGCCGTACCACAGACGCTCGCTCCCCGATTTTGACGGGAGGGTTGCGGCTGTACACAGGCTATGATAAACGAGGACGAGAGAGCAGAAATACGAGGACGAGAGTCAGCCGATCCGATGGTGAAAGACAATCGGCCGATTGTGAGAAAAACTAGCCGTTAATCGGCTCTGCCGATGTTTTGCCGATGATCGGCTCACCTCTATTATAGATGCACAGATGACGTCACAACGTGGTAAGAACAAAAAAGTGGCCCACGAGACGCAGTCGAGTTCTTACCACGTTGTTACGTCTTCTGTGCATCTATAACTGAACAGACAACAAAAAAAATGGAATACAATACAAAAATTTAAAAGGTTTTTTATCGAAACTCTTGCCGGATTTTGGGGCATGAAGAATGAAAAAGCAAATCAGATGACGTGTCCATCCTCTATTATACAATACCCTTGCTGCTATGCGTGTTTTCATTGGTTGTTGCCCATGATCTATTAGAGGACAGACGCATGGTCACGTCAGATGACTTGCTTTTTTCTTTCTTCATGCCCCAAAACCCGACAGGGTTTTTTTAAAAACCTTTTAAGTTTTTGTATTGTATAAAACAAATAGATTCCATTTTTTTGTTGTCTGTTCAGTTATAGATGCACAGAAGACGTCACAACGTGGTAAGAACATCAGTGACCCACTCGACTGCGTCTCGTGGGCCACTTTTTTGTTCTTACCACGTTGTGACGTCATCTGTGCATCTATAACTGAACAGACAACGGCAAAATGGAATCTATTTGTTAAATAGATCATGGGCAACAACCAATGAAAACACGCATAGCAACCAGGGTATTGTATAAAATACGATAGATACAGTGTGTTTTTCAGCATGACGTAATTTTAATAGTATAATAACTGTGGTTCTGTGCTATCAATCAACCAATCGATCAATTTAACCTAAGCAAGGTCCTTGCATGCATGCCGAAGAATCTCGAAGGACAGACCAACTCTTCAGCAACTCTACCCACATGAGTCTCAAAAAAATACAAGCCAGGATTCCCTAAAAACTCTTTTAAATCAACGGAAACCAAACTCGCAACTCTTCGTTTAGGGAAATGAACTGGAGAACCAGGACAAGACTGAAATGAACCAGAGGGAGGGATCAACGAGTAAAAAGGTGACCTCGAGGATAGAAGGAGATCCTAAAGACCCAAAGACAGCCAACTTTGGCGCGAATTGTTGAGTTATCTGTTGGACAGAACTGCTCCATCAAACACCTCTATTTGATACTCGAGATAAGCGAGACTTTCTAAAGAATTTTCCAAGAGCTGAAGTATTTCCGAAGTAAGACACATTAGGGCCATTTAAAGTGACTATGAAATGAAAATTAAGTTTGTCTTATTTGAAAGAACACTTCAAATCATAGAGTAACGTCTTTTGCAGTTTTTCGTTTCCTTGCTTCGTTCTCGAGATATTTTAGTTTGGTTGATATGCAAATTAAACATTTTGACGTCGTAGGTGCATAATGAGCTATCGGAGAAGGTTAGATATATTTTCTATTATCAAACCAAATTAATTTAAATGAAGCATGGGGATGTGTTTCGTCCACAACACTAAACATGTAGATCTTCAAGTGATTATTGTATTTGATACTAGCAAAGATATATAACTTTTTCGAGAATCATTATGCACCTACGACATCAAAATGTTTTATTTGCATATCAAACAAACTGAAATATCTCAAGAACGAAGCAAGGAAACGAAAAACTGCAAAAGATGTTACTCTATCATTTTAAGTGTTCTTTCAAACTTAAAACGGGAGAAAAGAAGTCGCGGGCTTGATTAAGACGCGTCTTATTTAAGTCGCGAAACACATGCACGTATAAACGGTCAATTTCTAATAAGTCGCGACTTATTTTGGACTAGGTTTAAACCATGTTCTTATTTTAGTTGCGACTTACTTTGGCCACGAACAAATTCACCATTTATACTAGTGTGTACATAGCCGTAGGAACCACGGGGGCAAGGGGGACTAGCGCCCCCCCCCCCCTAATCGCCAGAAGCAGGGGGCCGAGCCCCCCTAAAAATTAGACATGAAAGCACGAGTTTTTTCAGCTGCAGTAATTACTGCAATACTGCTGCTGCCTGATCATGCTTCAGATTGCACCAGAATTAACGTCGGAGCTTATAAATTTAAAAAAAATTGCAGGGCTGGTGGCACTTTTTCATACATAAATTTCACACACAGACCAGGGCACCATGACCATGTGCAACTAGTCTACTAAAACTAGTCTGATATTGACAAAGGAAGTAGAGGTAAACTAAAATGATGTTTATGATCATAATATTTTGTTGTAAAACTGCCCCCAAATGCAGGAAAACGCGTTTCAGAGAGTTAGAAATCAAAAAATTCCATGGGGGACCATGCCCCTGGACCCCCCCTAGAGCGTTATCGCGCCTTCGGCGCTCGCCCCCCCCCCTAACCTGAAACATCTTCCTACGGCCCTGAGTGTGTATATAATAAGACCCGTATAAATGGCCCTATTGTGAAAAGATTTCAGCCTAAATAATTTTTTGTGAATTTTTATGAGTACTTTTTTAAGACAAGTAATATATACATGTTGAATTTTTGTTTACATAAAATGATAGGCAGAGAAAAATAAAGTATGATTAATCTAAATATTTGTGCTTGTGTGTGACTTCTGTATTACGCATACCGAAAAGTATGCCGTCTCGTATATTTAACCACAATCCTTTGCGCACATTTAATACTGTTTCTTGCAGAATAATCGGAAGATAGGGTTTTAAAAGGGTAAACTTTGGTAGGAATGAACTTCTTGCTTATTTAATCCATTTAATTAGCATGATAAACAATGTTTAGTTGTTATTTAAGCTGATTTGAGGTCGCAAAGCATTATGGTTAAATTTACCGCCGCCATCTTTTTCGGCACCGTCAATTTGAAGACGGTTATGGGATTGCAACACTTTGACTTTGTGAAGTGCACGTCGGCGAATATGTTACGTTTTGCCGAAACAATTTTAAAAAAGATCATTTATTAATGATCTTTTTTCAAAATTCACGAGGAAAACGCAAAGAAATCAGTCCGATGTCCGTGGTTTTATATCTGATAAAAAATCTCCCTGATTTACAAACGTTGGCTTTGATTTTCACGGCTTAGACAACGTTGTTTTTCAAAATTACTAGTCTATGCCAATGAACTTACCAATAGGCGAATTTCAGGGTGTTGCGCGCGCTTCATTTTTCAAAAAAAAATGGCAAGCTCCTCTCAAAATAAACATATTGTTTAAAATCAACAAAGTATAGATGCAGTTTCTGGATGTTTAACACTGTTATTCTGCTGTTGTTGGCTCGCCAGCGAGTCTGTTTGCCATTGCTTACTTTGTGGGGAGCCCGCCAATTCCTTTGCAAAATGATGCGCGTGCAACACCCTGAAATTCGCCTATTAAACGGCCGGCTAGACATTGCTGGCATGTTTTAAATATTACAGGAAACTTTCAAAAAGGTGAAAAACAAAAGTTCGCTTCAGTTTAACTACAGTTTTTGTTGTTATTTACATACTGGAATGTCCAAACTAATATATTGAACCAGAGGTCTCTGTGTTCAACACGTTACGTTAAGGTCCTATACTTACATGCATGAAGATAGGGTAAACCCAATCTCGTTTCCAGAGCCCACGTTCCCCACCCGGGAAACGAGAGACTCTGGGATAATCCGTTTCAAATCGTTACGTTATTGGCTGAATAGTGAGCATGAGTTGGTCTGAAGTGACCGGAAGTAGAATTAGTAAAACCAAAATAACAAAGATGTCGGACGACAAAACTCCAGTGAAGACATTGCCGCGATCGATATCTTCGCCGTATGTGTGTAGATGCTGTACTTCGAGCTTCGCCAGCAACCCCATTGACTTTGGGGGAAAAGTCAAACAAGGAGAACATACTATCCAGATTCCGATCGGATGTTTACGCATGCGTACCTCGATTGCGATTATCCCAGAGTCTCTCGTTTCCCGGGTGGGAAACGTGGACTCTGGGAACGAGATTGGGGTAAACCCTACTGCAAGGGTGACCCTAGCCTGATACCCTGGCCCAATCAAAGAATATGGGCCAGGTAACCACTAAAGACTTCTGCTTTCTTATTGGTTAAAATTTCGCGCGTTTTTAGTGGCTATGAGTAAAACTGCAATCGTCATAAGTGGATTTAGCCCTGATGACGCGAGAATGAGATTAGTGGTTACCTGGCCCATATTTATTTTGAAATTGGGCCAGGGTACCAGGCTAGGGTGACCCTTTCATAAGCATTAAAGAAATACCAAAGACTGGAGAAAAGCGAGCCGCTGGAAAACCATTGATACGTCCTGACGAGTTAGCTCGCTTTGAGGCCGCTTTATTTTGTGCTCATTCGCGTATATGTTAGTCAGGCTACTCTTATATTCCAGAATGGTCCCAAACGAATGTACCTCTCAGGTAATCCTACCAAGATACCCTACCCGTACCCTACCTTCGTGTAAACAAGGCCTACAGCGTTGACTTTAGTGAGTGATGGTCAGCACATCTGCTGCAATTTCATGACTGTGTTGTGTTTGAAGATCGCTCAGTTTCTTCTTAAGAACAGACAAGCCAGATAAGACGATGTTCTCTGGTCGTAGAGAGCCACAGGTCTAAATTAGAAAAATAGTTTTTCATGAGGGGAAGAAAAGAAGGAGGAGGGCATGAGGAAGGAGGGAAGGCATGAAGGAGGAGGGAAGGCATGAAGGAGGAAGGAAGGCATGAAGGAGGAAGGAAGGCATGAGGAAGGAGGGAAGGCATGAAGGAGGAAGGAAGGCATGAAGGAAGGAGGAAGGCATGAGGAAGGAGGGAAGGCATGAAGGAGGAAGGAAGGCATGAAGGAAGGCATGAGGAAGGAGGGAAGGCATGAAGGAGGAGGGAAGGCATGAAGGAGGAGGGAAGGCATGAAGGAGGAGGGAAGGCATGAAGGAGGAAGGAAGGCATCATGGAGGAGGGAAGGCATGAAGGAGGGAAGGCATGCAGGAGGAAGGAAGGCATGAAGGAGGATGGAAGGCATGAATGAGGAGGAAAGGAGGGCATGAAAGAGGGAGGAGAACATAAAGGAAGAGGGAGAGCACAAAGACAAGCTTAACTTTGGACTGCAGCAGCGAGAGGCAGCGAGCTAACAGCATCCAGTGCTTCCCAAAAGCCTACCTCAACATTTATGAAAAATTTTTCTGGTTTTCCTGTCGGATCAAATGCAGCTTGATCTAGAAATCATAAATTTGTAAAAATTACAAGGACGCTGTCTTGACAACGAAGAAACTAATAAACTATTTGGTGATGTCAGCTTACATTGATCTTCTTCAAGTTGCGTAAATTCACTTTTTGGCCTACGTTAAAATGTAAAATATCGCAATTAACAACAATTGCAAAGAAATTTCTTATGATTGTGGAGAACAGTAAAGCGTCATGACAACAAACTATTGAATATTTTAAGCAGCTATAAAAAGCTAAACAGACATGATATTTTTATAAAATAATTCTTAGTCAAGAATACTACAACAGCACGCCTCGAAAGGGTCTACTTCTGGAGGAAACCAGAGTATAAGGAAGAAACCTGTTGTGTTTGGCAAAGTCAACAGACAACAACAACAATCGTTTTACGGCTGTTTTCCCCGCTTACGCGGGGGTTGACCGGCGGCTCCCCACAGCAGTTTCCTCCACTTCTCTCTCTTCGGAGCACCCTCCCTTTTCAACCCACACTCTCTCATATCCCTTTCCACCACCTGACTCCATGTCGTCCTCGGCCTTCCTCGTTCTCTTGTACCTTCCACCTCGAGCGACATGCTCTTCTTCACCCAGTCACCATCGTCTTTCCGCAGCACATGTCCCAACCATCTCAACCGGTTCCGCTTTATGACATCAGACACCAACTCAATCCCCATTCTTTCCCTCAGCTCCGCACTCGGCACTCTATCCTTTAGCGATACACCACACATTCATCGCACCATCCTCATCTCTGTCCGCTCCAATCTCCCCTTCTGCTCTGCAGTCTGCCTCCTCCGCAGGCCCTCATTGCATCATGGACAGGTCACACTTTTGAGAGGGCCTGCCAGATCCTGTAACCAAAATGGTGACTGATCCCATTATGCACAGCGAGATTAGGCCCTAGAGGCGATAGTTTTGAGAGGGCCTGCAAATTTTTTCCGGCCGCTGTTTGACAAACGTACGTCCAAGTTCTTTTAAC
Source organism: Paragorgia papillata (assembly GCA_035771165.1). Taxonomy (NCBI): domain Eukaryota; kingdom Metazoa; phylum Cnidaria; class Anthozoa; order Scleralcyonacea; family Coralliidae; genus Paragorgia; species Paragorgia papillata. The sequence goes on along the minus strand of JAWNZC010000025.1, from coordinate 299,453 downwards.
ACTGTGACCCACCAGGAAATTCGGTCTAAACTTTCTTACAGATCATGACAATGAAGAAACCAATATGTTTTAGAATTACCGACCTTCTTCTGCCAATAATATTTTTAGCGACAAAAAGGAATTGAAGGAAAAATATCCGCCGACCAAAAGCAAATTCGACGGTCAGGAAAGGGAAAGTACAAGTTTTTCTTATTGTTTTTTTGGTTTATTTAGCTATCGAAGACTGTCAACTGACCAAGAGCTAGAGTTAATGAGATTTAATTTTGTTAAATTGTAGGCTATAGTGTAGCGTAATTCAAGTTTCAGTTGTTGTGGAAACCGAAAAACTATAAACCCAAGAGTCTGGGTAGACTAAATTGCATTTTCGTTGATTATTCTGGCCGAAAGTTGACAAAGTTCAACCGTAATTGCTTTTTTCAACAATTCCTTCATTTTAAAACTAGGATTCGTATGTCATAAGTCTTCAATGGCCTTCAAAATCTTAGGATATAGCCATGGCTATTATCAATGGTAGTTAATTATGCAAATTCTTCCGTGCCAAGTTTTGCCAAATTTTTTACAGGATCTTGCAGGCCCTAAATCCGGCGTGTGTGACCTGTCCATGATGCAACGAGGGCCTGCGGAGGAGGCAGCTCTGCAGTCATGGCCCATGTCTCACTTCCATACACCATAGCACTCCTCACACACGTCACATACAGCTTCCCCTTTGGCAAAGTCAACAGTGTTGTTGGATATACCATCTGACATGCAGAACTGGCCAGAGTTCCAGAGTTGTTGACTCTTGGTGCTGACGAAAAGGAACTTGGATTCTGGCAGTGGGGACAAGAATAACTACAATGACATTAACCCGCGTAGCAGGTGTTCCGTTTTCAGGGAGAGGGGATTTGAGAGGGGCGAGTTGAGAAAGGTGAGTTGAGAGAGGCTAGAGGGAGAGCGGCGAGAGAAACTTTCAAAGTAGCTCACCATTCCTCTGGTTTAGGAAACGTCGTGTGTCTTAAAGCGTTGTCTGGATCGTATTCAAAAGCGATACCAGCCGTTGGGTTCCATTTGGCATGCTCCTTGGCGAAACCCTTGAAATTAGGCATTAGGACATCAAGTTAGTAAGCATGTGAAGTTTAATAATACCACAAGAAATATTTCGCATTTAATAATAATAATAATAATAATAATAATAATAATAATAATAATAATAATAACAATAAAGGTTCATTAGCATAATCCACATGTAGTGGCTCTTCTAATGCTAAAAATACAATGTTTAAATACCTAAATACTACAGTACTAATAAATAATGACAATTATAAAATGTATATAAAAAACTATACTACATGTCGTAACCAACAGCGCCCTTCAACAACCCTCACCATCATCACCATCACCATCATCACCATCACCATCACCAACATCGTTATCACCATCACCACCATCGTTATCACCATCACCATCATCACCATCATCACCCTCACCATCTCCATCACCACCATCGTTATCACCATCACCATCACCACCATCGTTATCACCATCACCATCATCACCATCATCATCTCCATCACCACCAATCACCATCACCATCATCACCATCATCACCCTCACCATCTCCATCACCACCAATCACCATCACCACCATCTCCACCACCATCACCACTATCTCCATCACCAATCACCATCGTCACCATCACTACCACCATCATCATCACCATCATACACTAACAGTGTCAGAAGACTACGTTGCCTGTTACAGTATGAATATGCTGAAAACACTTACTTTTTTAGCAAACGCACGTAACTTCAATTCCTAAAAAATTTAAATAAAACTGTTATTCATCCCTTGATTTGATAGCTATGACTAGAGAAACTGACTTGACAAAAAAGTGCGACTTTGAGAAAAAAAAAAAAATTTAATACAACACAAATACATTTCTCTATCATTTTAATTTTTATTTAATAGTACTAAAGATACGTGTTACATCCATACCTGCCCTTTTCGAAGTTTAACAATTAAGATATCTATAAAGTGTAAAAGTGTAAAAGTGTAAATTGTGTCAAAACTATTGTTGTTGTTTTTTAAATGAAAAGAGAATTTGACAGACTAATTGTGTATCAAGTGTTTTCAGTGCCGGATTTAGGACAGGGCGGACTGGGCGGTCGCGCAGGGCCCCCCACAAAATAATGTTTAAGGGGGGGCCTCCACAAAAATGTCTTGAAAGTTGAAAAAATAGGTGTTGAAATGAAAAAAATCTTGAGAGCCCAAAATATGAGTCAAAAACAAGACAAAAGATATATGGATGATATATGGATGACAGATTGATGGATGGAGTTGACAAGTTGTTATTGTAAACCTGATTCAGTGTGGGAATTGTGACTTCGAAGTTGTATTAGTTTGTAAAGCAAAATTATCTCGTGTCTTTACCGACGAAAGCGTAATTCGGGGAAAAATATACTGATAGGTCTCGAACTCGGATTAATTGATATATTGTGCTGGTCAGTGACCGCCCAGGGGCCTCCACAGTCCTAAATCCGGCGCTGAGTTTTTTCAATGATAATAGAAGAGTGTTCCAGACTTTGGCGGTACGAACGTACCTAATATGAATAAGTTTTGTCAATTCTTTTCCATGCCCCATATACTAATTAAGATTAGGGGTTTTATGCGTACTTGGCAAGTTTGTTTCTGTTTAGTTATACAAGAACACAAATTTGAACTGTATATTTAAAACTTTACATTTAGATATGCATCAGACATAGTAGACACATAGTTTAACGCTACTCTGGCTTAAAAGTTTTTTTGAACGTAGCTTAATTAAAAAGTTACTGTTCATGACCCAACGTTTCAACATTCCGATCTAGTGTCTTCATCAGGGGTGATCGTTGTGAAGAAAGGTCCCATATTTATACTCTCATAGAACCATTGATGACGTTACCTATCAACAAGATGCAAATAGGCTTACGGCAGTCGTCATCAATGGTTCTATGCGAGTATAAATATGGAACCTGTCTTCACAACGATCACCCCTGATGAAGACACTACATCGGAGTGTCGAAACGTTGGGTCATGAGCAGTAACTTTTTAAGCTACGTTCTAAAAACTTTTAAGCCAGAGTAGCGATTCTTCACCTGGCTGCGTTGGGAATTGATTTGTTATACATGCATGTACGTGTCTATACACCGTGGTTCCAGAGACTCTCAGGGTCCGTAGCTAACTAGAAATTATGTCAGTCCTTTACTATTGTAAGCATCTTTTTCAGATTAAAAGTTATACCGGTTAAACGCATTACTTTCGGAAGGGACAACTACTTTCGGAAAATTATTACAGGTATCACAATTTTGCCGTAATTACTTTCGGGGGGCCACAATTTTTAGCTGCTTGGCTACGCTTGTTCGTTTGTTTGTTTGTTTGTTTGTTTGTTTGTTTGTTTGTTTGTTTGTTTGTTTGTTTGTTTGCTTGTTCGTTCGTTCGTTCGTTCGTTCGTTCGTTCGTTCGCTCGTTCGTTCGTTCGTTCGCTCGCTCGCTCGCTTGTTTGTTTGTTTGTTTGTTTGTTTGTTTGTTTGTTTGCTTGCTTGCTTGTTTGTTTGTTTGCTTGTTTGCTTGCTTGTTTGTTTGCTTGCTTGTTTGTTTGCTTGCTTGTTTGTTTGTTTGCTTGCTTGTTTGTTTGTTTGTTTGCTTGTTTGCTTGTTTGCTTGTTTGCTTGTTTGCTTGTTTGTTTGCTTGTTCGTTGGTTTGTTTGTTTCTTTGTTTGTGCATTAATGCGGGATCAATATAGGCATGGCACCGCCCTTTAAAGGATTGTGTCTCGTTGTTCCATCACTCCACCGTACTCTGTAGGATCTATTAGACTTAACCCTTGAACAACTGTCTTACCTTCACGGCCATGTTCACCAGCCTCCTTTTCGCGATCTCTCGTTGAAACCTGAATATTACAACAATGAAAATTATTGCCACCAATCCGGGAGAGGGAGATAAAAGGGACAAATCGCGCACTCGAAAAACAAGTCCCCTAGCCCGTTCAACTCTTTCCCCCCCAGACAGAACGCCTGCTACGGAGGTTACTGTGCCATCATCAAAGACGTTGTCTGGAAGCATTACTGTACACCAGGGTTTTTTTCCCCAGCCACGTACCTTCGATGGCTTGTACCCCCTCAACCCCTACTCAAAATCAACTGAGAAATATAAGACAAATTAACTCAATTTAGTATATATAGTTTAATGTGGTTAAATATAGGAATATATATTTAAGCGAAGTCAACTGCTGATGTAGTTGGCCTGATGTAGAGTCCCTTACGTCAATTACGTTAAAGGGTTTTCCCGCGCATTCGAGATTCATTGAGCGTCTGTTGCTTTGCTGCAAGTAGCGTCTTTGCTCAGCTTGTGCTCCCCCTTCGCCCTTTCCCCACCCGTGTAGATACGAAGTATAGAATCCTATAGATCGTATATGTTATTCCACCGACTTGTCAGTGTGACTGGTGCCGGTGTCTGCCTTGGCAGAGTTGTCATGGCAAACGCCTATTGCTTCTCTGATTACCCTAATTGCTATTGCTTAGTTTGCTGGCTATTTGCTCATGGCCCAATTGCTTACATTTACTTTGCTTGCTAACAAGGCTAGATTACTGACTAGCCTGGTCACCAACGGCACCTACCTTCAAACAACGCATATTCTGCAGTTTATTGATCTAAATTCGATCATTTTCACAACTACAAAATTATCTAAACGTCATTAAGATGGCTATGCTTGTTTGGTCCCCACCAAGGCTTCAATGTTGGACTGACAACAATAATGACTTGTGTTGAGGTCAAATGTATTCTTTTAATATTAGTTTATTAAATTTATTACTTATTGTATTTTGCACTTAACACCCAAAGAACTTTGATGTATAATATATCATACACGAGGAGGAGTGTTTCATCAGGATATCCAAACACCGAGGCGAAGCCGAGGTTTTTGAACAAACTTCGAGGTGTTTGGATATCCTGACGAAACACTCCTCCGAGTGTTTGATATAGCATCTCAAACAAATCAGTAGTTTAAGAGAAAATCAAGGAGAAAGTTTTCTTAATTGTAATGTAATTTCTTCCTCCGATATCCAAACCACAGACACGGTAATGATTTCCTTTGTGTTTTCCTCAAGAATTATTAATGAGTTTGAGATATGATGATAAAATGATAAACCGTCACCGATTGAACTCAAAAACGCTTCGACTGTCAAATCTGTCAAACAGCTCGGATCGGGTAAAAATCATGTCTGTTCATTTTGTGTCATTTGAATACATTTACCTCGCTGCGTAGGATTGGGGGTACACGTCGCTAGGCGTACCTCCATTTGGGAACCCCTGCATTAGGCCTCAATGCTCGTATATATATACGATATGTACGTTTACAATCCTCGTTCCCAGGGTCTCCTCGGTACACTGGAAAATCGGAGGCCCCAATCAGATGAAAACGAGATGTCCTAGATTCCAGGATATTGAGTCATTGAATACATCACATCGCCTTGGGTGCGAACATGGACATAATATAACGAAACAAACGAGATACACTCAGCTATCTGGAGAAAAGGTGCTTTATAATGACGTCCAAAAGCTTTGGTGTTTACTGTTCTTCCCGCTGGACAAAATAGCACAATTTCGCTTATTTGGCGTCGCCGACGAATACTCATTCACCGAGTCACGCTATGTCTAAAATCGTTCGATTTTGAGAGTTAAATTATGAAACTCATCGCAGTTCCGACTCGCTTTAGGAATTCTACTTTGTTGGCCTTATTCGTAGACTTTTTCGTTGTTATCTGAGCGATAATCTTCACTCTATTCACAGCGTTGTTCCTGTGACAGTAACTTTCGTCCAGCCAATCACACGCTTCAATCGTTTTCATCTGACCATGGCCTCCGGTTTTCCAGTGTACCGAGGAGGCCCTGGGAACGAGGATGATACGTTTACTAGTAGCCTGGTACCCTGGCCCAATTTCAAAATAAATATGGGCCAGGTAACCACTAATCTCATTCTTCCGTCATCAGGGCTAAATCCACTTATGACGATTGCAGTTTTATTCGTAGCCAATAAAAACGCGCGAAAATTTTAACCAATAGGAAAGCAGAAATCTTTAGTGGTTACCTGGCCCATATTCTTTGATTGGGCCAGGGTACCAGGCTAGTTTACCAGTGGCACTGGCAAATCAAATAAGTAAATAAATAAATAAATAAATAAGTACATGTAAACTAAGAAAACAAATAAGTAAATAGGTAAATTATAAATAAATAAATAAATAACCTAAGAAAAGCAAATACTTACAGGAATAACTTTTGCATTGGAAGAAACCAGATCACGAGTTGTGACATGTCTGGTATGCTCATCAATACACTTGACATCCAGAGTTAATTCAACCGAACAATCAGGACAAAACTCTTCACAAATACAATCCTATAATTATAATTTATACCACAGCACGAGGGATATTAGTGATTAACTTGCTGTTACACTTCGACAGTGGCGTAGCCAAAGGGGGGGGGGGGGGGGGGGGGGGGGGGGGGGGGGGGGGGGGGGGAGGGGGGGGGGGGGGGGGGGGGGGGGGGGGGGGGGGGGGGGGTTGAGACCATTCTTGTGAAAAGTTTAAATCCGTGGAGAAACTTGTAGGGGGGGGGGGTACAGTTGGTTTAAGGCCAAGTGAGTAGACCGTGATGTGTTATATATATATATATATATATATATATATAATACAGTAGCATGCATGCATATGCTATAAATTACAATACCAAGGGTCTATACAAAATGCCTCCAACCTGTTTTTACATTTACGATGTGCTTATAAATAAATCTAATCGTGTATCATTCTATGTTCTGGTTTGATTTCGACAAAATTATGTAATTTATTGCTTTTAGATTACTCTTAAAAACTTGCCTCAAAATGCAGGTAATAGTGTTTCTGAGACCCTAGAAATCCAAAATTTTCCGGGGTAGGCATGCCCCCAGACCCCCTAGGAGATCAGGATACGCCACTGCTCTTCGATGTAAATCCCAATAGAATTTCAGGGTATTGCGCGCACATCATTTTGCAAAGGAATTGGCGGGCTCTTGGAGGGCCCCCCACAAAGTAAGCAATGGCAAACAGACTTGCTAGCGAGCCAACAACAGCAGAATAACAGTGTTAAACAGCCAGAAACTGTATCTATACTTTGTTGATTTTAAACAGTATGTTTACTTTAAGTGGAGCTTGCCAGTTTTTTTGAAAAATGATGCACGTGCAACACCCTGAAACTCACCTATAATTATAATCAAGAAAGTGCTTTAACCATAAAATACAAATATACAGTACAGTAGTTACAGGACTCAGACTAACCCGACAATAATTCAATGCATCAACACTTTCATCGCTAGTCAGAGGAATCAAACCTGCAAATAATTAAAAAAAAAAACCCAGTTATATAGTAAATCATCAATTAAATATACATGATCAACAAAATCAAAATGGGAAACATTGACATCTCTTCAGTCTTGTCCATATAGAGTATATACCCTGCGAGTCAGAGCCCCTTTCCAACCTACACAGGCTTCAGGGGAAAGTGGGCACTGCCAACAAACTCGATATTTCTTTTTGAGCATGCGTGAATGGTTGCCAAGATACTATTTTGGGCAGAGGCTCTAACATGAACTTGTTTGACCAGTTCAAAACCTGACTGACTCGCCCCAAACTTGGGGTGAAGATCGAGTTTGTTGGCAGAGCCCACTTTCCCCCGAAGATTGTGTAGGTCGGAAAGGGGCTCTGACTCGCAGGGTATATAGAGTACTACTGTAGATCAAAACTCAAACAATATCCAACAAACTTTTGACAGCTCAAATATAGTATTTTCAGGGCTTGAAATTTGCGGTATCCCGATATCCACGGGATACTAGATTTTCGTTTTGGATAGTTAGAAGTCTTAACTTCAGTATCCCAATGGGATTACAATAAAAATTTCGACAGCGCACACCTACAGAATCTGAAGCAATGTAAAGCCCTAATCAAACAAGAACGCAAGTCATCGCAAGTTGGCAGTCAGAATTTCTGTGGTGGTCGTTCAAACTCCCCAAATTAACAAAATAAAGGTTTCATGAGTGTTTAAAACTTTGTCACGGTACATAATATTTTCGGGAAAATATTAAGAGCGGCTGGCTGAGATAGCGTGACTGCCAACTTGCGATGACTTGCGTTCTCGTTTGATTAGGGCTTAATGTTGTAATGTAATGTCTTATAATGTAACGTAACATCTTATAATGTAATGTAACATCTTATAATGTAACGTAACATCTTATAATGTAACGTAACATCTTATATAGCGCGATGTCTTAATTATAACGTAGCCTAACGTCTTATATAGAGCGTGACGTCTTAGAATGTAGCGTAACATCTTACAATGTATAGCGTAATGTCTTAGAATGCAGTGTAATGTCTTAGAATGTAGCGTAATGTCTTAGAATGCAGTGTAACATCTTAGAATGTAGCGTACCGTCTTAGAATGTAGCGTCATGTCTTAGAATGTAGCGTAATGTCTTAGAATGTAGCGTAATGTCTTAAAATGTACGTAGTGTCTTAGAATGTAGCGTAATGTCTTACAATGTAACGTAATGTCCTAGTATAATGCAGCATAACATCTTATAATGTAGTGTAACATCTTACAATGTAACGTTATGTTTTATAATGTAGTGTAACATCCTATAATGTAATGTAATGTCCTATAATGTAGCGTAATGTCTTACAATGTAACGTTACATTTTATAATGTAGCGTAATGTCTTATAATGTAGCGTAACGTTTTATAATGTAATGTAATGTCTTACAATGTAGTGTAACATCTTATAATGTAACCTAATGTCTTACAACATAACGTAACTGCAGCTACTGTCACAAACTGTTATACACATGTAGTTAATTTTAGATATTGAAAGCTGAGATGTTTAGTATTCAAAAGTGGGAGACTTTGGTATCCCACTTGGATACTGCTGAAAATTGAAAATTTCAAGCCCTCATTTTATTCAGAGTACCAGTAACTATAGTACTAGTCTACTAGATAATTTTTAGTACCTATAAACAGGAAACTTGTAGAATGGGTTAGAAACTTACCTAATCTGTGAGCAATAAACTCATCGTGAAGTACGGAAGTGTTGTTTTCAATTTGCACCCAGTCAATAGCTGAAAGATATGTACACCCATTAGTCTATGCACAGATTAACCCATTACCCCCCCCCCCCCCCCCCCCAAAGAAAACTATGAACTAAAGCTCTGGACAGACAAATTATAGCCTATATACTGTTATTTGAACCTATTATACAAAAAAAACCTTTTTTAACATTTATATTTTTTATAATTTTTTAATAATTTTTTAATTATCCCACACAATCTCATATATAGTTGGTTTTGCACATATGCTCCAACAAAGCAGAATTTTCCTTCTTTGTCAGAGCATGCATGCAAAACCAACCATGAGATTGCGTGGAATAATTAAAAAATTATCACTACCAATCCACGGTACCACCAAAGTCGTTGTTTGGAAGCTTGGCACATCAATAGCACCTGCACACCATTAAATCGTGATGATGGCAGTCTACTGCCAGTAGCCTATTTGCATTCTTGTTGATAGGTAACATCATCAATGGTTCTATGAGAATATAAATATGGGACCTGTTTGGAATGTCGAAATGTTGGGTCATGAACAGTAACTTTTTAAGGTATTGGCAATAAAAATTAAGTTTGTCTCATTTGAAAGAACTCGTCAAATGGTATAAGAAGACCTTTTACAATTTTTCCGTATCTGTTTTAGTTTTGGAAATATTTGGACCAAAGACAGCCTGCTGTCCACCTGCATCATAAGCAGGGTAAAGTGAAATTTTTATCTTGCCAACCTTATGACATTATGAGCTAGAAACTCGATTTTGTAGCGCTATTTCCATTTTAAATTGACCCACAACATTTAAAAAGCCTTCCATGGATATTTAGTCACCCATGAAGTAGTTTCATCAGGTTTACCCTGGTTGTGATGTCACCAATTTCCTAGTTAATTAGACCCAATATTACAACAAGATGGCAGACAGCACGCTGCCTTTGGTTGAAATATTTCCAAAACCAAAACAGATACGGAAAAATTGTAAAAGGTCTTCTTATACCATTTGACGAGTTCTTTCAAATGAGACAAACTTAATTTTTATTGCCAATACCCTTTAAGCTACGTTCAGAAAACTTTTAAGCCACAGTAGCGTTAAACTATGTCTGATTCTTCACCTGGCTGCATTGGGAATTTATTTGCTGACATAACAGACTATAAAAGTGAAAGTGAGATGTGGTGCTTTGTATTTTAACTACAATGTTACCAATTGTTGCTGTTTCTGCAATGAATATTCTTCTTAAAGCATTAGCCATGCTATTAAAAAATAAGAACAGCAAACTGATTAGTCTTATGGTTGGGGTAAAGGTTAAGTTTTAGGTTATGGTTATAGATTAATATCTAAACTTACTATATTTTAATTATTAGTCTCTATAATCTATATACATGTATGCCATTAATCCTTTATACAGTAACTGTATAGAATCACTGCATAAAACACAATTATACAGTCTATCCAAAACACCATCATTCACCATCCAGTATGCCATAATTCACCATCCACAGACACTTTTTACTATTTTTATTTATGTTCATGTTTAAACTATTTTTGACAAACTATTTTATAAAATAAATAGAAAACATTTTCTCTCTGCTCTCGTATAAATTTACAGTTCTAGAAACATTTGTGGAGGTTTCAAGCTTGGAAGAACTCAAAATAGTCCTAGCACTGTGGCCTAGTGTTCCCACTGTAATTTCATGTTTTCTCAAACTTCCACACATGTTTTTATTACTTTAAACACAGAACATGTTTTCTATTTCTTTAATGGAAGCCATAATTTGTGGTATTCTAGCTTCTATTTCCAATATAATATTCCCAAGATTGGCCACGAATCCTCGCCAAGAATAGATACTTTATATATACTTTACCTAAGGCCTGTATTTTCGATAACAAACTTCATATTTTCGTCTGTTAACTCACTGATCCTTACAATAGGCTGATTGGCGTAAGGCATATTTCAACTGGGTTTCTTTTTCAAACCAAACTTCAGCTATCACAAAATAATTTTGACCACCATTAATTCGGAGTTTGAACCTAAGGGCCCTGGAAACGAGAGTGCGCGTTAAACAGAAAGGTTTGGAACCTACTCGGTCCCAGGACCTACCACGGACATATGCGTCGTTGCAGTGCAATCGTTTTCTGATTGGTCAATTTATCCAGAACGTAGATTTGATTGGTTAGTTCACGATTAAACAGCATTTCAAATTTTATTCGAAGTTTTCTTCTGAAGTTGAAAAAGAAAGAAGCTCGCAACAGCTGAGAATTAGTGTTTTAAAAGTCTTTTAAAACGATGGCCTCACAAAACATCGATCCGGCTAGAGTGAATTCAATCCCAGGAAAACAAAAAGAGACTACTGAGGCTGTTTCTGGCAGTGTACATTCGGTTACACAAAGGTAGTTACGTGCTGTGATAAATATTCAAATGTCGTACAGACGTACACTACGGTGATGTACCTTCAACCTCCTTTCTGTTTCAAAGCCATTCGTTGTCTTTAAACAGATATTTTCTTTACATTTCTTTAGACTGCAGCGGGATTTAATGACTTTAATGGTAGGCATCTATATAAATCTATAGCCATAGGAATATTTCTTTGTGTTTTTCATGGCATTCTTGAATCTTACATTCATGTATATAAACATCTTTTCATTCAAATACTAGATGAGTGGGGAAAGATCCGTATCAGCTTTTCCTGATGGAGATAATTTATTTCATTGGAAAGCAACAATTACTGGAGCAGTAGGGACGGTAGGATTTTTAGGCAGGATTTGTCTGATTTTATTTTTATTTTGATGAGTATCATTGATCATGAAACTAATAATAAATCACTCAATCAATAACAATCAATATAATTTGATATTGATTGGTATTGGTCAATTGATCACTAATGCACATGCCAAGGAAATGAAAATTGTAATCCTTTGAACATTAATTATTATAATAAACTTTATTTACCCCCAGACCAATGGTTTCTGATGATAACAGTTACTTAACCCATTCCTGCTCGAGTCAGCTAAAAATGGCTCGATCCTTTATCTTTTTACTCTGACTGTCTAATGCCAGACAATTTTACTCATCAAATGGAGTTTGGAAGCACCCACAGACATCCTAGGCAGCAATAGAAACCTTAAAGTTGAAAATTCTCTAGTATATATAATTAAAATTGTGTTTAATTAAGATTTGATTATGTACGAGCTGTCATTTGAGATTACTTTTGTTTTGTCTAGAATATCATCTTTCAGCCTCTATTTCAGAGCCACACTGCCTGCCACTGTGAGCAACCCTTTCTCAATCCTCCCAGGTTGTCCCCAACTGCCCTTTAAAAGATAATTTTTGGTTTCTTGACATGTAAACGTCTTGCTGTTTGTCAAACTTGCAGGTTTATGATGGACTAGAGTACAAGCTTTCCCTGGACTTCCCTGATCAGTATCCATACACAGCTCCAACTGTAAAATTTGTCACACCATGTTATCACCCAAATGTAGACCAAGCTGGAAATATATGTCTAGATATCTTAAAGGTAGATTAATATTTAACACTAGCATGGAGGCATGAGGTCGGTACTAACACAACACTCTTTGGAACTAAAAGTAGCATATGCTGCATAGGCAGTGTTGAAATTATAACAATCAAAATATATAGTAAACTTAGTAGATATACTGCCAAAACAGAGAACATAGGAGTCTAACGTTTCAAGCGAAGGCCCTTCATCGGAGAGAAATGTAAAGAGTGATGTCAAAAGTGTTGTCACTCTTTACGTTTAATTCTCTCTGACGAAGGGCCTTCACTCCTACACATGGGTGGTGGATTTTTAGGTCTCGGAAATGCTATTTCCAGCATTTTCAGGTAGTTTTCAGTGAGGTTTTATGAGATGTTGAGTGAGGTTTTGAGTCGGAAATACAAAGTCATAATAAAGAATTATACTGGCACGTTTGCCATTTGCGCAATTTTAATATTTCAAAACTTCAAGATAAAATAAACACGTCTTACAAAGTTGGCTTGTTCGTTTCCAGTACCCTAGCCTGCGAAGCAGGTGCTCGTAGGGTTGGGTGGGGGTGCAGATTTCACCACACGCCATTACAAAAGGGATGAGAATGCAATAAAAATGATGGTGTACCGATGAGAAAGCGACAAATAGTAATGTAAATGGAAAAGCACCAATTATTTTAATTTTAACTCAAGAAATCAAAACAATGCAGTTATATTAAATTTTTGAAGCCAAAATTTATTGGGGGGCCCAGGCCCCCAGGATACCATTAAGGAAGATCTGCAAGCATGGGACCTGACCAGTGACTAAAGTATAGCAGAGCCTGCAAATGTAGTCATACCTGCAAATTGTAATTGAGCGCTGCAAATGTAACTGAACCTGCAAATATTTACATTTGTGGATAACTTCCTGTTTTGAATTTAATTGGTTCTTGACCAACCAACAGAATATATGATTATTGATTAAAAACCAATCAAATTCAAAGTATGAAGTTGTTCAATAAACTTAATGAAATGAGTTGGTGAGACAGAAAATCAAAACTTAATTGCTTTTAACTGTATATATAAGAACACGGGAGTAAAGTCACACTTTACGTTTCTCTCTAACGAAGGGCCTTCGCTCGAAACGTTAGACTCCTACGTTCTCTGTTTCGGCAGTATACATGTATCTAACCTTACTATATTTCGATTGTTGTTTCAACACTGCCTACGCAGCACGCTACTTATTTCACTATTTGGATTATATAAGAACACTTCTACATTACAATTACTTGTTTTAATTGTTCTGATAGTTTTCAAAATTATTACATAGGAAAAGTGGTCAGCTTTAATGGATGTGAGAACCATCTTGTTATCAATTCAAGTTCTTTTATCAGGTATATTACTGTAAATACTTTACCATAATTATGATTCAGTGTAAAAAAAATAAAAAAAATTGGAAAATTATTTTAAATGCCACTACGCTGTATCTATTTTTTATTTAGAAACATTATGCAATTTTTTTTTCATGTAACTTATATAAATTATTCTTTTGTTCAGCACCAAATAATGAAAGTCCTTTGAACACCCATGCTGCTCAGCTATGGGAAAACCAAACAGGTAAATAGATTTTCATAAATCCCCATAAGTAATACCAAAATATTTGACTGTTGTTAGAGTAGAATGCTCGTCACGCCCAAAATAACGACGCGCCAATTGCAAGCCGGTTTTCCACTAGGCGACTTTTTTTTGGGCGAAGCGACTTTTTCTTTTGTCTCATGAGCTCTGAGCTGGAACTAATCAGAAATCTATTGAATTCGAACAAAAGAAAGTCGCTTCGCGCGAAAAAAAATCGCCTAGTGGAAAACCGGCTTAAAGCCCTAATCAAACGTGAACGCAAGTCATCGCAAGTTGGCTGTCACGCTATCTCAGCCAGCCGCTCTGAATAATTTCCCGAAAATATCATGTACCGTGACAAAGTTAAAACTTGTTTAAAACACTCATGAAACCTTTATTTTGTTAATTTGGGTGTTCAAACGACCGCCACAGAAATTCTGATTGCCAACTTGCGATGACTTGCGTTCTCGTTTGATTAGGGCTTAACGCGAAGGAATGTGATCACGTGGGTGAAAGAATGCGGTCTTTATATTTAACATTGTTCTATATTATGGCAGCGTTTGACGATACATCTAAAGGACGCAAATACTACTGTTGGAAGTCTACGACAATTGGTAGTATTTTGGATATTGAAGCCATTTTAGTCTCATTTCTTATAAATATACTTAGTCAAACCGGATGTTCTCTTGCGTGCGGTGCGACTTTCCATATTGATACGCAACATTGCAATTTTGATTTTGGGATTCAATCAGCAACTTGCAAACGCTTTATCACGATTCCTCGACGGGTTGCCCTAAAAATCGTTTTAAATGCCAAAATTTGGATAATGTGAAATTCTACTTAACAAATAGATTCCATTTTGTCGTTGTCTGTTCAGTTATAGATGCACAGATGACGTCACAACGTGGTAAGAACAAAAAAGTGGCCCACGAGACGCAGTCGAGTGGGTCACTGATGTTCTTACCACGTTGTGACGTCTTCTGTGCATCTATAACTGAACAGACAACAAAAAAAATGGAATCTATTTGTTTTATACAATACAAAACTTAAAAGGTTTTTATCAAAACTCTTGTCGGGTTTTGGGGCATGAAGAAAGAAAAAAGCAAGTCAGCTGACGTGATCTGACGTGATCCATGTGTCTGTCCTCTAATAGATCATGGCCAACAACCAATGAAAACACGCATAGCAACAAGGGTATTGTATAAATAAAGTTAGAGCCATTAACTTCAAGTACAACATCATATTCATGTGTTGTTCGTTGTTTGAAACCGATATTTCAAGCAACCTATCAAAATTGCAATGAATCTGCCAATCAAAATTGCAATGCTGCGTATCAATATTGCAAAGTCGTACGCAAGAGAACAACATCTGGTGGTTTGCTTATAACGATATTTTAATTGTATAATGCCATTAATTTATACATTACTTACTAAATTATAAGTTCCTCAACTTACAATGATATTTTATCTTTTTTATATCCACTCCCAGAATACAAAATTGTATTACTAGAGAGATACAAAGAACAGACAAAAAATATGTAATTATACCGAAGCAAGATTCCCACTACAGCACGTGTCACTACCATTTTAAAGCTCACCTACCAGGAAACTTATCTCTTCAAATACAGCCAGTTTTGTGACAGCAAAACAATGATCAATTCGAATAAGCTTTAAAAATATTGGAAACTGTTCTAACTTTGAGAATAGCATAATTTAAAATGGCGTGAATGAATTAATAATATAGACTTTAAATTGAGTAAAATCGATTTTGTTAATAATATAGACGTTGTTAATCTTTGTGTATAGAGTAAAAAAAAAGTCGATATATACTACAGTAGCCAGTTGAGTAAGGTATAATATAAAAGTTAATTCTGTAAAATAACTTCAAAATTTGTATGTATGACATTAAAACTGCAAAAAGTAACATTATTTTCCAAGGACTATTGTAAGCGTGCTCCGTTTTTTTGGATCACATGAAAAAGCGCGGGAAAATATTTTCGGAAAGAAAGATTGATGAAAAACACTCGCTAAAAACAAAGCGAACTGCAACCAACTGGTCGGCTGTGGCAACAGTCCAGGATTAGGTGGTGGTTCAAGCAACAAACAGAAACACTTCGTGTGACGTACGTTGATTTCAAGCCGTGCATGCATGTTTATCATTATTTTGAGTTATACATATTCTATGTTATAAGAGAAATGGTTTGACGTTCTCCGTCGACCATGGTTGAACTTGGGAAGTTGGGACAGCATTCAAAGCAAATCTGAATAAATTGTAAGCGGCAAATGTAAAAAATAGTGTAAAGCGGCTGATTTTATGTAATTTGAGTTTCCTAGATTTACTTGCCCCCCAATCCCCAAGAGGCTATGGATTTATTGGAAACCCGATTTCTTCACATAAGTTGGGGGTATAAAATTGTTCAATAATCTAGAGCAAGGCAATGAACTAAAATGAAGCTCAAATCTGCATGCAATTTCCAATGATTAAGACTACGGGCCATCTCAAATGGTCAGAGTGTCTCAGACGTGATAGAAGGTAGTGAAAGATTAGATAAAAAATCGTACAAGTCAGTACTGCGTATAATATAAAAAGACCAGTGTTTTTTTGTATTATCCTTCAGTTTTGGTGGACATTTACATGTATTAAGCCCTAACCAAACGAGAACGCAAGTCATCGCAAGTTGGCAGTCACGCTATCTCAGTCGGCCGCTCTGAATAGTTTCCCGAAAATATCAAGTACCGTGACAAAGTTAAAACTTGTTTAAAACACTCACGAAACCTTTATTTTGTTAATTTGGGGAGTTCGAACGACCGCCACAGAAATTCTGACTGCCAACTTGCGATGACTTGCGTTCTCGTTTGATTAGGGGTTTACACCTCAAAGAAAGGTCGGGCTGATTCAGAGGGTAGAAAGTTGAAACGCAGCATTACTGTCGTGGCAATAGAATCGTTCCTAAAAGTTGTTGCAACGACCAATTCATCTGATCAAATTTGTTGTAAATTTCCTGTTTTGAATTTGATTGCTTTCTGGTGTTTGAACAACCAATAGGAAATGATTATTATATAGTATAGGAAATGATTATTATATAGTATATAAACACCAATCAAATACAAAGCAGGAATTTGTTCAACGAACTCTATCAAACGACTTGGTCCGGCTGGAGGAACTGAATTGTTTAGGAACACTTCTATTGCCACGACAGTAAAGGTAGTGTTGCGTTTAGGGATGTTACGCCAATATCACTATTACTTTTTAAAAACGATATCCCCGCTAAGATTTGACTGTAAAATCGTTACGTGATAAGAAGCGGCGAGGCGAGAGAACGCCCTGTCTAAGGCTGGATACATTTAGAAGATTTTTAAGCGGGTTCAGCACGCTGGAACGACCAAAGACGCGGTATATAAGAGTAAAATACTTTGTCTGCTTTTCAAAGTTCGCTTGCGCAGACTCGACGTTTTCAACTGGCGGGAAAATTTTCCGAATGTATTGGAATATTTTGTCACGTGGTCTTCAGTTCTCTCTTTTCTCTCTCCTCGCCGCCTCTTCTCGCAAACGCCCTGGGGACAAGGTTGATTGGAAAGATATAAGGTAGGTTTTCGTACGACTGTTGTGCGATGAGATGGCGGAAGAAATGAAAGCACTTTTGAGAAGCTTGAGGAAACAAAGGTTGCGAAGCACGGCAGCCTCCTCCGCAGGCCCTCGTTGCATCATGGACAGGTCACACACGCCTGCAAGATCCTGTAAAAAATTTGGCAAAACTTGGCACGGAATAAATTTGCATAATTAACTACCATTGTTAATAGCCATGGCTATATCCGAAGATTTTAAAGGCCATTGAAGACTTATGACATACGAATCCTAGCTTTAAAATGCAGGAATTGTTGGAAAAAAGAAATTACGGTTGAACTTTGTCAACTTTCGGCCGGAATAATAAACGAAAATACACTTTAGTCTACCCAGAGACTCTTTGGTTTATACTTTTTCGGTTTCCACAACAACTGAAACTTGAATTACGCTACACATAGCCAAAATTAAATCTCATTAACTCTTGGTCAGTTGAGTCTTCGATAGCTAAATAAACAAAAAAACAATAAGAAAAACTTGTACTTTCCTGACCGTCGAATTTGCTTTTGTTCGGAAGATATTTTTTCTTTCAATTCCTTTTTGTCGCTAAAAATATTATTGGCAGAAGGTCGGCAATTCTAAAACATATTGGTTTCTTCATTGTCATGATCTGTAAGAAAGTTTAGACCAAATTTCATGGTGGGTCATAGTGTTAAAATAACTTGGACGTACGTTTGTCGAACAGCGGCCGGAAAGATTTTGCAGGCCCTCTCAAAACTATCGCCGCTAGGGCCTAGTCTCGCTGTGCATAATGGGATCAGTCCCGATTTTGTTTACAGGATCTGGCATGCCCTCTCAAAAGTGTGACCTGTCCATGATGCAACGAGGGCCTGCGGAGGAGGCAGGAAGCACTGCACTATAAAAGCCTGGTTTCAATCTCACCGGTAGGTATTTTATATGTAGATCGTTTACAATCATGTGACATCGGACGCCATTTTGGTTGATTTTCAGTTAATTTGCAAACCAGTACCAAAACAAACACGGTGGACAGCGTTTTATCAACAGTGTCTGTCGGATAAAAAATCAACCAAGATGGCGGACGTGACGGCATGCGCAAATGATCTATTCGTAATCTTCGAGTTCTCCTTAGCAAAATTGCGATATATCTTGACGTTCCAAAATTTCATCTTCATGGACTTTTTTGCCGTCAAAGTTGGTAACTACTTACCGAAAGTGACGTCGACAAAGAAATAAGCTTTTGGAAAGAAACAGCGTTTACAATAGCACGCATGTATTTCGCACTTACTTCTCTTCGTTTTTGCCTAAATCAAATGTTGGAACGACAAGATATATTGCAATTTTGCTCACGAGAACCCCAACATTACGAATATATGTAAAATACGTCCAGATGAGATAGGCACACATGCACTGACCAGAAAGCTGACTGCCCACTCAGATAGAACAAGTCTTGGTAAGCAGACCAATGTATATCCCCCCACCTTTCAACCCTTTGAATTAGCCCTTGTGATTAGTTATGTCTATTTTATATTTAGTATAGATCACATTTTATATTAAAACCTGTACATGCAGTGGGATTAGTCCTGAAGTACGCCTTCTAGACTGGCAAATGCGCATGCTCCAAGGCCTGCCTTCGCCATTAGTTTTATGCACTCCAGTGATTGGCCAAGACATAGTTCTAATGGAGGTTGTCGTGGTAAATGTTGAGATTCTGAAATTTAGAAAAGGGTGTAGATAAGGTTATTTGGCAGTTGGTCATTAATCACGAACGCGCTGCCTCGCAACGCTGAAGTTGAAGTGTCTATGAAGTGAAAAACTCGTTGGGACTTTTTCACTTTTTTGTTTTAATGCCAGAAGAACATGACAGGAGCATTCACTGAAAATTTCAAGAGAATCTGGCGTAACGTTCTCGAGTTATGAACTCTTAAAGTTTGCCATGGCCACTTCTTTGTTTTTAGAGAAATTTGGGCTTCTTCATAACAAGTTCAAATTGTGCGGCCATGCGGTGTCACAGAGACGTAGCCAGGATTTTGAAAGGGGAGGAGCGAAACTTCTTGGGCGTCCGGGGCCATGCCCCCCCCCCCCCCCGGAAAATCTTGAAATCTAGATTCTCTAAAATGGCATTTCCTGCATTTTGGGAGAAGATTTTTCACAATTCTGAAAGTTTGAAAAGTCATAAAATACTAAAAAAAAACATTGAGTTAAGTTGCATGCGTGCGATACATACGGAGACTGGATTAGGAGCCAAGGAAGGTACCATTTCATATTATTAGTCACTAGCGTGAGAAGAGCGACTGAGATCCAGTCAATAACCGCTGGGTAAATTCACCTGTGCATCTGAGTACGAGTGTTCAAAACAAAACTTCATCATGCAAAAGGGGGGGAGCGACCGCTCCCCCTCTGGCTACGTCCCTGCGGTGCCAAGACCGCATCCTCGTACCCATGGTCTTATCTCCGGGGAAGCGGAGATAAGGCCCTGGGTACGAAGATGCCAAGACCGTTCTGTTTTTGAGCAGATGTAAATTTTATCACACGTGAAGTGGGAGGAGCTATCCCATTTACTGTATAGTGGAATCTCTTGTTTAACTAAATACTGTCATGTTATCCGCAATAAGTATAGCTGCTTTACAGAAGACGTCACAGCGTGTAAAGAATAACAGTCTAGCTTTTGTTCTGTGACGTCATATGTGTACCTATTACAGTGTCGGGGACTGGGGCAAGTTCACATGGACCTTAGCTAAAAATTGGTGCTAAGTAAACAGGATGTGTGCATGCTTGTGAATATATTATTGTGACTTCGTCTGTGATTGTGATGGGATCGTGATTTGTGATTGGGATTATACTGTAATTTATTAAAAGTTCTTATTTTGTTAAAACATTGTGATTTGTCGTGGATATCTGGTTTTAAACGGGGGCATTCACGACAACAGTACAGATGCATGGAAAACCGAAAGACTCTCGACAGTGTACCACATGACTAACCAGTGTTTCGAACATACTGCGGGCGCAGAAGTGTGATTGTCATAAAATGGCGGAGAATGTGTTTGACACAGTAACGTCTAGTTTCTTACCTAGTATAGCGCTATTTAAGGCAGAACAAACAGGTTCCCTCTGCATTGGATCCAGTAAGTACGCCACAGCACTATTTTGAGGATCATTATAAGCTAATAAACTAAACGCATCCTGAAAAATAAAACAAGAAATTTGGTCGTTTTACACCATAATTTTACACACTTAGACAGAATAAAATGAAAGTCACGAACACGCAATGAAAGTGACGAACATTCATGTCATAAACATTCAAATCACGAACCCGAAAGTCACGAACACTCAAGCTACGAACACGCAAGTTTTAACATGCAAGTTACGGACACGGACGTTATGAACACGCAAGTCACGAACACGCAAGTCACAAAAACACGTAAGTCACGAACACGCAAGTCACGAACATTCGAGTTACGAACATTCAAGTTACGAACATTCAAGTTACGAACATTCAAGTCACGAACATTCAAGTCGCGAACACGTAGTCACGAACACGCAAGTCACAAACACGCAAGTCACGAACATTCAGTTCACAAAAATCACGAAATCACAAATATTCAAATCACGAACATTGAAGTAACGAACACGCAATCACAAACATGCAAGTCACGAACTTTACAAGTTTGAATTTAAATGACCACACTTACTTGCAAAGCTCTTTTGTTTGCAGGATTTGTGCCGTGTTCTTGTTTAAGTTCTACACTGAGTACTTTTAATTCTCGACCATACGCCAATATTTTTTCAATTAAGTCAACGTTACCTAACACACATGAAGACCTTTTCTGCGCAGCCGACTCTAAAAACAAGGTATACCAGGAAATATTTTCAACGACACAATCAAAACAACAAAACTGTTTTATAAAGTAAATGGTTTGAACCTGGGTACATGTTTGTGAAAGTCGAGTATCTCGGTTGGTGTAGTCTTGAGAAAGACTGTTAGTGGTGGTAGTGGTGAATGACGTTTTCTGACGGGCTCAGCGGCGGTCATCCTCAGAGACAACTGGAAAGACTGTTAGTCTTGACTCTGAAGATGACAACCGTTGAAGCCGTCAAAACGTTAGTCACTACTATCAACATTAACACTCTTTCTCAAGACTACAGTAACCGAGACGAGCAACTTTTACAAACATGTACCAAAATTGTTTTTTATTAAAATTCTGAGCTGCATACTTCAAAATTAATCATTTCTATGTAACAAGTGACATCATATGGCCAAACAGAGTATAATTCAAGACTTTCAAATCTTCTAAGTTTTACTTTTAAAAACATCGTATACGGTTAAAGCTTTACATTAATTCAATTCATACAAGTCACCTAAGAACAATGAAGGATTTCTGAACATTCAAGACCAAGTTTTCATCCAAATTGACCTAAGCTTGATTTCTGCCTGTATGTCTGTGTATTTGTCTATGTGTCTGTCTGTCTGTCTGTCTGTTTGTTTGTTTGTTTGTTTGTTTGTTTGTTTGTCTGTGTGTCAGTCTGCCTGAGTGTGTCCGTGTCTCTTTGTTTCTGTCTGTCTGTCTGTCTGTCTGTCTGTCTGTCTGTCTGTCCGTCCGTCCGTCCGTCCGTCCGTCCGTCCGTCCGTCCGTCCGTCCGTCCGTCCGTCCGTCCGTCCGTCCGTCCGTCCGTCCGTCCGTCCGTCCGTCCGTCCGTCCGTCCGTCCGTCCGTCCGTCCGTCCGTCCGTCCGTCCGTCCGTCCGTCCGTCCGTCCGTCCGTCCGTCCGTCCGTCCGTCCGTCCGTCCGTCCGTCTGTCTGTCTGTCTGTCTGTCTGTCTGTCTGTCTATCTGTTTTGTCTGTGTTTTTCTGGCTGGCTGGCCGTTTGTCTGTTTACTCGTCAGAGTAAAATCAATAAAGTTTGTTGAAGAATTGGCCATACACCAATCCATTGAGGTTTTTGTTAAAAATTGTCTAATAAACTTTTGAATAAATGTTATCGAATAAACCAATGGGAATTTAGCCAATTGTTTAGCGGGAAAAGTCGCCATTTTAAATAGAACTTTGGTACGCACTCCTTTCGCCCCCCACTCTTTTTCTCGCTCTCTATACGCGCCACCCCCACCCCGCCCAAACAAAACACAAGCTACAATCACCTCTTCTTGGACTACACGTTATCTCATCTTGCGAAGCGTTGCCGTTTAGAACTCCATTCCTGGACGTCTCTCCTTCATTCTCTTCCTCAACCTCCATCAACGTATCCTCATCACCAGCTGAAACGCCATTTTGCACACCATTCGATACAAACCCGTTACTCGAATGCGGCGACATACTGACACCATTACCGCTGCTGTGCGCATGCGTCGGACTCGAACACGGACTCGACTTGTTGCTCCTCGTCGGACTGTGGACCCCAGGCCCCCGAACCTCGCTGTCGTGACCGCTGACCATTTCGACGAACTGACGACATTTCAGGAGGAACAGCAGATTCTGATTTCGTTCTAGTAAGCCAGGGTAAAGTTTTTGCGTCGTGTCAATGGCTTCCCCTATCCGTCCAGCTAAAACTAACTTTTGAATTCCTACGAGTAATAAAAGATTAAGGAAGGATTAGTAACACCGGAGCTTCAGCGCCAAAATTACTACTCGGGCTACCTGTGGCAGGCCGAGTCTAGTTTTCGGCTCGTTTTTTCCCCCTTGGGTGTCACGATTTTGCATTTTTGTACTTTTTACTTCCGCTAATATTCATACTTCGGGTGAGTTGTTAGTGCAACCTATTGTCCACTGGTTCATAAAATGAAGCCAGCTAAACAAAAGAAATCCGTCATTACTAAGGGACCAAACATGCTGAAAAATGTCTTTATGTCTTCTTAAAACGTCTTCTGTACCAAAAAAGAATATTGAACTATATTTTCTTTCAAAGATTCAGCATCTCATTCAACAAAATGTTTATATTGGTGCCAGAATACGCTAGAAAGACCATCACTTGGTCCCTTAGTAATGGGTGACTTCCGGCTTCATTTTGTAAACAATAGATACTTAATCCAGTTTTATTTCGAGATCAGTGGTTGTTAGTCGTGTGACTGAGTGAGGCCGTGCGGCATGTTGTAAGTTCTTTGCTCCTTTCGCTTTTGGGATTAGACAAAAATCTGAACAGCTTTGCCTTTTGATCAAGGTGTTCTTGTACGTTGTTGGTAGATTTTGAAAGTGACTGGCTGACTTAATGCATCGATCAGATGTGGCTGGCAACTGTCGTGATCGTAAATATGTTCACCAGTGTGAAGTATGCACCACATTCAGCCTTCCATTCAGGCTCCGCGTACTTGCCAGTAGCCCGGGTGAACGTCTGACCCAGGCGTCTTGTTAATTAAGGTATTGAATTGCAGCAAAACGGAGCAAAAACTCTAACAAATGCGCAGCACTGGCCACTGGCCGCAATCAGGGTAAAACACTTAAAATCAGTCTCTCCGTACCAGTTATCGTATCGGGAGCAGTTAGTACTCTGATTAGTAGTATGGCAAAGCTTACCCAGGCGTAACTGGAAAGCCAAGGTAAAAATCACGCTATTTATAATTGGTAGAAAAACCAAAATTTCCGCTATTTTGAGGAAGACTGTGATTGTGAAAACTTGAAATTTTATCTGGAGGAACTATGGTGTCACCATGGATAGTAAAATGAGTGGATTGGAAACTAATAGTCACGTGAGGTGTTTCCAGGCCGCCGATTGGCTGAAAAGCGTTTTTCTTTGCTCGAGAGATGTTGAAACCTAGTTGCAAATTGTGATGTCACGAATGGCGTGAGTACGCTTGTTTTACTGAGGTTTTTAGTGAACTTTTCTTCAAATTCTTCATATCCTCACATTCAGATGACTATGTTGACGTTTCAAATGATTTTATCGCCTTACAAACCTGCCTAAGCCACAATCGAGCGTTCGGGGTAAGCGTTGTTGATCTTTGTTTTGATGATTCCTGTGTTGTTTTGAAGAAACTGGCGTCCCCAAATTGTGCTTTGTTTTGCTCGGAATTTGGGATGCATATTTTAACTAGTAAACCTTGATATCTTCTTTTAAAATGAGTAAGAATAGACGGGCATTTTGTCGTATTGTGGCTTTGTCGTATTTACAGACAATTCGATTATCATTTTAGGCTGTATTAATCCCAAACTTTGAATATACTCGGGTTTTTTAAGCTTGTCAATTGCAACCAGGTTGTTATGCTCACGCCATCAAGTTTCCAATCCAGTCTTTTTACTATCCATGGTATCACTATGCAAATTCATACGTATAGGGGAATTATAATTCACGTACTTTGTCGATTTTTTATTGAAGCCAGGTCTTCTGAAATTGGTTGTGCCGTAGTTTGAGCAAATACTTCAGCTGTAGCAGAGTATCCATGATGAACCAGGTACGTGGAGACCAACCTATGAAAACAAACCAAGATTTTTCATAATCGAAATATAGTAAGGTTAGTTAAAAAACTAACAGTTTCTTGAAAAGTGAAAAACACACGCTTCAGACCCAAAATCTTGTACATTTATATTTTGTTAGAAGAATGAAACTAAATGCCCTGCATAGAACAGCATTTTGAGAATCAGAAATTGTAACGAAAAAGTGCGTAACCGTGGTTGCTATGGCAACAATGACGTTAAAATGGCTGCTAATTTTTCAAATAAAAAAAAACGTGATTATTCTTAATAAAAAGTTTTTGGATCTACAGAATTTTTTTAAAATTGGCCTAACGATTACTCGTACTAGAAGAAAACTTTTAATAAAATAAAAATTGGGGGTCACCGAGGTTTTTTGCGAATTAAACAAATTTAAACGCAAATTAGCAGCCATTTTGAAACGTCATTGTTGCCATAGCAACCACGGCTACGCACTTTTTCATTACAATTTCTGATTCTCAAAATGCTGTTCTATGCAAGACATTTAGTTTCACTCTTCTAACAAAATATCAATGTACAAGATTTTGGGTCTGAAACATGTGTTTTCCACTTTTCAAGGACCCGTTTGGAGCCACCTTAATTAAATGTTCAAACGGCATTTTGGTTTCGCTATTTCGTAAATTAAATGTTCAAACGGCATTTTGGTTTCGCTATTTCGCAAATTAAATGTTCAAACGGCATTTTGCTTTTGCGGTTTGATCAAATTAAATGTTCAAACGGCATTTTGGTTTCGCTATTTCGTAAATTAAGTACTAAGATTTTCGTGCAATCAATAAAACAAACAAAATTCGTACGTCTCAAGTTTCCAAAGTTCTCATTGGCTATACGACTTATTTTTCAATTAGTGAAGAGTCATCCTATCGACATGGTCAGATTATTTTTTTCGCCATGAAAAATATCGTATCACCATTCTCAATAGCTAACTTGAGATTTTCGTGCAACTACAGTCAGTTGTAACAAACTTTTCACCACTAATGTTTGGAAACTGGTTCCGAAGTTCGCAAGCTCACTGGGAAGTTCGGAAGTTCATTTTACACTACGCATTTGATTGGCTGATAGGAACCAAGCAACCAATCAAATGCGTAGTTTAAAATAAACCTGAGAAATGTGTATAACAAACTTACAAACATCCCAACAAACTTTCAAATATTTTGGTAAAAAATATGTTGCAAATGAAACAAATAAATATAAATCATTTCCAGTTTTCGAGGTTTTCATTAACTATACGATTTCTTTTCTAGTGAAAATCAAACTTTATAACGAAGCATGTCTGATCCATCAGACATTAGGTGTACGAAATTAATCTCAACGTATACAGTACCTGTTCATAGCCACTTGCCAGCATCCTTTATTATCGCTGACTGGAAATTTTTCTATCGTGTTATGTACCTGTGCTTGTAATTCCTGTAAATGACAATAATTAACAATTATTCACCGAAGTGGAGGTGAATAGTGCTGGATATTCACCGAGCCGCTTCGGCGAGGTGAATATCCACACTATTCATCGACACTGAGGTGAATAATTGTTTTAGCATATACCTCATAAATGAAATGACAAGTTTAACATTCTTATATTTTTCGGTATTTTTATACAAGAGTATAAACAAGACACGGCCGTCGCCGTCGGCCGCCAGCAACTCGGTGTACTCAATTATTTGTCGACAAAACAGTTTTTACAGCTTTTGAATATATTAATGGCTAGAAAATTGTAAAGAAACATACCTGTGGACACTCTTCTACTTAATTTTGTTGACTTTTCTCGTTATTCTACTACATCACCCTTGTTTATCAACAAAATCTCCTGCCTCGGTAAACAAAGCAAAACTGTCCGCCATTTTGTTTTGCCCGCAGGTGAATAGTGCAGGATATCCCGAGCTAGAGGAACCAATCAGATTGCTTGAAAAGCACTATTCACCTGCGAGGTATATGCTAATTAACAATTATTATCGGTGTATAATAACCGAGACGTAGTCGAGGTTATTATTCACCGATATTCACTGAGCCTGAGGCGAATAATTGTTTTAGTATAAATACACATTTTTGTACTTTTAGGAACAGAGTTTTCTTTAAAATTGTTAATTTCCTCTTCTGTCATTGACAAACCGGCTGGCGGCCATTTTGAATAAACGCTGTAGGTGATTATCCAGAATTAATCCGAGGTAGCTCGACCAATCATCGAACGAGATTTTCTATAATCACCTGTGTATTTATACTAATACATGATATTATAATTATTAATTGATATTACTGTAAGACCACTGTTCTTTGATATATTGATACGTTTTTACGGCAGTATCTCTGTGTATCCTTTAGTCCATAGTCATTCAAAATATGGTCCAATCTCGTTCCCAGAGCCCACGTTCCCCACCCGGGAAATGAGAGACTCTGGGATAATCCGTTTCAAATCACAGGATTCTTGTTATTCCGGTTGAGGTACGCATGCGTAAATATCCGAGCGGAATCTGGATAGTATGTTCTCCTTATTTGACGTTTCCCCAAACAAGTCAATGGGGTTGCTGGCGAAGCTCGAATTACAGCATCTACATGCATACGGCGAAGATATCGATCACGGCAACGTCTTCACTGGAGTCTTGTCGTCCGACATCTTTGTTATTTTGGTTTTATTAATTCTACTTCCGGTCACTTCAGACCAACTCATGCTCACTATTCAGCCAATAACGTAACGATTTGAAACGGATTATCCCATAATCTCTCGTTCCCCGGGTGGGGAACGTGGGCTCTGGGAACGAGATTGAATATGGTCTGGAAACTCAGCTAAAGTCTTTGTTCTATATTTTTGTTCGCCTTTACGCATTCTTGTGCATGGTCACTGAACCCATTGTATTTTAGTATAATGAACGAATCATCCACTAACAACGTTTCAGTTCAATCATTCAACTGTGCTATTTACATGTAAATATTAATAAACCTAAAACAAAGAATGTGCACGGTGTAAGGTACGGTTCAACATAAAATCACAGCTCATTATAGGCGCTTGACTATGGTTAGTCTGTTCGTTTGTTTGTCACACAAATAAATTTTATTGGTCATTCAAGTCAAACGTCGCTTTCCAAACGTAAACAAACGTGTGAAATATTTCGCACTTCAAGCTTAAACGTAAATGGTGGTAAATACCTTAAACTCCTCGGCAATATCGTAAATAAACGGATTTTGTCCGAAGTTAGCGTCGACGACTTCACCTGGGGTTTGTAGACCCACTGTTGGATATAAATTGGGCTAAAAATAGAAAAAAACTTAACATTGTCGTATAATAGCCTGGAAATCGTGGAAAAAAGCTAATATTTCTCTAACATCTTTCTAACAACCTATTTAAAACCATCCAGCGCGAGAGCAAAGTCCCTGGATACTAATGGTTAACTTTGAACAGGAAAAAACAAAATTTACTTACAGGTAAATCCGAGAATGCCATTCCTATTCGCAGAAAAAAGGTAAATATTAGAGTTGTCTGTTTACTGTTAATTTACAGCACTATCCATTAAAAAAAACATCAATTTTGCTACAGTATTATCAATTTGCTACAGCATATACTGTTAATTTTCTACAGTACTATTAATTTGCAACAATATTGTTAATTTGCTACATTATTGTTAATTTGCTACATTACTATTAATTTCTACATTATTGTTAATTTACTACATTACTATTATTTTGCTAAATTACTGTTAATTTGCTACATTACTATTAATTTGCTACATTACTGTTAATTTGCTACATTACTATTAATTTGCTACATTACTGTTAATTTGCTACATTACTGTTAATTTGCTACATTACTATTAATTTGCTACATTACTATTAATTTGCTACATTACTATTAATTTGCTACATTACTATTAATTTGCTACATTACTGTTAATTTGCTACATTACTATTAATTTTCTACATTACTATTAATTTGCTACATTACTATTAATTTGCTACATTACTATTAATTTGCTACATTACTGTTAATTTGCTACATTACTGTTAATTTGCTACATTACTATTAATTTGCTACATTACTGTTAATTTGCTACATTGCTATTAATTTGCTACATAACTATTAATTTTCTACAATATCCATTTAATAAACAACAGTTTAGCTGCAAAACATTGTAAAATGGCTTGTTATTGTTAACTTTTAACATTAAACAATTTAAAGTTCATAAAACCCTTTGCAAACTTGTACAAGTACAGGGTGATCTAATTCTTACCAAGTTTAATTCCATTTTTAGTATAGAAAGCAGTATTATCAATCATATTCACACCACAGCCAACTACATCCCCAGTTGTGAATGTTGGCCCATATGGTTTGCCTGTTCCCGACGAAGAAAATGAATTTCCATCATCACCATGGTAACCATATGAATGTTTCTCCCAGCCTAAAAATAAAGATAAAATGTATAAATATTTATTCTTGAACAGGCTCTGTATTTATACGAACAACAATGATAGAATATTGTCTTACAATAACAATAAAAACATTACCAGGAAGTCGATTTAGGTTTACTCCTTGAGCAGATAGTCCAATTCCCATATATCTAAATAACACAGTAAGTTGAGTAATATGCAGGCTGTGTGTCATGATGAGTAGAAAAGTTTGATGAACTGCTATTATTTACTTCCAACTCCAAGTACAAAATTTATTATTTTCAAAGATCAAATTCATTAAACACAAATTGCTATGTCACTGGTGAGGATTTCATTAGAAGCTAGTGAACTCTGGGAGTTACTTTCCAAGTGTGAAGTTTGATCTGATCATAAGCGTTGCAAGAATTGGAATCATTTCTATTTGGAAAATGCATCCATCCCAGATGGTCACTGATGATCGGGGACTCTTGCAACATTAGTTACAACACTGAAGAACATTGAAACCACTCATCTGGGATGATCGGGGACAGGAAAAATCCCGATTCTTATGACAAGTCACGACAAGCGTGAACGCGGCTGTTGTAAAAGTCACAATTGAACAAGTTCTATCCCTGAGATCAGGGATAGAACTGTCCCCAATTCTTACGACAAGTGAGAACTGAAAGGGCTAATACATCAATAGAATAATAAAACATATATTTTAACAACCCCCTAACAAATTTTATACCATTCTTAGCCCAATCTTCAATGTTTTGGGGGGTTGTGGGGGGCCGGGGTAGGGCTTAGCCCCCTTGTGGGTATTGGAAGGAATACATCCCCACCCCCTAGACCAGCGTTTCAGGTTTTTGTGAAAGGGTCTGGAGAATGAAATTGATGACCTGGAGAATCAGGGCCAAAGTCCCTGCATGGTCCAGAGGACCATCCTGCTAGGGGTTCCTTGGGCATGCCCCCCGGGAAATTTTGAAGCTCTCAAATGCCATTTCCAGCCATTTCAGAGGTAAAAAATGCCATACAACTGAGTCGGATATGATATAATATAGGTAAAGTAATGGTAGATCCCAGACACCAGCGCGGTAGAATTCAATATGGTGGGAAGAGCAAGTTTACTTCGAACATTTTCACACAGAACGGGTTTCAAAACACACGTTGGGGTCCCCAAGGAATTTAAAATCATTCATGGATTATTTATTTATCCAGCGACGGTGAAATACGATGGAGACACGGCGAATTTGCTACAAAATCCACTCAACCACCAGCGAAATTCACCGTTTGCCAGCCTAAATCTGAAGGACTGCTAGACACATCTGTTCTGCTGCCCTTGACTGATATATTATATATATATATATATATATATATATATATATATATATATATATATATATATATATATATATAAACATGTTAAACAGTAGTTTTATAATACCCATCCCTTCCTTTGCTAATAATCTTTATTTCAAAATAATACAGGCCACATGCTGCTGGGATAGGATGACTGGTTCTGACTGCTGCTGCATCTTTATGTGTTCTGCCAACTCCTGCATAAAAACATGAGATTTAAAAAAAAGTCGAGATTTAAAAAAACTAAAAAAATCAGAAAACAAACATTTTGAAATAATAACATGAGCACTTCATCACATAAAAACAAGCCAAAATCAACATAGAGATTTACACCATAGTGATACGCTCAATAAAGGAGGTATTTTTGGTGGTTTAGGGAAGAATGAGTTAATGGGTATTGGCAATAAAAATTAAGTTTGTCTCATTTGAAAGAACTCGTCAAATGGTATAAGAAGACCTTTTACAATTTTTCTCTATCTTTCTTGTGTTTTGAAATATTTCGACCAAAGACAGTGTGCTGTCCGCCATCTTGTTGTAACATTGAGTCTGATTAACTAGGAAATTGGTGACATCACAAGCAGAGTAAACCTGATGAAACTACTCCGTGGGTGACCAAATTTCCACGGAAGGCTTTTTAAATGTTGTGGGTCAATTTAAAATGGAAATAGCGCAACAAAATCGAGTTTCTATCTCTTAATGTCATAAGGTTGGCAAGATAAAAATTTCACTTTACCCTGCTTATGTCATGATGTCACATGCATATCGAAAATAATTCCAAGATGGCGGACAGCATGCTGTCTTTGGTCGAAATATTTCCAAAACCAAAACAGATACGGAAAAATTGAAAAAGGTCTTCTTATACCATTTGACAAGTTCTTTCAAAAGAGACAAACTTAATTGTTATTGCCAATACCCTTTAATCACTTGTTAACCCATTGCTACTGTAGCTGGGATTAGCAAAAATAGTGAATGCCCAGGGGTGACCCAGGGGTGGGTGGGGTGGGCACAACTGAAATTGACTGATACATTAATTACTAAAGAATAAATTAGAAACTTAAGTTAAATAGTGCATGAGGCAAAGTCTTGTGCAGTATTTAACTCATTTTTGTCAGAACTGGACAAAAACAGCTTCTTTATTGTGTTACTTTACTCCGTCAAACACTTCCCTGCTGGCAGAGGTCTCTCCACAGGAAAGAGACCTCTGCAAACATCCAACACTTTGTTTGATGTAGCCACCATCCATGATCTTGGACGTGTCAAACCAGTTTTGAAAACAGGTTTGGTGCAACACACATTCTCAATGACCAATGAGTAACATTAGCGCTCCTGAAGCAGTTGAACTTCTGTATCTTTTTATTTGCAATTCAAAACAATATTTCCATAAAGAAATAAGAATACTTTGTCACAGAGTCAATATATTTAAGGTGTTTGGGAAGTTACAAGATGACTCACAGAGCTGGTAAAACACTCGGCTATTGCCTCATGATGTTCACGCATAACTTCGCACATGTGCAACAGGGAAAGTGTCAGATGTTTCATGTTTGCAGGTCTCTTTCCGTTATGCCAAAAGCGCGTAACCTGGGGATTAGGACAGGGGGTGGTGACTGGGTGTGTGTGTGGGGGGGGGGGGGGTGACACCCCCCAATAATTCTAAATATCAAATAATTGGTCAAACAAGGAATTGCTGGTGTTCAAAATAGAAAAAAAAAGCTGAATTTCTTCTTTTTTAAAAAATGATTTGTTGGGTTAAATAGCTTTCCCAGACACCCCAAACAAAAGATGGCGTTTAAATAAGTGCACTTGATGTATTCTGTAGTGAACAGGAGGGAGGGGTGAACTCGTCGATTTTTGTGTTCAATGTGTCGGACCATCGTGATGTCACGAGAAGAGCATGAGAAGAGAAACGAGTTAGTAAAAATGGCGGCGTTTTGTTGTTCACGTTGCCAGTTGCCTTGTAAGGATGCTTCATTTTGTGAAATCCGATGCATAGATTACAACTATTTTTGACTAAAAGAATTGTTCAACGTTAAGATGACTTGAAAAGGTAAGTTATTCTTTGATTCTTGGTAAATATAGTTCCAGGGTAAACCACCAGTGACGTCACAATGGTCCGACACATTGTACACACGATTTTGCTGTGAAGTCTCTACGAGTTCACCCCTCCCTCCTGGTAGTGAAGTATTTCTGATCTAGAGACCACAGACCAGTGAAAACAGAGGCTTGACTGTTGTATTGAAGTATTTTGATACAGATCAGTGGTTTCGACCTTGACAATTGGGCAAACATTAGATGTCGAAGAATTAGCATTGCCTAGATAACTACGGTAGATTGGTTACTTAAGATTAACATTCAGAACACTTTCATAGTTTCAGTGACTTTTCACTTTTGATTTTTTCTATAAAAAATTAAATGTTTCTGTCTTGTCTTTCCCAGCTCCTAAATACCTGTTTATACATTACAAGTTTTTCAATCAATTCTCGCCTTTTTTACACTATGTCTCTGATATGAAAATTTTCATTTATCATAATTGCAAAAAAGTTTGTCATTACATGTATCATATGACACCCCCCCCCCCCCCCCCCCCAATCATGATTCCTTCACCACACCCCTGGATTGGGACTTTGGAACATTCACACTTGCTGTGCACTGTGGGAAAATATATTTGTGTGCTTCGTGAATTGATTAAAAGTGATTTATCTATGTTTTCATTGGGGTTTAGACCGGAATTTGTTGCCCAGGGGTGGGGCCTTGGCACACTGTCTTTTCCCAGGGTGGGAAAATGGTAAATTCCCCCCCCCCAAAAAAAAAATGTCTAAGGGAGCAGATGGACACAATAAGGCATTTGCACAATGACGTAAGGATGGCGTTGGGTGACTACAACAGTGCTTTCAATGAGGCGAGCGCGATCGCGCTCACGCTCGCCCACACGCTCCCAAGTTCGTTCTGCCAGCGGGGTTGATCGCGCTGGCAGATAAGTAATTTGTCATAAAATACGCTCGCAGATTATCTTCCACGGCCTAGAAATGGAGTAAATAAATGCTCAGTTGTATATAATATGAAAATAATGGAATATCTCTTGTTTACTCTGTGCAGGAGTATACAGTCTAGCTTATAAAAACAAATCAATAAACCGGCGGCGTGGTTTTGAACAACTTTATGCACGCATATTTACGAATTATGGCATCACAGGGAGATAAATTGTTCTTAGTTTTATTAAATTAACGGGTTTAGATATTAAATATTTTTAGTTTGTTTCTAGTGGCAGGCTAACTGCACTCTCCAGTGACGTACTGTATTATCTTGCTGCATATTGTTCAATTGATATTCGTATTACTAAAAGACTAGCCGAAATAGGCGAAAATGCAAAATAGCGTTCATTTGCTCACGGGGACGTCCGCTGCATGTTCCGGTGCGGCAATATCGGGATAAACACTACAAAATCTCAAACTTTATGCTAGTTGTGCAGATGAAAACCACAAATGACACTTAAAACATTAGTTTGAAGTTCATTTTTATGATAATAGACTGTTAAAATTGACCCAGGAAATGTAACAGGAAGTCATCAACATAAACCGGCGCTGTTTTTCAAGAAAAACCAAATCGCGCTGCCCAGTTGTGAAATCTGCTCTGGCGAGCGCGATCCATCGCGCTGGCGTATTTTATTCATTGAAAGCACTGCTACAACTACCAGAATGCTTTGCCAGTATTCTAGGGTTTCGGCTAAAAGCAGGGATAGAAATGTTCCTAATTTTCTACCTGATAATGGTGACAGGTTGTGTATTTTTTTACCTGTCTCCTGTTTATTCAACCTGTACAATTTTTAATCATTTTTAATGGCTAAAACACAATGATTACAAAATTAAAATAAACAGTCAAATTGTTATTGTGGTTGAGGGCATTTCCCATAGGCATCAACCAGCCTTCTAGGCTTTTTGGCAATAACCCACCAAAGCTTAATAGCAGGTTCAGAGTTAAAGTTCCCGCGTGGGGGGGCAAGGAGGAAAGAGCCTGGGAATGAGGTTGCATGCGCACTGCCAAAGCCACTTACGTAATTGTAACCTGAGTGGAGGTTGGTAACAACTGTCTGACAATCACATAATGATACGCTCCAAGCTCTATTAAACTACTTGTTTCAACAAAAGTGCAATTCAATAAATTAATGAAGTATTCGAAAATCGTTTGCAGAGAAACTGGTTATTGATATTATTTGTCATCTCTCAACTCTACATACTCTGTGTTAATAAGGTATTTATCATTATCAACCTGTCACAGGCGACAGGTAAGTACTTTTTACACCTGTTACTTGTGAAAATCACCTGGAATCGACAGGTAGTTATTTCGACCCCTGTAAAAGGGATGACTTAAAAGAACCCATCAGTCATTCCATATATGTTGTTGATATATTTTGGAAAAGCTGCGAAAGGACTGGAAGGATTCCTTTGAGTCATCCGTTTTAGCTGAAACCCTAAAATACTGGCAAAGCATTCTGGTAGTTGTAGTCACACAACACCATCTCACGTCATCGTGCAAATGGCTTATTGGAATTGACTGATACATAAACTTGTAGATATGAATCAGGGAATCCCAATAACAAACTCGTGCAATTGTTTAATCCATAATTAAAGTTTAAACCTTAAAAGGTTTGCCCTAACATAAAAAATAAAGTTTATTCTGACAACATTATTATATAAATAATTAACAGTTTTAATATAGCCTCTTGGTTGCATATTAAAGTATTTTTACCTTTTAAAAGTTTTTATTACATAAAGTATACTAATATCTGTAAAAAAACTATGCGTGGGGTATGTAATGCCGGTGCTCTTCACAGTTCTTTGTTAATAATTATTGTAATTATTGAATCAGAAATCCTACGCACGAAACAGTCAGATCATAAATATACCTTTTTAATATTGCTCAAAATTATTCGTATAATTGGCCCAAAAACGGGAGTACAACGGCTAAAAGTCGTTAAAAATAGTTGCTATCTTTTATCTAAACTACCAATGTTTAAGAAATAATAAGAAAAGTGTGTGCCACAACTATGAATACCAAACACAGAACGACCCCGCTGATGGCATTCATCAACAGCAAGAATTATTCATATTTTACTCGCCTTTATAATGTACTCGGAGGTTGCTCTGGGACAATCCAATAAAAGAACATTTATCTTTGGGACTCCAGGATCTCGGTAAAGGAGTTTCTGATTCGTCTACTTTGGGATATAAGCGAGAAATAGCGTCTCGTTCTGAACTGGTTTCAACCTTTCCCGAAACCGCCATCTTGCGTATTTATTTCGACTCTAGACCCCAGGCTTCCGATGTTCCATGTACAATCTCGGCCAAAATGCCTGAGGGTCTTTTCACTGGTCTTTTACTTTTAGCTGACCCTATAATTATACTGTAAAAGAAGGTTTCTGATTGGTTTAGGTCACCTAACTAAACAAAAACTCTAATCCTAGTCAGTAACTGAGCATGGGAACGACTTTGCAACTGACAATGTGATTGGCTACTTACAGCCAATCAGAAAGCTTGTTCATATTAGGTAGGTCTTTACTGACTTTATATGGTTGTGTAAGGGTGGTGGATATTGCATAAACAGGAAACAAATAAAAACAAGGTATGTTAAATTAAGTCTTCAGTTGATAAATATTCCCAGAGGTCTTGTGTTTTTAAATACAGTGTCTGTAGCGAAATACCAACTACACATCTTGCTATGATTCAACAGTAAACACACTGTAGTTCTGTTCATTAGTTATTATTATGATTCTTTATTTAAGGAGGATAAGTTTTTCAGCAGAGCTGGTGGGGTCCTCCATTTACAGCTAAGACCTATAGGTGTTGATTTTACGGAGGGAGGAAAACCGGAGAACCCAGTGAAAAACCCTCGAAGCACAGAAGAGACCAACTAAACTCTACTCACATGGGTCCCCGAGAACAGGGCTATTCCCAGACAGTCACCCATCCAAGTACTAACCCCGTCTAACCAGGCTTAACTATTGGTGAGAGGCAGCGCCCTAATAGCACACACCACCCATGCTCCCATACACCACCCGTGCTCCCCTAGTTTAATTAGCATACCAGTAATGAGTGTTAAGCCTGGTTTCCATATAGCCATAAGAGCCGGTGGCATGGCTGCGGCAAGGGGCAATGGTCCAATTGCATACAGCTTTTTATTGCTGGCTAATTCAACACTGTCTATGATTGGATCATCACCCCTTGCCGCAGCCATGCCGCCGTCTCTTACAGCTATATGGAAACCAGGCTTAATATACTAGACATTGGGTAATCAGGACAGAGCATTTCACTGGCAATTAACCTGTGGCCCAGACCACATACACCAGTGGCCTTGTGTATACACATATACACGAGGTGTGTGGTCTAGTTGGGGCACAGGCAAATGGCAATGAAAAGATTGTGGGTTCAAGTCACACTTGTGAACTTGCAAATTTTTCTGAGTAAAATAGCTCTGACAAAGAACACTTACAAACAATGGACATGGTGTAAGCTGGTAAGAATGACAAAAATCACACCATTTTATGAATCACATCCCTGTATAGCCAATGTATAGGCTGACCACTTTGGGCTTCAGAAATTCAATTTTTTTTATCCAAATAATAGGTTTCGATGTTTGCAGCTCATGTTAGTAATAGAGTACCCCACTACCCTCTCCCAAAGCAAATGCTCAACAGCTGCAGGTTTTTTACTGCTGACCATGGCATGGCCCATGCAACCTTCAATATTTTGGCTATGCCACTGTATTCATGCTTATATTTGTCATAGATATATTAACATGGATGTCACAGGATCTTATTCTAGAAATTATTCTGAATTCCAATAACTTATTTTGGACATTTTCTCTGGTGTATGCTGGGGCTTAATATATAGGTATTACAATAAATGCCAGATTCCTCAGCAGTACTTCAGTTTTGTATTTGTAGACTATACAAGATTGTGTTTTATGCTGAAAAATAGGCTGAGCTGTCACATAGTGTTTAGGTCAATCGTCAAGTCAGTCGTCAAACTGATGATTCGAAGTCGGCAGATATTGATTAGGACTTCCAAGGACCACTATTCTATTTTTCAAATTCAAGGACTTTGGAAACTGAGAAATACATCCCTACGAATTGTGCGTTCTATAGACCAAGATATTCGTTACTTGTGAAAGGTTGTGTACGAACTCTGGTCATACATTTTAAGACCGATGTTCGGATTAGAATTATTTAATGTCAACACAAAGCGATTGAAAAAATATTGTACAAGCGAATTTGCTGTGGAACATGCTTCGAGGCAATATGAACGATGCAAGACATAGCCGCTTCGGTAAATGTAAACAGTTTAGATTTTATCGAGAAGGTTCGTTTGTACTCTTCTGTCGAATGTGGTGGCTCTGAAAAGAGCCGTTTGTTTTGTTTTGTTCTTTGCGTCGGGTTTGACTTATCCACCGAATCCGTAGAGGGTTCTTCCTTGGCGTTTCAAGGCGTAGACAACGTCCATGGCGGTCACGGTCTTTCGTTTGGCGTGCTCGGTGTAGGTCACAGCATCGCGGATGACATTCTCGAGGAAAACTTTGAGGACTCCTCGTGTTTCTTCGTAGATCAGACCAGAAATACGCTTCACACCACCACGACGAGCGAGACGACGGATGGCGGGCTTGGTGATTCCCTGGATGTTATCTCGCAAGATTTTACGATGACGCTTGGCGCCTCCTTTTCCAAGACCTTTTCCTCCTTTACCACGTCCAGACATCTTTCTTCTTGATATTAAAACGAACTAAAAGCTTTGAACTAAATCAACTGATGGAAGTGAATGAATTTCAAGCCGTTCCCGCTCTATATTTATAATCAACTGGCCAGACGGACCTCTGCGAAGACAGTACCCAGAATTGATTTTTATTGGCTGCTTTTCCGGCCTCACGATTGGTGGAATTCTAAGCACTGTGATTGGTCAAATTATTGATTAGCTATCTGATATTCATTTTTTGATCCTCAAGGTTTTCAAGCTCGATGTGAAAGTTCTTGCAATTTGTAAGACGTAGAAAGTTTAATATAAGTTTTATTCTACTCTGTTTTCTCAGGCTACTGGCCGCAACCACGAATGGGAGATCAATTGAAGACCCGAAAAGCATTCTCTGAGCGTTCATGTATTATTCTATTTGTTTTATAAATACCAAGTTACCATCGAGGTTACTGATCACGAACAATGAGCAATCAGCAGTCTATAAAATTGAGGGTCACTTGGTCAATTTTTAGTGTTTCAGGTGATAAACAAGCACGATTTTTTCAAACTTCGCTATATCTTACATGGTTAAATTTAAATTTGTTTTCGGGCAAAGATTTAAACTTGTTAGTTTTTAAGACATAAACAGTTTTGTTGGGCACTACCTAAAAATTGTCGTACTTGTATGCAGTATGCTATCGTGTCCTTAATGGATTCTATGAATACGTTTGTCGGTTTTTGGTGTGTGCGTGTCAGTTTGGGGGTGTGTCGGTGTGGGTGGGTGTCGTTGTGGGCCTGTCTATGATGTGTGCAGTGTGTACGTGTGGGTGTGTATCTGTGTGTGTGCATAGGCGGCGGAAGATAGGTTTGGTTGGGGGGGCTGAACTTTGAGCGCCGAAGGCGCAAGAAACCTCTAGGGGGGTCCGGGGGCATGCCCCCCCCCCGGAAAATTTTGAAATCTAGAGTCTCTGAAATGGCATTTCCTGCGTTTTGGGGGAACATTTTACAGAATCCTAAACGTTATGAAACCTTTACCGCCCACAACAATTTTTTCATTATTCTTCATTTTTTTCGGCCTTTCTTATTAATTCATGGCATTTCGATATGGCTCATTCATAATACTTCCGGTCAGCAATCATCAAATGCTAATACGTGGAGTACTTCATGAAATGAGTTTTGAGCTATCACACGGTACGATTTTCACCAGGATTGTCACCCTGCAGTGATATGGAATTTTCAAAATGCTGTATATCAAAGATGTATAAATATTCAACGTATAATAACCGCTACCTTCGGCGCAAAGGCAGGGGGGCTCAGCCCCCCCCCCCCCTTTTTTTCGCTTATTGTTGTTCACTTGTTCTCTATACTTGATCTTAAGCCTGGTTTCCATAAATTCGTCCCGATCGTCCCGTCCCGGTTGCCTACGGTAATTAATATTAATCTCTCCAATTTAATAGACTATCACTAGAGAGTCAACTCGAATCGCCCATGCAATTACTCACTCATAAGTCATAATTATGTGCTGGTGTGCTCCTAATTGCTATATAGTCTACTATACGGTTTAAAGAATATGTATGGTTAAGGAGGTCTAACGTTTCGAGTCTCTTAAGATAATCCTAAGCTTGCTTGCTCTGAAAATTTGGCGCCTTTGATAACTTGGCGCCATTTTTTTTTTAATTTGGCGCTTTTTTTAAAAACAAAATGGCGTGGTTAATTCATCCACCCACGTGAACGAGTTCAGGGAGGATTTGAACTCAAAATTTACATAAGTCAAAGAATTTGTCTTTCGAATATGAAATTTCATATATATATATTGACTATAGACCACTAGACAGTATTATGCTGAAATTAGCTAGGTGATGATGGATGTAATTTGCGAATACAGGATTAGATTCAAATTACAATATTATGATAGAAATGCCCTGTGGCTGTTTAAATGTTTGTTTATATATGTTCAAATAGTACTGGCTTTTGAATAAAGAAATGTTGAGCATTTGCAGCCGTTCTAATGGCCCGAGCTGCTCTATTCGGTTTATACGTATTCGTTTTAGTTTATATTCGTACGGGGGGATGCGTTATAATATGTCAGATTGGGACAGACTGAATTTTTTAGCGACTTGAATATTCACATAACACAACCACGCCAAAAGCGTTCATGTTGAACTGTATTTCTACGTGGCTATTGCCTATGGTTTTACGATACAGAATATATATGCTTATATCCTTATATATATATATATATACTGCCAAGCGTATTAAGAAACGAAACACTACTCTGGTGTTAAATGTTAATCTAAAGCCTTGTAGTGGGCTAATAAAGCATTTTATCGAGATTTCATCGATTTCTTTCGAGAATCGTGGTGGCTCTTAAAAGAGCCGTTTTTTTGTTTGTATGGAAAGTGAATGAAATCAGCTTAAGCTCGTTCACCACGGATTCGGCGGGCGAGTTGGATGTCTTTGGGCATGATGGTCACTCGCTTGGCGTGGATGGCGCACAAGTTGGTGTCTTCGAAGAGACCGACGAGATAAGCTTCACTGGCTTCTTGGAGGGCCATGACGGCTGAACTCTGGAAACGAAGGTCGGTTTTGAAGTCCTGAGCGATTTCACGAACCAGACGTTGGAAGGGCAGCTTGCGGATTAAGAGTTCGGTCGACTTCTGGTAACGACGGATCTCACGAAGAGCGACAGTTCCTGGCCTGTATCTGTGAGGTTTCTTCACACCACCGGTAGCTGGAGCACTCTTACGAGCGGCCTTCGTTGCCAAGGTCTTACGTGGAGCCTTTCCACCAGTTGATTTACGAGCAGTCTGCTTGGTACGAGCCATCTTTTCGGACGAATAACGAAGCGGAAATTACTTCTGAAGATAGTCAGCGAGAATAATACTTTCAAATCGACCGCGCCGCGAATTTATACGCAACAACGCTTATAGCTTATTGGCTACTTTAGAACAATAAGCGACGCACCTGATTGGCTCGAAATACGCGCTCCTGATTGGTTGACTAACGAAAATTTTGATCCGTAAGCTAAAGAAGGTCGGGGATTGCAGTGTAACATTCGTTCTCACTCAGGAGGTAGAAGAAAAATAGTATTGAAAAACGGTGAAACATGATTTTTATGGATAAACATTATTTATTGACTTAACATATTCCTATATCTAGGCTGTCAGTGTGTAAGGGTTCTCTCTTTGACGAGTAAAATAGTCCGGTACCGCAGATAATAAAGGTACAGTTTTACTTTTTGGCAGGCTCAAGCAGGAATGGTTAACCGGCTCCTCATGCATGCGCATTATTCGGTTGTGGGCCAATCTGAATTTTTTACTCTGTCTAACACCAGACGATTTTACTATAGTCAAGGGGAGACCTTTCGGAAAGCCATTGGATAGAGTTGAATATCAGCCGTTTAACTATAGTAATATATAGGAATTTGAATTAAGGATTAATATGTTCTCTGTCTTCTATTTTGTCTTCCCTTTTTACATGATATACCCAAGCGAGCACAATGTTTAATTGCTATCTACTGACTTCAAAATTAAGAACGTTAGCTTCTTCCGAAGACTATAGAATATCTTGAAGCAAAACAGTTTCGATATCTATCCATATATATATATCTGACAAAGTAAATAGGAAGTAAACTGTCGAGATTAGTGTAGCCTCGCTTCTCGCCTCCCTCTACTAAAACGCCTGCACTGCAGGCTAAGATTAGTGTTGGTAACGAAATAGTGACGTTTCGAGCGGAGCCCTTCATTAGAGTAAAATTTTGAAGGGCTCCGCTTGAAAAGGCAGTATCAGTTTGTTATCAAAACTATTCTGGGAGGTTTACCCACCTTTTCACTTTGACCTATCCAAAACAGGTGCATGTAACAGGACCAGATGCCCCCCCCCCCTTCAGAATGCCTCCCCGGGGATCTGGCCATGGTACTAGGACCAGATGCCCCCCTTGTGAAATCCTTTAAAATACGTCTTAAACCAAGTTCGAAAATGTATTGAAACTTGTTTCGAAACTAACAATAAAACCCTTAGATGGTATACGCCTCCAATATAAGTCCAATTTCGCAAACGTCTGATATTTTTTCTTACTGAGTGCATGTGGCTATCAGACTACTCCACGTTGTTCGGTATATGGTCAAAATAATGAAAGAGAAAGTCCGAAAGCCAGCACGCGGAAGTGCATTAGAATTTCAATTTTGTCAGTGGTCATGGTCATGGTCATGCCGAATTTCCAATTTATTAAAAAGATGTTCAAGTTTCGTTTTTTATTGATTGTAACATTGTTGAGCTGATGTTTCGAAGCGTATAGTGAAATAGACCTCGGTTTTCGGGTCTGGCATACTCTGAAAAAGGCACTATTTCGGCACGGGTTTTTCTCCGAAGCACTGTTTCAAAAATAGAAAAACAACCATTAATCATTGCCGCGACATTGCCGACCGCGATTAACATTTCAATGGCGCTTTGGGAGACATTTCAACGTCTATCGAACGCTTGCGAACTCATTTAACCATCTAAAGGGTTTATTGTTAGTTTCGAAACAAGTTTCAATACATTTCGACTTTGGTTTAAGAAGTATTTTAAAGGATTTCACAAGGGGGGCATCTGGTCCTGAAGGGGAGCATCTGGTCCTATTACACCTGCACTACCTACGCAACACCAGTAGATCATGGCGGTGCGGAAGAGGTTTAATTATGTATTGGAGAGGCTAACTCATCAATAGAATGACAAAGACTGTTTCTTGACCCTTCCAAGTTTTAGGCTATTATTAGCCACGTCTTCAAAGATATGGGGGCCGAGGAGGGGCTACATCCCCTTTTAGCTCTCTAGCTAGGAACTCCAAACAACCAAAACTGACGATCTTCGGTCCCGAGATATCTATAATATATATGTTTCACGATATATATACTGATATCTTTAAGAATAACACGAGTTTGCTGGTAAAATAAAAGTAGTGTGCTGCGTAGGCAGTGTTGAAATACAAATCGAAATATAGTTTGATATATACTGCTGAAACAGAATTCTAGGAGTCTCACGTTTCGAGCGAAGGCCCTTTGTCAAGCCTTGCTTCGTCAGGCCTCTCCTTCGAAGGGCCTTCGCTCGAAACGTGATAAAGTACGTTCAATTTGCTTGTAAAACACTTGTAATACAGCCTGCTCACAGCCGACTACTCCCAGTGAACTCGATGTAAGTTAAAATGTGATACCTGGAACGCTAACGTCCAGTCATTCGGGGGGCAAAAAGTGAGGCAAAAAGTTCCAGGCCCTTGCGCGGTTTGCAGGTACGATTCAGTCTCCCACAAAATGTTTTTTACACGGTCACCGGTCTTGAGCGAACTGCGAAGACTCGAAAAGGTTTGAAAAATTATTTATTGAATCATTTTATCACGCTTTGCTAAACGTGCATTTTAAATTTTGATTGGTTGTGCTATGCTGCCGAACTAATTATGCAGTGATACTGATTGTCTATTTGTTGCTATAGGAAAAGTCATTGTCTTTACAAAACGTGCACGAAGTTTGTCAGTGAAGAAATTAAATCAAATTTTCGTTATATTATAAACCATGTATATTAGAGTTTCGTCACTCCGAAGAGGATACAAAAAATCAATACAAACTTAGTATAGAATATGCCGTTTAGGTTAGTACCAGTTTCATCAGTTCGTTTTTGTTTAAAAAAGCATTCCGCATTCGTACCGAAAACAACAACTAGCCATGAGTAAACGTGAAAAATAAAGAATC
Source organism: Paragorgia papillata (assembly GCA_035771165.1). NCBI lineage: Eukaryota > Metazoa > Cnidaria > Anthozoa > Scleralcyonacea > Coralliidae > Paragorgia > Paragorgia papillata. The sequence continues at coordinate 255,106 of JAWNZC010000025.1, read as the reverse complement.
AAGTTGTCAGTTTATATTTCTTAAAATATCATTAGTTACAAAAGGCCGTTTAACAAAACTGAACAAGAAATTAAAGGAGCAGAAATAAGAAAATGACATTAGATGTATATTATGAAATATCAAGTATCAATACGTCTTCAAACTCGTACAAGAATAGCTTTCTCACTCTTGTTCTCACCTTTTCGGCTGGCTGTTTTCATCCTAGCCAGCAAAAGGACGTCTGTTTTCTCAGCCTATTTTCATCCCTAGCTTAATTTACTGTATAGTTTTGGACTGCTATACAGTAAATAAAACAACAACAGCGCTGCACAACAATGGGAAACCATTAAATGCACGTTTAGTCTGATAAATAATTTTTTCAAACCTTTTTTCGAGCCTTCGCAGTTCGCTCAAGACGGGCGGCCGTGTAAAAAACATTTTGTGGGAGACTGAATCGTACCTGCAAACCGCGCAGGGGCCTGGAACTTTTTGCCTCACTTTTTGGTCCTTCGTTAGCGTTCCAGGTATCACATTTTAACTTACATCGAGTTCACTGACTACTCCTTGTAATATAACCAGTAGAAAATATTGAACCCAACATACAGCCCTGGAAAAACAACGATGGACATTTTATCGATGAACGCTGGCAGGTTCCAAGGTTTCCGGTTTTCCGGTTTAAATTCAACTGCGACGTCTTGGGTCTCTAAAGGAAATATTGTGTTCAGTTCGCCATCAGCTTTGTTGCTATTCTGATCGTCTAATTGTAGACCGTTTTGTGGCACTTCTTTCTTCTTTTTATTGGTACGGAATGACAAATACTTCCTTAAACCAGTCTGAAATATTGTGAAATAAAACCAACGTTAATCTATGCAGGCATGCAATGCTACATAAATGTTACATAAATGTTACAAAAGTGTTGCAAAAGTGTTACAAAAATATTACAAAGTGTTACTATATTGTTACAAAAGTGCTACAAAAGTGTTATAAAAGTGTTACAATATTGTTGCAAAAGTGTTACAAAAGTGTTACAATAGTGTTACAAAAGTGTTACAAACGTGACACAAAAGTGTTGCAAAAGTGTTGCGAAAGTGATACAAAAGTGTTACAAAAGTGTTACAAAAGTGTTGCAATAGTGATACAAAAGTGTTGCAAAAGTGTTACAAAAATATTACAAAGTGTTACTATATTGTTACAAAAGTGTTACAAAAGTGTTGCAAAAGTGTTGCAATAGTGATACAAAAGTGTTGCAAAAGTGTTACAAAAGTGTTACAAAAGTGTTGCAAAAGTGTTGCAATAGTGTTACAAAAATGTTGCAAACGTGTTTCAAAAAGTGATACAAAAGTGTTGCAAAAGTGTTAGAAAAATGTTACAAAAGTGTTACAAAAATGTTACAAAAGTGATACAAAAGTGTTACAAAAGTGTTGCAATAGTGTTACAAAAGTGTTACAAAAGTGATACAAAAGTGTTACAAAAGTGATACAAAAGTGATACCAAAGTGATACAAAAGTGTTACAAAAGTGATACAAAAGTGATACAAAAGTGTTTTAAAAGTGTTACAAAAGTGTTACAAAATTGATACAAAAGTGATACAAATTAAAAGTGTTACAAAAGTGATACAAAAGTGTTACAAAAATGTTACAAAAGTGATACAAAAGTGTTGCAATAGTGTTACAAAAGTGATACAAAAGTGTTACAAAAGTGTTACAAAAGTGATACAAAAGTGTTACAAAAGTGTTGCAATAGTGTTACAAAAGTGTTACAAAAGTGATACAAAAGTGTTACAAAAGTGTTACAAAAGTGATACAAAAGTGTTGCAATAGTGTTACAAAAGTGTTACAAAAGTGATACAAAAGTGTTACAAAAGTGTTACAAAAGTGATACAAAAGTGATACAAATGTGATACAAAAGTGATACAAAAGTGATACAAAAGTGATACAAAAGTGTTACAAAAGTGTTACAAAAGTGATACAAAAGTGATACAAAAGTGATACAAAAGTGTTACAAAAGTGGTACAAAAGTGATACAAAAGTGATACAAAAGTGTTACAAAAGTGATACAAATTAAAAGTGTTACAAAAGTGATACAAAAGTGATACAAATTAAAAGTGTTACAAAAGTGATACAAAAGTGATACAAATTAAAAGTGTTACAAAAGTGATACAAAAGTGATACAAAAGTGATACAAAAGTGTTACAAAAGTGTTACAAAAGTGGTACAAAAGTGATACAAAAGTGATACAAAAGTGATACAAAAGTGATACAAATTAAAAGTGTTACAAAAGTGATACAAAAGTGATACAAATTAAAAGTGTTACAAAAGTGATACAAAAGTGTTACAAAAGTGACACAAAAGTGTTGCAAAAGTGATACAAAAGTGTTACAAAAGTGTTACAATAGTTTTACAAAAGTGACACAAAAGTGTGGCAAAAGTGTTGCAATAGTAGTGTTACAAAAATGTTACATAAGTGATACAAAAGTGTTACAAAAGTGCATTGTTGCAATTTAATGATTTCAAATTTTAAAAAAATAATAAAGAAAACAAGACCTACCAACTGCTTGCCCTGATTTTGTTTCTTCATTCTGGACTTTGCCATATGGTAGACCAACATCGTTTCCAGCAATGCAAAGAAGATGAAAGAAAACGAGATAATAACAAACCAATCAGATGCTTTAGGATAGGACACGTGATCAATTGATGTATTGATTCCTCCAAGAAGGAACACAATGGATAGAATCATGGTGATCTCAAGGGCTAGACGGTCTGCAATGTCAGTGGGTTCCATAAAAAAGCCAAGCCATGAAAGAACGACGAGAAATGTCGACGGAACGTAGATTTGAAGAATATAATAACCAACATGGCGCTGAAATGTCAATGCAATCCTCACATGTGACATCATGCCTAATTAAAAAAATTAAGAAACACGTTATTATCAAGTTATAATCAGTTGTTGGATAGTAACGTTTATTGTGTCTGTGAAGTGAAAAATCTGCTTGCATAGTTTTTTATAAAGATGATAAGATGATTATATAGGGTTAATGATAATGGTGATAATGATGATAATAATAATAATGAATAATGATTAGTGATGATGATGATAATGATGATGATGATGGTGATGATGATGATGATGATGATGGTGATGATGATGATGATGATAATGATAATGATAATGATAATGATAATGATAATGATAATGATAATGATAATGATAATGATAATGATAATGATGATGATGATGGTGATGGTGATGATGATGATAATGATAATGGTGATGGTGATGATGATGATGATGATGGTGATGGTGGTGATGGTGATGGTGATGGTGATGGTGATGGTGATGATGATGATGATGATGATGATGATGATGGTGATGGTGATGGTGATGATGGTGATGATGGTGATGATGATGATGATGATGATGATGTTGGTGATGGTGATGGTGGTGATGGTGATGATGATGATGATGGTGATGGTGATGGTGATGGTGATGATGGTGATGGTGATGGTGATGATGATGATGACGATGACGATGACGGTGATGATGATGATGATGATGGTGATGATGATGATGATGGTGGTGATGGTGATGGTGATGGTGATGATGATGATGATGATGATGATGATGATGATGATGATGGTAGTAGTAGTAGCGATTAAGTACGATTAATAATAAAGATGGTAATATTGATAAACTGATGATATTGTCATATTGATGCATGACGCATGCCTGATAACAACGATAATGACGTCTTTGAGCATCCGAATTTGAACGTCTTCGTGCAAATGCCCTATAACTGCAACAATCTTGTATAACGAGGAACTTACTCTTTCGGTTTTCTTTGACAACCTCTTTAGCTTCCACAAATTCGAATTGCGGCAAACGAACGCCGTGGGCCCGACCCACAGAAATTGCCTTTCCGTCCATCGAGAAATTGAGTAATGATTTTGAGTACGCAACTAAAACATGAACAAGGACAGTGGTGTAAATACAGAATTTGTTTGTTCGCTAGTTGACCATGCCATGCAGCATTTTTCAAGCCGTTTAGTCGGGGAAAAAAGCATCAGAATTCAAGAATAAGATCTTGTGGTATGCTTCACCACGGAAAAAATTGCTGACTAATATTTACATTAGTAAAGTGTTTTCAGCTTGAAGTTGTTAAAGGTTCAGTTATTTTTGCTGTACAAGGTGTCGTAAGTTGTTAAACTCAGAAAACTCTCTAGACGGGACTCGACCCACAACCTTCCGAGTACTACACGCGTAAAAATCTCGCAAGTTGTTACAGCATTGTTGCCTGAACAATGCTGTAAGTACATTGATAAATGAACAACATTGTTCATCATTGTTTCAACAAGTTGTTACAGCTTGATGAAACAACAACCGTTGTTCACGCATGTTGGAACAACCGAGGAACGTGTTGATACATCAACCATGTTCACCATTGTTGTAACATTGTTGTTCATCGTTGTAATTTCGTCATGCTGTTACAACATGTTGTATCATGTGCGAACAACGTTGTTGGCTATAAAAATGTGCTGTTGGAACAACTTGTTCATGACTGTTGATTTATCCGTGAACAAGTTGTTCGAACCATAAGTGAACAACTTGTAGACAACTTGTTCACGGCGAGCAGCACAACATTGTTCACGGCGAGCAGCACAACACTGTTCACGCCTGTTGACAACCGTGAACAAGTTGTGCGTTTTTACGCGTGTAGCAGTACCTATTATTTCTATGAGCAGGACGCTCTAACCATCATCGCTAGAAATTTGGGACATTTGAGCCCACGGCTAAGATCGGCGGTTATTCCCATAAGCAGGAGCCCCTGGTATTTTATCAGCGGTTAATCCAAAATTTGGTTTGACAATAAAATGAAACTTTTCTCTACTGAAGTGAAGAAGTTCCAGGTGCATCCACTGCATTCGCCACCGTATCTTTCAATTTCCACCATTTTAGCAGCACTTTGTTGGGTATTTGGAGAGTCAAGCATGTACCATCCCATTGTTCAAATAAATATTGCAGAATAGAAGAGTATTCAGCACTTTGTAATTGAAAATTAATTTTTAATTACTCTTGCTAAGAACAATTGTCAAACATTTCAGTGGAGACGAATATGTTTTCTGCTTGAAAGTTGAAAACATTTCAATCAAGATATCCAAATCTTCGGATAGTTTCGGAATCAATCGTAGTCCAAATCTTCGGATAGTTTCGGAACCCGAACATCGCGAGCCAACTTTGTGTTCATTTTACTTAGTCTCGACAGCGAGCGTTTACATGGAGAATTTCATACTTGTCTCGTGTAGTAGGGTCACCCTGGGGTAGGGTCACCCTCTTTGCGAGGTAGGGTTATCCTAGGCTGGGCGAGATAAAGTTGACTCGCCTACCCGAGGCAAAACTGCGAAACAAAATGGCGGCAGAAAGTGAAACAATTGATAGAGCAGCAAATACGAAGCGAAAATGATGGTCTTGGTCTCCAACAATGGTTGAAAACCTGATAATTGGCTTGAAGAAGTGCAAAAGCGTCCGTGAGTTTAATTCGATCGCTTAATTCTAACAGTACAGTTACAGTTTCTTCCCGGCTTAAACCGATTCAGAAGTCATAATCTAATTCCTCATGTAAACACACGACAAAGTTGTCTCGGGGGGTAGGGTGTCCCTCTTACCCGAGCCAACTTTTAGTTAGTATCTAATAAACGGCCCCTCAGAAAACGTTTAGGAAAAATATTGTAAAAACCCCGTGGTAACTTTATATAGTGGCTCAATGATTAGGGCGTGGTTAGGGCGTCTGGCTATATAGTAGTCGGAAAGCTGTACTGCGGATTCGAGTCCCGACGGAGTTTACTGAGCTTAGCTACATGTACTTACTACTTACGGGGGGCCAACTCGAAAGCATCGCGGACCAACTCGAAAGCATTTTTGCTACTTTGGTCTCCGCATACGTATTTTGTATGGTTTGTATATTTGTCCTTCTTTATAATATGTAAAATTCCAATTTGTAATTATTATGCAACATATAAATAGTGTGAAAATTAATAAAACTTGAAAACTTGAAACTTACGACAGCTTCCACAGCACTGGAAAACCCCCTGAAATTAGTATGTAATATTTGTTAAAAATAATACCGTTCGGTAATTTTTACATGATAAACGGTTATGCAAGACTTTTCGTACCAAAGTTGAGCGTAATGAGTATCCCATAATTTTAAGATAACTTAATTCTTTATTTTAATCCCAATTCTATAACCCTAGGTATAATTATTTCAATTGTTGCTAAACACGACACTCTTTCCTACAGCCCCACTGCAGTACCCCAGAATCACTGTACAGCGACTTACATGATGCAAAGTCCAAAATACACGTTTGTCGATCAATTGGAAATTTATGCAGATCCATGGGACAGCTCGTCTTTATTAGGGCACTGCAATGGAATAGAAATGGAAGTTATTGCACAAATTTAAGAAATATATAGAATATGGCCACTCGTGTTTATAGCAGTGAGCTCTATATATTAACTGGAGTGATATCTTTGTGGCGGACAACGTGCTGGCATGTAGGCCTGAAGTACGTATAGTTCCAGTCTTCTACGCGGTCTGGTCAAGTCTGATCTGGTCAAAAGACCGCGTAGGAGACTGGAACATGCGTACTTTAGGCCTACATGTCCGCCATGTTTGGCTTCAATCTTTGCCCGGTGAATGACCAGCAGATATCACTCCAGTTATATATAGAGCTCACTGGTTTATATACCAGTATATATTTTGTATCTACTGCGCATGCGAGTAGATACTATGTCGGCATGCAAGGCTTTCCGATGTTAGTTAAGTAACAATGGAATACTCTTCGCGACCAATCAAATTTCAGACGGTTTTTCCGATCACATCCCGAATCAGTCCGAGGATCCGAGCAGTGTGACGCCGTACGGATACATGTACGCCCAAGCGTGCCTATTTTTATAATAAGTACAGAGTACGTCATTTTCCGCCATTGACGTTCCATGGACGTCATTCAATTCTATTGAAAATATACAAAAGCTAAGACAATAAACAAAATTGAAAAGAAATTGACGTTATTTACACGCGTAAAAACGCACAACTTGTTCACGGTTGTCAACTGGGCGTGAACAATGTTGTGCTGCCCGCTGTGAACAATGTTGTGCTGCCCGCCGTGAACAAGTTGTCAACAAGTTGTTCACTTATGGTTCGAACAACTTGTTCACGGATAAATCAACAGTCATGAACAAATTGTTCCAACAGCACATTTTTATAGCCAACAACGTTGTTCGCACATGATACAACATGTTGTAACAGCATGATGAAGTAACAACGATGAACAACAATGTTACAACAATGGTGAACATGGTTGATGTATCAACACGTTCTTCGGTTGTTACAACATGCGTGAACAACGGTTGTTGTTTCATCAAGCTGTAACAACTTGTTGAAACAATGATGAACAATGTTGTTCATTTATCAATGTTGTTCACATATGTCAACAAGTTGTTACAGCATTGTTCAGGCAACAATGCTGTAACAACTTGCGAGATTTTACGCGTGTATCTACGTATACTATACTTATTAAAAGGGTGTATAGCTTGATGCAAACACAATAGTGAGTTGGGGGAATTCGTTATGTTTACGTAAGTACTTTTTTTAAATTCTTCCAAACTCACTCGAGCGTTTGCATCAGGGTATTTAAAAACAGCGCCTTTTTCTATTTCTTTTCATGAAATAAGACTAAGTATATAATGTGCTGTAAGTACTAAGTACACGGCAGCTTACTTTTGATGGACCATGTTTTGACTGGGACTGTGGGTCTTTTTTTCTGGCACCTACTTTTACTAAGAACTCCTAACTACTAACCCGAACAAAAGAGCATGGGAACGAACTTTCAATTAACGATGTGATTGGTTACTTAAAGCCAATCAGAAAATCTTTTTGTATTAGGTATAAGTGTTTCCCGCCTTTTTTCAGTAATCTTTGCCACTTACTGTTGGCTCAAGTAAATTTTGCCGTTTGAATAAATATTCATATTTACTCCACCAAATCCCGCGAAATGCTTCATGTCTTTCAAGTTTACGATTCGAATATCGGGTAACCATATTTTATCTAAAAAATGTTCTCGAACTTTTATTCTGGAATGACTAGAGGAATTCCACGCCAGGCGATAATCAAACCATTTCATTTTAATGTAGATTGTCATCTCAGCTTCCTGAAATTACAAACAGCAAATGTTTATATATATATATTATGTAAGTAATATAAACTCTCTCTCTCTCTCTCTCTCTCTCTCTCTCTCTCTCTCTCTCTCTCTCTCTCTCTCTCTCTCTCTCTCTCTCTCTCTCTCTCTCTCTCTCTCTCTTATTTAATAATTATTATATGGCTCGGATTACTTCCGGTAATATCACGCGCTGTGATTGGTTGCTGATGGGGCGATATTTCTCCGTAATACCCACGGGCATTATGAAAATTGTTAATGCCCTAGACGATTGGAAACAAACAAAAAATCCTAATAAGAAACTTTTATTGCCGAAAAACGGCGAAAGTAGATGAAATAGACGACGATGAACATTATAAAAGTAAATTATATTATCCAGAGGAGAAAGAAATTTCTTTCTCCTCTGGATAATATAATTTACTTTTATGTTTAAACAGCAGAAAATAACGCTAGTTCGGTGTTTTGACGAAGTTAAAGGAAGCGAAAACCAATAAACTGCCATATAATAAACTACTTAATAACCTCGACCGTTTTTAGATAACCTGATGCAAACACATAAACTTTCGAATTCTCCCAACTCACTCTCGTGTTTGCATCAGGCTATATAAACACGGGCGGCCATTTTCTATTTCTTAAATGTATATATATATATGTCATTTATATTTTAATTTACCATTTCGGCTAGTTTTAAGACTTCTGGAATTGTTATCCCCATTTTAACTTGTAATGCCTTTCCTGTAAAAAATAAAAAGTTCAAAGTATAGAACTATATGTACGCTGCATTATTAGCATTAAGGAAGTTTTACTCAGTTCTTCTACAGAGAAGCTTTCAGTCGGATTTTTCTGAAAGAAATTAATCCGCAAATTCAACCAAAATTTAACGGGTTGGGCATTGGTCTGTGGCCAACAGGCCAAGGCAGGCAGACAGACAGACAGACAGACATACAGACAGACAGACAGACAGACAGACAGACAGACAGACAGACAGACAGACAGACAGACAGACAGACAGACAGACAGACAGACAGACAGACAGACCGTGTGCATATAGTCTAAATTTATAGGCTTTCCAGTCTAAAAACCATATCCAGTCGATAATTTAAGAAAATAAAGAACAACTGAAACATAATCGGAAAATCGTAATCTTGTGACTTGATATTCAAGTTATATATTTCAAACTCATTATCAAAATAGACCTTATTCAAAAATGGCTGCCGGATTATAATTCTTTTATGTGTATGCAATTCATTTTATATAAAATAATTTTAAATTGGTCCATTTTTGAAGAAGGTCTTAGAGTCGAAATATTACCTCTCATTTTGTCTTATCTTCAGTGTTTTTTAACTTGAATATTAAGTCGCAAGATGACGATTTTCGGATTATGTTTCATTCTTTCCAATCTTGTTTTTTTGTTTATAATCGGAAAGAAACTATAGGCGAATTTCAGGGTACTGCGCACGCATCATTTTGCAAAGGAATTGGCGGGCTCTTGGGCAGTGGCGTGGTGGCAAGTTTCAGGCTGGGGTGGCCAGATTAGCTTTGGCGCCCCCCCCCCCCCCCCCCCCCAAAAAAAAGACATTACTGTATTTGATAAATGATCACATTTTTTGTTTTAAAATAACTGAAGTACCAATATATAATATTACAACAAAGAACGGGTTCTCTCAAAGAGCACGCCAATGCAAGCGGCGAAGTAGCGGCGAACCTCTAGGGGGGCCCGGGGGCATGCCCCCCAGGAAAATTTTGAAATGTAGAGTCTCTGATATGCCATTTCCTGCATGTTGGAGTGAGATTTTACAGAATTCTGAAGATTATAAAACTTCATGGAAAACACAAAAGATTTCAGACCTTTATATCCCCCCATTGAAGACCTATAGCTATACAAAGAAATTTAAAGGTTTATTTTGTTAAGTTTTGGCGCCCTTGCTAGTTTTGGCGCCCCTTCTGCAACCCCAGCTGGGGGGCCTTGGCCCCCCCCGGGCCCCCCTGCCACCACGCCACTGACTCTTGGTGGGCTCTTCCCCACAAAGTAACGGCAATGGCAAACAGACTTGCTAGCGAGCCAACAACAGCAGATTAACAGTGTTAAACATCCAGGAAATGTAAAATCTATACTTTGTTTATTTTAAACAGTATCTTTACTTTGAGTGGGGTTTGCCAGTTTGTTTTTTTTAAAATGATGCGCCCGCAACACCCTGGAGAAAGGCTAATTTAAATATTCATAAAGGAATATAAATTAGCAGCCATCTTTATAAATACGGTGAATTGTCATTTATAAATTGTGTTTGTTTACAGTTATTTTCAGCATTTTCGGCTGGTATAATGTTATTGCTATATAGTGTGGTATAACATATCTAGTTTAAACTATACTCACCATGGAGTGTTGGGATGAATCGTTTATCATAAGACGTCGAATTCAGAAGTCCGTTCACTATTTTTGTTTGTTTGTCCAAATACTCCTGAATCTGAGCACTAACACAAATAAAACAAACAATTTGGATTTTAATCACCGTGTCATCAAAACTGTAATTGCAACTGAACGGCAATATGGGAGACGAAAGGAGAGGGAGAGAGAAGGGAGGAAAGAAAGAGACAGACATACAGGCAGGCAGACAGACAGACAGACAGACAGACAGACAGACAGACAGACAGACAGACAGACAGACAGACAGACAGACAGACAGACAGACAGATTTAAACGAATGAACGAATGAATGAAATGAATGAAGTGAATGAAGTGAATAAGTGAATGAAGTGAATGAAGTGAATGAAGTGAATGAAGTGAATGAAGTGAATGAAGTGAATGAAGTGAATGAAGTGAATGAAGTGAATGAAGTGAATGAAGTGAATGAAGTGAATGAAGTGAATGAATGAAGTGAATGAATGAAGTGAATGAAGTGAATGAAGTGAATGAAGTGAATGAAGTGAATGAAGTGAATGAAGTGAATGAAGTGAATGAAGTGAATGAAGTGAATGAAGTGAATGAAGTGAATGAAGTGAATGAAGTGAATGAAGTGAATGAAGTGAATGAAGTGAATGAAGTGAATGAAGTGAATGAAGTGAATGAAGTGAATGAAGTGAATGAAGTGAATGAAGTGAATGAATGAAGTGAATGAAGTGAATGAAGTGAATGAAGTGAAGTGAATGAATGAAGTGAATGAAATGAATGAACGAACGGTGGTTTCATAAGTATAAATACTTCTTTCCATGAAAGCCGTACATAATTTAAAAAAAATACAATATTTTTATAATTTTATAAATAATACTAATTTACAATAGATGCTAACAAAAAAACATATATACATATATCGGGGACAATTTCAAAGGACAAACAGACAAACTAATGACAGACTGCATGAACGTCAACCTCGTTCCCAGGGAATTTTCAAAATTGGTGGGGTGGGTAGGACTCTGCATTTTCATTATTTGAAACATATTTATGCATAATTTTGTGCCAATTATGATCAAATAGCTTCAACGGGACCGCCAACGGGACCAATGGGGACCGTCATTACAATGAATTTCTCCCACGGGGCTGCCATTACTCAGAATGATTTTACGTAATATAAACTAAATTGCTAATTTATTACTCCCAGTATTTCTGGGTGCTTTAACCAGCCAATGTCAGGCCCTTTTCCCGCCCTCCCAATTTCAAAAAGGCCCTGGGAACGAGGTTGCATGAACGTATGATCCTTTTCTTATTAAAGTGCTTATAAACCCTAATAAGATATAATTGATATGGATTCTATATAACGTGAATAGTTGATTGCCAAAATATTTTTTGATTTGAACTTTCATTTAGTGTTATATAGAGGTTTGTATTTCCAAAATGTTAATGAGGATGACGTCAATGTAGGCATTTGTGTTTCTTTTTTTCCTTTTCTTATAAAAAACCGCTTGAAGATTTTAATGAAAAAGTGATGAAATATCGAATGAACTATTCACGTATGCCGTATATTGAGTAATATTTCTCCTGTAACAAAACATTGTGTATGCAAATTATGCCTACATAGACTTCACCCTTATTATACCATTTTGAAAATACTAACCTCAATATAACAACAAATAAAAGTTCAAATTAAAAAATATTTTGGCATTCAACTATGCACATTAAATGGAATCTATATTAGTAATATCATATTTGGGTTTATAAGCACTTTAAAGGGCATATGACTCGAAAATTAAGTTTGTCTTATTGAAAAGAACATTTAAAATGATTGAATAACATCTTTTGCAGTTTTTGGTTTCCTTGCTTCGTTTTTGAGATATTCCAGCTTGTTTGATATGCAAATGACACAACTTTTTACGTCACATGTGCATTATAATGAGTTATCAGAAAAGGTTACATATCTTTGCTATTATGAAAACATGGGCTTAACTCAAAGGAAGCATGTGCGTGTTTCTACCCACAACACCAAACATGTAGAATTCCAAGTGATTTCGTTTCACAATAGCAAAGATATGTAACCTTCTCTCGGTAACTCATAATACTCATTATGCACGTGTGACGTAAAAAGTTGTGCAAATGGCATATCAAATGGCATATCAAACAAACTGGAATATCTCAAGAAGGAAGCAAGGAAACCAAAAACTGCAAAAGATGTTATTATATAATTTTAAATGTTCTTTTCAATAAGACAAACTTAATTTTCGAGTCATATGCCCTTTAACGACAGGGATATAATGTCATTAAGATTGTACATGTGATGAATATTTTCTGTTTGGCTAAAAGATTAAATTTTGACATAGATGCCCATCTCAATATAAATATATCTGCCTGTTTTCTTATTAATAAACACGTCCCATAAGATCAGGGCATCTATTGTGCTTTTCGGCGCTGACGTATTTCCAAGCTGGCTGCATGGCAAGATTACAATTGATTAACTTTGTTTTACTAAATATCGGAACTTTGAACTTGCCACCCAACATGGCAATGACGTTATCTGCGATAGCTCAATAAATCAAAAAAATAATAATTAAAACAATAAAAATTTTAATTATAGAATTTTTGCTTTTAATATTGTTTATTTCTGCCGCATCTTCAGTGATGTTAATTTGCAATGCGCGACCATGCATAAATATATATTGCGGACCCAACCCAAGGCAATCGACAGAAACCCATTTTAGCTCAACATGGGACATGCCCATCTAAGATAGCATCTCGTATCAATCGATATACAGTAATATTCGATTCCCGAACGATTCAGAAGCTCTGCAGTCGTGAATCAATGTTAGTCGAGTGTGCCTTAGCGTAACACGGCCCCACTGTGGAATTATGTGGCCTGGTATATAGTTAAGCACCAGGATTCCACTCCATATATATATAAATATATATATAATATATATATATATATATATATATATGCGACTTTAAAAAGGTTAAAAAGCAATGCATTTAAAAGAAGACATGGTAAATTAACTGCCGTATTTCATGTTTAAACTTGTTTAAGGACTTTAGATGCTCCAGTTCTTGCTAAAACGGCTAAATGCAGTGTCTGAGCTGAAGTCATCGTTAAGAAACAACTCCCACTTCTCAGCGTGTTCGCGTCGTTCTGAAGACGTAAAAATGCTGAGAGTGGCGTTGTTGACCGAACGAGGACGGTATTCATATATACTCTTGGGATTACAAATTATTCATTCACTTTCTTTTATTAAGATTTTTTTGTTTTAAGGCGCGTCATCGAGCTTGCCGCGTCGTGGATCTTTAAAGTACCTAATGAAATCAGTTTGAACGGTTGCGCATTCTTAATTTGCTCCAGCGCGGAGACCAGTTAGAAAAGCTAGTCTATTCTCTAAATATATAGTATATTTTACAATATTTCAAATACGTTATCGTAATTTTATACTTATTTTAACAAGACTCAAGGTTAACACCATGCAGATTTGCGAAAAAAACCTTAAAAACAACAAAGAGTGAAAACTTAAAACGGCCAGACGACAATCTTTAGTTATACCATGCAAGATGTCAATCTCATAAAGAGAATGATAATTTTTACACGATTCTAATAAACATTGGAAATTTTAATAAAAAACTATTACACTACCGCGTGCATGCATGTCCACATTAATCTGTTTTCAAACGAAAACGGAGACTTTTAATTTGATACGGTTAGGCCTTTCGTCCACACTAATTTGGCGTCTTCGGTGACCGCGAAAACGGAGCGTTTCGAAAACGCTCTCCAGAGTGCATGGAGACATTCGAAGACACCGTTTTTCTGCACCTGCAGTGTGGACGGCAAAAACGAAGCTTTTGGAAAACGATGATATCACGATTATGTTATCTTGGTTTCAGTCACCTAGAACTGTTCATTCATACCCCTGTAGATCTTTTTAGCGTTTTACTAAACGGCGAAAACGATTCGAAAACTAACGATAGTGTGGAAGGAAAAAGTTTGATACGTTTTCGATACGAGGTCTCCGTTTTCGTAATTAGAAAACGGTTTAGTGCATGTGGACAGCATGGCCGTTGTCCGCAAACATTCAAATGCGATTGGAAGAAATCTTCTATAATTAAAAATCTAGTTCCGACTCAGCACAAGATAATAGCATTTTTACTGCTAAGAATTAAAGGAAATTGCCAAAATTTGACCATACAAAAATTTAGTATTAAACTATACCACATGCATGCATTTGAAGCAAAACTCGAATTTCAAAATTGTTTCAGTCGTGGCAGTTCGACAATAATTAATTTTGACAAAGTGATTTCAATCTATAAACGCCTCTATTTTCATTTGACAAATCTTGACAAAACACTGCATCTTAATATTGAAAGTTTTATTCGTTTACCATCAACGGAAATCGAAGAAACGGTCAAGGGATCATGCATTTGTTGCCCAGATATTACAGCGCTGAACTTGAAGGTTGAATTACTAAACGTGTTACTGAATCACTGCATGAGTATAAACAAAACCAGTCGAACTAAAAAGAACACTATTAATAACGGGTTCCAGTTTCTGATTAGTAAAAGTCGTATATATATATATATGTGTGTGTGTGTGTCTATATAGCCCGGTTTTACTGCATGTTACGTAGAATTTGTAAACTAATTCAAAAAGAAAAGTTATGAGATTTTCGGATACATATTGCGGCTAAGATATTACGATGAGCTAACACCCCGACACGCATCACAACAAGAGTGAAAAAGAATGTGAAGTTTAAAGAAATTACACAAAAAGTGGAGTGGACATATAGACATTGTCGTTACAGCGTAGGTACAAAACGTGAAAAGTGTAAACTGTCTAGATTTTAAAAGTCTAAAATTTTAAGCTTTTCTATATCACTATATATATATCCACCGTTGGGTCTTACATACATACTTGTCAAACGAACTGACACAGGTGATTGTGAGAAGTGTACATAGGCATAACATCTTTTTCTGCACGGTTTTCTGGGTTATAAATCCAAGCATCTTCGACCCAGCTACCAAACGAATATTATAAACTGCGGGCGGACACTGCGAGTTCAAGCTTGTCTTCGCGGAATTCGGTTCACTTATAGCGCGGATTAGTACATTCTAATGACTGTTTGAGAGTTATCATCACCACTTAATTGCCTTATACAAAACCACATATATTCTAATTATATATATTTCATTAATCTCGCCATCGACTGGACGACTCGTCTGTTATCCCATCAATTCTCTTGGATTTTCCTCGAATCATTTATTCATATTAACTTTTCTTTTTCAGTTGTCATGCAAACAGTTGCACAGGTATGAAATATTTGAAAATAAGCACCTGCTTCTCGCCACAGGGCAGAGGAGTATAAGTAATACTTGGTGTTATGTTTTTTAGTTAAGCGTCTTGCTTAGTTGTTTTCTTGTTTTTATAGTCTAATCGCGATCGATCAATGTGTGTCGGTTTTTATTAACGAGGTATAGCGACTGAACAAGGAAGTTGGCAAGTTGCAAAAAAAAAACCTTTTTAGTATAGTATATATATATATATATATATAATTCATTATTTATTGGGAATATATTCCCATTTCTGATTGGCGGAATATCTCGCTGGTTAATTTTGCATAACAAACTCATTAAAGGGCAACTATACGTTTCCAGGTTATTCTATTTCCCGTTAAAATCGGAAAAGTTCAATCTAAAACCGAAGAAATAATTGAAACCAGTCGTTCGGTTCCACTTTTATGAACTGTCTAAGTTTGAGTTTTTGCTCTTTTTGCTGAACTCGTGTGAACGACGACCGCGTCGAAATAAAGACTGGTACTAGTACCTTCTGATGCCATACCGGTAACAAACAACAAGGTGATTGGTGGGTTTTACCAGTATGACGTCAAAGACAATAGAGTACCCATTCTCCAAGAAATGCGGTCATACTTCAAGAAGACCTAAGAAGGCTTCGCTGATAAATTATTTCCTTTACCGCGAAATTCATATTTTTCTTTACTTTTGCTAAGTTACATGATAACCCTTTCAGAAGAAAATATAACTTCAAAAGGTTTAGTTGACCTTTAAAGGCACAGTGTCACCATGACGCAAACTTGAAAAACTTCGCGGGCAAATTCAAGTTCACGTGATTAAAATTATGGTGAAGTTCACACACACCAAACTTGGACTAAACAGTCCGTAAGAAAATGCACTAAAGACTTACTCTTTTAACGTTCTAAGAATATTTCTCCTTTTCTTTGCACACAAATAAAATTTTTGTCTCGCGCAAAACTATTAATTAAGCGGTAATTTAATGCTTTGTAATGCTCAAATGAAACACAAAAAGTAATTGTTTTGTTAGTTCTTGCTGTACCGGCTGTCGTTATAAATGCTAAAACGTAATCAGAAAACTCTGAGCTCTAACCACAGGGAGCCCATCTTGGCAGCGGGTGGGCACCCTGTGGCGTTCTCGAAAGACGCGCGGGGGACTGTGGCACACTCGATCGTGGTGTGTTTAGGAAAATAATAAAGGGATGAAACACGAATTCTTCCTTGTTTTGAACATCGTTTTAAGCGCCTATAGGTATTAAAATTGTAAGACAATTGAGCGAAGTAGTTGTGATAATGATTCATTTATCAAAATATAAATCAAAATGATGCAAAATCTCAACTTTTAGCCGTGATTTTGCAGCTAAATTACATATCGTATTTTCGGGACATGTGTTCCGCAAGTAGCTATATAGGACACTACATCATCGTTGACACTTCGGATAGCTACGAAATCCTACGATAAGCTTTTCGGATAAAGCGGGAAGTCTCAGGATTATTGGTTTATTGCACATTCATCTGACTCTGAGTTTCAGTCGGTTTCAGTATTCTAACGGTGGCTCCCGACGATACGAGATGTCCTGGCTACTTGCGGAACACATTCCACGTTGAACGTTCGGTGTTTCATCCCTTATATTTTTTTCTCCCCCTCCCCCCCTTTCCCCCCGTTTTTTCCTTTTTTCGCCACATGGGTGCCCACGCGCTGCCAAGATGGGCTCCCTGTGCTCTAACGGGACTCGAACGGTCAAACTTTCAAAACTTGGAACCGTCCAAATGCTAGGAACCAAGAACAGCGGTTCAGTTCGGCTCCGTGACGACACTGCATGTTTGTCTTTTGGAGTAATTTTTATGTATGTATATGTATGTAGTCAGGCGTTCTAATATAACCATTTGACTCCTAAGCGCGCATATAGACGTACCTTTAGTATTTTACTCTGGCTGACGCCAGACGATTTTACTCGTCAAGGGAAGACCCCTGGTAATCAAGGGGTTAACATGATACCGGTACGACTTTACCGGTGTGGCACAAGAAATATGTCCCCCCCAAAAATGTGTCCCCCCCCAGGGACACATTTCCTAGGAAATCTGTCCCGCCCCAGGGACACATTTCCTAGGAAATGTGCCCCCCCCCCTTCGGAAATTTGGCCCCCCCTCAGAATGATTCCTTACAGGATAATTGATATACGTGTAATGTGGACAAAACATTTTAAAAGTAAAGAAATATATATTTCTGAATGATAAATTATAACAGCTAAATATCTATTTACAAAAACGACGTATCTTAAAACTGACGTATCTTAATTACTCGTGCCAGTGTTACCCCGCTAAAAATTAGTGTTTAGTTAGCTAAAAGTTACTATTTGTCGACGAAAATTCACCCTAGGCGGACAGCAGCATCACCTACCCGCAGCTACTACACCAGTATGACCAATGATCGCTTTTGAGAGTCATCGCTCATTGAAAAATCGCTAATTGAATGAGGCGTCTAATCATGACCACCATGCATAATAAATACTTCCGTATAGATCGTTTTCATCTGACGTCACGGCGGCCATATTGGTGTACCAAAACAATGAAATGGCGGCCATATTGGTGTACGGTATGGGAATTAGCTCTTTCTTATTCAAATATTTCGTATTGTTTCACCACCCCAATGGGGCCACCGATCACGTGAGTGAAAACGATCCATATACCGTTTTTTGAAAAACGGCAAACTACACTAGCTATTATATTAATAACAAAGCAAGAAAATGGCGAGCTGCCGAGAATTTCGACAACGAAATACTGACGTTTCACGCGGAGCCCTTCATTAACCTCGAGCCAACACGCTCTTTAGAAAGCAAAAAAGAGTTTCTTATCTAAATATATATTTAGCTGTTATAATTTATCATTCAGAAATATATGTATTTCTTTACTTTTAAAAAGTTTTGTCCACATTACACGTATATCAATTATCCTGTAAGGAATCATTCTGAGGGGGGGGGGACAAATTTCCGAAGAGGGGGACATATTTCCTAGGAAATATGTCCCTGAGGGGACATATTTTTGGGGGGACAAATTTACTGGGACACCGGTACGAGTTCGCCCTGGTTCCTATTGTGTCTCTGTTGCTGTTTACATGATACCAGTACAAAATTTCAGTCATATCAGTACAAGCCATACTAGCACGAGTTGATCCCGGTAGTTGTACTGGAATGACAATTTCGTTCCTGGATAAAAAGTCATTCGCGTATGATGTAAACATGGATTCAACTCGTGCCAGTATATGGCTTGTACTTGTATCATGTAAACAGCAACAGAGCCACAATAGGAACCGGAGCGAACTCGTACCAGTATGAAAGTCGTACCGGTATCATGTAAACACCCCCTAAGGGCCTGTTCACATGAGACCGAGTTATCTCGGGGGTAGGGATAACTCGGGGGCTAGGGTCAAAGTTGGCCTTGTTTCACATGATAAAACGCAACTACCAAAGTTGTCCCTGGCCACCAAGATAACTCTAGCTTCATGTGAACGCTTTACCCGAGTTATCCCGAGCAACAACATAAATACGCATGCTTAAGTTGACCCTACCCCCCGAGATAACTCGGGTGAAAGCGTTCACATGGAGGTAGGGATAACTCGGGGGGTAGGGTTACCCTATCGCTCCGACCGAGTTATCCCTACCTCCCGAGTTATCTCGGTCTCATGTGAACGGTTTACCTTTTTAACATGGAAATAAACTAACACCGAGTTATCTCGGGAGATAGGGATAACCCTAGCCCTGAGATAACTCGCCTCATGTGAACAGGCCCTAAGAAACTTGTTTTAAAAAATAGAACAGTGTTGTTCTAATCAGGGAACTTGGTTTCTGAAACAAAGTTTCGGAAACCTTTCAACATACACTGGATTAACTGGAGACTTTTGTTTCTGAAACCGTGTTTCGGGAACTTGTTTCGAAAATTTTCTCTGTGCACCATTTGAGCCACTGGGATCGAGGTTTTTTACGGTATTAAATTATACCTGGGAACGAGTTCAAGCTGGTTCGAGCGTCTGTCTATAGCCGCATTCAGTGGGTTGCGGCCGGTTCGCCGCCTAGCTATATAGCTATAGTGCGGCTCTAAAGCCCGGCATACACTAGAGAAAATTTCCCAAACAAGTTACCGAAACACGGTTTCAGAAACAAAAGTTTCCAGTGTATGTTGAAACGTTTCTGAAACTTTGTTTCGGAAATCAAGTTTCCCTGATTAGAACACTGTTCTATTTTTTGAAACAGGTTTCGGAAACTTTTTCGAAACTATGGGTTTCGGAAACTTGTTTCGGAAACATGTTTCGGAAACTTGTTTCGGAAACTTGTTTCACTCAGTGTATGCCGAATCGATTGCACAGCAAGAACTAACAAAACATTACAAACTCCAAACTGAAAGTACCGCACGTCACTTACGTACAAAAAGTAATTAGGGACTTTAAGATCGACGACGTCCTTTAAACAAAATAATTATTTTTGCAAAACAAAGAAAATGAATAATTTTCAGTCCTAAAGTAATCACAACGTCATCCTCGTTCTTTCTACAACGCCACTTAGAGCATTTTCACGTCTTCAGGACGACGTCAACGGCCAAAAGATGATAACTGTTGCTTGATATTGACTTCAATACAGACACTACAATTAATCATTTTAGGGGCAATGCTGGGGCGTTTTGGAAGTCATTAAACTAGCTTCAAATATCAAATATAATAGTCAGTTAACCGTGACTTCTTTAAATTGTAAAACTTATCTTGCGTTTTAACCGCCGTCGTCGTCCTAGCATCTTAAAGTCCCTAATATTGGATGAAGGACGTTATTGTCGAATAATTAAAAAGATTATTGCATGGACGATTGACGTCACTCAGTATACCGAAAGCTGAGATTAATGGCTCCCAGTGAGCGAGCACATTTCACCAATTTCATCTAGTATTCTGAATGAATAATAAAACAATTATTGAATTCGGCATTTATGTGACATGAAGAACTATATAGACCTTGGTGACTGAGTGTTATATGCCTCGGATAATGATCTACATACGATTCGGAATTTCTAGACGTTGGTTGGCAGTTAAGGTGAGGTAATACGGGCAACATTTTTCTTCGACTTTCAACGCAACTTTGTAAGTTGTATTACCACCCACCTTAAACATTGTCACGCAACAATGATTTTGTTGCAAGTTGAAAAAATTTGTTGAAAAAAGTAGACTCCAGTTCTACTTGCTGCAACATGCTGTTTCAACTTGCAACAAAATCATTGTTGCGCGACAATGTTTAAGGTGGGTGGTATAATACTCGTGCAACAACGCTTTTCAACTTGCAACGCAACAATGTTGCATCAATTTGTTGCTCCTATTACTTCACCTTTAGATCAGCCGTGGATCAGCTAACCAAACTTGTAGGGATACGCCTACGATAAACAAATATCGTCTACAAATTATGGCAACCACATCCAATAACTTGTAATTATAATTGTGTCACTCAGGATATTATGATCCGGATTCTGGTTACACATCACATAATTAATAAAAGATGTTGCGTCAGCGAGAAAAGAATAAATGAATGCAGGTGCAGGCGCAAAACCAGAGGTGGTTCCAAAAGCGAAAACATTTATAAAGTTATTATAAATTTTAAAAATAAATTACATAATTCATCAAGAGAAATCCTGTTTTTCCAATTTCCTTATTTTGATGATGTTCCGTATTCTCAAATGTACTCCGATGACAATTTAAAAATAAATTAGTTATCACAACTTAAATATTCTTGTATGTGCATCTAAATAAGCCTGTCTTGACTCGTTATGAAGCGAAGATTCTTTTGAATTGCAGACACACAAACGAGGCCGGAAAGGCTTACTAAGATGAACACAAAAGAATATTCAAATTAATCGCTATTATGAAAGTGGTGGGGTTGGGTTGAGTCAATCTCGTTCCCAGAGACTTTCCTTCCTTCTCTCCTCTCCCCCTCTCCCCTTAGCTTAGTTTTTGGTAGTTCTTCCCAGTCCCCCAGTGGCCCAACCCATGGCCCCGGCCAAGACGGTTTCTTGCGGAGGAGCGGTTAGCAAAATCCATAAGAAAGGCAAATTAAAGCACTTTTACAGAATGTCAGGAAGACAAGGGCGGTGCCAACACGGGGGATGGGGGGCAGGGCCGGATTATGGCTGTGTGCCCCCCCCGGCATATTTTCAGCATGGACCCCCTTGAACCCCCCCCCCCCAATGAGTCTCGAGCCCTGGGGCCCAACGCTTTCTACAAAGCAAGTGCAGAACAAAAAATTGTGCAATCAGAAAGCTTGGGCCCCCCGAAAGCTTGGGCCCCCCGAAAGCTTGGGCCCCCCGAAAGCTTGGGGGCCACGGCATATGCTGCTTTCGCCATATGGTTAATCTGGTATCTGTACATAGGCATAGGCTATACGCTGAAGGCCAGACAGATAAAGTGAGATACCTAGCCCTACAAGCTTCTATCTAAAGTACAAGAAATTCTATTTTGCTCTAAAAAAAATTTTATGAACTATTTTTTGGGACCCCTAAAAATTGGTGGCCCCTGGCTGCAGCCCAGTCAGCCGCCCCTTTAACTCATTCCTGTCCGAGGGCGATCCCCAGAGGTGAATAAAATCGTCTGGCGTTAGCCAGAATAAAATACTGAATTCGGACAGGAAAGAGGTAATCGGCCCCTGGGGGGGGGGTGGGCTATTGCCTAGCCCTCCTTATAGCCTACTAGCCCCCCTCCAATATTTCTAACAATGGGGCTAAGCTAGCGCTCCTAATATCTCCTAAGATGAGGCTAAAGAGGCCTAAAATTGCTCGAGGGGATGACAAAATACTATTTATCGTTGTACTCTCCAACATAAAACATCTTCTGCCGCTACTGCAGGAAGAAATCATGATTATGAAATTTCTAGATTGTGAAAGAATTTTTGGAAGAGAACGAGACACTAACTTGAACAGGCTTCAGCCACCCTTGGGTGGCTCGACAGTCTAAATCACGATTATAAATTATCGTTTACCCCCATAAAACGCAGTTTGGCACAGGTCCCATGAGCTTCATTTTGGTTCATTGTATAGCTCTAGTGGTGGTCTTGATTATCGAAATTTATACCCTCAAAGTTTACCTAAGTGAAGAAAGCGTGTTTCCACTAGTAAATGCAGAAAACCTAATTTGCATAAAAGTCTGTCGCTTACCACACACACAATTTCTCTAGATACCCAAACGCTACAACTGATAAATCTTTTCAATAATCGTGAACTAAAATGAAGCTCCTGAGACCTGGGCAAAACTTTTTATGAAGAAAATACGTAATTTCTCATGATTTAGACTGTCGAGCTAAGTTATGAGTTTGTATGCAAATATAAGCACAAAAAAGAACCCCTGAAATAGACTAGAAATCAAAATCTGTTGTTTTCATACACTGAGATATTCAAATTCGAATCAAATAGAAAACTTCTAATGCTTTTATAACAACACATAGCACTGGATTCTAAAAACATTACGAAAAAGTTGAAACTGAAACTCGCAGAATACCAGAATATATGCTTTGCTTGTTTTCTCTATTTATTAATTACCACTAGAATACTGGTAAAGCATTCTGGTAGTTGTAGTCACCCCAGTGGCGGCGTGGCTATGAAATAGGGGCCGGGGAATCACATTCCAGGGCCCACTTTCAGGGGTCATGATAGGAACTGCCGGCATCCTCCCCCAGAAAATTTTTGAAATTTGAGTGACTGAGTTGAAATTTCCTGCGTTCCGACAACACCTTTTAACAAAATTTTAAAAGTTTAAAAACAGAAAAACAACGATACAATATTTATAGTCTAACGTGTACAGTAGTTGCATGCAGTCTTGTTATTTTCAATGCACGGATTAATATCATAAAATACTATAAACTGATAAATGTGCTGCATAGGCAACGTTGAATTGGAAAACAATTTCGAAATACTTAAGGTTTTATGAAATGAATTGAACTGTACGTTTCTCTCATAAAAGGCCTTAGCTTGAAACGCTATAGATCTCGAACTGCAGTATTCCATAATCTAAACTGTACTTCAAGTTTTATGCTGCAGTGGTTAAAAATTAGCATCTACAAAATATTTGGGCCCACCAGTCACAAATTGTTGGGGCCCACAAGGTATACAGATCATCGGGGCCCACCGGGAAATCTCCCGGTGTCCCGGTGGGCCACGCCGCCCCTGGTCACCCAACGCCATGCACGTCATCGTTCAAATGGTCTGCTATGTGCAAGTATCCCCGTGACCTCGTCGGTTATTACTTTGTGTTTCGCGCACGAATATGCATTAGGGTTAGGGTTAGGCTTGAGGTTAGGATTAGGGTAAGGATTGGGGTTGGGATAAGGGTTAGGATTAGGGTGTTTTCAGGGTCAGGGTCAAAGAATAACAAATTCGTGCGCGAAACACAAAGTAAGCACGACCTCGTCCCTTCCTAGTTCTGCCATTGCTGATCTTGAGTGGAGCGCACTGGTAGAGCCCGATAAAATTAAGCGTGCGCAACACTTAGTTAAGCCTGGCGCACACGCTACGATTTAATTTAGTCGGCCGATTTTTATCGGCTGGTCAACCGATAAAAATCGGTGTTTACCGCACAAGTGTGCTATTTATATGTAAAAGCTGGAGGCACCATTACGATCATCAAACCAAATAACTTCAGGAAGAATAATGAGTAATTATTGAACGATAAAAACTGTTAATCGCCACACAAGGCATGATGCGATATTTTGACCGATTTTAATAATTGGACAATATCAAACCAGTTTGATATTGTCCGATAAAAACCGGCCGACAAAAATTGCTCAGTGATCCAATTGCACACGTAACGATTTTAGTCAAAAGCCTAGCCTGCGCTGGGTAATCAGGGAAGGGGAGCTATGCAGGTTATTAAAAGCCCAAAATTTAAAGACAAAAGTTGGTCGATAAAAATCTAAGCTAAGCTCGGTTTACTGGGCTGACTCGTGTCACGAATTCTTTCCCGGCTCGGCCGCAAAAGGAGATTTGGATTAATTTTAAGATTCGTTTTAATACGATAAATTAGCGGTTTATGCAAGTTTCAAAACCACATGTTCATGACATCATACTGAGTTAACAGAACATATACATGGTTTGGAAACTCGTCCAAAGTGATTGTTCTGTGTTTTTGTTCAAGTTTATGGAAATTTGTGCAATTTCACGGTATTGTATTTTCTGTATAATGAACTGCAGTCATCCAATAGCAACGATCGGGTTTAATTAGTGAGTTGCTTCATCTTCGCGTGTTGTGGTGTTTCATCGTCACGTGTCCATAGAATTCACTTCCATATAAGGAACTCCATTGTCAGTTCAACATGACAATGCTTCATGTTGAAAGACAATAGAGCCATGTATATGTTCTATTGACTATGATGACATGTAAACAGCCCCTAAAATCGTACTTGTAGCGTGTGCCAGAACTGATCAACGACTGCGATTGTAAGTTGTAACCTGCGCTGGATTCTGGATAATTCCCTTCGACCAACCGCGATGCGCCACGGGAAAATTGGGGCATTTTCGTGAGGTCATGTGACGTCGATTATTTACGCGAACGAAGCTGCGAAGGAAGTATTAAAAAAATGGAGTCGGTAGCGTCGCCATCGTCTATAACTTTAGTTGTCAAGACCCCAAACCAGCGGGTCAGGGATATAGAAGTGAGCTGTTTACTAGACTGGACTGTAGAGAAACTAAAGAGCCATTTGGCTAACGTCTACCCGACCAAACCAGTAAGTTTTCAAACCAGTCTGTTGTGTTGTGTGGGAGTGCGATAATTTGCATTTCGACTCTAGAACTTTCGACTACGTAATTTAAATTCAGCTTGGCTTTAACATTGTTGTAATTTATACTGAAGCGTTTGTTGTGGTTTAATTCAAGCTTTCTAACCCCAATGTTATTTTAACAATTCTGTTCTCTAGGCGAGAAGCAGTCAAAAAATAATTTATTCGGGCAAACTTTTGGACGACCATTTTGTTTTGAAGGATGTATTACAAGAGGTATTTTTTTCTTTCCGATATTATATTACAATTAAATATAATTTAATAGAACGTCAATATATTGCTTTGAAAAGGATTTTTTTTTTAATTAAATAGACTTTTAGGAGCGTCGTCGGTTTTCGTTATCACATTTTTTACGTGTCAATTTAAATTGAATGCCGATGATTTCATATTGTAATGATTACATCCCGTGGTTTTGTCTCCCGTGTGCTTGTCAATCTGTTGGTTCTTGTGCTGGGAATATTTTCCATAGTATGACGCTGCTGTTGTCAGTTTTATGTATAGATTATATAATGAGTTTGTTTGGGCTAACCGATTAGTTTCTCTTCAACATTCTGCCTAATTTTGAATTCATGATTTCATATTTGAAGCTTGTTGGTTGATTGATTACATACCTAAGCATGTGAATTGCACGTGCATGCTGACATTAAACACTTGCTTACTGGCATTAAACACTTGCTTACTGGCATTAAGCACTTGCTTACTGGCATTAAACACTTGCTTACTGGCATTAAACACTTGCTTACTGGCATTAAACACTTGCTTACTGGCATTAAAGACTTGCTTGCTGGCAGACCATCATTGTTTCTTTAAGGTGAAGTAATACGAGCAACAAATTGCTGCAACATTGTTGTGTTGCAAGTTGAATAGCGTTGTTGTATGTATTATACCACCCACCTTAAACATTGTCATGCAACAATGATTTTGTTGCAAGTTGAATCATATTGAAGCATGTTGCATGAAGTAGAACTGGAGTCTACTTTTTTCAACAAATTTTTTGTTGAAAAAAGTAGACTCCAGTTCTACTTCATGCAACATGCTTCAATATGATTCAACTTGCAACAAAATCATTGTTGCATGACAGTGTTTAAGGTGGGTGGTAATACATGTATGTGTAGCAATGCTTTTCAACAAAGTTGCATTGCAAGTTGACAGGGTTCTGCACAGGAGCATGTGAGTGCCTACAGGCCCAGGGGCTCAACCCCCCCCCCCCCCCAGAATATGTGAAAATTAGTAATCTGAAAATGATATTTTCCAAATGTGAGCAAGTGAAATTCATAATCCTTTACACCATGTGTCTCACAATTTTGTCAGACTAAATATTACTATTAGCTAGGGTGAGGCGGTTTTTATAAAAAACCGAAAACCACCCGAAAAAACCCGAAAAAACCGAGTGAACCGATTTTTTTTTGGCTTCGTGACGCTTATTTCCTGGTGTCAATGGCGCGTTGCTGGCGAAGAGGCTCTTTACTGTAGGTGGCATTTCGGATGAAGCCGCGTTGCTAGCGTTCGTCGGCCGACTCACTGCTGCCTTTCGTCCCGGCGGCGTCATCGTGGCATATTGGGTAGGATGGATTCTTCTAAGATGCTGCATCAAATTCGATGTATTGCCTCCCTTGTTTTTTACGGACCGCGTGCAAATTTTACATTCAGGAGAATCGTCCGGTTTTTCGGCTTTCTTGAAGAAATGCCAAACAGCACTTTGGCTCATTTTAGCAGAGAAATGTTACCAGTAACCAACAGTTTCGGACAGCGTAACAAAGTATTCCAAGTTTCAACGAACGGTTACTTAAAAAGGCAAAGCTGAAAGAGCACGAGTCAGAAAATATACGCGATATAACATTGAAAGCGAAAATTGGTTAATTATTCATGTTACGCTCCGACTGTTTATGAGTCATACACCAATTTTACTTTAGACCTGTCTTCGCAGACTGGTCCGCCTTCATTTGAGCCAATCAAAATTCATCTTCGTTTGATCCGCTTATGCGTTCAAGCTCGTGCGAATCTGAATCGAAGCCTTTCCGTAATTTCCGTTCTTATATCGGAGATCATACCTGGCAATAAACGTACGGTATTTCGAAGGCGCAAATCTCTTCAGTCGTTTTCCCGTCAATTCCGTGTGTAAACGCAACAAAAACCCGTGTAAGTATGGTTCGATTTTATTGAAATACCGATTTTTCTTTCGATTTTTCGATTTTTTCGGTTTTCCTCCAAAAGCAACATCGGTTAAATCGGTTTTCAAAAAACATCGGTTTTTTTCGGTTTATCGATTAACCGCCTCACCCTACTATTAGCTAGGGTATGCTAGAATATACAGCATGACGAATTCTCTACGTAAAGCTAGGGCAAGGTTTCCTGCGTATGTTCTAATGACTACCAATGCCGGTGTATCATCTTACATTCCTTAATAAACAAAGTGCGAAGTGATTAGCGCCTTACCCAAGTATCACACAATCCAATCTGGCTTTGAAGGAATATCGTATTTCACCGAATCACAAGTCTGGTAGCTAATATTGTCACCAAGGACAAAAAAATACAAAATGATGTATATTAATTAAAAGATATATAAAAAATACAACACATGGGGTTTTCTTATTGCATATTTCAAGTGCTGGGTGGAAGGGTCTGTTTTGGTGTGAGTGCTGGGCGGCACCGCCTGGCACCACCCACCATGGGCAGAACCCTGAGTTGAAGGAAAATGTTGCCTGTATTACCGTATTTTCTGGGCGATAACCTGCACGGCGTATAACCCACACAGCAACAAAAATGTCACTTTTGGAATAATAAATCAGCGTATTACCCGCACCATCGGATAACCCGCAGCTGCTAATAATAGGTTTGGGCAAGGCAGCACGCCAGACTGACTTGTATTTCTTCTTTGTTCGGCGTTCCTTCATTTATATTCAGCCATTTTGAATAATGCGGTATATATCATTAGCGTATCGCAGGCGCAGGCTACGGGGCCGAAGGAAACCCGAGTGCGTTCCGAAAATGAAATAATCGGGCCGTAGCCGGTAGCCCGCGCCTGCGATACGCTAATGAATATACGGCATTATTCAAAATGGCTGAATATAAATGAAGGAACGCCGAACAAAGAAGAAGAAATACAGGTCAGTCTGGCAATGAGGCTCCCTTGGTTTGGGACCACAAGATGTTAAAAAAGTACAGTACCAGCAGTTGAAAGATGAAAGTAGAATCCTTGGTCTCTGGTCTTTGTGATGGCATTGTCTTAAGAATTCAACAGATTACCCGCACCACCCTATTACCCGCACCACCCTATTACCCGCACTAACTACGTTTCCTAGCAAAATTAAGAGATAACCCGCGGGCTATCGCCCAGAAAATACAGTAAATATGTCACCTTTAAGTTGAAACAAAGAGGAACAATGAACTGTCAACCCAGACCCTTTTTTCAGATCTGCACTTAGCACTCTGCCCTTAACACATCTACCCCATTCCATAACCTTGTATTTTTATCTTATTAGAGTGAAGGGCAACAGCAGACTGTTCATCTTGTGTGCACTCCATCACCTCTGGATGTTTTTAAAACTCCAACGGTATATATTTTACATTAATGGTAGCCAGTGCCGCTGAAGGGAGGGGGGGGGGGGGGGGGGGGGGGGGAGGGGGGCAAGTTGCCCTGGGCCCCTTAAAATTTCTGAGATTTGAGTTTTTGACGTAAGAAAACATGAGACCCAGAAAGCATAATGATCAGTAACACTAACTTCATTTTTAGCCAACCCAGGGGACCAATGAAAGCAAGTAGACACAACCCTATGACGTGTGATGTCATCAGGCCCCCCCCCCCCAAATCGACCAACCATGTGATGTTATCAGGGGGTCCCAAATAAATAATTTGTCCTGGGTTCCACAACTTCTCTCAGTGGCCCTGATGGTAGCATTACTCTAAGAATGTGTATTAATAATTGTAATTCACCTACTGTATAGGGTTCTTCCCAGAAATGAGAATTGTTTCTCAGTGCAGTGAATGTGATGCTGAATTTGCATCTAGCAATAAATAATAATAAAATTGACAATATTACTGTAATAAATATGTTTGACCAATAACCACATCCAGCCAACAATTTGAAAAAAAAATACAAGACAAAGCATAACCTGAAAATAAACATCTTGAAACTCAAAATATGAGCTAAAACACAATAACAAATGAAATGGTGATATTTCGATTTTATTACAAAAGTCAAAATATCACTGGTGTTTCATTTGTTTCTGCACATGTACGAAACTAATGTTTACATCTTTATTTACAAAAATAATACTAGTAATACCTTACCAGTATTCAAGATTGTAAGCTTTTCTTGGTTCCCATTCATTACTTGTACCCAAAACAAAACATTTTCAGGAGAAATAGAAGAAATCCGAGGAGATATCCTCGCCGAATCGCTTGGTTTTCTGCCTTGTTCCTAACGGTTTACATTTTGCTGAGTACTTCATGTAATTATCTACGAATGTCATGTTTTGGGGACCACATTGCGGTCATGCGCAGAATGGACTGTATGTCACCTTTAAATATGTTTGACTTTCTGTAATGTTTATTCGTCATATATGTTTAAAACCAATGTTGTTTTTAAAACAGAATGTTCCGATGGCTCGAGATCCACCTACAACTCAGACGACGGTTCCTGAAGTTTCATCAGCACCAACGACAAGCAGTTCTCAACCAGATGGCGTAAGACACAGACATCAGCATGCTTACCCACAACATCCTTTTTACAACATGTATTAGTAAGTATTCAGTACAGTAAGTCTGTTGCATGTAAGCAATCCTGCTTTACAAATACAATTGTTCTGTGTTAGCCAGAGTAAAATATTATAATTATACGGTCAGTCAAAACCTATTTTTAGTGGACATCTTTTGGACCTGAATTGGGTGTGTTGTGATATGTTGTGCTGTTTTAGTGCTGTGTTGTTTTAGTGCTGTGTTGTGTGTGTGCTCTGTCTTGGATGGTGGTCAAGTACTTAAGTTGGTCTGCCACACAGGCTATGTGCAGGGTTCGAATTAACATATTGTGATGCACTTTTTGAAATATGCGTGTGAAAATAGTTTTGAAATATAGGTGTATTGGCAGGTGGTCAGGGGGATATGCCACTGCTGCTTAACTTACTGAGAAATTTCCAAAACAGGGTTGATCACTAGCTCAGTGTAGGCCGACTTATATGCGAGTTTTTACTTTTAACGTGTTTTGTTTTTAGTGGAAATCCAACTGCATTCCCTGCCAATGTGGATCAAGTTCACACCAATAACCCAGGTCATTTTACACCTGGGCAACCATATTTTCACCAAAATGCTTACCATGTTGGCCAGCACGGAGCTCACTACGCTGCCCAGCATATGGCTCATATGCAGTGGATGCATCACATGGCACAGATGATGCAAGGATTGCCTTATGTGCCAATGCAACCACCAGTGTAAGTACTTCTTGTAATGTTTTATTAACCCTGTTCCCCTCAGAGTGACTGCATTTTTTTGGACCAGACCAGACATTAACCCTTTCCCTTCTAGGGGTTCTCACTTTACGAGTAAAATCGTCTGGCGTTAGACAGAGTAAAATAACAAAGTGGCCACTTTTGGGCAACCTGTATGGAAAGGGTTAAGGAAGACAGATGGGTAGATGGATTCGGTTAACCCTTTCACTCCTGGGAGTTCTCAGTTGATGAATAAAATCGTCTGGCATTTATAGACAATAAAATAACGGGGAGCACGGGTGGCGTGTGCTATTAGGGCGCTGCCTCTCACCAATAGTTAAGCCCGGTTAGACGGGGTTAGTACTTGGATGGGTGACCGTCTGGGAATAGCCCCGTTTTCGGAGTGGGAACTCGTGCGAGTAGAGTTTAGTTGGTCTCTCCTGTGCTTCGAGGGTTTTTCGCCGGGTTCTCCGGTTTTCCTCCCTCCGTAAAATCAACACCAATAGGTCTTAGCTGTAAATGAAGGACCCCACCAGCTCTGCTGAAAAACGTATCCTCCTTAAATAAAGAAGAAGAAGAAGAAGAACAGTGGCCGGTTTTGGGTGACCTAGTAAGGAAAGGGTTAACGGAGCTCTGTCACACTATTTTTAGCTGAAATTGTCTTATATTCCAATTCTGATTGATTCAATTATGAAATGTGATTTACCTAACAAATATGGTGGAGTTCTGAACATTTAGGACCAAGTCTCGCACTCACTTTTTTCGGACTCTTTCAGCAACCATGCAATCAACGTGCGCCATTTGGCGCAATGCCCTGAAAACCAGTGCTTAATCTCGTAAACGGCGCATTGTTTCTGAAAGGCAGTTCCTGGATACAAGCTTCTCCGTGGTAGTTCAGCAATATCATTCTGTTTGCTTGTTTTTTTTTCAAGACCCTACCCTCAACAGACAGTTCCCCAACAACAAACACCTCAGGTCAACCCGCCTGCTCCTGCAGCTCCTCAGGCGCCGCAGGCCCAAGAAAGGGGGGATCAAAACAGGCCGCAAAATCGGAACATTGTGATGAACGCTAACGCTGGCGGCGGAATGATGCAGCAAGAAGAGGATGCTGACGATGAAGAGAACGTCCAAAGAGACTGGCTTGATTATATTTACATGGCTGTTCGTATTTTTATGCTGATGAGTATTTTCTGGTTTTATTCTTCGGCTGAACGACTTATCCTCATGGCTGTTGCTATGATTGTCATTTGGATTATACAGTCGGGCTGGTTTAACCTGAACAGAGCTCAAAGGAATAGACAACAAGGTAAGATTTTTTATTTATTTATTACGTTTTGCCACAAGGTTCAACAAGAGTAGTAATTAATTAAAATTAAAAAAAAGTACTTAATTACTCACAGTGAAAGTTAAGTTACAACGTAAAATATAAAATAATGTGGCAGGGTTGCCGCAACAGCGATCGCCAATTACTGCGGTCCCAAGCAAAAAGAAAAGGCCATATTAATTATTTAGGTTGTGTTAATTATTATTTTATAAGTATTAATTATTAACCATTAATTATTGTCAAGTATTAATTATTAGTTCTTATTTACTAATTATCAAGTATTAATCGTCAGTCGCCAACTACAAACTATCAACCGCCAGTTGCCAATAATTTATCCGACAATTATCATTAATTAGCAATTAACAATCAATATCCAACAATCAGCAACCAACAATCAATAATTAACAATTAATAGACCTTATTCAAAAATGGCCGCCGAAAAATTATTTTATATACATATAAATTAGCCCTTATGAACTCGTTTTCATGTGTGAAATTCAAAATAATTTTTACTTTAAGGTGGCTCCCTATAGTTTCAATAAATACGCGCTATTTCATACGCGCTCATTATCTAATGTTATTCACAAGTTTAGAAATTTGTTAGATAAATACTAAGTAGACCTTGCTATAGCAGAACTATCGCAGATATAAAATATCTATCAAAAAGTTCAATTATTTGCTGTTACCATGGTAATAATGACGTTGGAACTTTGGTATATTTTCAAATATTGCATAATTAAAGCGGCATGTCTTCAGTTTGCTTCGGTGAAATTTTTAAAAAATTGCTGAGATGATAGATACTGTTGTGGAGAATATCCATGCACAAAATCAGAGAGTTGTATAGGCAGATTTTTCGCTATAAAAATTATCGATTTAAAAACGTTCTGTCTTATGAAAATTTTTTAAAATTATGTATACTTTAGAACTTTTTATAAACTACTTATTTACAAAATTTTAGCAAAATTCACCGAAGAAAACGTCTACAAGTCTAACATTTATGTCGACGCGGTCATAGAATTTCGAATCGACAAGATCGCTATTTACGCATGCGTAGCGATACTATTTCTAGTCACCAGTCCCCAATTGAAATTACCGTAGGGAGCCACCTTAAAACGAGGTCATAAGGGATAATTTATTTGCACATAAAAGAATTCTAATTCGGCGGCCATTTTTGAATAAGGTCTATAGATCGTTTTCACTCACGTGATCGGTGGCCCCATTGGGGTGGTGAAACAATACAAAATATTTGAATAAGAAAGAGCTAATTCCCATACCGTACACCAATATGGCCGCCATTTCATTGTTTTGGTACACCAATATGGCCGCCGTGACGTCAGATGAAAACGATCTATTAGGTAGATGAAGGTGATAAAAGATTTTATCGAAGGCGTAGAAGGTGGGCTAAAAATTTTGAAAATATAAATTTGTTGAGTATTTAATATTTTAAACTTTCCCTGTTCATAAGTTTTTAAATTTTGGGTTTTCTTCAAATTTCAAAATTTCGTTGTTGAAATATTTCAGTTTTTCTATGTTAGTAGTGTTTTCAGCTTGAAGTTGGTAATGTTTTTTTCGTTTGCTTTTGCTGAACTACAAGCCGTCGTAAGTTAAATTCAGAGAAAAACTCTGAAACTTTGTTTTGACGTCACACGTGCATATATGACTTATCGGCGAAGGTTATATATCTTTGCTATTATCAAATATAATCACTTGATCTACACAAATATAATCTACATGTTTGGTGTTGTAGGAGAAGCACAGGCACACAATTTCTTCAAATTAATTTGATTTGATAATAGCAACGATATGTAACCTCCAATCATTCATTATGCACATGTGACATCAAAATGTTTAATTTCCATATCAAACAAACTGAAATATCTCAACAACGAAGCAAGGAAACGAAAAACTGCAAAAGATGTTTCTTTGTCATTTTAAGTGTTCTTTCAAATAAGACCGACTTAATTTTTGCATTTTTTCCACATAAAAAAGCTTTGTAATGCAGACATGAGCTTCATTTGTGATTTAGTTCATTGCATAGCTATAGTAGTGGTCTTCATTATTGAAAAGTTTTATACCCTCAAAGCTTATCTGAGTTTTATTAAGTGTTTTCATAAAATTGCTCCAGAGAACTCAATTTGCGTAAAATCTCAACTCAACCTACGTTCAAATCATCTGTGTCCCAGTAGCTCAATGGTTAGAGCGTCTCGCCGGCGATTAAGGTGGTTCGAGTCCTCCTTGGGAACTCCGAAATTTTCTGAGTAAAATAGCTTACAGTGCCTAAACGAAAATTACGTTTGTCTTATTTGAAAGAACACTTGAAATGACAAAGTAACATCTTTTGAAGTTTTTCGTTTCCTTGCTTCGTTCTTGAGATATTTCAGTTTGTTTGATATGCAAATTAAACATTTTGACGTCATACGTGCATAAACAAGTTTTATATCTTTGCTATTGGCGACTTTAAGGTCTACGTCAACCTCAACGACCTTTAGACAAAAGAATTCTTTTCGCAAAACAAAGAGAATGAATAATTTTAGACCCAAGAGTAATCTCGACACCGTCCTCGTTCTTTATACAACGCCACTTAGAGCGTTTTCACGTCTTCAGGACGACGTCAACGGCCAAAAGATGAGAACTGTAACGTTGCTTGAGATTGACTTCAATATGGACACTACAATCATTTTAGCAATACTGGTGGCCTTTTGGAAGTCATTAAACTAGCTTCAAATATCAAATATAATAGTTAACCGTGACTTCTCTAAATTGTAAAACTTATCTTGCGTTTTAACCGCCGTCGTCGTCCTAGCATCTTAAGGTCCCTATTATCAAATATAATCACTTGAAAACCTACATGTTTGGTGTGGGCGAAACACACCCACTTCCCTCGAATTAATTTGGTTTGATAACAATCTCGTTCCCAGAGCCCACGTTCCCACCCGGGAAACGAGAGACTCTGAGATAATCCGTTTCACATCGATATTTCATTGGCTGATGAACATGATTACTCTTCTTCCGGATCACAAGAATCCTGTGATGGCGTGAACGGATTATCCCAGAGCCTCTCGTTTCCCGGGTGGGGAACGTGGGCTCTGGGAACGAGATTGGTTTGATAATAGAAAGATATATAACCTTCTCTGATAACTCATTATGCACGTACGACGTCAAAATGTTTAATTTGCATATCAAACAAACTGAAATATCTCAAAAACGAAGCAAGGAAACGAAAAACTGAAAAAGATGTTACTCTGTCATTTTAAGTGTTCTTTCAAATAAGACGAACTTAATTTTCGTTTCATAGACCTTTAAAGATCGCTTGTTTCAGGGTTCAAAATAAATATTTTGGATTTAGATATTTTTGTAGGCTGTCTTGCATATGTACATTTATGGTACCGGCTATTTTTATATACAGGCAGATGGTACAGGCTATTTGCCTGCTATGTGAGTCCATGAGAAGCCCACCCAGGAATTGTTTTAGTTGATAAGCTCGTATTAAAAAAAGAACCTCATTTACTGTAGTCGACGTCGCGCTAGGCTGTGAGACGTTACACTACATTGGAAGTTACACTACGTTTTAAGACGTTACGCTACGTTAAACACGTTATTAAAGCTATGTTATACAACATCACGCTGTGTTGTAAGACGTTAATAAGCTATGTTTAAAGACGTTACATTACGCTACGTTATAAGACGTAACACTTTGTTGTGAGACGTTTTCTACGTTCTATAACATTACGCCACGTTGTAAGATGTTACGCTACGTTATAAAACGTATACACTAGCCGGCTAGCGGCGTGAAAATGCCGGCTATAGCCGGCAGCCGGCCGCTATTTTGAACCCTATGTTTACACATACTTTTCATACGTTTTCCCGGTTTTTATTTAGATGTGGCAGCGAACGTGGATAACAATCAAGAAGCAGGTCAGGGAGAGGTGCAAGGTGACGACGATGATGGCGAAGACGAGGAAGACGGTAGTGAGACAGATTCGCAGTCAGGGGGGGACACTGATGAATCGGACGTTAACAACACGACTCCAGACAACAACAACACTGCTCAACCCCAACACCCCGGATACTTCGTTGTCTGCTATAACTTTGTCACAACATTCTTCACTTCGTTAATACCCCAAGGACCCAGAGCCGTATAGCTTAACCATCCCAACGTCCCTAAAATCACAAATTTCGATAAATATACAAAGACTCGCCACATATTGTGCTCTCCATGTCAGCCATGCGCGCGAAAAAGCGACACGCGGGTGTATCATTGCGGTGTTCTGACGAGTTAGCACGACCGCTTTATGTCCTTTATGTCACGAGTTCGTGGGTTGGTGCGGAGTCAATAGCAATCGACATTTTGGACGCGACATTTTTAACGCAAACATCAGAGCAGCGCTTCAGCTTCTAAAATGACTATGGGGAGTAGATTCTTCAAAGTCCGCAACGAAATGCTTTTCGTTATGAATGTTCTCTTCGCTTAAGAAAGTGCGTTTCCATATCAGAGCCGCGACGCAACCTGGAAACGAATTGTTTAAGTAATAGATACAGCATGAGCAGCCGAGCTGTATCTGATTTACAAGGCAAGCTGCAAGTATCTTTCTTAAAATACAAATGCATCTAAGTAATCAAGTTCACCAACTATTTTGGAAGTAAATCAGGACGATGCTGTATCCGATTTACAACCACTGCTATTATGGTATTTAACATAATACCGTTAATATTTAAAATTTCGAGTGCCTTTTGAAAAGGCGAGTCTTTTTTAATGCGTATAAACACCTTGCGTATAAAAATCTTTTGTCTTGTATATTTGAACGGAATTCCTCGAACAAGGGAATTAACATATTTCAGAAGTCCTAGGACTTTAAAAATGAAAATTGTCCAAGCTTCTTTCGTAAGATCTTGCAGTTTCACACGCAACACAAATATAATTTTAAAAACGGACCATGAATATTAAAGGAATTCTAATATCCATGCGAGAAAAATTCCTTTTTTTTTGTTCATGAATTATTGGGCTTGAGATTTAGATTAATTTTTTTCAACGTATTGTAAACACTGGATTCGCCTGGACTTTGGACTTGATATTACCATAGTCGATCGAGATATGGTTTGGAGACTCGGCAAACTTCAAAGCGTCTATAACATCTGCGATTTTATGTTGAGACGGTCCTCACCTAGCCTGATTATCAGACGGTATGGTGTTCGCTCACTCCACCTCCCCGTCTGATGGACTTCAGGTGACGTATTATCCTTTAACCAATCAGAGCGAAGGTTTTAGTTTTTGAGAACTAATTATGTATGCAAGGTATGCCCGAAAGGTGAAACAAATGCATTGCGATTGGTTGCTGCAATACAAAGGATGATACGTCACAGAACATGAAACCCCGCGAAGTCCATCAGACGGGGAGGTGGAGTGAGCGAACACCATACCGTCTGATAATCAGGCTAGTCCACACCATGCACAAGCCTTTTGTTTTTTTGCTTATTGTTTAACACAGTTGAGTGATGGAACCCTAACGTTGTTATTGGATGATTGCTTGATTATACCAATGATTGCTTAATTCAACCTCGTCCCCAGGGCGTTTGAGGAAGGAAGCGAGCGGGCCGAGCAAACGCCCTGGCAAAGGCTGGAATCACGTGAGAAAATATTCCAATATATTTGGAAAATTTTCCCCGCCAGATTGACCACCGGGCTTCCGGTCGTATGTACGTCCGCTTAAATATTTGAATGAACTTGAATCATTAAATAAGCCGTTGTATGTACAAGTCAATACAATTTATTGTCTCTACGAGAAATCCAACATGCTAAATTAGCTCAAAATAACCTTGGGTTGTTGTTTGTGGCGAATTTGCGATGATATGTTGGTTTGAAGGGTTTCGTGATTGCTGCAGACCAACCCGTAATAATAATATTGACGGGTTGTTATTCTGGAGCAATCACGAAACTTAACCAACATATCACAAACAACCCAGGCAAGTGTATTTGTTTATTTCAGTGTGTTAAAGTTATTTCGAGCTATTTTAGCATGTTGGATTTCTCGTAGAAACAATAAATTAAATTGTGTTGACTTGTACAACGGCTTATTTAATGAATTCTGTTCATTCAAATATATAAGCTGACGTACATAGACCGGAAGCCCGGTGGTCAATCTGGCGGGGAAAATTTTCCAAATATATTGGAATATTTTCTCACGTGATTCCAGCCGTTTGATCGGCCTGCTCGCTTCCTTCCTCAAACGCCCTGGGGACGAGGCTGTGCTTGATTATATCAAAAATACATTGTCCTCACTGTGCTAGAACAAAGACTTTTGCTAAGTTTCCAAACCTGTTTTTGAGTGGCTGATTTAAGAGATAACTTGATAACGGTCTATAACTAAACCACGCAAAAACCAGGTTACCGGTAAACTCGCTTACTGATCAGCATTAGTGGCTGGTTGGGGTTAAGTGACAGAAATTTAGTCCGTTTTAGGATACTTTAAGCCGAATCCAGTCCAGTGTTTACAATATGCCATTTTTTCCAGGGTGAAATCATAAACTGAAATAGTCATTTAGTGTCGTGGTTATAGAAGTGTTCCAAAGTATTGTTGCAATTCAGTTCCTCAATCTGAACAATTTATTTGACGGAACAACTTTCTGCTTTGAATTTGATTGGAATTCGACTAATAATCCTCTCGCCTATTCAGGGCCGTAGCGGGCGCCACGGCACTGCCGATTTTAAGAGGCAGAATTAACGTGCCGATATATAAATAAGTTATACCTACCTGGACTACGACGGATTGTAATATATATTATAAATTAATAAT
Organism: Paragorgia papillata; assembly: GCA_035771165.1. Taxonomy (NCBI): domain Eukaryota; kingdom Metazoa; phylum Cnidaria; class Anthozoa; order Scleralcyonacea; family Coralliidae; genus Paragorgia; species Paragorgia papillata. The sequence continues at coordinate 215,879 of JAWNZC010000025.1, read as the reverse complement.
ATCAATAGACGTTCAGTCTTCATGTATGCCTAACCGTAGGCCTTATAATCACCGATTATTTCAGGTTTGTGTAGAATTGAATGTTTAAATTCCTACATATTTGTCGTTGTGTTACATTTATTTGCTAAATATTGGGCAAACTGAAAGTGCAGCCATGTGATGATTGATTGTATCTTTAATCACATGGGTTTTATATAGTTCATTGACTGAGTGTATTCAATATTGATAGTTTCATAGTAAATGCGCCAGAACTATAGATATTTCTATGACCAGAACCCACCATTTAAAATCAGTATTTGATATACAAATTGACAAAAAAATTCTTTAAAATCTTTCCCCAAAATGCACGAAATGGCATTTCAGAGATTCCAGATTTCAAAATGTTTCTGGGGGGCATGCCCCCGGACCCCCCTAGACGTTTGTCGAGTGTCAAAACCTGCCGTGGCCACTTACATATAGTCGACTACAGCCCTGCTATTGGTTGATCAAGAACCAGAAACGAATCAAGCTCAAACAGGAAGTTTCCAACACATCTTATCAAAAGAATTGCCCAAGCTGCTGAATTCAATTGCAACAATATTTTAGGAACATTTCTGTTAAGGCTATACGTTTACACGGTACCGGACGAATTCGAGACCGGTTCCGAATTCGTGTGGTACCGTGTAAACGGGGTCAAGACGACAATAATTCCTGCATGCTAATTGAAAACGAATATAGATAAAAACCTAAACAATATAATTTAACGTGTCTATGAAGTTAAGAACTCTTTGGCATTTTTTTTACTTCAATGAACAGAGGAGTATGACAGGAGCATTCACTGAAAATGTCAGGGGGAATCTGGCGTTATAGTTCACGAGCTATGAACTCTAAAACTTTGCCATGGCTATAGTTCGTTTTTGGTGAAATTTAGACTTCTTGGTAACAATGCCTCTTTTGATGTACGCAGATGGATCACCGTTGTTCTTATGCATAGTTGTCATTTGCGTACGTCGTAAAGCCGGTTTTCCACTAGGCGATTTTTTTCGCGCGAAGCGACTTTCTTTTGCTCGAATTCAATAGATTTCTGATTAGCTCCAGCTCAGAGCTCATGAGACAAAAGAAAGTGTCTTTCGCGCGAAAAAAGTCGCCTAGTGGAAAACCGGCTTAAGGCATTGTTAACGAGAGCCCAAATTTCTCCAGACATGAGAGTTCATAATTCGAAGGCTATACGTCGGGTTCTCTTGAAATTTTCAGTGAATACTCTTGCTAACGAATTTTTCACTTCACATGACAATTTACAGTCAAACCGGATGTTCTTATACGGCCGTGCGACCTTGCAGTTGACTTGCAAACGGTACACGGCGACTCCTTGGCATGCAAATTACATCGTGTCTATTAAAGCATAACGGGAAGATGACATAGGCTGGGACTGTTTTTTTTCTTTCATGTTTTGAGTTCATTATTTTTAGACACTACGTTTAGGATTATTGTCAAGGATAATCGATAAGCAAAGTTTATCCTTATAGAATATCTAAACATTAAAAAGTTTCTGAAATCAGAAATGTTATGTTTACTACGGCTGCTTCAGCCTCGTGTTATAAATGAACTACGTTTTATCCCGACTCAGATTGTATGCGCACTCCTTATATTCTATAAGGATAAAATTTGCTTATCGATTATCCTTGACAATAATCCTAAACGCAGTGTCTAAAAATAATGAACTCAAAACATGAAAAAACAGTGCAGTCAGCCAGTCATATAATAGAAATCGATCCCAGCCTATGTTATCTTCCCGTTATGCTTTAATAGACACGATGTAATTTGCATAGGGGCCCAAATTGAATAGGAATCTAATTTGCATGTGTGCCTAAATGAAACTACTATTTGGTGTATTGCAAGGTCGCGCGGGAAAGAACATCCTGTTTGACTGTATAATGGTATATTACAAGAATCAAAGACTGTTCGTCATAGTTTTGTGATATGGTGCTCCTTAGGAATATTGACCATGTATATCTATCTGTACAATGTATTATTATAGGCGAACATAAAATGGTATATCTGTAAATATGTAGGCAGAAAAAAAATTGTATATTTTTCAAATGCATTATGTGCTATCGTGTTCTTGCTAATTTTTCGGGTTTTCCTAAATTTTAATATTTTTCTCCAATCTCCACTGTAATTCTCGGAGAAGTTCTTGGTACAACTCATTTTTATTCGGTATACTGCATGTACAACTTCTCGGCTTCGTTTGTTTCGAAGCTCGGGATGAAGTTGATTTTGAGAATTTCGCTGAAACCTTCAGATATGGACGGTTCTTGATAAGCTGATCTATACAAGAAGGAAGAGACGAGGAAATAAGTGTGCATACTTCCGCCTGCAGAGGGTTATTGAGACCCGGGTATTGGCAATAAAAATTAAGTTTGTCTCATTTGAAAGAACTCGTCAAATGGTATAATAAGACCTTTTACAATTTTTCTCTATCTTTCTTGTGTTTTGGAATATTTCGACCAAAGACAGCGTGCTGTCCGCCATCTTGTTGTAACATCGGGTCTAATTAACTAGGAAGTTGGTGAAGGGTAAACCTGATGAAACTACTCCGTGGGTGACCAAATTTCCACGGAAGGCTTTTTAAATGTTGTGGGTCAATTTAAAATGGAAATAGCGCAACAAAATCGAGTTTCTATCTCTTAATGTCATAAGGCAAGATAAAAATTTCACTTTACCCTGCTTATGATGTCACATGCATATCGAAAATAATTCCAAGATGGCGGACAGCACGCTGTCTTTGGTCGAAATATTTCCAAAACCAAAACAGATACGGAAAAATTGTAAAAGGTCTTCTTATACCATTTGACGAGTTCTTTCAAAAGAGACAAACTTAATTTTTATTGTCAATACCCTTTAAGTTACACTATACCGGATTGCATGCATAGCGGTTATATAAGTAATGTTTCATAAACGAGTGGGAGTGTTTCACCAGTGTTTGCAACCCCTGGTAAAACACGGTACACGAGTTTACGAAATAGCTTCTCAATCGTCAAATTATAGTAGAGGGACTTGGTGATATTGGTGCATATTGGATTAGACAATGCTTTCACGTTGAATTTATAATTAAGAAATGTGGTAATAAACGGTTCTTTGTTTGTGCCGTTTATTATCTGATTTCTTAATTGTAAATTCAGTTTGCGCGACCTTTACCGGGTTTCAAAACTCATACACGTGACCAAATATTTTTCTGATTGGCTAATTAGCTCATGAATTATTAATGAGTTTGAGAAGGCATAATAATGTATAATTTTTTCTACACGGAGAAACCTTTATGAAATTTTCAACCAAAATTTAATGGGTTGGTCCTTGGTCTATGACCAATCTTTCTACAAACTTTCATGGAAACCTGCGAGTTATCCTGGCGACAGACAAACAGAGAGGCCAACATAGGTGAAACATAACATCCTGGCGGAGGTGACAAATAAGGAAAGGTCTGGGGCTAAGCATCCTTACTTGCAGCCGGTGGCTGAATTGCGAAGGACACAAGTCGACACCAAAAAGTTAAGCCCGGATAGACGGGCCTGGATGGGTGACCGCTTGGGAATGACCCCGTTGTCGAGCTTGGAACTCATGCGAGTAGAGTTGTACAGGTAGTTGATCTCTCTTGTACTTCGAGGGTTTTTCGCCGGGTTCTCCGGTTTTCCTCCCTCCATAAAATCAACACCTAACATCTTAGCTGTGATCCGTGGTCTGAACTGTGTCGTATGGCGGCTGCTTGGAGCGCCTTTGATATGCCTCGACACGGCCACGTTGAGCTACGTCCTTCTCAATTCAGCCGCTGACTGCAAGTAAGGATGATTAGCCCCCCATGCAGTCCGTTATCCCTTTATTTTATATCAAACTGGGCGCTCCTGTCAGTCGTCACACGACACGTGTCCGACCACAGACATGATATAACAACTCTACTGTGAAACTCGAGAGCGGCTACTATGTTCTGAGAAATTATAGTCTTACCTGTATGTATTGAACACCATCCTTCCTACGGATTTATAATTTTTGTCAACGCTAGTTATCTCACGTATCTACATGTGGTATAGAAAAATGGTCATACCATATTTTCATTGGTTGAGAGTATTTTTATTGGTTTAAGTATTGGTCATACGATATTTTCATTGGTTGAGAGTATTGGTTATACGATATTTTCATTCGTTGAGGGTATTTTCGTTGGTTGAGAGTATTTTCATTGGTTGAGAGTATTGGTCATACGGTATTTTCATTGGTTGAGAGTATTGGTTATACGATATTTTCATTGGTTGAGAGCATTGGTCATACGATGTTTTCATTGGTTGAGAGTATTCGTCATATGGTATTTTCATTGGTTGAGAGCATTGGTCATACGATGTTTTCATTGGTTGAGAGTATTCGTCATATGGTATTTTTATTGGTTGAGAGTATTGTATACATTTATGTTCTATACTTACTCGATTATTGTGCTTTGCGTGATCATACGAGACGTCAAAAACAAAACATCTTACAGGAACGTTTGCCTTCTTTGCTTGTTGAATATACCTGTATGAAATAAACAAATAACACGCGCAGAGTTGGAAAAAGTATTCAACCTTCCTCCGGATGGGTTTTTAAGTTTAGATAACCTTCCTCAAAATATATAGCGAGAATTTTGTGTTTTGCAACGTTCATAAATACTGCGTGACTTTTACAGTACCTTGGTTTTCTAGGTTTTCCTAGGTAAGCTTTGGCATACTATACAATAGCTACTAATAACTGACCGCTCCTGACTGAAAGCCTGCCAACTACCCTCGACTGCTGCGAAGATACAGACATCACAGCAGACATCAGCGTACATGTCTTACACATGTAACTGCTACCACTGCCAGTGCTGCATAATTGTTGGTTAGCCAATGTTTTGCTGCAAATCGCATTTCTTCTCGACACCTTGCTTGATCAATTGTAACTTTCTCAGATTACCGAATGTGTTGTTTCACGTATTTTCACTTTAAACCTTCCTCACTAAAGTAAACCTTCCTCCGGGTGGTACCCGCATACCCGCAGCTTTTTTCCAACTCTGAATACGCGTCGTGTCGATATTCGAGCTTACAGAAACGCCACGCCACGTAAAAACGCAGTTGTAAAAAGTCTACTAACATCCTTGTTGCAATTTCTCAACCAGCTAACATCAGAACGCATTCGCTTCGGTTTGCAACACGTTTGTAATAAGCTGTGATCAACAAGCCTGTCGCAGGTTGTTTCAAAAACTTGCATTGTTTGTAACAACAACAAGCTTACAGCACCTTCATGAAATATCGCCAAACTTGTTCAGACTTGTTACAACCCGGTTGCGAACACAGTTTGTTGATCAGCTGTGAGATTATAATACGTGTATCGCACGCGTTATCTTGCTGACGTATCAGTTAGTTTGCTATCCAGTCTAATACAGTAACTAACTATCCACAGCTATACTTAGGGGGAGTGGAGCTCAGAGTTTTTTTTAGCTTCACTATACTTACGGCACCTTGTAGAGTAAAAACAACTGAAACTTTAAGGGTAGAAATGAAGTCAAAATTAAGTTACGTGAAGAAATCAAAGACAACGAAGAAGCATAACCTGTGTCTTGATTCCTTATCTGGATTCGTATTATCGATGACCACTTTCTTTTTTCGCGATAATTCTTCTTTGCATATTGCCACGCACTTCTGCCAGGTGCCACAAGTATCCTAGAACATCACAAAACCAATGTGAAAGTGCAATTTGTCGTAAACATCCACGCACCGTGATTGATTAAGTTGGAGAACAGAGGTGAACTTTACCTACAATCACGTATATAATCACCCAATTAAGCGTCTACGAAGACATATATAAACTGTATAAGCAAGCTCGTGAAGGAATTACTCTGAAATAATTCTGGATTGTAGTCGTGAGCCCGCTTGAATATCTAAGGAAACAAACCACGTTTCTCTCTGACGAAGGGCCTTCGCTCGAAACGTTAGATTCCTACGTTCTCTGTTTCGGCAGTATATCTAACCTTACTATATTTCGATTGTTATAACCTACAATCAGGCCAATTGTAAACTATGGCCTGATATAAATGTCGTTAAAAGTTCGTGGAGTACTGCCAGATTTTGGAAGTCGTCCTGATTGGCTATAGCCCGAAAAGCTCTATTCTGATTGGTTTGTGTACGATTTGATTTGATTGTGATTGATTTGTTTATGAATTATGCTTTACATAATTAACAAAGCGTCTAACGTATCTAGCGATTCAACGATGTTTAGTGAAGTTTAAAGTAAAAAATCTAAAGAAAGAACAGCGCGAATGTATAGAAAAAGTCCTGTTTAATGAGGATGTGCTAGCTGTACTCCGTACTGGTTATGGCAAGAGTTTAATATACCATTACTCTGAAACAACTTTGGATTGTAGTCGTGAGTCCGCTTAAATATCTAAGGAAACAGCAAATTTCAAACTTGGAACGGCTGGAATGTGCGATTAAAGCTTCGTAGATTGGAGATTCAGGAAATTCATTTGGGGGCGGAAAACGGCCAGGTAAAGAATTGTATCAGGCCTTATTTCTCGTCTTCTCGCTCGCCCGCCCGCCTGCCTCACCCCCACTTGCTTTTTAGCGGAGGACGAGAATAATGCCTGATACTTAGGTTAAGGTGAACAAGGCAAACATTTAGAACAACATGAATAGAGTACTCGATATACTACGCATATTGTACAGAATACTTGCAGTATAAAATAGCTCAAAGAACGTTGCGTTATTTATTAAATCTAAGCTATAGGATATAGATTGTGACGAGTAAGCTATTTTACCTGTTTTCTACGTCATTCAACCTTAGCCTTTTTTTTTTGAGAACTCTACCAGTGACGTCATTACGTAGTGATGTACATATGTATAGTGACGTCATCACATGAGATGACGTCATCACGTAAGGTGGCGTCATCGCGTAGTGACGTCACCACGTATAGTGACTTTGTAGTGACGTAATCACGTATAGTGACGTTTGTATTGGTGTCACCACATATAGTGACGTCAGCACGTATAGTGACATCATCACGTAGAGTGATGCTATGCATGGAAACTCACTTCTGAGTGAAATTGTTCGGAGAACTTTACAACTTAACTATCTTATACATATTCCATCATATCTTCTACACATTTAGCAAAACTCGATTCGCTTACCCTGTTGACGTGAACGTAATGGGGAAGAAGATGCTTTTTAACGAACGATGTCTTCCCAGCTGTGAGAAATGAATAGTTGCACTTAGTATAACTATCGAAGATACATTTATCGACTGCTTTTTGAAAGTATAAAAGCCAGCAAAGTTTACTGTATAATACTCACAAGCTGGAAAACCAACCAGTATTATAACCTATACAAAAGGAACAAAAATTTGACACATCACATAGGTTAAAGCTCTTTTTCTTTAAATGTTTATATCTGACCTTTAACCCTTCCCTCCTTCCTACCTACCTACCTACCTACCTACCTACCTACCTACCTACCTACCTACCTACCTACCTACCTACCTACCTACCTACCTACCTACCTACCTACCTACCTACCTACCTACCTACCTACCTACCTACCTACCTACCTACCTACCTACCTACCAACCAACCCATCCTCCCTCCCTCCCTAATCCCTCCCTCCGTTCGTTCGCTCCCTCCCTCCCTTCCCTTTCTCCATCCATCCCTCCCTCCCTTCCTCCTTCCTTCCTTCCTCCCTCCCTCCCTCCCTCCCTCCCTCCCTCCCTCCCTCCCTCCCTCCCCTCCCTCCCAACCTCCCTCCCTCCCTCCCTCCCTCCCTCCCTCCCTCCCTCCCTCCCTCCCTCCCTCCCTCCCTCCCTCCCTCCCTCCCTCCCTCCCTCCCTCCCTCCCTCCCTCCCTCCCCTCCCTCCCTCCCTCCCTCCCTCCCTCCCTCCCTCCCTCCTTCCATCCCTCCTCCTTCAGTCGCAGGGTCTGAGCGTACGCATCAAAACTACCAACAAACAACACAAGACAAGTACAGTCCTACAGTCTTAAAAATCATACCTCTAGTTCATTTGAAACAAGTTTTGACGATGCTGGAGTAAAAAGTGTTCCGTTTGTTAAATTGCTCTAAAAAGAACAAGAGAAGCCGGTTCATTTTAAAAGCCTGGGAAAAAATCCCTCCAGTTAGACAATAATACATCATATGGGCCTTCCAAGAGATAGGAATGTAATTTTTAAAACCAAGGACTTACTGGATTAAATTCAGGCCAATCAAACGGCGCAGGTTTCCTGTCCAGGAGGAATTCTTCGGGTGTAAAGAATGGAATTCCGATGTTTTTGGCAAACTAAAAATCGAAAATAGTTAATAGAGTATGCGTAACAGAGATCATATAAATACTAGAGGGGGCATTGGCGGGAACATTTGGCAACCACATGGCAGCCGCCATTACCTATGATATTTCAGTCAATTGGTTGGCAAATGTACTAGACCCAGTCCTTTGCCAACCAACGCGCCCAATGTTTGCCTCCAAAAAAATCCAAGATGGCGGCGTTCAATTGGTTACCCGCGGTTGGCTGAAATTAAGATAGGATGCCTCCTCTAGTATTTATATGATCTCTATGGCTCTGCCAACAAACTCGATATTTCTTTTTGAGCATGCGTGAACGGTTGCCAAGATACTATTTTGAGCCCCAGGCTCTGACGCGTTACTTGCTATTTTCCTGCTTGCGAGTGCTCATAAACTAGAACTAGAACTTGTTTGACCAGTTCAAAACCTGACTGACTCGCCCCAAACTTTGGGCGAAGATCGAGTTTGTTGGCAGAGCCCACTTTGCCCGAAGCCTGCGTATACGTAGGAAAGGGGCTCTGACTTGCAGGCTAGCGTAACAGATTCTTACAGTAACTAATGCCGTACTTACAGTTCTATCACTGCAGGAAAAATCCTTTTTCGTTTTGGGAGCCCAGTTAACAGGTCTGCCAGCGGCATCTATCAACGAAATTTTGTTTTTAATATATTTCTCTTATAAGTGGCACGTATACAGGTTGTTCATGTGGTACGTTTGTGAGCTTGGGGTAATGTAACAGACGTACGGATGGAAAACTAAGGTTGCAAATTCATAGTCATATGTGCTCCTATAAGTGGTAGCGTTTGCATACGAGATGTAGTTGAAGTGATGTGACGAGTTGTACGTTTAACGTCGAGCGGCAGACCGAAATTGTGAGAGGCCTGGAATAAAATGTTTGGCTTGGCCCCAAATCTGCCCCCAAATTATACAGGCACCAAACGGCCGTTTGGCGGAAAACCAAGGCAGATAACACTCACGTCGGTCTGCACAATTCTTTATAACATCATATAGCAAGGTTGGTCTACTAGCATATTTCGATTTGTATAAATGTGTTTCAACACAATCACTTCCTGGCCAAACGCTTTCAACATTTCATTCAACATTGTTGAATTCAACATGTTGAAAGCGTTTGGCCACCCCTGTTGAATGATGTTGAACGTTGCTGAATGGTGCTGAATGATGTTGAACGAAATTTGAACATGTTCAAATTTTCGTTCAACACGCGTTCAACATTTCTATTGTTCTCAAAATGTTGAAAGGTGTTGAACGCATTTGGCCACATTTCATTCAACTTTGTTGAACAGAGACATGCGCCATGCGGGATATTGTCGATTCCAGCTTTTGTGGTAGCCCGCGTTCAATTAATTGTCATTCATGAATGTTGAACGATGTTGAATTCATTTGGCCACTCGTGCTTTCAACATTATTCAACATCGTTCAACAATGTTGAATGATGTTGAATGCGATGTTGAAAGCGTTTGGCCAGGCCTTAAGTGCTCATATATTTGTTCCAAATTTACAAAAGAAAGAGACAACATAACAAAGATATGGACAACTTAATTTAGAATATAAAACATCCCTTACGGATGCTAGTTACCAACCTCCTACATAAAATGACTTCGTTTCATCAACATGAATACCAGAGTTATCCTGAAATATTGTAAAACACTTAAGCCTGGTTTTCATTTGTCGCACCATAGTTAATAGAATATATACATGGTTTGGAAACTCGTCCAAAGTGATTGTTCTATGTTTTTGTTCAAGTTTATGGAAATTTGTGCAATTTCACGGTATTGTATTTTCTGTATAATGAAGCAGTCATCCAATAGCAACGCTCGGGTTTATTTAGTGAGTTGCTTCATCGTCACGTGTTGTGGTGCTTCATCGTCACGTGTCCATAGAATTTACTTCCATATCAGGAACTCCATTGTCAGTTCAACATGACCATGCTTCATGTTGAAAGACAATAGAGCTTCCAAACCATGTATATGTTCTATTAACTATCGTCGCACTTCATCGCCGATGCTCACATTTGCGACGATCGGGGATTGTCTGGGATGATCGCCGACGATTACGGACCAAGGCGGGAAAATAAATATTTGTTTCAAAATGGGCGCCCCATAAACAACAGATGATTGCTCTATACGAAGCTTTCACTCGTTCATAGCGCTGTTACTGAAAAAGAAAATGCTGATGCGGCGTAAGAAATATAGAAAGAAAAGTTTCTGGGTGCGAAAATATTCGAGACAAGGGAAGAACCGCAGAATCAGGGCAATTTCATGCATGTTTGAAGTGCTTGGTTTTCTTCTAGAGACTGGGTCCTAATTTGTCTTATTTCATCGGATTTCGGTTTTCATTTGTTTTGCTTGTCTTAATTCATCGGCGGCAGTCGGCGATCATCGGGGGAAACAATTTTTTTTGGTTCTTGCGGTGATCGCCAATAATCGGGGATTGTCCCCGATCGCCAGTTTTCATAATCCTATTTCATCGCAAAGCTGTATCGCCGATGATCGGCGATGAATTACGATATATGAAAACAAGGCTTATAGACCTTTGCTGATTAAATCGTATTGTTATATATAATATATAATTTAATGACCCAATTAGCATATAATACTGAATTGAATAGTCACGTTTTGCATGATCAAATACCTTTTCAACTAAATGCTGCCACATGCCTTTCATGGGTTTGCGATAAATTCCTTGTTTAGTTGCGGCAAAAACCTTGAGAAATACAATCAGAAAAATTCTTAGAAAAATCCTAATGGCATTGGCATGCACGCTTCTGTCAGTTTTGCCTTGAAAATCCTTCGATAAACCACCTGAATTTTTATTGTATAAAACAAATAGATTACATTTTTCTGTGTGTGTATTGTAATACAGTGTGAATAAAAAAAACCCCAGAACCTTAGAAAATGAATTAGTATTCTTTTAAAACAACCTATTGTAGTAGTTTGAAAGCCCTAAAAGCGCTGCGTTATAAATTAATCAGCACATAAGTTAAACAGGAAGAGAAAAAGCTTTTAAAGTGTATATGAAATGAAAATTAAGTTTGTCTAATATGGAAGAACTCTTGAAATGGTAAAGTAACATCTTCTACAGTTTTTCTATATCTTACTTCGTCCTTGAGATATTACTATTTGTTTGATGTCAATGATATCACACTGCATACGTCACATTGTATAATGAGTTACTGAGAAATCGTGCATATCACTGATATTAATCTGTTAAATCGCTTGAACCTGTGTTTGTTTAAAGTCATGAGACAAATACACCTGCATGCCCAGTTTCGTGTGACTTTGTTCGATAACTTCAACGATATTCCTAATTTTCCAACAACTCATTATACAATGTGACGTATGCAGTGTGATCATTTACATAGCAAACAAATAGCAATATCTCAAGAACGAAGTAAGATATGGAAAAACTGTAGAAGATGTTACTTTACCATATCAAGAGTTCTTTCAAATTAGACAAACTTAATTTTCATTTCATATACACTTTAAATGCTTTCACCATGCATACACTTCAAGTTATCTTAATTTCCCAGGCGTATAAGACCGTGTTTTTTACGCATCCGTGGCTCAGAGGTGTTTAGGGCTTTCAAACTACTACAATAGGTTGTTTGAACAGAATACTAATTCACTTTCTAAGGGTTCCGTTTTTTTTGATACACACTGTAGATTACAGAAGATGTCACAGCGTGAAAAGAGCAACAGTCACGCCACTTGATCCGCGGTTAATAAAACTGACACTTCGGAAGCGATAAAAAAATCATCCATGTCTCGCTCTACTGATTTGAGTAGTACACTGAAAGGATATGAAGATCACCGATCCAAAGCTCGAAGCGGTCAACAGGAGAATACTTTGTGTAATAGAGAGCAATAAGTACTTCGAAAGGTAACAGCTAGCTATGGTGTTACAAGGACAATATTTCTTCACATTTATGAACTATTAATTAGTCGGTGAATTATAAAAATTAGATTTAATCATTGAAAAAAAATCTTAGTTATATGTCTTCAAAAGGGGGGGGAGCTGCGGCTCCCATGGCTCCCCCCTGACTACGTCTCTGGCTGGCCATCCTCCATATAACACCCCCCCCCCTAACAAAACTTTATAAACTCCAGTAAGAAGTAAGAACCACTGCGCTAACAAACAAAAAAGGTATTGGGTAAAAAAGCCCATATTACCTGTAAAGGTACTTTTAATTTCAAGGCTATCTTCTCCATTTTTGTTTGAAAATCTTCTTTCTTTGATTTTCCTTGACCAATTGGGCCCTGGGAAGCAAACACACGTTTAATGTTTGACTTTCACTACATACTGGAATGCATTTTTTGGCACAAAGTAGTACTGTTTTGTGGTAACTCAGATGCAAAAAAAATATCTTTGCTATATATTATCAAATTTAATCACTTGAAAATTCTACATGTTTGGTGTCGTGGCAGGAAATACACTCGTATACTTCCTTCGAATTAATTCGGTTTGATAATAGAAATGATATATAAATTTCTCTGATAAGTCATTATACACATGTGACGCTTAATAAACGAGCAGGAGTGTTTTATCAGATATAAAGACACGAGGCGAAGCCGAGTGTTTTTATATCTGATAAAACACGAACTGCGAGTTTATTGAACGGCTTCAAAAACGAACCACTTGGTAAGTTCATTGGCGTAGTAAGTTTGGAAAATAACCTTGTCTAAGTGGAGAAAATCAAAGCTAAAGTTTATGTAAATCAGGAGGTATCTTTATCACAAATAAAGACACGATACGGTCATGATTTTCTTTTGTGTTTTCCTCATGAATTATAAATGAGTTTTTGAATTGCATTTCTCAAATCATTAATAATTCATGAACCGAAAACAAAGGAAATCAGTACCGAGACGGAGGTTTTGATATCGGAGGAAGAAATTACATAAATTAAGCCAACTTTCGCCTCGATTTTCTCTTAAAATACTGATTTGTTTGAGAAGCTATATCATACACTCGGAAGAGTGTTTCATCAGGATTCCAAACACCTCGAAATTTGTTCAAAAACCGAGGCGAAGCCGAGGTTTTCAACAAAAGTCTCGATGTTTGGAAATCCTGATGAAACACTCCTCCTCGTGTATGATATATTACATCAAACAAACTGAAATACCTCAAAAATAAAGCAAGGAAACGAAAAACTGCAAAATATGTTACTTTGTCATTCTAAATGTTCTTTCAAATGATCGCAGAAATCAGCGAAATCTAGTGTTTGTTACTGAAGCATTACCTGGTTGGTAAAGATAACAAGCTGAAAATAATACAAAATGGAAAAGTCAGTAGAATAAAAATTCTCAAAAAAAAACCCAAACCCAAATGCGATCCATATGTGTACCTTGAAACCATCATTTTCCAATGACTGAACTTTCTTAAGAATTTGGGAATACTTTATCCTAACGGAGAAATATGAAAAGAAACGATTCCTTACGATAACACAATAGTCAATAGACCTTTCCGCACGAAATGCGCGGATAACGCGTTGAGATATTTGATTGGTTTTCACAAAACTTTGGAACGGACATCAGCCAATCAGATTTGTCAAAAAGAAAGATCAAATGATCCATTTACTTCATGCGGAAAGGTCTATTGACATAATATGCATATGGTCCGGAAATTCGGAAAAAGCGCCTTATAATGAGCTGTGATTTTATGTTGCAACGGTCCTCGTCGTGCACAAATCTTGCTTGCTTGCTTGCTTCCTTCCTTCCTCCCTACCTCCCTCCCTCCCTCCTTCCCTCCTTCCCTCCTTCCCTCCTTCCCTCCTTCCTTCCCTCCCTCCCTCCTTCCTTCCTTCCTTCCTTCCTTCCTTCCTTCCTTCCTTCCTTCCTTCCTTCCTTCCTTCCTTCCTTCCTTCCTTCCTTCCTTCCTTCCTTCCTTCCTTCCTTCCTTCCTTCCTTCCTTCCTTCCTTCCTTCCAAATGAAAATCTATATAGAACAAAGATTCTCGCTGAGGTTCCAGAACATTTCTCAACAGACTCATGGCGATAAATTATAGTCGCGTACTGTACTACAACTCTCATTCGAAAGCACTTTATAGTAATTTTATATAGTTTTATATATATTTTATATAGTAAAAGCACTTTTATACAATTGTTAACAGTGCATATACAATTAACATAACAAACATATTAAGTGGAAAATGTTGAATGTTGAGCATTTTCTCAATGTAGTCAAATTTCCCCTGACTAAACTTACTTCCAATCCTCAATTCCAGTGGCAAAAACTCGACCAGATTTGGTAGTAATTATGGTACCATCAAGATCGAAACCTGCCACCTACAATATAAGTGAAAAATATGCACAAAAATAAAATAAACATAAATTGCGCAGCGGTTCTGTAACTTGATGTGCAAATATAGACAGTTTCAATGGTAGCAATGTGGTTAGCACATGTGCTATTCACCTCTGCAACCGGGTTCAATTCCCGCTCGATGCAATTATGAGATTAAAGTTTCACCTTGACCGCTGGTGAGAAGTATGTTTCTAGTTTGACTATACTAACACTATATAAGTTTTCCACTCCGGGTACTCCAGTTTCCTCCTGTAGTAACACTAGATCAATGAAGGATGGCCCTTACTGGACCTCTATGGAGAACAGTTTAGGGCGCTTTCCAATTGACAAGGTTAGACCGGTCAGTCCGGCCAGAATGGACTTGCTTTTGATTAGGACCAAATTTTCCAGTCAAACCATCCCAGGTCTCAAACAAATCGTGTTCCATTTAACCGGACTGACCGGTCTAACCATGTAAATGGAAAGCCCCCTTAGATATGACAAATAGGGTTATCAGGTATAATAACACTTTTACACGCGGAAAAATCTCCTGTTGCCTGAACAATGCTGTAACAACTTGTTGACATATGTGAACAACATTGATAAATGAACAACATTGTTCATCATTGTTTCAACAAGTTGTTACAGCTTGATGAAACAACAACCGTTGTTCACGCATGTTGTAACAACCGAAGGACGTGTTGATACATCAACCATGTTCACCATTGTTGTAACATTGTTGTTCATCGTTGTTATTCCGTCATGCTGTTACAACATGTTGTATCATGTGCGAACAACGTTGTTGGCTATAAAAATGTGCTGTTGGAACAACTTGTTCATGACTGTTGATTTATCCGTGAACAAGTTGTTTGAACCATAAGTGAACAACTTGTTCACGGCGAGCAGCACAACATTGTTTACGGCGAGCAGCACAACATTGTTTTGACAACCGTGAACAAGTTGTGCGTTTTTACGCGTGTAGTTGAAACCTTCAGACTACGTTTACACTAGAGCAAAAGTTTCCGGATTCGCAAATGTTTCCGGATTCACTTCGTACCGAGTATTCGGATTCGTTAGGCGTTTACACTACAACAGTATTCGCAGATTCGGCCCTTTACACTAAACTCGGAATTCCTTTAATTCAGTTAATGTGTTGATCATGTTGGTTCCACCGCCACCTCACATGACTACGAGCGGAAGAGCATCCGAATTCATCGGGATAACCGTTCACACTACGTATTGTCTCGGATTCAAAAGTATTCGGATACGAAGTTTCTACATTTTTTTCCGGATTCGAAATCTCCGGATACGTGATCAAACCGGAAAGTTTTTATTCCGGATTTTTATTGACATCAAGGCAACAAATAAATTCCCAACGCAACTAGGTGAAGAATTTTTTGAAAAAACAAAGTTTTTGAAATTTGAACGTAACTTAAAAAGTTACTTAACAGCACCAAGAAGCTGTTTTCTTTTCAAAAAAAGAAAATTCAGCTTTGTCGGAGCACGCGTGCCGTATTAGCCACGAGATCGCGTGGAATGATTAAAAAATTATCACCACCAATCCACGGTATGATCAAAGATGTTGGTTGGAGGCTTGGCATATTAAAGGTCAACTCAAAGCAAATTATTTTTCCGGCTTGTTATATGCGCCAAAGTACGGAGAATACGAATGTAATGATAAAAATTTGAAGCAAACTTTACTTTTTGTTGATTTCTGAATTTTTAACGAAGTATTCCAAAAAAAGACGTGTTGTATAACGAGTCTGGCACTAGCAAGTTTGTCACGTAAACAGTTGAACCTGGACGATTGAAATCATAAGAAAAGCTGATTTATGATTAATATAACTTGTGCAAGTTTCCAACCACACATGTATTAAATATTTGACGCTTTTCGAGTGTGTTTACTTTAATGGATCGTAAAATTGTTCCTCCGTTTACATCACACACTTGCTAGTGCCAGACTCTTTATACAACAAGGATTTTTATAGAAGTACTTCAAAATTAGTCGATTCAACATCCCAAAATCAGCGAAAAAAAATGTCAACATCATATTCGGTTCTACGTTCTTTAATACATATATAAAGCGAAAAATGTAATTTGCCTTGAGTTGACCTTTAATAGCGCCCACGCTCCATTAAACTAAGATGACGGCAGTCTATTACCAGAAACCTATTTTTATCTTGTTGATAGATAACGTTATCATCGGTTCTATTTGAGAAAATAAATATGGGACCTGCCTTCACAAGGATCACCCCTGCCTCCTCCGCAGGCCCTCGTTGCATCATGGACAGGTCACACACGCCGAATTTAGGGCCTGCAAGATCCTGTAAAAAATTTGGCAAAACTTGGCACGGAATAAATTTGCATAATTAACTATCATTGTTAATAGCCATGGCTATATCCGAAGATTTTGAAGGACATTGAAGACTTATGACATACGAATCCTAGCTTTAAAATGAAGGAATTGTTGAAAAAAGCAATTACGGTTGAACTTTCGGCCCGAATAATCAACGAAAATGCACTTTAGTTTACCCAGAGACTCTTGGGTTTATACTTTTTCTGTTTCCACAACAACTGAAACTTGAATTACGCTACACTATAGCCTACAATTTAACAAAATTAAATCTCATTAACTCTTGGTCAGTTGACAGTCTTCGATAGCTAAATAAACCAAAAAACAATAAGAAAAACCTGTACTTTCCTGACCGTCGAATTTGCTTTTGTTCGGCAGATATTTTTTCCTTCAATTCCTTTTTGTCGCTAAAAATATTATTGGCAGAAGGTCGGTAATTCTAAAACATATAGTTGGTTCCTTCATTGTCATGGTCTGTAAGAAAGTTTAGACCGAATTTCCTGGTGGATCACAGTGTTAAAAGAACTTGGGCGTACGTTTGTCGAACAGCGGCCGGAAAAAATTTGCAGGCCCTCTCAAAACTATCGCCTCTAGGGCCTAGTCTCGCTGTGCATAATGGGATCGGTCACCATTTTGTTTACAGGATCTGGCAGGCCCTCTCAAAAGTGTGACCTGTCCATGATGCAACGAGGGCCTGCGAAGGAGGCAGGGCAGACCCCTGATGAAGACACTAGATCGGTGAGTGTCGAAACGTTGGGTCATGAACAGTAACGTTTTAATTAAGCTACGTTCAAAAAACTTTTAAGCCAGAGTAGCGTTAAACTGATGCCTGATGTTAACTTAATATACATGTTACAAATTAAAAGCAAACCGTAATTGATTTTACTTTGGAAATTAACTACTAAGGCTGAAAGCATGTTGAAATGTAAAGAAATTGGTTGGTAGAGCTCTCTATGGCAAAATACCTTAGCTCTTGGCAATAAACCTTCCATTTTGTACACCAGGAGTTTTCCAGATTCAAATTCCTCCCACTGACTCGACTTCAACGGTTTCAAGTCATCAACACAATCCTTTTTGCAGTCTAATTTTTTCTCTTTGCCTGTACAACTCCTTTCTTCATCCTCGTCTGGAGAACTTTTCATTTCTTCAACAATGCTCTCACCAAATTCGTCTTTCAAACTTTCAAAATCTGCAGCACTGTCACTGTCAACGTTATTTACTAACTCAATTTGACCGTGGTCATCAGTTTTTCGTCTTTTAACTGCAGGGACATTGCTTTCCACGGATTCACATCTTCGTTTCTGATTGGGTTTCGTTTCTGGTTTTGTATCTTTTGGTTCGTTCGGTTCAACGGAGGTTGTTTGTTTTTTAAAATAAATAAAATGCTCGTATTTGCCGGGTAAAAGGGTTAATTTCCCTCCAGGTCCAAGTGTACAGGTTTCGTTTTGAGAAAGAGAAGTCGCACCAACAACGCTAGGATTAATACCTAACTAAAAAAAGAAAACAAGTTTACGACTGGGACCGAACCATTCGGAAATCTAACGATATGCGTATCAATGCTAAACTTAACTCTTATGCAAATCACTATATATGTACTATTTACAGAATGGGTGACCGTTCTGCATCGGGGTATACTTCTAAAACGCCTAACTACATCATGTTGAGAGCTGATAAACCTTCGAGGTAAAGTTTAATAGGCTACGATTATTAAATTAGTGATGTGAGCACGCGCTTTGATTTAGTATTAGTGACGTGCCATAAATAGCCGTTCTGATCGTTATTTGTTGTTCAACAAATGTTTGCATCTTCATCTTGTATGAGGACGCTACCAGCGTACCTCACTCAAGATAGTTGAATGCTGACTCACTGGCTGCCTGTCTGACTCACTGGCCACCTGTCTGACTCACTTGCCACCTGTCTGACTCACTGGCCACCTGTCTGACTCACTGGCTGCCTGTCTGACTCACTGGCCACCTGTCTGACTCACTGGCTGCCTGTCTGACTCACTGGCCACTTGGCTGACTCACTGCCTGTCTGACTCACTGGCCACCTGTCTGACTCACTGGCTGCCTGTCTGACTCACTGGCCACTTGGCTGACCCACTGCCTGTCTGACTCACTGGCCACCTGTCTGACTCACTGGCTGCCTGTCTGACTCACTGGCCACTTGACTGACTCACTGCCTGCCTGTCTGACTCACTAGCTGCCTGTCTGACTCACTGGCCACTTGGCTGACTCACTGGCCACCTGTCTGACTCACTTGCCACCTGTCTGACTCACTTGCCACCTGTCTGACTCACTGGCCACCTGTCTGACTCACTGGCTGCCTGTCTGACTCACTGGCTGCCTGTCTGACTCACTGGCTGCCTGTCTGACTCACTGGCCACTTGGCTGCCTCACTGCCTGCCTGTCTGACTCACTGGCCACCTGTCTGACTCACTGACCACCTGTCTGACTCACTGGCCACCTGTCTGACTCACTGGCTGCCTGTCTGACTCACTGGCTGCCTGTCTGACTCACTTGCCACCTGTCTGACTCACTGGCCACCTGTCTGACTCACTGGCTGCCTGTCTGACTCACTGGCCACTTGGCTGCCTCACTGCCTGCCTGTCTGACTCACTGGCCACCTGTCTGACTCACTGACCACCTGTCTGACTCACTTGCCACCTGTCTGACTCACTTGCCACCTGTCTGACTCACTTGCCACCTGTCTGACTCACTTGCCACCTGTCTGACTCACTGGCTGCCTGTCTGACTCACTGGCCACCTGTCTGACTCACTGGCCACCTGTCTGACTCACTTGCCACCTGTCTGACTCACTGGCCACCTGTCTGACTCATTGGCCACCTGTCTGACTCACTGGCCACCTGTCTGACTCACTGCCTGCCTGTCTGACTCACTGGCCACTTGGCTGACTCACTGCCTGCCTGTCTGACTCACTGGTTGCCTGTCTGACTCACTGGCTGCCTGTCTGACTCACTGGCCAATTGGCTGACTCACTGCCTGCCTGTCTGTCTGACTCACTGCCTGCCTGGCTGCCTGTCTGACTCACTGACCTTAGTACCAATTGACTAACTGACTGTGCCTGCCTCTCTGCCCGACTGTGAGGGAAAAAACACATAAGAAGGATCTTTGGTCACCCACCTGTTTAACTATTACACTTTGTCTCTCATAGTCTGCAGTCAATTCAACTAGAACACAAATCAACATCACGAATCTTGATAAGTCATGATGCCTCTTTATTTCCACTTTTATTTACAATTGATTTCAAGTTTCCAATGTTTGTTGACAAACCACAACATACAGTGGAGCCTCGCTATAGCGCGCAACTCAGTATAACAGTACGCGGTTGATCCTTGGACCCCAAAATTTTACTTTTCCTGGTTTGTCATTTGACGACTTATACTGATGTTTACCTACAGTACTAATAAAAGTTCACCACAGACTGCTAAATTCCACAAAATAGTGACATAATTGATGTGTAATATGACGCTGAAACTGAAGTTTCTATTATGCTCATTGGAGACAATTTGATCTTGTTGGCTGACGATCATTGGTCATCCTGAATAATCACAATCATTATGAGATAAAACAACAACACAGCAGTGCGATCATTGTAAGAAATGAAAACCATGCTCAAAAATCTTATTTCAATTCCATTTTGTTGAGTGAACTTCAAGCTTCTTCAGTCATGATTTGGATTGTTAGAATAAAACAGAAAGTGCTTCTGGCAGTACTCAATCTCGCTCTCAGTACTCAGTCCACAA
Organism: Paragorgia papillata; assembly: GCA_035771165.1. NCBI lineage: Eukaryota > Metazoa > Cnidaria > Anthozoa > Scleralcyonacea > Coralliidae > Paragorgia > Paragorgia papillata. The sequence continues at coordinate 195,163 of JAWNZC010000025.1, read as the reverse complement.
TATTGCACCAGAACTGAGTGGGAAGAGTACTGGGAATGAGATATTTGGCCGTACCTCGCAATAATATACATCACTTATAACACGGTCACCACTAAGGACCCCAGCGAGGCTCCACTGTAATAATATAGCTTCTTTTGCAGATGTTTTTTAAGTCTGTACACATGAGGTAATCTAATACACAAGGCTAAGAGAATGAATGTTGTAGATTTGCAAACACCACCTGCTTGCCCCAAAAGCTGCCACCGAAAATTTTCATTATTTATAGAATAATCCATTATTTGCACAAAAATGACACTTCATAACACAAATGCAAAGTTCTTCAGAATCAACCATTAGGGGTGGCAGAAAATAGAAATTATTGGGAGGCACAATGGCATTTGTGTTTGGCAGAGTGGGTCTACCCGAGCTGCTTTGGCACAAATTTAAGGGTGTAGGCTGTACAGTACCCTGGGTACCAGAGGCTCTGAGTTTGTGTTTGTGAGAGGGAAAGCCTCTGGTCTTGCGAGCTTCAAATTTCACTTTGGCGAGTTCAATATCTGAACTCGGTTTTTGATTGGCCGAAATGTCTGAAAGCGTTACTATTGGTTAATCAAAGCAAGTCACACGTGACCGTGGGTAATTAAAAATATTAAAAACTTAAACCATACACCTCTGAGTCTCTGACTGCCATTTCAGCTCACTGAAATACCAAAGCGAAAGTCTAGTTTTTGTGAACAGAGGAAGTCCGATAATTATTCTTTCCACAGTGAGTTGGAATTGTGATAAACACAAACTCAGAGCCTCTGGTACACAGGGTAGCTGTACAGGGGACCTTCCTCAAAACTTTTCTATTTTAGATGATCTGATATGCATTTTAGTGCATTTTAGGTTGAGCCCACCCCTCCAACAAAATTATTGGGAGGGGGGGGGGGGGAGTTTTTGTGCTCTAACCATGATAGCCTGGTACCCTGGCCCAATCAAAGAATATGGGCCAGGTAACCACTAAAGACTTCTGCTTTCCTATTGGTTAAAATTTCACGCGTTTTTAGTGGCTATGAGTAAAACTGCAATCGTCATAAGTGGATTTAGCCCTGATGACGCGAGAATGAGATTAGTGGTTACCTGGCCCATATTTCTTTTGAAATTGGGCCAGGGTACCAGGCTATAACCATGAAAGCTGCCGTCCTTGCAGGTACAATAGGTTGGCATTTAAGTCACTCATTCACTAGGGACGTATACCAAGATATTGTAATACTCATTGAAAGTGGTCTGTGGTCCCCTACCTTGATTTCTCGATAATTTCTTTTCCGTAATCCTAGTATCTGCACTTCGTCCAACAATCACCACTTTTTGATCAGGTAAAGAAATAGGATCGTGGGTCTTATCACTGCACATAAGAAAACACTCCATTGCCAACACACTGTAGTATAGTACAGAAAGAACCTTTCCACGTCCAGCTTCAAGGCTTCCAAAGCTTCAAATCAGCAATAAAGTCACAGAATAGAAATACAAGTTGTATTTCTATTCTGTGATAAAGTGCCAAATATATATACCCTTCCATCGTCCACCATTTTGACTCATCGGTGACCCAACAATCCTTTTGTACAGCACTCAATTTTCTTATTACTTGGTGTACCGTGCTACATAACGTTTTCACCATGAACATTATGTGACATGGCCCATGTTGGGACGTGAAGGTCATTTGGTCGTTGTTAAATGGTCTGGAAAACGGGAACAGGATATTTAAATCACTCTTTTGGTCTGGAACCGAGTCTGGTATGTTTTTATTTCTTCTAGTCTGTTTATAAATTGTCTTAAATAGAGTCACAAAAATTCAAAGTTTCAGTTGTTTCGGGAGTACCCCCGGAAACCACTATTTATCTCGCTGTCCCCCCCTCTCTGTAGTTCATGCTTTTTTGTACGTTTGCAAAAGTACAATTCTATTCTATTCCATTCCATTCCACTCTAGTCCATTCTATTCCATTCAATTTGAATTATTTGATTCCATTCGATTTAATGCCATTCTATTCCCGTTCTTTTCTACTCTATTCTACGTGATTCTACTCTGGTCTAGTCTCTGAGTGTAGTCTCTGAGTGTAGTCTAGTTTTTGAGTCTAGTCTCTGAGTGTAGTCTAGTCTCTGAGTCTAGTCTCTGAGTCTAGTCTCTGAGTCTAGTCTCTGAGTCTAGTCTCTGAGTCTAGTCTCTGAGTCTAGTCTCTGAGTCTAGTCTCTGAGTCTAGTCTAGTCTCAGCTGAGTCTAGTCTCTGAGTCTAGTCTATTTTATTCTAAGCCATTAAAAAAGGAAAAACTGATATCTTTCTCCTTGATATGCAAGTTGACGAGTTTGAGCCAAATTGAACTTTTAGTCTTTAAAGAATTTTGTATTTATAATTTATGTACACAGCCTTCATTGTACTATTTTTAAGAAAATTAGCAAACTTTCAGGTTTCCAACCTTTTCTACCAAAACAGTCAAAAACTCAAAAAGAGTGTTACTTTAAAACAAACGATCACTTTGCAAGAAACAATAGGGAGCCACCTTAATTAAATGGGCTATGGATCGTTTTCACTCTCATGATCGGTGGCCCTGTTGGACTTGAGGTGGTGAAACAATGTGAAATGTTTGAATAAGAATAGAGCTAAATTCCCACAGGATAAAGATGGTACACCAATATGGCCAGATGAAAATGAAACCCATCTATTTTTCAAATTCTGAGCGGTAAACTTGAAAATTTAGGTTGTATAAATTGATTAATTACAAAATACAAGTCACCTAATAACTATGGAGGATTTCTGAACCTTTAAAGGTTCTACGATGACTCCAACAGACTGATGACAAGTTGACGTCCAACAACCTGTTATACCGCTCTGCACTCAACAAGTTGTTAAAAGATTGATGCTAACAAGGTTGTAGCAGCTTCTTGAATGAACAGCATTGTTACAACTCGTTCCCAGCCTTGCTACAAGCCTGTTGCGAACACATCCTGATGACAAGCTGTGAGATTTTTACGTGTGTAGTTTGCTTAAGTTCCCTAGTATCTCTTTTGTAAAACCGTTATTGTGACATTTTGTGCAATTTTAAAACAATTTCAGTTGTTTGTGTCAGAATTGCAAAAAATAACGTGGCATAGCTAGCCACTGATTTCTACTTAATTCCAGTCCAAAGCTTATAAGACGAAAGAAAAAGTCGCTTTGCGTGAAAAAAATATCGCCTAGTGGAAAACAGCCTTTAAGGTGGCTCCATACAGTTTCTAGAAAAATGTAAAATACAAGTTTGAGAGTCCAAAACACGTGCATAAACAATTCGGAAAAACAAGAAAACTAAATGTTATGCATAGTTAAACATTCTGACAATCAAAAACTGTTATCAAATAAATAGCAACCATAGGCCGATTTTAAAAACATTCTTTAGAAGGAATAATTTTTTCCCCGAAAAAATCATGTTTGTTAATTTTTAAAAAATTTGGTTCTACAGAATTTATTTTAAATCGGCCTATTGATTACTCATACTTCAAGAAAAGTTTTAATGAAAAAAAAATTGGGGGTCACCAAAGTTTTTTTAGAATTAAATGAGTTTGAAAGGTAATTGGCTGCCATTTTGAAACGTCATTGTTGCCATAGCAACAACTGTTGCTATTTATTTGGTAACATTTTTTGATTGTCAGAATGTTTAACTATGCATAACATTTAGGTTGTTTTTTTCGCGCGAAGCGACTTTCTTTTGTTCGAATTCAATAGATTTCTGATTAGTTCCAGCTCAGAGCTCATGAGACAAAAGAAAAAGTCGCTTCGCGCGAAAAAAATTGCTTAGTGGAAAACCGGCTTAATGTCGGTAAAATGTCGCGAGCTCGACTTTTTCCCTTTGTCTTGTGAGTTTTCCATGTGGACTGCAGTAGAAACCTATTCAACCCAGTAATAATCCGGTTTAAGTCTCGCTGTTGCAAAATGTAGCCATTTCCACCCCATGTGTAAAGTTCGTTTGCGACTGAACTCTGGTATTGCGCTTCGGAGAAGGCATCCACGATAGAAAAACGCGCCCGATGAACATGTTCCGAAATGCCTTCCTGAACTCTCTGCTGCGCCACCAGTAGATAAACGGATTCGTCATCGAATTTGCAAACGTTAGGATTTTGACCACCGCGCCGAATGTAGCCTCTCTTCGGCCGATCCAGGACGCGAAACAATTTGGGCAAACATTTTGCACGTAATAGTAAATACTCGAAGGCATCCAACACAGAAGGAAAACACCGATGACAATAAACAAAGTAATCGTGGCCTTCCGACGTTGCTTCCATTCCGTTATCTTAGAGTTGATACTGTGTCCGGGGCGACTCTCCTTTCGTATCATCTTAACGTGTGACATGGCGATCTTGTAAATATAAGTATAGCAAAGAATCACGATTAAGAGCGGGACGAAGACGTTCTTATGAATAACCAAGAGGCTCCACCAGCGCGTCGGCCTGTACGAACAAGACGCCTGGGTGTTCGGCTCCCACGGGATAAACGGCAGCAGCGCAACCAAAAGCGCGTCGAGCCAAGCGAGCAACAGGAGGGCGATGAGTTTACGGGTGAACTTCGGGTGGATGCTCTTGAGCGGGTATTTGAGGGTACACATCCTTTCGACGCTCACCAGAACGAGACTCGAGACCGAGGCGTATTCGGTGAAGAAGTAAGTAAAGCGAAATATATCGCAAACTACCCCCTCGCCTTCATGTCCGTCGACTAACTTCTTAGCAATGTAGGCCGGCATGGCTATGGCCCCGCACAGCAAGTCAGCGATAGCCAAGCTCAACATGGGTAGATGCATTACCGTACGAAGACGAGGCTTTTGGTAGATAGCTATACACACCAAGCTATTGCCGACGATTGAAAGAAAACTGATGCAGCATAGAATGGTTAGAACGGGGACGAGAGGAAGACTCGAGTCGCTGCTGTAGTTCGTCTCATTTGAGAATGTCGTGTTATTGATAGACATACCTATATTGGTAGAGACAGAGATGTTAGTATCAAAACCAAGCCATGTACACGCGTAAAAATCTCGCAAGTTGTTACAGCATTGTTGCCTGAACAATGCTGTAACAACTTGTTCACATATGTGAACAACATTGATAAATGAACAACATTGTTCATCATTGTTTCAACAAGTTGTTACAGCTTGATGAAACAACAACCGTTGTTCACGCATGTTGTAACAACCGAAGAACGTGTTGATACATCAACCATGTTCACCATTGTTGTAACATAGTTGTTCATCGTTGTTATTTCGTCATGCTGTTACAACATGTTGTATCATGCATGTGCGAACAACGTTGTTGGCTATAAAAATGTGCTGTTGGAACAACTTGTTCATGACTGTTGATTTATCCGTGAACAAGTTGTTCGAACCATAAGTGAACAACTTGTTGACAACTTGTTCACGGCGAGCAGCACAACATTGTTCACGCCTGTTGACAACCGTGAACAAGTTGTGCGTTTTTACGCGTGTATGGAATGAAGGAATTTTGACGGTAATTCCGTCCGCGATGCATCGGAGGTCAAAGCTTGTTCTGACCACATGGATTTTTCATAGAAAGTTGCAGAAACATATGCGGTTGGTTGATTGTTAAGAGGATACTGAATTATTTCCAGGTCACGTAACATGGGTTCAGTCAAGAAAATTCAGCATACCAACTAATGTATAACTAAATTACTTATTTTTAAATCGAAATATAGTAAGGTTTGAGTAGGGCGACGACGGCATTATAAACTTCAGTATCTGGGATGAAAAACGTCCCGTCCCGGTTCCCACGTAAACAGCCCCTGAGTTTTGAGCACTTTTCGCAAAATACACGTACGGAGAAAATTCTCTTTTTAATTTATTCGCTATTATGTCATTAATATAACCGATAAAAGATATTTTAGAACACGTACGAAAACCAGAACGTGCATGACTTTTCTCGGCAATGCCTTCAACGGTGGCTTGATAGGAAAATGATCATCTTCAAAGATGGCTCGTTTTGCAGTGTACATTTGTGCCTCATTCATTTCTAGTTCCTTGTGTAACGTACCGAGCTTCCCCAACCAATGGACTTCACGACTTTCAGTCAGACAGAACCTCTTCTATTTGAACAGTTTCGTTACTTTTATACCCCAGGCCCAAGTTGGGCGTTACAAACAAATATACCAAATACAACTACTACGTACATGATCTATCACCTATTAGTCGAGGAGGAGAAGCGAGAAAACGTCGACCACGTAGCACCCCCATTACACAATAGTTTTGACTCCAGATTATAATAGGCTGATACCCATAGAACATTGCTAGGTCAGTCGTACTCACAAATTGTGGGGTCAGTGACCTGCTATACATAGAGGGGGTGGGTGGTCCTTTAGTTGACAGACTTAAAGTGCACATGAAACGAAAATTAAGTTTCGCTTATTTGAAAGGACACTTAAAATGAGAGAGTAACAACTTTTGCAGTTTTTCGTTTCCTTGCTTCGTTGTTGAGATATTTCAGTTTGTTTGAAATGTAAATTAAACAACTTGACGTCACATGTGCATATAATGAGTTATCAGAGAAGGTTATATATCTTTGCTATTATCAAACCAAACTTAACTCGAAGGAAGTATGTGCGTGTGTTTCTCTCACAACGCCAAACGTGTAGAATTTTCAAGTGATTATGTTTGATAATAGCAAAGATATATAACCTTCTTTGATAACTCATTATGCACATGCGACGTCAAGTTGTTTAATTTACATTTTAAACAAACTGAAATATCTCAACAACGAAGCAAGGAAACGAAAAACTGCAAAAGATGTTACTCTATCATTTTAAGTGTTCTTTCAAATAAGACAAACTTAATTTTCGTTTCATGTGCACTTTAAGTCTGTCAATGTAAGGACCACCCACCCCCTCTATGTAGCAGGCTACTGACCCCACAATTTGTGAGTTCGACTGACCTAGCAATGTTCTATGGGTATCAGCCTATTATAATCTGGAGTCAAAACTATTGTGCAGTGGGGGTGCTACGTAGTCGACGTTTTCTCGCTTCTCCTCCTCGACTGTATGTAAAGGAAGGGTGTTACAGGAAAGGGAGCGTTTACCGCAGTTTGCTAGATCATGCTTTTACGCGCTAATTCTGCTAATTAACTAATTATTAATTTACATTCGTCACACTTGCATATAGCTCTAGTGTCAGTGCTGATAATTAAAAAACGTTTTACACTTGCAGCATTTGTGTATCTGGACAAATCACATTTATTGTAATATGCAAATTTAATTCAAATTAGAAATTTCTGAACTCACTAGAACAAGGATTTTCCCCCTCCTGAAAATCGTGGACAGTCTAATACTTTTCAAGACTCAAGAGTAACACTAGGACTGTGCAAGAAACTAGAATGAAGCACAAATCTATACACTGTGAAACGTTTTAGAAGGAAATCAAGCAACCTTCTTTGCCGAGATACACCATGCACGTTCTGGTTTTCGTACGTGTTTTTAAATATCTTTTACCTGTTTTATTAATAACTCATTAATAATTCACGAGGAAAACGGCACAAAGGAAATCAGTGCCATGTCTGTGGTTTTATATAATGAACATACAATTTTATATAAAGAATACTAATGAACAAACAATTTTATATAAAGAATACTAATGAACATAACATCCAATAACGAATCGTTTTTGAAGCCATTCAAAACACTCGCATCACGTGTTTTATCAGATCTAAACACTCGGGCTTCGCCTCGTGTCTTTATATCTGATAAAACACTCCTGCTCGTGTTTTAAACAGTACATAATAGCGAATAAATTAGAAAAGATAATTTTCTCTGCATGTTGATGTATGTGAGATATAATCAACGTCATGCAGCTCGCTGTGTGCATGTTAATTTACGAATTTGGCGTTTAGAACTGCTGGCTTCTGAAATTTCACCAACAAGGGGCAATGAAGACGCTTGACGGTCTGCTTTTAACTAAATGTATTTGCTTCTGCCATTTTACGACGTGCCGGACATCCAAGCAGTACCGATCCAAAAAGTCGGTCCGTGGGAAAAATTGATGATGATGATGATGATGATGATGATGATGATGATGATGATGATGATGATGATGATGATGATGATGATGATGATGATGATGATGTGACGATATACAGAGGTTTAAATGTTCAGGGTTGTCATGCAAATATTCAAATTTGTCGCGGTTTCTTTTTTAACTCATCAGACGCAACAATTACGCGACGGGTATGCTGTGAAAACTAAAACAATATATCTCGAAGCTACCTCGGAAGCTACTCTTCGTTAAAAACTTCTCTTCTTAAGAAAGTTCACAAATCTAGTAATACAGTAACCGCTACGCAGTCAACTGACTATACGCAGTCAACTATTGCAGCCACATAGACACAGTCAACCTGGGCCAACTGGCCTGGGCTCACACGGATTGATTAGGATCTCACTGTGGTATTGAAACTCGCATAAACTAAATGTACAAAGAAGAATTCGTTTAGTTTAGATGTAAACGAATCCTAAGGTTGATTGAAATCTCCTTTTGCGGCCGGGGAAAGAATTTCGTGACACGAGTCAGCCAGGCTAGCCCGGCTTATATGTATAAACAGCCACTAGAGCAGTAACCCAACTTAGTACGCATTCGACTACATGGCGACTCAGTCAACTGGCCACGTAATCATCTGGCTACGCACTGAACTGGCTATACGAAGTAAACTGGCTAATATGAGAACTATAGTGGCTATGAAGTGAACTGGATACGAGTGAACTGGCTATCCATAGTCATTTGACCGCTATACGCAGTGAACTGGCTACACAGTCATTTGACTACGTAGTGAACTAGCTATACGCCGTCCGAAGTGAACTGGCTACGCCGTCGTCAACTGGCTATAGGAATGAACTGGCTACACTGTCATTTGACTTGGCAATCATCTGACTACACAGTGAACTGGCCACGTAGTCATCTGGTTACGCCGTCAACTGGCCTACGAACAGGACGAAGTCAACTGACTACCAAGTCACCTGGCTAAGCAATGAAGTGTACGGTTGGTTTTAAGAACGAGGAAGGTATACTAACCAAAATTCAAGAACGTCGTTCATCCAAAACGTGCGTCAGCGCAGTCGATAACATATAAAGAGCGCCGAGAACGCAAACAAAAAGCGGCAATACTGAAATTCAATAAATGTGTCATATTTTACGACTGTTAATCTGTTATATTGCTGTGTACATCCGGCCAGGACAACCTGTTTGGTCTGTTATAGTCTCCATTGCGCAGTCGCTGAAGGATTAACTATTATGAGGTAGAACAAAGACAAGGTCAGCCATGCCTGCGACTCCTTTTTAACCGCATAGTATTTCTTTGGAAAAATTAACTTCTCAAAATCAGACAATCTTTCCTTTTTCATCCTTCAAAAAGAAACTACTGTATATCTAGTCTAATCTCTATGCTATTTCAACAAGCTGAACCATGACTTTGACAACCGTGCTTCGAACGTAGAAAACTGTGTATTGTTATATTGTGTTCTGAACATTGCTGGGACTTCACTTCGTGTCCGTTCGTTCGCTACACAATCTTCGTCATGCTCGCTTATTGTTGTTAAATTGCGATGTTCCTGTTTATCCTTCGGTAATTATCTATTCGTTACGTTGTATTAGCGAGTTAAAGCCTGGTTTCCATATAGCCGTAAGAGCCGGCGGCATGGCTGCAGCAAGGGGCAATGGTCCAATCGCATACAGCTTTTTATTGCTGGCTAATTCAACACTGTCTAATTCAACACTGTCTATGATTGGACCATCGCCCCTTGCCGCAGACATGCCGCCGGCTCTTACGGCTATATGGAAACCAGGCTTTAACGAAATATAATATACTGTGAAAGTCCTTCGGGCCGTAATACCATGATTATCTTATAATAATGCATTTCTTTGTTGTGTAAAAGAGTACTGTTTGGATGTTTGGTCATGCATGCTAATGAGGGGAAAATTAGAAATTTGCCCTGTTTGGGGGAAATTAGAGATTAAATTACCTGGTGAGAACAAAACAAACCGAGTCAATCATGGTGATTACGGCAGTAAACGTTTAAAACTACATGCATAACCTAACCAAAATTTAAACAAAACTATAGCTAAGACTAAAATATCATACAACAGTTATTCAAAATAGTTGTGGGTTGAAGTGAACGACATTTTGTACAGAGAGATTTCCAAGTTCAAGGTTACTGTTTATGACCCAAACTTCCGACACTCTGATCTAGTGTCTTCATCACATACAGGAAACAAACACTATAAAGTTTAAGTCCGTGTCACACTGTCACTCAGGGCCGGATTAACGGTCTGTTGGGCCTGGAGCTGTAAAGCCTGGTTTCCATATAGCCGTAAAGCCTGGTTTCCATATAGCCGTAAGAGCCGGCGGCATGGCTGCGGCAAGGGGCAATGGTCCAATCGCATACAGCTTTTTATTGCTGGCTAATTCAACACTGTCATATGGAAACCAGGCTTTAGAGTCGGCGGCATGGCTGCGGCAAGGGGCGATGGTCCAATCATAGACAGTGTTGAATTAGCCAGCAATAAAAAGCTGTATACGATTGGACCATTGCCTCTTGCCGCAGGCATGCCGCCGGCTCTTACGGCTATATTAAGAGACAACAGGGCCTATATAATCAAATCGTAGTTTCATTTAGGCCCAACGTGCAAATTAGTTTCCTATTCAATTTGGGCCCCTATGCAAATTACATCGTGTCTATTAAAGCATAACGGGAAGATAACATAGGCTGGGACTGTTTGTTCATGTTTTGAGTTCATTATTTTTAGACACTACGTTTTAGGATTATTGTCAAGGATAATGATAAGCAAAGTTTATCCTTATAGAATACCTAAACATTAAAAAGTTTCTGAAATCAAAAATGTTATGTTTACTACGGCTGCTTCAGCCTCATGTTATAAATGAACTACGTTTTATCCCGACTCAGATTGTATGCGCAGTCGAAACTCCGATTTCGTCTATAGTGTTTTTATGTGAGATCATCTATTTTATAATTAAAATAGACAAAGCTGTCTCTTTTTACATGTCTTTAAAGGCTGTTTTCATTACGTCCGCTTTGCCCGCGCGGGCAGAGCGTGCATTGTTTAGTTCGCCTTGGGAGTTGAAATATTTCCAACTTTCAAAACCCGCTCCACCCGCGCGGGCAAAGCGGACGTAATGGAAACAGCCTTAATTGAGCGGACGTAATGGAAACAGCCTTAATCAATTAAGGCTGTTTCCATTACGTCCGCTTTGCCCGCGCGGGTTGCAAATCTCCACCGAAACTGTCGGAAATCGATACAAATCATTCTTTAGTTACTGACAGTGTTTTTGAAACCTTTGCTAATTACTATATGTATATTCGAAGTGATGTCCAAAACATTTTGAAATTAAAAGTTAACTGTTTTGGTTCAAAAGTCGGTTGCATCGATGCAAACTCAGAATTTCAGATAATCAGCGCCATTCTCGTTCCCAGAGCTCCAACCGTGCTGATTTGGCGCCAAAAAATAGATGATTACGCTCAGTACTCACACCAGTCTCTTGCTCCGTTTTTGCCGCTTACATATAAGGAGTGATGAATGATAAGTCCGAGTCGAGCTAAACAGCCAGTAATAACAGGCTAAACGCAACATTTTAGAAATATTTCACAACTGAATGCGCTTACATGCTTTACAAATGTGCTTTATTACTTCATGCTGGATTTACCGAGAAGTGTATGTTGATCGTTCGTAAAACGTCGCATTTTAGAGGATAAAACCTCAAAATATATTGATACTACGCAAAAAAAAAATCGTCAAGCAGCCTTGGGCTACTATCAGTGGCGGCGTGGCTCTGAAATGTGGCCCGGGAAATGACATTCTTGGGGCCCACTGCCAACTGTGATCCTAAGAAAAATTTAGAACTGCCCATTTTAAAATTTGCTCTGGGTCCGTATGCTTAGGGGGGTCCGGGGGCGTGCTCCCCTGGATATTTTTTGAAATCTGGGTCTCTGAAAAGGCGTTTCACGCGTTCTAACAGTACCTTTTAGCAAGTTTTTAATGGCACATTATACTATTTTTTTAAGAAAGATGTAAGTTTGAGAGTACGTAATGAGAACCACACACACTGGCGTTATAGTAGTGTACAGTAGATATATATAAGGGAGTAAATCTGTAAATGAGGCAATAAAGTGCATGGATACAAAATTAATTGAAGTGTACGTTTCTCTGATAAAGATCAAGAGCCTGCGTTCGAAACGCTAGAAATGAAGTATTCCATAATCTAAATTGCACTTTGCAAATTGCAAAAGTTTTATGCTGCAGTGCTTAAAAGTATTTGGAGTGAACCAACTAGACATCTACAAGTTATTAATTATTTAGACCGTCAGTCACAAATTGTTGGGGCCCACAAGCTGCAGATCCTCGGGGCCCACCGGGAAATCTCCCGATGTCCCAGTGGGCCACGCCGCCCCTGGCTACTATGGTCCATAACAATACATAGACAGACATGGTCGCGCGAAGATATAGTATTTATCTTTGGGTGTTCCGATTTGATCTGGCACGGGTGACAACTGAATTGAACACTGGAAGATAAATTCCATATCTCCAAGCGTCCATGTATTATTTTGTTTATTTTATAAACACCGACGCGAACGATATGATCTAGATTGCCGTTCGAACGATCTAAATTGAGGTTTGTTCGATCATTGACCTAAAAATATCTTATCTTTAATTTACACGCGTTTAGATACGGTTTTTCTCAGTGGCCGAAAACTATGCATCAGTTCACACTGTAAAGTTTATGGAGTAAAGGTATGAATATGTAATTTGGTAGAGTTGTATAGGATAGATATAGGAAAGTAAGTAGGTTTGCATGTGTGTCGAACAGGTATAGGTATATTTAACAGTTATACCACGAGCTCGAGTCGTATATGAGCTCATAGCCAACGAGGCGCTTCGCCGAGTTGGCTATTAGTTCGTATACAACGAGAGCGAATGTTATATAACTGTTTTATTATATAGCCAAGCACTGTACAAGAGACAATGTTTGAAACGACAAACTTTCGGCATAGGCAACTAATACTTCTGCCATGCGTAATGATGCATTCACAAGTAGAGTTTCTCGCTGAGCTGTTCGGTAAACAGCTTCGAAATGTTGTATAAATGTTGCTCGAGAGGCAAAAAATGTGTTAAGCAGATCAACAAAAAAGATTAAAAGGTACCTTTATGAAGTCAAAAGGTGGGTCAGTTGTTTATATTAGCGTTGCTGTCGTGAAAAAGGTTTTCATTTCATGCATGCAAAAATGAAACTGAAACACTTTCGGCAGTGAAACTAAATTACTTAGTTGGTTGTTTTTGAAAAGAATATTGTTTTTACTACTCCAAATGCTTATCTAAATAAAAAAGTCTCTTTACTGGTAATCTCCTACGAAATGTGTGCTGTAAGCTTGATTTTAACCGTGAGTTTCGTTGTTTGGCAACAAATTAATATCAACCCGTTAATTTAGTCGGGTTTTTGAAGTAAAAAGACGTAATTTTTAGGTGGATTTTACCATTTAACATGCTAAATTGTGTATTTGTTAATGTATTTTTACACAATGTTTTTTTTTTTACATTGGTTTGAGGGTGTTGATGTTTTTCTGTATAAAAATCCGTCAATTTCAACTCTTTTCGGCAGTTTAAAAAAACATGCCGCCATCTTGTTTTTCCTCTACACGCGTAAAAACGCACAACTTGTTCACGGTTGTCAACAGGCGTGAACAATGTTGTGCTGCTCGCCGTGAACAATGTTGTGCTGCTCGCCGTGAACAATGTTGTGCTGCTCGCCGTGAACAAGTTGTCAACAAGTTGTTCACTTATGGTTCGAACAACTTGTTCACGGATAAATCAACAGTCATGAACAAGTTATTCCAACAGCACATTTTTTTAGCCAACAACGTTGTTCGCACATGATACAACATGTTGTAACAGCATGACGAAATAACAATGATGAACAACAATGTTACAACAGTGGTGAACATGGTTGATGTATCAACACGTTCTTCGGTTGTTACAGCATGCGTGAACAACGGTTGTTGTTTCATCAAGGTGTAACAACTTGTTGAAACAATGATGAACAATGTTGTTCATTTATCAATGTTGTTCACATATGTCAACAAGTTGTTACAGCATTGTTCAGGCAACAATGATGTAACAACTTGCGAGATTTTTACGCGTGTAGCAGGATATGAGCTGATAGCCTGGTAGTAGGGAACCAATCATGCAGATAGCGAAATCAAAGTAGTGGCACCATCATCATCATCATCATTATTTCCCATGCACTTGGCGCATTATCGGCCTTGGGGCGCTTCCGCCCCAAGTGATCTCCAAATCGACCCTCGAGCAGTCGCATAAAGTCGCTTCTGTTCATCATCATGCATTCTCCTCGCCTATCCACGATCCACTTCAAGCAACTTTTCTCAGATTTTTGTCCAAAACGACTCTGGTGCGTGGCTTCCTATCAAATGATTCGTTTCTGTAATGCACTATTGTCATTCTGCACACATGTGCAATGTATTTCAGAAATTGCATGTGGCGGAAATCTGTAATTTGGGAAGATTGGGTGATTTGGCGCCATCTTTCGTTAGAAATTTTATAGCTTCAATCAATGTCCAGTTCCCTTCACGTAGATCTTATGCTGCGATAGATAGCGCTGCGTAAGTGTTTAGGATGGCTCAAGGAAGTGAAAAGGTTGCATGTAAACTGTCGAGAATATAATTTTGGTAATGAAATATTGACGTTTCGAGCAGAGCCCTTCAACATTTTACTCTGATGAAGGGTTCCGCTCGAAACATCAGTATGAAACCTATTCTCGGAAGTTTATTTTCACTATTAAAATTCACCATTAAAATTACTCTATTCACTATTAAAATTGTTTAACGTTGACCACTACACGTACAGCATGCTGATCTGAATAAAGGAGTTATTTAAGCCGGTCTACATGGGCGGCCCAACACTAAAACTATAGTAAGCCCGACGCAACTGTTTGTCCCTATATGTCTATACCACAAGTTCAACACATACCCATATATATATACATATACATGTAGTTATCTGTCACCTCAAAATCATGCCAAGGCTTCCATATTTATACTTGTTTGAAGAGGGCTCGATGTCTTTACTTCCACTGTCAAGAGCCGGTAGACAAAGTCTAAACTTTACTGTAATGGCTTGCGTTTTGCCTTTGATCACAGCCTCAGGGTTGAGATTATATCAAGTGGGAAATGATTATATGAGCCGCTTATCTCGATTTTGAATAATGCATTTAGAAGCAGCTGTGCAACTGAACACGAAAGCCAGTTATTTTTCAATTGAGATAACTAAACAATACAGTCTGAAATCACGTACAAAGAAACTAGAGCAGTTTTTTTAAAGCTATATACGTTAGCTAAATTGCTAAAAACTGCAATATACGCGAAAAATGCCCAGTATTCTATAGTGCACATTCTCGAAAACTATTAAATCGAATATTAAAACTATTAAATTGAATTCGCGTGGTTTTTGGGCGGGAAAACGATGACATCAATTACTGGGACAGACTATTAAATCAATATTTAATACTAGCCGGCATTCAGAAACTGCAGGATGTCAACAAAACTACAGATATATACAAACAAACAAAACAAAACAACAATATATGTTGATTGCCCCCATTGCGAATAACAAAGAGACTGCGATAAGGTAAGACTGTTGTCATACTGCGACTTTCAGTTGAGCTTAGATTCGGAAAGTTTGATTGAAAAGTTTAAACTTTGAAACGCATACGTTACTAGGGGCAATTTATGATGTTGCCAAGGGCAAATTTAGAAGTTTGGGCAACGCCTTAATTTCTATTGGTCAAAATGCTCAAACATTCAAATTTCCCGTGGGAACGTGTCAAATTGCGAAACGATGAAACTTTTGAATAACACTTTCGGTCTCTAAAAAGGCCCTTTTTTCTTAGAAGGGTTACCCTCCTCTATTGTATTTCCCTGTTTATTTTAAGGTTTTGTTTTACATGGCGGCAGGGCTATCTTTTTGTTTGCATAAGCCATGTAAACGCGTTTGCTATAGGGTGAGACTGGCAGCCGGGTTATGTTTCAATGAGAAAAAAAAACGCGTACCGAACAAAATATCTTAATGATTTTAGCAATGTGGCTGCCCTTCCTGTTCTTATACACCAGGCCTTGTGAAATCTTTTGAAGATATCAAGCAAATGACGCCAACAATAACATGTAAACAGAAAATATAGTTGAAAGGTCACACAGAACGAAGGTGACCCTATTAGAAGAGTTAGTCCTTCTACAAGAGTCACCCTCACTCCATGTAAACTAGGGCCTAAGACTATGTGCATACGGTAACGTTTTCGAGCGTTTTCGTATTGTTTCAAGTAATGAGCTGATTGTTCTCGATTCCCTTGAGAACAGTAAACAATACGAAAACGCTCGGAAACGTTACCGCATGTGCACATATAGTCTAAGCTCAATTGAAAATCGCAGTATCTTTTGAGAAGTGCATTTTGAATTTACCAACTTTAATATTTATTAAGACGACAAAATAGAAATGGAAAGCACGGAAAAAATAACATATATTGCGCTCCGTCTCAGTATTAGGGAGAGAACGGGTGGCTTGTGCTGTTTAATAGCGCGCTGTCTATCACCCTTGCAGTTCAAAGTTAAGCCGGGTTGTACGGGGTTAGTGCAACCCAGTGAACTCTATATAAAGACTGGAACGATACCTCCATAAGGTCGGCCCTATGATTGGGTGAAGCCAAACTTCCGGCTGCAGGGGGCGACACATGAACGTCTGACCAACGTCCAAGGAGCGGTAGAAAACAGACAATGGCCCAGCGAGAATTTTTTATTGTTTTGTAGTTGAACTTCTTTAGAATTGATATAACGAAGCTAGTATGTATTAGAATCATTGTCCTTTCTGTTTGAGGTATGTTTGCTGGCAAAAATAGATTGAAGCAGGAAATATATTGTCAAACGAAAGCAAAATTTTGCTTGGATTGATGGAAACTCCTGACGAAAATTCAGGTTATATTTAGTATTTATTCGTCTTTATTTTATGAATTCTTGCAACCCTGTCAAGCTGTGCCTTTGCTCTTATGAATAGTCTCCTGATACCTTTTGAATCATTGTAAGACCACATATATTTTTGATCATTGATGCCTTTAAAA
The DNA here is from genome assembly GCA_035771165.1 of Paragorgia papillata. NCBI lineage: Eukaryota > Metazoa > Cnidaria > Anthozoa > Scleralcyonacea > Coralliidae > Paragorgia > Paragorgia papillata. Next base: position 178,002 of record JAWNZC010000025.1, on the reverse strand, counting down.
CACTGTCGGTTCGTATTTCTGTGTTTTGTTCGATTTTTTGACTGTTCAGAAAATTTAATAATTATGGTTTTTATTGATCATGTCAGCAACCATATGCTCGACAGATTATAGCCACTAGATTTCAGTAGGCCTTAGTCCTGATTAATGCTATCTTTATTTGATTCAAGATAGTTCATAGACTTTTTTCTGGACTTTTGATACCTCAACTGACTCAACACTTGGGGCTGCCCTACAAAAAATCAAGAGATCCGCGCGGTTTCGGACTCAAATTGTGTTTTTTTGTCAAATATTCAAGCTACGTTTTTGCTGCTAAAAGCCTTTAGAAGAAGTATATATTACTGTAGCATGTTTGCATTTCTTTGTAATTGGTTCATAACAAAATATAACTTAAAAAATAAAGATTTTCTTGCATATAAAGAGGACTGGGGCCGCCCTGCATGTCAGCCTCCATGACGGCTTCAAAATTTGGTTTGTAGGTATCGTTCCAGTCCTTATATAGAGTTCACTGGTGCAACCCTACTCATGTGAGTAGACGGTTGTAGTTGATCTCTTCTGTGCTTCGAGGGTTTTTCGCTGGGTTCTCCGGTTTTCTTCCCTCCGTGAAATCAACACCTCTACATCTTAGCTGTGATCTGTGGTCAGACATATTATGTCGTGCTTGATGCATGGCAGCTACAAAAACCTACAGCCCGGTCAATCGTGTTTACATATAGGAAAACCCCAGTAAAATAGCTCGAAAAACAATTTACACACAATGAGGTCAATGTAAATATTATGTCTATGGGTAAAACAATCCATGCAAATTAAGACCACTAATCAGACAGCTGCGGTTGATATATAGAACTAAAACCACAAGCCCTACAGTTATCAAAATTCCTGACAGTCCGCGAAACCTTTGGCCTTGTGATGAACAGTTCAAGAAATCAGTGCTGTTAATTACTGTATGATTACATTTTTAGTGGTTAGGTAGACTGTAAAAAATAACACCGCTGCTAAATGTTCCACACGCATACGCAGACTCACTGTTTTTCGCTCAGAAAAGCGCGGGAAACTTTACGTTTTGTAAAGGCTGGGATTGTCTTAAGCTCTTAAACTACAAAACAACTGAAATGTTAAGCTATAGGCAAATAAGGTAATCTGTGTACGTCTCGTGATTTTTGTCTACCCCATTAAGAAAATAGAAAGGAGTATTTCGGTTTCTTTGGTTGTTGCCCGCAAGACTATATTTTAAACCACAAATTCTCTTTAAAGGCTCGTTTACACAGGTGATTTTTGCGGCGATTTTTCTCCTTCTGACACATGCGATCGAATGGATTGCCTTACACGAATATATTGGACAATTTATTCAGAGCTATTTGACTCAATACTTCGGCGAGTCATCCATTCAGTCACATGCGTCAGGTCTGCGTGAGAAAAATCGCAGTGAAAATCGCCTGTGTAAACGGGGAAAATGACCCAGTTGGCGATAATTTGAACGTTAGTGAATCTAGCAGGCGTCTTTCTGACAGATTTTCTGAGCATCTTGGCTCAGTAAGGAACAATGCGTGAAGTTGACAAATCTGTCACAATTACTGCGAAAACTTGACAGGAACAATATCAAACCGTCTCGTCGATCGGTACATGTTTCTTGTGATTTTGAGTGCAAAATTTGCGTTTGAAGAAGCTTTTGTAGATGCGTAAAAACGTTATTTTAGCCACGTGCATGACCAGCTACTACAGTCGCCGTTTTCTAAGACAGTATACAAATCAAAATTTTACACCACCCTATATCTGTTGAGGATGTCGCGTGTCGTTAATATAGTTTCAACTTGTCTTCACATGACCTTGTTTCAATTTAATTAAAACTACTACAAAAACTCAGGATCTATAGTCAACATTGGTTGTCAGACATTGAAATATTTATTATTTCGACAAATAATAAGCAGCTGCAACTGTGAGTTGTGTGTATACATGTACTGCGAATTGATTGTTCTGTAGGACTAGCTATACTTGCTTAACATGTAGCAAAACCAGTTATATCTCTAAGTTTGTTCAGCGAAATCATTTGAAACTGTGCACATAAAAACTCCTTGCGACGCTGAACATTTCATGTTAGATATGTAAGTGATTTTGCTCTGTATGAAAATATTTTACCCCACTCCTGACGCCAGAGAGCATCTCATTTACATATCAAACAAATTGAAATATCTTGAAAACGCAGAAAGAAGATATGAAAAAGTTGTAAAGGATGTTCTATTACAATTTTATGAGTTCTTTCAAATTAGACAAACTTAATTTTTGTTGCCAATCCCCTTTAATACCAACATTGATAGACCGGCCCACTCACCGCACTTATCGTAATACGTTAGTCCTATGCATGTGCATGCATGTACAAGCCTTTATATAGGGTGAAACCATATATATATATGATTAACTATGTATATAGAACGTATATATAGATGTGTCTTTAATTAGCGTGGCCTAACAATTATGTCTCTCATGATTTGTCGATTTTACTTGGTCAAGGGAACCCTTGGAACTTGGAAGTCAAGGGGTTAAATTAACCCCTTTGGTTAAATTAACCCCTTTGAACCTCTCTCCTCCGCAGAGGCTTTCTTGAGCTTTGTTGAGCTCTTCAATAATATATAGGGGTTTAATATTGCAGTGGCTTATAGACTATAGAGCATAGAGTAATGCGGTAGAGTGTAATGGGAAATAATTACACTCTACCGCATTACTCTATGCTCTATAGTCTATAAACCCCTGCAATATTAAACCCCTATATATTATTGAAGAGCTCGACAAAGCTCAAGAAGCCTCTGCGGAGGAGAGGGCCTTTGAACTAAAGTATTTGGCTCCGGCTATAACAGTAACACCGGCAGAGGATTTCAATTCTACTCTCAGTCAAGGACGGACCTCATTGGTAATCGAAAGGTTAAAAACTCCTATGTCTCAGTTATTAACCCCATTGACTTCCAAGAACGTATTTGAGGATTTGGATTATATGCTCCTTAGGGGAAGACCCATGACATTCAAAGCGTTAAAACCCATCTCAGTGATTAAAACAAGAGTGTAAAAAAGTAGACTGCTGCGAAGGCAGTGTTTTAGATTAACCATTTCTCTTTGACTTCCAGGATAACGCTAGACTATTTTAGTTACAAGGGAAGACTCGTAGTGGCAGTCAAAGCTGAAAACCTATATCTCGTGAAGTCGTTAAGCCTTTGACTATTAGTATATGCCATTTTGCCTCGTCTTTAGTCACCAGCCTGGGCCTTGGGAGGAAGTTAGAGAACTCTCAGTCTCCAAAATGTAGGGCCGATTACATGCATGAAGCGAGTTGGCAGGTTCATGAACAAGGGGGTGTTACACGTTGCAATCTGTCTTGAAACCTGCCGTCTCGCACAGGTTTCCCGAAAAATTGCGTCGTATTAACAGCGGCTTTAATCGTCTGATACAGTACTGCAGAGATGAATTGGTTTAGCTTAGATGTAAACGAGTCCTATATACGTGAGTCCGGACTCTCTCGACTAAACGGGATAGTTCGTGACACGAAATTCTTCCCTCAGCCGCAAGATATTCCATGCATGGATGCAATATCACGACCAAGATTAAGAATAGCCTTGTGGCGTGTTATTATATATTGACATTAAATTATTACAACTATAATAACTAATAAGGTCTCGAGAACTTGTTCTAATTAATAATTATATAGAAAAAAACTAACCTTTGAGTTCAGTGTTTCTGTGTTTCGTTATAAACTGGTTGAAACAGTTACATGCAGGATGACTCTAGACCCTAGAAAACGAAGGACTGAGTGAGGACATCTTGAGTACATGCACGTAGCCCAATATGCTGCACTAAGTATACTTAAAAACGAGAGATTATCCCTTATATACCTGCATGCTATATTTGTGTATTTTCGTTTAATATAAGAACACGTCTGTGAACACACTGCGTTAATTGTTTGATGCGTGTACACACATCTCATTAAGGTTTCGTTGAAAGACTCGATGCTAATTACTGTTTCTTTCCGTCGATTTTTCAAGTAGGCAAACTCAAACGAAGTTTCTACTGTTTTATCTATTTAAGCAAGAGGCAGATGGCAATGCTGCATGTATATAATTATGAGCAATCGGGACACAAGGACAATATTATCTTATGTTGGGTCTTCGCCTTATTTGTGTACAGCTGACGCATATATGACTTAGCTACAATAAGATTATGAGCAAATGTTTCACACGCAATCGATCCTATAGCAACTGTCCATCCACTGACTGGGTCAAAAAACTATCATGGCTCGCCCGCAGTTATATTGCCCGATTAAAATCGGTCAAAATATCCCATAACCAATTATCCGGACCAAATTTTATCGTTCACTGATCACTCATTCTCCCTGAAGTATTTCATTTGATGATCGTAAAAATGGTGGCTCCAGACAGTTGCTTAAGCCTGGTGCACACGTTACGATTTTATTCAGCCGATTTTTATTGGCCGACTAAATTTAGGGCTTTAACTGTGCGGTGTCATTACAGAGCAATTTTAGTCTGCCGATTTTCGTCGTAAAATATCAAACTGGTTTGATATTGCTGGATTAAAATCGGTTAAAGTATGGCATCATGTAGGCTCAGATTCCAGCCGTTGGGTCTCGGTGCGCCCGCGATCCCTCGCCCAACCAACGGCTGGGCGCATCGGCTTGATCATTGTTGAAATCGACCAATCATATGTCAGCCCCCCAAATTTTGGGGGGCATAAATTTCACTCGTAAATGACGAAACGTAAATAATTATATGCTTCGATAAGTACGATTAGCGAAACTTCGATATAATTTTATCACAAAATGTTGACGTTTGTTGGCAGTCGATAACTCTGGCTTTCCTTGGAAAGAAAATAGCATTCCACAAAGAGGACACAAACTCGGTTATTGAATTCTGAATGCCTGTTAGTAGTTTAATACACCAATCTGATTAAACCGCAAGATTCATGCAAGCCATGATATATATTCATGCAGGGGAGGTTAGATTAGATTACTTTACGTTTGGAATCGCATTACAATAAGTGTAAAATCTTCCATATTCAATTGACCGTGGAACCACTTGAATATGATTGGCCAACGGCCCCACTGCATGATATAAATAGAAGAGTGCAGCAAAACATTCTCGTCAGCAAATGTCAAAACTTCATGAATTGTGATAAAATCACGCGTTCAACTGATAAATTATACATGCTTTACGCCTTGAAGAGAAATGCTATAACTCCTGAAAGTCTTTCGCTTTTAATCTTTTCCACTCGTCGAAGGCAAACGAGTCTGTGATCAGAATATCAAGATCGTCGTACTCGCTCTATTGACGTAATCTTCACCCAATACTTGTCTTGCTACAACTAGCAGGCGTAAAATATTTTCGATCATCAGTTTTATTGACAAAATGTGTGCACTGTACATCCCACTGGCAGTTTTTAATCAATAAAGAAGAGAGATGGTCCTTAGTGTTATTTGCATAATTGTAAATTATTTAAATATTAACCCATTACGTCACGGACAAGGAATAAAGCCGATGCGCCCACAGGGAGCCCACCCCAGCAGTATGAACGGCTTTTACTTGAATTTACACGAAGTACTCTTCGATTCCGTGTCGAATGCCCATCAGGGAGTGCGGGCGCAAGCGAAAGCTGGGGGGGAAGAGAAGAAAGAAGAAAGGGATGAAACCACTCATGAAACACTGAACTCGGCGGAAGACCGGAAGTATGTGTTCCAGAGGTTGCTATGACCACACAAAGGTTCGTCAACTCGTCGGTTGGTTTTCGGATTTCGGAAACGGTCTGCGGTTTCAAATGTCAACAAAACGAATTCTCGCGGATATTTATAGTCATACTACAAATTCGGTCATGATCGTGATGTGAAAAACGAGTACACGAAGATGACGTATGCAATTAACTGTCACCACAACCTATGGAACACATCGCAAACTTTCAACGATCGAGAAAATAACTGTCGTAAGCAAAAATTTTACAACTTTTAACTTAATGATATGAAATAGCAGTCCTTAGTGGAGCTTTTAATACTAGTAATTTCTAAAAGTTTCATTTATATATTCTGGAATAGTACTTTAGAAGATAACTATACTCAGTGTTTCATCCCTTTCTTCTTTCTTCTCTTCCCCCCCAGCTTTCGCTTGCGCCCGCACTCCCTGCTGGGCATTCGACACGGAATCGAAGAGTACTTCGTGTAAATTCAAGTAAAAGCCGTTCATACTGCTGGGGTGGGCTCCCTGTGATGCGCCCAGCCGTTGGTTGGGCGAGGGATCGCGGGCGCACCGAGACCCAACGGCTGGAATCTGAGCCTAGGCATCATGCTGACCTGTGTGGCGATTACCAATTTTTATCGTTCACTGATCGCGTAGCTGGCGGTTTTAAGGGGTTGAGGTCTTGGTGAAGAAGCGGGCTTATCGTAAGAATGGTGGCTGCAGTTGCTAAAGATGTGAGCTTGTACATGAAAATGGCACACGCGTGTATGGTATAAACAGCGCTTTTTATCGGTTGACCTGCGGCCGTTAAAAATCGGCCAACTAAAATCGTAGCATGTGCACCAGGCTTTATAAGGCTACTGTCAATTCACTTTCTCTTCTACAACCGTATACTGACACCTCGATCTTAGCAACTATAGTATTAGTGTGCGTCCACTGGTTGGGTCGAAAATATCACAGCGAGAAGGGATAAAGGATCTGCCTCCTCCACAGGCCCTATTGCATCATGGACAGGTCACACACGCCGAATTTAGGGCCTGCAAGATCCTGTAAAAAATTTGGCAAAACTTGGCACGGAATAAATTTGCATAATTAACTACCATTGTTAATAGCCATGGCTATATCCGAAGATTCTGAAGGACATTGAAGACTTATGACATACGAATCCTAGCTTTAAAATGAAGGAATTGTTGAAAAAAGCAATTACGGTTGAACTTTGTCAACTTTCGGCCGGAATAATCAACGAAAATGCACTTTAGTCTACCCAGAGACTCTTTGGTTTATACTTTTTCGGTTTCCACAACAACTCAAACTTGAATTACGCTACACTATAGCCTGCAATTTAACAAAATTAAATCTCATTAACTCTTGGTCAGTTGACAGTCTTCGATAGCTAAATAAACAAAAAAAACAATAAGAAAAACCTGTACTTTCCTGACCGTCGAATTTGCTTTTGTTCGGCAGATATTTTTTCCTTCAATTCCTTTTTGTCGCTAAAAATATTATCGGCAGAAGGTCAGTATTTCTAAAACATATTGGTTTCTTCATTGTCATGATCTGTAAGAAAGTTTAGACCGAATTTCCTGGTGGATCACAGTGTTAAAAGAACTTGGACGTACGTTTGTCGAACAGCGGCCGGAAAGATTTTGCTTGCCCTCTCAAAACAAAAGGGCCTAGTCTCGCTGTGCATAATGGGCTCAGTCCCCATTTTGTTTACAGGATCTGGCAGGCCCTCTCAACAGTGTGACCTGTCCATGATGCAATAAGGCCTGTGGAGGAGGCAGATAAAGGATAAAGGACTGGGGGCTAATCATCCTTACTTGCAGCCAGTGGCTGAATTGCGAAGGACGCAGATCAACGTGGCCGTGTCGAGGCATATCAAAGGCGCTCCAAGCAGCCGCCAACAACACAGTTCAGACCACGGATCACAGCTAAGATGTTAGGTGTTGATTTTATGCAGGGAGGAAAACCGGAGAATGCGGCGAAAACCCCTCGAAGCACAGGAGGGATCACCTACAACTCTACTCACATGAGTCCAAGCCCGACAACGGGGTCATTCCCAAGCGGTCAGTCAGGGAAAGTCAGAATGGAGTAAAGATATATAGTTAGAAGCTAGTGGGATGGAGCATTCAAATTTTTAGTTTAACAGATGAAGGACTGTTTACACCTGCGGTTTTTGATGCGATAAATGTCGCCAGCAGCTTCTGGAAAATAGATGCATGATAAGCCGTGTAGAGGAAGATGAAAACCACGGCACAATCCGCTGACTGTTTTTCTACTTAACACGCATGTAAATCAGAAATTTATCGCGTCAAAAATCGCACGTGTATGTATAGGCATGTAAACGGTTTTTATAAGGGTATATACTGTAAATTAACTTTCATGCAGTTCTACTGTCGAGTACCTTGATCCTAGCAACAGTGCATCCACTGATTTGGTCAAAAAAATATCACGGCCCGCCCACACTAGGGGAAGTCTATATATAGGTATATAGTGAGCCGCTGGTAGGAAACAGATAAGGGTATACTGTCAATTCACTTCAGTTTCTGTTCTACAATCGAGTATATATACCTTAGGCTAGCAATTGTCGACTGATCGGTCAATATCATAGCCGGCAGGGAAATTCAGAACGGTGTAAAGCTCTGCGTATATATAGGGGCCATTTTCAGGGCCGAACTTTTTTAAATTTATTGGACTCTGGCACGACATTTCTAATAGCAGTTTCGAACAAAATTTTAAAACTTTTAAAACACATTTTTAATGGCACATTTTATTTTTTACCGCTTGGCGCCCGAGAACTTTCCCCTTGACCAGCAAAATCGTCTGGCGTTGGCCTGTTGTTTTAACATTTCGATTACATGGCAAGCGGGCTAGCCCGGTTAACCGGGATGAAAATATCCATGTAATCGTTTTCATCCCGGCAAACCGGGCTGAAAAACTGTTGAACTCGCTTCGATACGCGTTCGTTTGCTTGACTGTGTGAATAAATAGTGCTGAAAGTAGAATATCAAAACGTTGTTTGTGTGTTTCGTGATCATAGCGAAGATTTAATAAATTAATAAGTCTTCGCGGAGCCGCATTCGAGGGATAGCTAAGACTATATAACAATCTTTTTATTAAAGTGGTTATGAAACGAAAATTAAGTTTGTCTTATTTGAAAGTACTTTTAAAATGACAAAGTAACATCTTTTGCCGTTTTTTGTTTCATTGCTTCGTTGTTGAGATATTTCAGTTTGTTTTATATGTGAAACTAACCAGTGACATCACAACGTGCATAATGACTTACTGGGAAAGGTTATATATCTTTGCTATTATTAAACGGAATCAGTTGAGAATGTATACTTTTGTTGTTGTAAGGGAAAAACACACACACAACTGCTTCGAAGTGATTCCGTCTGATAATAGCAAAGATATATAACCTTTCCCGGTAAGTCATTATGCACGTCGTGACGTCACTGGTTAGTTTCGCTTATAAAACAAACTGTGATATCTTAAAAACAAAGTAAGGAAACAAAAAACTGCAAAAGGTGTTACTTTGTCATTTTAAAAGTACTTTCAAATAAGACAAACTTAATTTTCGTTTCATAAACACTTTAACGATAGGCTTACAAAATAAATAACAGACTAATTAGTGTAAAACTGAAGTAAAACTAACGTAACTATATTTGCCTTATTTACTTGATAATTGCGAATTTCGGCCTGAAATCATCCCGGTGTCACAGGAAATATGTTCCCCCAAAAATGTGTGACAGATTTCCTAGGAAATCTGCCCCCTCCCCCCCATGGACACATTTCCTAGGAAATATGTCCCCCGGCCCCTTCGGAAATTTGGGCCCCGCTCAGAATGATTCCTTACAGGATAATTGATATACGTGTAATGTGGACAAAACTTTTTAAAAGTAAAAAAAATATATATATTTCTGAATGATAAATTATAACAGCTAAATATATATTTACAAAAACTACAATTTACAAACTTATTTATTTAATAAAAACTTTGGCTTAATTGGACTGTCACTAAACTAATCATTTTATCTAAGAATTTTATCAACGATATACTGACGATTTGTCGGCGAAAATTCACCCTAGGCGGACAGCAGCATCACCTATCCCCCAGCTACTACACCAGTATGACCAATACGGATCGCTTTTGGGAGTCATTGAAAAAAGGCGTCTACTGCGTTTGCGAGTCATGACTCTACCATGCATAATAAATACTTTTTGAAAAACAGCAAACTACACTATTATATTAATAACAAAGCAAGAAAATGGTGAGCTGCCGAGAATTTCGACAACGAAATACTGACGTTTCACGCGGAGCCCTTCATTAACCTCGAGCCAACACGCTCTTTATTAGAAAGCAAAAAAGAGTTTCTTATCTAAATACATATTTAGCTGTTATAATTTATCATTCAGAAATATATATTTTTTACTTTTAAAAAGTTTTTTCCACATAATACACGTATATCAATTATCCTGTAAGGAATCATTCTGAGGGGGGGGGGACAAATTTCCGAAGAGGGGGACATATTTCCTAGGAAATATGGAAATATGTCCCCCTGGGGGGTCCTAGGAAATATGTCCCTGGGGGGACATATTTTGGGGAGGGGGGCAAATTTACTGGCACACCGGGTTACCGAGCAAGCCCGGACCATGTAATCGTCCCCTACAATATATAAAGGCTGCATCGTTCCAAAAGAAACGATACAGGCGCGAATGTGTTAAAGAAAGATGTAAGGGAGTGTTTATATGGAGGAGTACCAGTCCTCTTGGTAGGGCTAGTCCTCTTTGCCGAGATCCCGCATCTCAGCGTAATTCCTTGTAAAAATTTGTTTGCGTTTATATGAGCAGAGGGTCAGCCCTCCTAGGCGAGATCTCGCTATTGACAACCCGAGGTCTCGCCTATAGGAGGGCTGGCAATTTCCATGTAAACGCTCTCAAGAGGGCTGGCCCTCTTAGGAGGGCTAGCAAATCGAAGCTCAGTTGCGTTTGTTCATGTGTTCGTTGTAAATTCAAATCGTGTTTGCGTGGGCTTCGTGGGAAAGCTGGTAAACAAGCCAACGCGAGGTGAAACCCAGCCCTCTACTAGGGCTAGCCCTACCAAGAGGGCTGGCCCTCCTCCATACAGTATAAACACCCCCTATAAGTCTTAGAGTAGGTAATTGAAACCACACTGGCGTTATAGTGTATAGGGCAATAGTAGTTTATACTTATATCAACCTCGTTCCCAGGGCCTTTTTGAAATTAGGAGGGCGGGAAATGGTCCTGGCATCGGCTGGTGGATTTTCATTGGTTGATTGCTTTTCTTGAACATTCCTTGGGAACGTAATTGCTGCCCCCCACAGGGAGGCAGCACACTATTCTTGCATCTCTCTTGGGTTACCTATGCGTTACTCGTGCTCAGTCTTTTTGCCGAGCTATGTATGGCTGCGTATATCAATTTTCGGATTTGGAGATGTTGGTTCTGAACCCCCTGACCCAGCCTGGTTCCCAGGCCTCTCTTTTTAACGTCGAGCGGCAGACCGAATTGTGAGAGGCCTGGAATAAAATGTTTTGCTTGGCCCCAAATCTGGCCCCAAAACTGGCCCCAACTTATACAGGCACCAAACGGCCGTTTGGCGGAAAACCAAGGCAGATAACACTCACGTCGGTCTGCACAATTCTTTATAACATCATATAGCAAGGTTGGTCTACTGCCGAAACGTTAAAATAGCATATTTCGATTTGTATAAATGTGTTTCAACACAATCACTTCCTACGCCGAACACTACTTTATAAAGCCTCGTATGTAACAACCTTTTAACGTAATGTAAGACAAAAAAACCTACTCATTTGCTGTCTGCTCTCAAGAAGAAGTTTGTTTAAGTGCCCTCGTTCATAAAGATTAAAGAATCCGAGCTCCAGCAGGATTCATGATAGATAAAGATGAACATTTTCCGCTAGTCCTCTCGCTCGATGCCTATTCTGTGACGTCATCAAAATACGTTCGAGAGAAAAGAGGACTAGGAACTAGTCTGCCCCTGACCATGCAACAGATGGGTATGATAGCAGTAAAGAGCCTGGGTACGATGCTGCAGCAAAGTGCGCTACCACTGGCGCTAAGTAAGTGCGGTCAATGATCATGTCTTTTATACTTGCTTGTGGAAGTATTCATCAAGGCCATGAACGTTTTAGTGGTCAGTCTCGAGGAAAACAGTGCTCTTTTATGAGTATCAGCGCTGTTAACAGCACAAACTATTCAAGTGAACGATTGGAATTCATCTACTATCGACCGAGTCTTAATGCAAGGAGACAATATGTACTTGAATGCTTTTCACAATGGTCTTATCCCACATGAAGAATTGTTGTCGCTGAACAACCTACCAACTATTAACCATGCAGGCAGCACTTCCTTGCGATAGTAACTTCTAGTTAATTATGCATAGTTTTGTGCCAGTTATGGGTCAAATAGCTTCAACGGAACCGCCAACGGGACCAATGAGAGCGCCCATTACAATGAACTTCTCCCACGGGAACGCATTACTCCGAATAATTTTGCATACTAAATTAAATTGCTAATTTATTACACCCAGTATTTCTGGGTGCTGTGACAAGCCCATGCCAGGGCCTTTTCCCGCCCTCCCAATTTCAAAAAGGCCCTGGGAACGAGGTTGTAGTTATATAAGGAAGTAAATGCCTAAGGCAATTTTATTAATTTGAATAAAAACTAAATTTTAGGACTGCTCATTTTATAATTTAGATCTATACCTATTTTATATTTAGAATTGTCCGTTTTGGTCAAATAGGACGCCTTAGGATGACTCCTGGTGCAAAGATATGTGAATAGTGAGTAGCTAGTGGGATGGAAGTGGAGCACCCGAACAGATAAAGGTACGTACTGCTAATTCACTTTCTGTTCTACAATCGAGTACAGTAAAAACCCGCTAACAAGAACCTACCACTATTAAGAACCTCAGGCTGAAATTAAGAATTTATTTATATAAGAATATATAAGAATATAAGAACCTATCCCAGGCTGATTTGGTAAAATGTAGGTTCTTGTTAGCGGGTTTTTACTGTACTTCAGATCCTAGCAACTATCTATCTTTAATAAGCCATTTGCACGATGACGTGAGGTGGCGTTGGGTGACTACAACTACCAGAATGCTTTGCCATTATTCTAGGGTTTCGGCTAAAACGGATCGATGACTCGAAAGGTTCTTTCGCGGCTTTTCCAAAATATGTTGTCAAATATGTTTTTTCCAAATTTGTCGTGAAGTTTCAGTGAGTCTCAAGAGTTTAGCAATCTTTTCGACACCCTAACCACAACATAATACCCTATACTATTAACCCTAATCATATATTAACTACTTAATAACCGAGAGTGAGGTCTTTACGGTAAAATATTAAACCGAGGTCTCGCTGTATTGACCGAGCGATAGCGAGGTTAATACGTTCAAGACCGAGGTTTAATATTTTACCATAAAAACCGAACGGTCGAGGTTATTAAGTAGTTTATTATATGGCACTTTTTATTTCAAAATCAATCTTGTATTTCTTGGTCTTCGCTTCCTTTAACTTCATCAAAACACCGAACTAGCGTTATTTTCTTCTGTTTCTTTCTCGTCAGCTGGATACTAGAATTTACTTTTATAATGTTCATCGTCGACCCCCACCTTAAACCTGAGCCTAAAGGGAAGAAAATCCCACCGCTCAGACTCACTACTGTTTTTTTGTTATATGCTTTTTACTCCGGTTACCTGTGGTAGGCCGAGTCTAGGGTCGTTTTTTTTCTGGATTTTTTTTCTTTTTTCTTCTTTATTTTTGCACTTTTTACTTCTGCTACTATTCATACTTCCGGTGAGTTGTTAGTCGTGTAATGGAGTGAGACTGTGAGGCATGTTGTAAGTTCTTTGCTCCTTTCGCTTTTGGAGTTGGACAAAAAGTTGAATAGCTTTGCCTTTTGATCAAGGTGTTCTCGCATATTGTTGGTAGATTTCGAAAGAGACTGACTGACTTTGTAGTTTAATGGCGATCAGATGTGGCTGACAATAGGGGTGTTCAAGGTTTATTTCGCCATATTGCAAGGGGTGCAAAACCATTGGGGCGAGCGCGCGGCCATGCCTATTTATCCTTGTTAAAGTCATGGCGAAAGATCAAGAATATCAAGGATATCGCTTCGGTTTTTGTCGAATTCGTCTTTAATCGTTGTTTGGATCACTTTCCTGTGAGCTGGTATGTTCGTTCTTTCATTTTAGACCATTATCGCTGATAACCAACGCGTAGAAACGCTATAATACGAAAGTTTCCTCAACTGAGGGGTCGCTGCCCCATTGTGGCAGACACGGGACGCGGCTGTTTGTCGATTTTAGCAGAGACAAAACGCCTCGCTGTATAGTGGGATACTGCGATAACAACAAACGCAGTCCAGAATGTTGGGTGAAGAGGTATTATCTTAAAATTTTGGTTCTTAATAAGCGGCCAAATCACCAGATTTCGGCAGAAACTTGGCGTAAGCAAAAATTTGTCTAGAATATCCGTATTTTCCGCTAGTATCACATTCAGCCTTCGATCTGATCTTCCTCGGCCCACTCCCACCTTTGCTAGCGCGGTGTAGAGCCTCTGTGGAGGAGAGAGGCCTTCGATTCAGCCTTCGATTTTGTGATCGCTGCATTAACACTACAATCAGTATCTTTTAACCAAGCACCTCCGCACTTTGCCAGTAGCCCGAGTGGAACGCCTGACCCTGGGACAGAGAAGTCCCCTAGGCTTCAGGATAATCCTGAATTCTAGACACTTTGACAATTCAGGATAATCCTGAATTCTAAGTGAGAGGACCGCATGTTGCAGCTCTTTCGGGGGAGGTATGTATACCGGGGCCCGGGAGACCTGACGGTTGGAAGTCGAACCTAACGTGAGGGTGGAATGAGACATCTCCCGGTCTCAACTTTCATTCATCCATGAATACGATAGGCCTATAGCGTGATTCGAGTATCTCTTTCATGTTCTTGTAAACCGTTCTTGTTAGATTTTGTGCAATTTTAGGATACTTTTGTTTCTGTATTAAGAATTGCTAAAAGAAGCGAGACATTTAGCTGCTTTAAGAACAAGTTAAAAAAATATCTTAAGAAACTACTCACCTTGAATCTCTGTACTCACAATGGAAAGATCATTCCCTCTGAATCTCGTTCCAGCTATTATTAATAACTATATAAAGTAAAAACGTAGAGCAAAACGGTGTAAGACGAGGTATAGCAATTGATATAACGCGGATTCTGTTTGAAAGCAGATTTATATATAGCAAAACTGATTGTACCTAATTGATACAGCGCCAATGATTTAACCGATGTTATATTATCAAATAGTCGGATCTATCTGCACGTAGACGTGTGTCGTATGTAGTGCATGTAGTATGTAATCAACAACCGACCGATGTTGGGCCTATTTTAGTTAAAAAAACACATTAATTATAAGCAGCTGTGTGCTAAATGCAGTTAGACAGGCTCTTTTCGGATGATTGTTACGCATCTCTCCCGCATCGATAGGGCGCTGACAATAATTGATTGCCAATTAATGAACAGCTTGTATATGCACATTCAGTGCACTACTGCTTCTGCCTTTAACCCAGCAGCAGGGAGAGGCAGTGGGCAAGGGGGCCAGAAGTGCTTCTATACCAATAACCACAACTTTGTTAATTCATTCCTGAATAAAATCATCTGGCTTATAAACCAAGACTAAAACTCATTTCGGACAGGACGCGGCTAAAGTACCTATATGTAAATGACACGAAAATTAAGTCTGTTTTATTTGAAAAAAAAACCCACTTAAAATGACAACGTGTCGACGTAACATCTTTTGCAGTTTTTCGTTTCCCTACTTCGTTGTTGAGATATTTCAGTTTGTTTGATATTGTGTATATATTAATGAGTTATATCGGAGAAGTTATATATCTTTGCTATTTTCAAACGAAACCATTGAAATTCTACATGTTTGGTGTTGTGAGAAGAACACACGCACGTGCATGCTTTCTTTGAATTAAGTTTAATTTGATAATAGCAGAGATATATATTTAGACTTCGATAACTCATTATGCACGCGTATACGTCACAACATGTGACATTTACATATATATATATATATATATATATATATATATATATATATTATATATATATATATATATATATATATATATGGATATATGGCACGAGGAACTAAAACATCATCTTTATTTAACTACGTTTCGGAGCACTGCCCGAATATATATATATAGTATAGTTTAAGTGGGCTTACCTCAAAATGTTGAGTGTCGCAACTGTCAGTATCACGCGGGGCGATCTTCAGGCGCCTGAAGATCGCCCCGCGTGAAACTGACAGTTGCGACACTCAACATTTTGAGGTAAGCCCACTTAAACTATACTATATTCGCTCTACCTTTATGGTATTGAGCACTTTCCGACATTCCGTGAACAAAATCACACGTGCTCGTTATATACATACATACATATACATATATATATATATATATATATATACTTATAAATAGTAAACTTTCGAGAAACTATAGCACCGGGCGCCGATAATCTGACAGGCTTTTTCTTTTTACTTTTCATCCTACACACACACGCAACCTATATTTCCTGTATTTAACTTAATTGAATTATCTGATTTCGCTTAATATGTACGTGCACCACTGATTTCAAAATGACGCGTGCACACGACGCAGAAAGCGTCTGTGCGTTGGCGTGTTTAATTGTTTTATTTGCGTTACCAGTTGGATTATCTCATAACATTTATGAAGTGAGTTACAGATGCTGCGCTCGACTACATGCAATCATGCATGCATGACCAGATGCATTGAAACAGCACGTCAAAATTGCCACGTTTCCAGTCTCCGCTTGTACACATTCAATGTTTCTACTTTATTTCTATTAACGTCCGCATGAAAACATTCATGGGATGAAAAACGTCCCGTCCCGCTTACTTCTCCCGTCCCGGCTCCCATGTAAACAGCCCCTAAGAGTGTAAAAAAGTAGAATGATGCTACTATATATATACACGCGTAAAAATCTCACAAGTTGTTACAGCATTGTTGCCTGAACAATGCCGTAACAACGTTATCATATGTGAACAACATTGTTCATCATTGTTTCAACAAGTTGTTACTGCTTGATGAAACAACAACCGTTGTTCACGCATATTGTAACAACCGAAGGACATGTTGATACACCAGTCATGTTCACAATTGTTGTAACATTGTTGTTCATCGTTGTTATACTTCGTCATGCTGTTACAATATGTTGTATCATGTGCGAACAAATGTGCTGTTCGAACAACTTGTTCATGACTGTTGATTTATCCGTGAACAAGTTGTTCGAACTATAAGTCAACAACTTGTTGACAACTTGTTCACGGGGTGCAGCACAACATTGTTCACGCCTGTTAACAACCGTGAACAACTTGTGCGTTTTTACGCGTGTATATAGGCGGTGTTTTATAGAGCAAAGTGAAAAGGCGGTAAACTTCCAAGATATTTAGTAACGAAATACGGACGTTTCGATCACATTTTACTCTGATGAAGGGCTTACAACTTCAACTTTATTTAAAAACACGGTGCTATTTCACCTAATTACATGCATGGTGATCTTCCAAAAGACCTTGTGTTCACACAAATAGTTACAAATATAAAAGTGTGTACAAGTCTACTATATGCAATACAATAAATACAAAACAACAAAGGAATAAATTGAGATATTTCAGTTTGTTTGATATGCAAATCAAACATTTTAACGTCACATGTGCATAATGAGTTATTGAAAAAAGTTATATATCTTTGCTATTATCAAACCAAAATAATTCGAGGGAAGCATGTGCGTGTGTTTCGCCCAGAACACTAAACGTGTAGATTGGCAAGTGATTGTACTTGACAATAGCAAAGATATATAACGTTTTTTGATAACTCATTATGCACGTGTGACGTCGCAACATGCGACATTTACATCAAACAAACTGAAATATCTCAAGAACGGAGCAAGGAAACGAAAAACTGCAAAAGATGTTACTGTATCATTTTAAGTGTTCTTTCAAATAAGACAAACTTAATTTTCGTTTCATAGGTACTTTAGAAGAAAAAGCTATTTGCTATTTTTAACGTCGATCAGCAAGTAAACCAGCGTTGCTAATATGTGGCGGAGGTGAATTAAATAACGATAATGCATGAATAAAGTCGGAGAAGGCATTCATCTCTCTTTAATCAAACAAAACATACACGAAGACCAAATGATAAAGTCTTTATAGCAGAAGAATCCAATCAACAGTAGCAGAAAAAAATGGCGGTTGTACGCTTTACCATGATCATTTACAATCCTATAAATGAGTTCTGACAAAAGCAACTCTACATATCAACGTGAGTTGAATAGTAGTTTCCTTGCGGCTCTGCCTTTTTCCAGATATAGTTTCCTGGTCGCATGGGGTTATGGTATAACGTATACATCGTTTTTGCTAAGATGGTTATAGTCGTATAGCCACCTCGTGTAACGATACATTTGTGTATAAAAAGACAATGCAACAAAATATTGTTCGCAACAAAATTCGTGCATGCAACACTGCACGCAAGCAATACTGGCCCTTGTAAAAATCTAGAGGTCTTATAAATGCAGACATTTATTAGATGGAGACAATTTTTTTTAAATTCACTCTTTTATCCCAAACAGAAAATGTTTATCACATGCACAATCCAATCCGCCTAAGACATTATACTTGCCGTTATAAAAAAGGATCGTACATATAGGTTGATGTAGCCTTTCTCTCTGCTCTCTCTCTCTCTCTCTCTCTCTCTCTCTCTCTCTCTCTCTCTCTCTCTCTCTCTCTCTCTCTCTCTCTCTCTCTCTCTCTCTCTCTCTCTCTCTCTCTCTCTCTCTCTCTCTCTCTCTCTCTCTCTCTCTCTCGTCTCTCGTCTCTCGTCTCTCTCTCTCATCGTTAGCGGCAAAACCGAACACAGAATACATAAAAAGGAGTTTTAAGTTTTCTGGAGCTAAAATGCGGAATGAATTAACATTATTAAAAGTCAACTAAACCTTTTGAAGTTATATTTTCTTCTGAAAAAGTTATCATCTAACTTAGCAAAAGTAAAGAAAAATATGAATTTCGAGGTAAGGAAAATAATTTATCAGCGAAGCCGTCTTAGGTCCTCTTGAAGCATGACCGCATTTCTAGGAGAATGGGTACTCTATTGTCTTTGACGTCATACCGGTAAAACCCACCAATCACCTTGTTGTTTGTTACCGGTATGACATCACAAGGTACTAGTACCAGTCTTTATTTCGACGCGGTCGTCGTTCACACGAGTTCAGCAAAAGGAGCAAAACTCAAAACTTAAGACAGTTCATAAAAGTGGAACCGAGTGACTGATTTCAATTATTTCTTCGGTTTTCGGTTTTAGATCGAACTTTCCGGACTTTAACGGAAAATAGAATAACCTGGAAACGTATAGTTGCCCTTTAACAAAACTATACAAAACACGTTGAAATGTGAACTTACTTACTTGAATGTCTTGTATTTTAATTACCAATTCTATATATTGTATATATATATATATATATATATACAAAGTATGAAGTATAGTTTTACCTTAAAGTCTTCGCTACCAGAGGTTTCACCCTAAACGGGATCATCAGTCGCCTGATGATCCCGTTTAGGGTGAAACCTCTGGTAGCGAAGACTTTAAGGTAAAACTATACTTCATACTTTGTATTTTGCTCTATCTATATATGGTATTGAGCACTCTCTAACATTTCGTGAACCAAAACTCACTTATATATATATATATATATTTATCTGTATATGACTTAATTCGACTCTCGCGAAAAGCAATGTAAGTTGATGAGATTCTGCGAATTCAAGTAAAAAAAATTCTCTCTCTCTCTATTTATAAAATTATAACAATATTGTATTTTTTACCTCATGTATACGGCTTTCATGGACAGAAGTCAATAACCATGCACCGTACTGAAATAAATGTGATTCATTCATTTATTTATATTCTCTCTCTCTCGCTCTCTCTCTCGCTCTCTCTCTCTCGCTCTCTCTCTCTCGCTCTTATACTCGTTGCTTTCTCTTGCTCTCTCTATTCTCTCAATGTCCCTGGCTCCCGTCTCGCTAAAACCTGCATGGTTTCATGTGGTCGTTGGTGGGTGATGGGTCGTTCGCGGTCGCTGCAGGATATAGAACAAATCCTATCCCAGCGACTCTGCCAATTAACGACCGCTAGCGACCCGCCATCACCGAACGACCAAATGGAAGCAAGCGATCAGCAACTTAACACTTTGAGGCCTGGACCTCTCCCTGTGCTGAATAAAATCGTCTGGCGTTAGCCAGATAAAATCGTCTGGCCAGAATAAAATACTAAAGACTCGTCGTCAGGCTTCAAAGTGTTAAAGAGATAGGTTTTAACCCTTTGAGGCCTGGACCGCTCCCTGTGTTGAATACAATCGTCTGGAGTTAGCCAAATAAAATACTGGCTTCAAAAGGGTTAATGCTATACACATACCTGCCGTATATACACTTCATCGCGCATTCACATTTTCGGGCTACAGTAACCGCAGATCAAGCAACATAGTTTTATCACACGAAGTCTGAAATGTTTGTAAACGTCTCTCAGCTGGGGCCGGCTTGCTAAATTGTATATAAAATTAAAAAAACAATTGTCTTCTATGAAAGTGTTTGTTTTGCTCTACATAAACTCGACTTTAATCTAACTCTAATTTTCTATTAAAACGTTCATTTCTCTTTAATATTAAAATCCTTTAATATTAAAAAGTATATCATACAAAGTCAGCCTGATTGGCGGAGACACTAACGAACATCGTCAGTTCATCAACACAAAAATATTAATTTCCATTTCAGTAAATTTCACAGTTTCATTTCACACATCTCTCGATATAGCATGTATAATGTGTGTCTCGTTAAAAACGCGAAAAAAATTTGAAATTCAAATTTGTACTTTTTGAATAATCTTGTGAAGAATTGTGCTCATATAGCATATTCAGATGTTACCTGTCAATCGTGTAGAAGTATTACGTAAGCATATGACAGATACACTTGTATAACTATTAAGTACTAAAATAATTTCTAAATAACGAAGACGTTGGTCGGGAAAACTTATTGGGATACGGGAAGGGTAGCAAATATCAACCTCGTACCCATGCGCCAGGTTGATATCGAGTGGGATTCGGGATTTACGAAACCTATAAGCCATTTGCACAATGACGTAAGATGGCGTTGCGTGACTACAACTATACCAGAATGCTTTGCCCGTATTCTAAGGCTTCGCCCATTCTCGTACCCAGACCCACGCGCTGATGCGTGAAGTGGCTCTGTGAATCTCTGGAAATATGAGCGTTCTGATTGGCTTTACGAAACAATGAAAAGAATTCAAACAAATTCAACAAAATAAGAATTTCATAATCTACACTCTGTTTGCCATAAATTCGTTTGATATAATTTGACAAATCTAATAACAGCAATACACCATATTTAAATTCGAAAATATAATACTATAAACTAATATTTATCATGTTGCGATCGTCTCTCAAAACAACAGGCCTTCTTCAATCCCATATTTTTTCGTTTAGCCAGTTGGTCTTCGATGAGTACGTTTAAAACTGAGTTGACCAAAACAACACTTTCTTCCCAGAGTGGGTTATTGGCTGAATAGTGAGCATGAATTGGTCTGAAGTGACCGGAAGTAGAATTAATAAAACCAAAATAACAAAGATGTCGGACGACAAGACTCCAGTGAAGACGTTGCCGCGATCGATATCTTCGCGGCCGCCAAATTCGACCAATAGAAATACGCGGTCTCTGACGGCCGCGAGTGATGAAAAAACCCCATGCTTTGTTGCAGGCCCACATTTCACAGCAGGGCCTGCCCGCAGGCTAGTCTTTAGGCCTTAAGCTTATTCTGGCTAACACCAGACGATTTTATATCACATCTACGGAAACTTTCGAACAAGGTTTTTCGAGTTAAAAAATATTGTAACATGCTGGAAAAAGTATTCCTGAGACCTAAAAATCCAATTTATTTTTTTCTAGAGGAAGAGTATGCCTGTAGACACCCTATAGAATTCTATAACTTTCAATTCGGCCCTCGCCTTCATCTGCATGTCCCGTTTCTGAAAATCATGGACGTCGTCATGTCCCAGGTAGCGGATATATATATAAAATTATCTAGTGTTTTCTACTGTAGCTATAGTTCCTCTTATTGTATGTTGAAGGCCTGCATGTCTCTCTGAGCTACGAGACTTTTCATGTATACTTCCTAAAATTCAATCAAGTCAACATGACATAGTTACACTGCATGCATATATTATCACAAGCTCTCATCATGTTATTGGTTGCTTTTAGCCAATCAGAAAACCCGTCTATATTAGGTACGTCTTTTTACGGCTTTTTGCACCTGCCTGCCAAGTGTAAAATTCAATTTTCCGAATCTCAATTAAAAATTCAGCCGACCGTCTGTGTTAATTCAGTAACACACACAGTACGGGGTTAATTTGTTTTGACTGTTCTGTTTTTAAGTTGATTCACGACGTGAGCTATACAGCTTCTGAACTGGGGAACTGAATAAAGACAAATAACGTCGGATCAGATGCGCCTAAATATGGAGTATACGCTATACGTGTCAATTTTTTTGGTAGAAGCTTTATGAGGGCTATGGGTGTGTGTGTGTGGGGGGGGAGGGGGTGGTGGTCTGCGTAGATTCATTTTTTGTCTAATTTTTACTAGCACGTTTCACCATCAACTTGTTTTATTAACATGTTTTATCAACGTGTTTTAGACGTGTTTATTAACGTGTTTCATCAACGTGTTTTATTGACGTGTTTCATTAACGTGTTTTATTTACATGTTTTAGTAACGTGTTTCATTAACGTGTTTTATTTACATGTTTTAGTAACGTGTTTCATTAACGTGTTTTATTTACAATTTACATGTTTTATTAACGTGTTTTATTAACGTGTTTCATCAACGTGTTTTATTTACATGTTTTATCAGCGTGTTTTACTAACGTGTTGCGTCAACGTGGTTTATCAACATGTTTAACCAACGTGCTCCATAAGCGTGTTTAATCAGCGTATTTTATTAACGTGTTGTATCAACGTAGTTTATCAACACGTGCTCCATAAGCGTGTTTTTTAACGTGTTTTATAAACGTGTTTCATTATTTTATTAACTTTTTCTAGGCGGCGTCCAACTCTCAAGTCTTATTCAAGTCTTATAGTAAATACGTATTTTCCTCTCTAACGCCAGACGATTTTACTTGTATGTCACAGGGAAAATCCACCGACGGGAAAAGGTTCGTATTTTATTAACTTATTTCATAATTAATAACGTGTTTTATTAAGTATTGTTATATATCAAGTGTCAAAGTCCATCTTTCTAGCTTTTTGATTGGTCGAGTGGTCCTCGCGTGGCTTTCCGCAAATTGTGATGTTTCCCGCGTAACCCATGGGGGAAAATATGAAAACCGAAAGTAGATTGTCAGGTCTAGTTTGTCTTTGTTTTTCCAGATTCCCTTCATTCCAAACACTGTCTGAAGATTTTACTCAACATTTTTGTTGTTATTTAAAGGTCAACTAAACCTTTTGAAGTTATATTTTCTTCTGAAAGGGTTATCGGCTAACTTAGCAAAAGTAAAGAAAAATATGAATTTCGAGGTAAAGGAAAGAACTTATCAGCGAAGCCTTCTTAGGTCACTTTGAAGCATGACCGCGTTTCTAGGAGAATGCGTACTCTATTGTCTTTGACGTCATACTGGTAAAACCCACCAATCACCTTGTTGTTTGTTACCGGTATGACATCACAAGGTACTAGTACCAGTCTTTATTCCGACGCGGTCGTCGTTCACACGAGTTCAGGAAAAGGAGCAATAGACAATCCATAAAAGTGGAACCGAGTGACTGGTTTCAATTATTTCTTCGGTTTTAGATTGAACTTTTCCGACTTTAACGGAAGATAGAATAACCTGGAAACGTATAGTTGCCCTCAACCTCGTACCCAGGGCCATTTGTAGGGAACTGGGCCAAGATGGCGAGAACAAATGGCGCTGGTGGAGGCTAGGCTATCTCAGCCTCTGATTGGTCAAGAGCTTATGGCGTAAATCAGACGGTTTGATTTTGTATTTTTTTTTTTAAATTGTATTTTGACCTTGTCGGTTGTTCCTGCCCACGGCACGGGAAATTATATTTCAAACCATGCAATAATTAGCTGTAATTAGGTATAATTACTGTGTCAAGGACTGAGTTCTAGTTATCAAAATGCGCAATATACTGCGCATTTTGAGCTAGCCTCCACCAGGGCCATTTGTTCCCGCCATTTTGTTTTTGGCCGCCATCTTGGCCCAGCCCCTACAAATGGCCCTGGGGACGAGGTTGAGTTGCCCTTTAACACCTGATATATAACAAAACACTTTGGTACCTCGGGAAAACAGTGCCCTCGGCTTCGCCTCGGGAAACAACGGCGGTCTCGGGGCCACGAAACACACTGTTTCCCGCGGCGCCAGCGTAAATAAGTGTTTAATATACCATACACGAGAAGCCGTTTTTTATCTGATTTGAAAACACTGAGAAGTGTGTTGAAAAACGAGGCGATAGCCACGGTTTCTTAACTCACTTCGAGGTGTTTTTAAATCAGATAATAAACGGCTTTCGAGTGTATGGTATAGCTTCTCAAACAAATAAGTATTTAAAGATAAATTTGAGGTAAAACTTGTCTTAATTTATGGGCGTTTATTACCACATTTCACAACAACATCTCGATAATTGATTAGTCGAGAACGTTATTTATTAATTAACAATTATTCGCCGAAGGCGAGGTGAATATCGGTAAATACACATTTTTTATCGGTAAATACACATAAATACACATTTTTGTACTTCTAGGAACAACAGTTTCTTTAAAATTATTTTCTATTCTGTCACATTGACAAATCGCCGGCGGCCATTTTGAATAAACGCCGTTAGGGGTGATTATCGAGAATTAATCGGAAGTAGCTCGACCAATCAGCGCGCGCAATTTTCTACTAATCACCTGTGTATTTATACTAACGTGTTTTATTCACGTGTTTTCTTGAGTATAAATGTCAATATTTATTAACTGGCAGACTTTAAATTCTTCAGTTTTACATTTTTGGAAATAGCTCTAAATCGGACAAGAAACCAGAGAAATGAATCAAATGATATTTACCTTCTACAGTATTCCAATGAGAGCAGATGGGCTGCGAAGTCGCTATCGCTACATGAACCATATCCAGCTACGATTTTAGCATCTTTCCATGACTCAAATATAGTCAGTGATAAGTAAATACGTTTGTGCTGACTATTTCAGGCTTTCTGTGAACTATTTGATCCCTCGTATTTTCTCTTTCGGCCTGAATTATCGCGTCTTCCACCATACGCTCCGCCAAGTGCGGCCGCCATCTTGGATCAACAAACTTGAAAACCTACAGGCGGTAGTTTTTCAAGTTGCCGCGTAATTATTGCGTGGGCTTTGCGAGTGACACTGCTCCTTTAATGTGGCTTTGACCTTTGTATTACTCTTATAGTGAAATAAAAGTAGTGTGCTGCGTAGGCAGTGTTGAAGCTACAATCGAAATATAGTAAGGTTAGATGTACTGCCGAAACGGAGAGAGCGGAGGCCCTTCGTCAGAGAGAAAGGCCCTCAAACGTTAGACTCCTACGTTCTCTGTTCCCGCAGTATATCTATATATATTACTATATTTCCATTACTTTTATAGGCAGTTTAAGCCGCGTATTAGTACTAAACTTTGAATATATAGTACCGGCATCGGTTTCTACATGTGATTTAGCACGATGTCTTCCCGTAGTGGCTAGACGTAAGCCAGACTGAGAGTAAAGCAGTTGTGCCGTTTCGTGCCGAGTCTGTTTATAATATTCCGGATAGGTTTACGTGCCAGGACAAAAAGCTACCAATCAGTATGTATAATGTGAACAAGGCTTAAACCATGCATACATGCAGACCTACTTTCTCCACGACATTCCTCATCCCGCCGGATAGTCTATGCCCTTCCTTGAACGTCATTCAGTTGATTTCGATCTTTCTTTCATCACTATTTCTGCATGCGTTCGTTCATCGGACCAGCATTTGTCATTAGCACATTATAATTATTTATTGATAGACTTAAGTCGTTCTTAAGCCGATTTTCCACTAGGCGATTTTTTTCGCGCGAAGCGACTTTCTTTTGTTCGAATTCATTAGATTTCTGATTAGTTCCAGCTCAGAGCTCATGAGACAAAAGAAAAAGTCGCTTCGCGCGAAAAAAGTCGCCTAGTGGAAAACCGGCTTAAAGTCGCAAAATTATACGACAGGCTGACAATTCTCGACTGAAATTCGTACAAAATGAACTAAAAGTGTGCAGGTCGTTGCAGCTGCCGGCTCCCCGAGGTATACTGGAGCAGTGAAGCCGGCAACAACGACCACATTTTTAGTTTGTTTCTGAAATTCGTACAAAACAAACTTGTAAAATGTAGTATAACTCCTGCTGACCACATTTTTAGTTTGTTTTGTACGAATTTCAGTCGAGAATTGTCAGCCTGTCGTCTAGAATAGCCTTATTAAGACCTTACCTGAATTTTAGTTACTTTCACATCGCCCTTTGACCCTTTCCACGGAGGACGCTTGTTTCACTGCTATATACAGATTCATCTCATTATTCTCCATTTTCAAAACCAACTTGTTGGGAATGTGCGTGCCATGGACAACACATATGCTACGCCTGTTAACTATAGTTTGTATACATTTGCATCACTTTTACTAATGACTTTCTTTGTAAATTAAGCTTGGTTTCCATATAGAGCGTTTTCACTCACGTGATCGGTGGCCCCATTGGGGTGGTGAAACAATACGAAATATTTGAATAAGAAAGAGCTAATTCCCATGCCGTACACCAATATGGCCGCCATTTCATTGTTTTGGTACACCAATATGGCCGCCGTGACGTCAGATGAAAACGCTCTATAGCCGTAAGAGCCGGCGGCATGGCTGCGGCAAGGGGCGATGGTCCAATCATAGACAGTGTTGAATTAGCCAGCAATAAAAAGCTGTATGCGATTTAGAGGGCCGGCCAAGGCTTCAAAATATTACTTTTGATGGCATTTTTTGTTACAAGCAGGCAACCATGCTAAATCATATCGGATAGTGTATACTTTGAAGGTGAGGGGTGTTGGCAGTCGTGATTATTGATTTATATACTAAAATGTCGAGCTTTTTGAAAGCACAATGTGATGGATGGGATATCTGTAAAGCGATGCCTATTACGTTTGTATATTATTTGAATTACAAATTCAGAATGCTATCCAATCAGCGTGCCTGCCGAATTCTGATTATTCTATTTCGCATAGCTCACAATTATAAACAAACAAGAAACATGGCGCAAATTCGCCTAAATATAACACTTAGAAGAACAGCCACAACAATCTGAAAACTTTTTGTTACAAGCAGGCAACCAGCATAGAAATGTAGCTTAGACATTGATCAAGATGACTAGGCCGGTTGCCTTCCGTGTATCACAAGATAGTACTGTTGAACCAATGAGTTAAATGTCTATGGATATTATGAGCAATACTAGAGTCTCTCGTTTCCTGGGTGGGGAACGTGGGCTCTGGGAACGAGATTGGCTAATCCCTAGCCTGGTACCCTGGCCCAATCAAAGAATATGGGCCAGGTAACCACTAAAGACTTCTGCTTTTCCTTATTTTCGCGCGTTTTTATTGGCTATGAGTGAAATTGCAATCGTCATAAGTGGATTTAGCCCTGATGACGCGAGAATGAGATTAGTGGTTACCTGGCCCATATTTCTTTTGAAATTGGGCCAGGGTACCAGGCTAGGCTAATCCCTTGCTCGATCCAGTCTTCTATCAGAGCTCAATGAGCTGAAAGGAATCATGGGATTGAACCAAGTGTTTTGAAAACGTAGCGCGGGCGCGGGTTGAAAACACTATTAAAAGTTTCTTGTTTCTCGTGTTTGTTTGCTCTTCGTCGTGTTTGAAGATTCATAAAGAAACCAATCATGGCTCACGCTGGACAGATCTCGTCGACCGAATATCCTACAATGGCTGACCAAGACCCTAAAAAGTTGTATGTGTGTCCGTACAACAAATACCATCGAATATCGGCGCTAATTTACCCAGGGCATGTCGCAAACTGTCGAAAGGTAAGTGATAAGTCCCACTTTAAGCCAAAGT
Source organism: Paragorgia papillata (assembly GCA_035771165.1). Lineage (NCBI taxonomy): Eukaryota > Metazoa > Cnidaria > Anthozoa > Scleralcyonacea > Coralliidae > Paragorgia > Paragorgia papillata. The sequence continues at coordinate 150,044 of JAWNZC010000025.1, read as the reverse complement.
AAAATTCCATTTCGGTGTTCTTTAGACCATTAGCCGACTTAGAACTGTGTTATCGTCTAACAGCGTTCTAGCACAAGGGTTTTAAGGGTTTTGTTTAATTCTTTGTCTAGATTTTGACCAAAATCTAGGGCTAGACAAGACACACGTTCCATGTTAAAAATGACAGAGTCGTACTGTCAGCGAGGATTTTAGAGCAACCATTCGCATTCTAAACTTAATTTTTATAGACACAAATAAGAGAAACGTTGCTCTTAACTTATTAAAGATAAAGTAGAAGGCTTGAGTTATATACTTTTATTCTTGTTTATCAGATTAAAGTAGTGATGTAGTGAATTCACAAAGGAATCCCACGCGGTAAATTGTCGGTAATTTGACACTATGCTTTCGATTAAATGCTCAATAGCTTCTGGTTTAATAGATAAAGCGCTTCTCAAGTCATAGGTGGTGTGCAACCAATCCCTTGATATTTATAGAAGGACAAAGATGTTTTCGTCATGTTGGATGAAATTATAATTTCAGATGGTGATAAACTTTTGGTAAATTCATCACAACATGGTGACAGTGATGCACACCAGCAATATTTTATGTGTGGACTATGGATAGTTTTTATAGCAGGGGCTCCAACTCTGGGAGTTCTTCCGATATTGGCTGATTTCCAGGAAATTTGATATTCAGAAAAATCGTCTGGATTTTTAGATGTGAAGAAGAAAAACAACATTGAGTCATAGGCCAGGGTGCATTCCATGTAGGTCACACCGAAGATCTTCGGCGTGAGTTTCAAAAGTGCTCGGCGTGCTGGTGTACAATCACACTGCGGTCAGCGCACATATACAGCCATACAACTATACAAGTCAGTGGGTTGATGCTGGTGCTGGCCTTCGTCTTGACCTCCCTTGGCGCAGCACCTGAACACTAGTGGCTTATCTTCGGTGTGGGGTTGACATGGAATGGACCCTGGGTCATAGGCTCTCAGCTGTTGAGGGGGAAATAATGCAGCCGACCTTGCCTTGTTTCACCACCCCCAACAGGGCCACCAATCACATGAGTGAAAACAATCCATAACCTTAAAATTTTAAAGTTAGGCATTATGTTGTAATTTGATTGACTGTGTGAGTGGGCTGATTTTATGTAAATAATGTTAAGTTAGCACTAAGCTGTGCAAAGTTTACCAAAAAATAAGTATGTTACTACCATTTGTGTTCAAGCGTTTAGCGAATAACTACACTGTAGTTGTTTTCGAGTTTTTAAACAAATGTTGTCCAATGACAACTATACGTTTGACAGATCAAATCAATAACGAATAGGGGGTGTCCCTTTCCATTGTTATTGCTTCCGTTTCAAGTTTCAACGTTGTGTTAATATTTTCTCACAGGCTACCGCAAACGTGACAACGTGTAATACAAATCAAATCACAAAAGCACATCGTCAAATTACACGTGTCCACGCTCAAACCGGAACCGTAGTATTTGATTAATTAAATGGGTTTTTTATTTATTTATTTTTATATTTATTATATTATATTTATTTATTTTTATTTAATTAAATTTTTTTTTAATATTTACTTTTTTATTTATCTAGTACCTTTGAATCAAATGAAAATCATAGAAAATAGATTACAATTTAACAAGTTCTGTTCAAACGAATTGCTAATTAGGACAATATTTTTTTTAGCAATATACCGGACATGCATTCAAGAGTTGCCCATTCAATGCTAGACACAACCCTCCATCTGTGGAATATGACTACCATATCTTCACATGTCCTGACAAGGTAAGTACCGTATTTTCTGGGCGATAACCCGCGGGTTATCTGTTAATTTTGCTAGGAAACATAATTAGTGCGGGTAATAGGGTGGTGCAGGTAATCTGTTGAATTCTTAAGACGACACCATCACGAAGACTGAGACCAAGGATTCTACTTTCATCTTTCAACTACTGGTACTGTACTTTTTTATAATTTTGTGGTCCTAAACCAAGGGAGCAAGTCAGACTGACCTGTATTTCTTCTTCTTTGTTCGGCGTTCCTTCATTTATATTCAGCCATTTTGAATAATGCGGTATATTCATTAGCGTATCGCACGTTACATTATAAAACGTCACGTTACATTGTAAGACGTTACGCTACATTATAAAACGTCACGTTACATTATAAAACGTCACGTTATATTGTAAAACGTCACGTTACATTGTAAAACGTCACGCTACATTATAAAACGTCACGTTACATTATAAAATGTCACGCTACATTGTAAAACGTTACGTTACGTTACATTATAAAATGTCACGCTACATTGTAAAACGTCACGTTACGTTACATTATAAAATGTCACGCTACATTGTAAAACGTCACGTTACGTTACATTATAAAATGTCACGCTACATTGTAAAACGTCACGTTACGTTACATTATAAAATGTCACGTTACATTGTAAAACGTCACGTTACATTATAAAATGTCACGTTTTGTGTCACATTGTAAAACGTCACGTTACATTATAAAATGTCACGTTACATTGTAAAACGTCACGTTACATTATAAAATGTCACGCTACATTGTAAAACGTCACGTTACATTATAAAATGTCACGCTACATTGTAAAACGTCACGTTACATTATAAAATGTCACGTTACATTGTAAAACGTCACGTTACATTATAAAATGTCACGCTACATTGTAAAACGTCACGTTACATTATAAAATGTCACGCTACATTGTAAAACGTCACGTTACATTATAAAATGTCACGCTACATTGTAAAACGTCACGTTACATTATAAAAATGTCACGTTACATTGTAAAACGTCACGTTACATTATAAGACGTTACGCGACATTATAAAACGTCACGCTACATTATAAAACATCACGTTACATTGTAAGACGTTACGCTACATTATAAAACGTCACGCTACATTATAAAACGTCACGCTACATTATAAAACGTTACGTTACATTACAAGACGTTACGTTACAAAACGTTACGTTACATTATAAGACGTTACGTTATATTGTAACGTAACGTTTTATAATGTAGCGTGACGTTTTATAATGTAGCGTGACGTTTTATAATGTAGCGTGACGTTTTATAATGTAGCGTAACGTCTTACAATGTAACGTGATGTTTTATAATGTAGCGTGACGTTTTATAATGTCGCGTAACGTCTTATAATGTAACGTGACGTTTTACAATGTAACGTGACATTTTATAATGTAACGTGACGTTTTACAATGTAGCGTGACATTTTATAATGTAACGTGACGTTTTACAATGTAGCGTGACATTTTATAATGTAACGTGACGTTTTACAATGTAGCGTGACATTTTATAATGTAACGTGACGTTTTACAATGTAGCGTGACATTTTATAATGTAACGTGACGTTTTACAATGTAGCGTGACATTTTATAATGTAACGTGACGTTTTACAATGTAGCGTGACATTTTATAATGTAACGTGACGTCTTATAATGTAAGATGTTACGCTACATTCTAAGATGTTATACGCTACATCGTGAGTTACATTATAAAACGATCATTTCGATATAAAATTTATGTAAATCGGGAAATATTTAAACATGTTTTGAATCACACGTCTCCCAATGTAAATACGACACCGCCACATGAAATAATTGTAAATCTAAATAATACGAATAAATCAAGCTGATACTTCAGTAGTGTTTTCGCTAACGGCTTGCTGCTTAGTCCAACAACTACAAAACGCAAGTAATAAGTACCGAATAATGCCAAAAATATTAATATTTATATGTTTAACTGTTTGCATGTCTAGATATAATATGGGTGTCGTATTACATTGGGAGACGTTGGTTTCAAAACGTGTTTAAATATTTTCCGATTTAAATAAATTTTATATCGAAATGATCGCTTGAATCTGCCGAATCCAGCACTATAGGTTTTGTCTACCGAAAGCATTAAGATCCTAGCCTAGTTTCTAGGCCTTCCTCGGTTGACACGTTTCGGAAGTGATCCGAACGGACCCGCTGGGGAAGGCCTAGCAAAATTCGTAAACACTTTCACTTTACAGCTTCGTTGTTTATTGAGGAAGAGTTGTGATATTATGATGTTCTAAGTGTTTTTCGACATTTAATATTCCATCTGCATAAAATAATACAAGCCTGCTCACCTCGGATCGACGAAGTTTCGCTAGCCTAGCTTTCTTATCACTAGCTTTCCTTCTGCAACCGCCTAAAGTTGAAAGTTAAACAGTTACATTTTCATTCCGTGCTCCAATTGGAATATATTCCATAATTCCCTTCTTTCGATCGCCAAGATCTTTGGTAAAATCTTCACAGACATCCTTGTGCTTTTATACAGTCGCTCAGTGTTGTATGCTAGATCCCAGGAACACTCGAAGGGCCAGAACGATTCTGGGCAGGACCTTTTTGCCAATGTTGCTAGGCCTTCTCGTTTCCAGCCTCTTCCCAAGAACCCAAACTGACTACGCGGCCAAGCACATGACGGAAACGAAAGTCCTAGAAACTAGGCTATTAAGATCCGTTGTTGTTCGAATATTTACTCTATACGTCCAACAGGGAACTTTGAAATGATGCAACAACGAACTTGGGAAGTTCGCAAGTTCGTGATTGGCTACTACGTAATGAATTTGCGAAGTTCGTCGCCAACTTTGGAAATAACGAACGAACTTCGGAAATAACGAACGAACTTCGGAACACAATCTGCATCCTCTGTAATCCCTATCCTAATCCTTAGTTTTTACTCTATAATGACAGTGGCATAGCCATGGTCTTGGGTTTGGGGGGCGAGAACCTCGATCACCTAGGGGGGTCCGGGGGCATGCCCCCCGGAAACTTTTGGATTTCTAGGGTCTCTGAAACACTATTTCCTGCATTTTGAGGCAAGTCTTTAAGAGTAATCTGAAAGCCATAAATTACATAATTTTGTTGAAATCAAACGAGAACATAGAATGATACACATCAGAATATCTTTAGATTTATTTATAAACAAGTCGTAAATGTAAAAACCGGTTGGAGGCATTTTGTATAGACCCTTAGTATTGTAATTTATAGCATATGCATGCCTGCTAAATATATATAACACATCACTATCTACTCACTTGCACTTAAAACAACTGTCCCCCCCCCCCGCCTCTACAAGTTTCTCCACGGATTTAAACTTTTCACGAGAACGGTCTTGGAGACCATTGGGGGGGGGGGGGGGGCGACCGCCTCCCCCCCCCCCCCCAGGCCACGTCACTGTATAATGATTTCTTAACTTTTCACTTTTTTATTTCAGAGCTTTATTGAAAAGGAATTGGCCTCAGGTAAGATAAGAGTGTTTTCTTTGCATGATCTAAATAACTTCTAAACTTTTTTTCAGGATTAAGACTTGGATGAAGATTTTTTGACTTAAGGCAACTGCAGTGATTACTGGGCTATAAATAAAATGTTTGGAAATGTCAATAGTTTTACATTTAATATCGTATATTTGCACTCTGTTACTCTGGAAATAAAATTATTGCTATTCTCTTATTTCATGCTAAATTTTATAGTCAAACCGGATGTTCTCTTGCGTGCGACTTTAATTGCAATATTGATACGCAACATTGCAATCTTGATACGCAACATTGCAATCTTAATTGATGGATTCAATCAGCAGCCTGCAAACGCTTTATCGCGATTCCTCGACGGGTTGCCCTAAAAAATCGTTTTAAATGCCATACTTTGGAAAATGCGAAATTCTACATAAAGTTAGAGCCATTACCTTCAAGTATAACATCACATTTATGTGTTGTTCGATGTTTAAAACCAATATTTTAAAGGGTATTGGCAATAAAAATTAAGGTTGTCTCATTTGAAAGAACTCGTCAAATAGTATAAGAAGACCTTTTACAATTTTTCCGTATCTGTTTTGGTTTTGGAAATATTTGGACCAAAGACAGCCTGCTGTCCGCCATCTTGGTAGTATTTTCGATATGCATGTGACATCATAACCAGGGTAAAGTGAAATTTTTATCTTGCCAACCTTATGACATTATGAGCTAGAAACTCGATTTTGTTGCGCTATTTCCATTTTAAATTGACCTACAACATTTAAAAAGCCTTCCGTGGAAATTTGGTCACCCACGGAGTAGTTTCATCAGGTTTTCCCTGGTTGTGACGTCACCAATTTCCTAGTTAATTAGACCCAATATTACAACAAGATGGCGGACAGCACGCTGTCTTTGGTCGAAATATTTCCAAAACCAAAACAGATACGGAAAAATTGTAAAAGGTCGTCTTCACCATTTGACGAGTTCTTTCAAATGAGACAAACTTAATTTTTATTGCCAATACCCTTTAAGCAACCCGTCGAGGAATCGTGATAAAAGCGTTTGCAAGTTGCTGATTGAATCCGGCAATCAAAATTGCAATGTTGTGTATCAATATTGCAAAGTCGTACGCAAGACAACATCCGGTTTGACTATAATGCTGTCAGGTAAAGCTGTAGTGAAATTCTATTGCCATGCATATTAGGGCCATATATACGAAAGCTGATAATTCACGGCTTACATAAAACGCGCCTTAAAGTGCACATGAAATGAAAATTAAGTTTGTCTTAAGTCCATGTCACACGAGGCAATTTTCCTTGCAACTTGCAACGCAATTTTTGTCGGGAAAAAATATTGCAAGTTGCAGGAGGATGTCAGACGAACGGTAATTTCGTGGTTTTCTTTATCTTCAGACCCCAATGTAAACAAAGCCGCCATCTTGAATTACGCAACAACTCTAATTCCCCCCCCCCGATTTTCCCTGATTCTGTCATATTGTGATTGGTTCCTTCTCAAAAAATTGCGAAACAAGTTGCAGTGGGGGTCTGGCGGACACTTGACGAAATATTCGGGGGGCGAGTGCCGAAGGCACGAGCCTTCTAGGGGGGTGCGGGGGCATGTCTCCCCGGAATTTGGATCTCTGAAATGGCATTTGCAGCATTCTGAGAACACATTTTGTAAAAAATTTTAGGTTTTCAAAACACTATTTTAATGGTGCATTTTGTTATAAATCACATGCTAAGCATAAAAAAACAACATTTCAGAGAAAATATTCTAGATGATTATCTACATTTGTGAATGGAATTGCAAGGTGGTTTAATTAACACGCCAATGACAATGTAAAATTTATTCGCTAAGCGAGTGAAATCCACATATTTCTTTTAAAATAAATAAATATCAGAATTTGATCAGTCTATGCATAGTTCGTCTATGACTCCGTTCTGCGCACGCTTTTGTTTCGTTAACATATTCTATTCTTGTGCTTCCACTATTCAAAATGAAAGCTTCAGCTAAAATTATTGGGGGGGGGGGCAATGAGCAATCGCCCCCCCCCCTAGTGTCCGCCACTGGTGGGGGTGTCACACGCTGCAACTTGTCTCGCAGCGTTGCGAAAAGTATAGAAGCTGCTTCTACTTTCTCTGCGACTCGCAACGCAAAAAAGTGTTCTATATCTTTGTTATTATCGAACAAAAGCACTTGGCGAATTAGGAACCATGTGCAAGTATTTCTCCTACAGCAGACAGAATCTGTAAATTTTATCGTGTTTTTGTTTGACAATAACAAAAATATATAATCTTGTGTGATAATCCATTATGCAAAGAGTGACGTAAAGTTATCTTATAAGTTAAATTTACATATATATATATATAAGCAAGGAAACGAAAAACTGCAAAAGATGTTACTTTGTCATTTTAAGTATTCTTTTAAATAAGGCAAACTTAATTTTCGTTTCATAGGCACCTTAAATAAGAGGCGAACTGACCCATTTATACGTCGTTTTTGAACAAGTCTCGGCTTGTGTTACCCTGCGAGTCAGAGCCCCTTTCCGACCTGCGCAAGCTTCGGGGGAAAGTGGGCACTGCCAACAAACTCGATCTTCGCCCCAAGTTTGGGGCGAGTCAGTCCGGTTTTAAACTGGTCAAACAAGTTCTGGTTCACGAACACGCGTAAGCAGGAAAATAGGAAGTGACGCGTTAGAGCCTGGGCCCAAAATAGTATCTTGGCAACCGTTCACGCATGCTCAAAAAGAAATATCGAGTGTGTTGGCAAAGCCCACTTTCCCCCGAAGCTTGCGTAGGTCGAAAACGGGCTCTGACTCGCAGGGTAGGCTTGTGTAAGACGCTAACACAAGTCTTTGTACCTTTTATACGAGTGTTTCGCGTCTTACACATAAGACGCGTCCTGTGTAAGCTGCATCTTATCAGCTCTCGTATAAATGGCCCAACTGTACCATCAAATCGGGTCAAAGTTGACATGAAGATGTATAAAGTAGGTTGTGTCTTAAGGCCCTGTTACACGGTGTAACATGCTGGGCAATGGTCAAAATCGTTGCGAGACAAGTTGCAACAATCGTTGCACAAAGTAGAATCAGGTTCTACTTTCTGCAACGATTGCAGCAATTTGTTTCAGTGTTGCACCGTGTAACACCCCTTCAGCAACTTGTCTCGCAATATTTTATTATGACTTGGCATTCAATCGAGCCTCTTCCCAGTCTGCCCGCTTTTATCGAAATCCAAATCATTGGAAAATTGCATAAAAGCGTTGCCGCGTGTAACACCCCCTGTCTTGCAACTGCAATGCTGCATGAGTCGTCATTGCGAGACAAGTTGCATGAAAAATTGCACCGTGTAACATGGCCTTTACACATGCTGTGATTGGTCAGTTACCGTGTTTCTAGGCAACCGTGGTTCTGATGTCACGGCACATTTTTTAGTTTTATTTCATAAAAGAATCCCTCCGCGTTTATGTAACTTGATGCAAACAAGCGTGAGTTGGGAGAATTTGAAAGTACATGTATATATGTAAAGTTTTAAACTCTCGCTATACCTTAAATGTTTTATTTTTCCCATGGTTTACTGTCATGGCAATAGAAGCATTCCTAAAATATTGTTGCAATATATTCCTTAAGGTGGCTCCCTACGGTAATTTCAATAGGGGACTGGTGACTAGAAATAGTATCGCTACGCATGCGTAAATAGCGATCTTGTCGATTCGAAATTCTATGACCGCGTCGAGATAGATGTAGACTTGTAGACGTTTTCTTCGGTGAATTTTGCTAAAATTTTGTAAATAAGTAGTTTATAAAAAGTTCTAAAGTATATATAATTTTAAAAAAATTTCATAAGACAGAACTTTTTTAAATCGATAATGTTTATAGCGAAAAATCTGTCCATACAACTCTCTCTGATTTTGTGCATGGATATTCTCCACAACAGTATCTATCATCTCAGCAATTTTTAAAAAAATTCACCGAAGCAAACTAAAGACATGCCGCTTCAATTATGCAATATTTGAAAATATACCAAAGTTCCAACGTCATTATTACCATGGTAACAGCAAATAATCGAACTTTTTTATAGATATTTTATATCTGCGATATTTCTGCTATAGTAAGGTCTACTTAGTATTTATCTAACAATTTTTCAAACTTGTGAATAACATTAGATAATGAGCGTATGAAATAGCGCGTATTTATTGAAACTACAGGGAGCCACCTTAAGTTGAACAATTCGTTTGATAAGATTCGTTGACAACTTCCTGTTTTGAATTCTGTTTTTAATTTGATTGGTGTTTGGCAAATAATCCTTTTTCTTATTTGTTGTTTAAAAACGAGAAACCAATCAAATTCAAGTGAAGTTAGCAATAATTTTCATCAAATGAATTGGTCAAACATAGCAAATGAATTGCAAAAATTATTTAGGAACGCTTCTATTTCCTCAACAGTAATACACACTTTTCTGCTCAAATTCTTCTGCCACTGGTTCTTTGTATCGTGATTTAGTTTTCTGAAGCAAACCATTTATTTTATCTGGTTTATGTCGTGTTCAAATTTTTGCTTCAGGAACAAATTTATTCACTTTAAAAAAACTGAAAAATTGTTGATTTGCCTAAACAACATGAAATTACATTTTACTTTGCCAAAGACTCTGCTTCAAAGGTCATTGTTTCTTTTGACTTTGCACTTCGAACTGGACTTTGGACTTGAGATAAAATATTCCAAAATGGTTTTTTCTGGCACTAAACCTCATCCAATGCCCTAAACAGTAATAAGCGGGTTTCGGTCTTGATTATTTGCCACCTGATTGTGTTAAAGTGCCGATGAATCGAAAATTAAGTTTGTCTTATTTGAAAGAACGCTTAAAATTATAGAGTAACATCTTTTGCAGTTTTTCGTTTCCTTGCTTCGTTCTTGAGATATTTTAGTTTGGTATGCAAATTAAACATTTTGACGTCGTATGTGCACAATGAGCTATCGGAGAAGGTTAGATATATTTTCTAGTATCAAACCAATTTAATTTGAATGAAGCATGTGGATGTGTTTCGCCCACTACACTAAACATGGAGATCGTCAAGTGATTATTATATTTGATAATAGCAAAGATATATAACTTTTTCGATAACTCATTATGCACGTGTGACGTCAAAATGTTCAATTTGCATATCCAACAAACTATAGTATCTCCACAACGAAGCAAGGAAACGAAAAACTGCAAAATATGTTATACTCTATAATTTTAAGTGTTCTTTCAAATAAGACAAACTTAATTTCTGTTTCATAGGAACTTTAAACCCTCTTTGTGGATCAGGCTAGCATATGCCAGTAAGCAATTAGACAATTATAAATTGCACTGACCTACTGACTGATTTGGGTTAGGAGCTTGGGAAAATAGACTGCTTCGTATGCAGTGTTTTAGGTAGAGCAAAGTGAAAAGATGGTAAACTCCTGAGAATAGTTTTTTATAACGAAATACTGACGTTTTGAGAAGAGCCCTTCATCAGAGTAAAATGTGGAAGGGCTCGGCTCGAAACGTCAGTATTTCGTTATAAATAAAAGACTATTATCGGCAGTTTACCACCTTTTCTCTTGGCTCTGATTAGGGTTAAAGTTTTCGTTAGGGTTAGACAACAGCAAGTCTTGTTTAGAGATATTTTGAAATTAACACCTGTATTCCAAAAGCTCACTCGCACTCTATAAGTGCAACTCGACACTCGATGAGTCTCCACGCGCCCTCACTGAGTATGAGACTACACTTACTCTCTAACCATTCAATAGACCTTATTCAAAAATGGCCGTCGAATTAAGATTCTTTTATATACATATAAATTAGCCCTTATGAACTCGTTTTCAAGTGGGAAATTCAAAAGAAGTTTTACTTTAAAACGAGGTCATAAGGGCTAATTTATATGCACATAAAATAATTCTAATTCGGCGGCCATTTTTGAATAAGGTCCATTGAATGTTGAGTCACACTCAATGAGTGGCACCTCGCACTTAATAAGACCTTTTAAGACCTGGCCAAACGCTTTCAACATTTCATTCAACGGGATATTGGTACGGGATATTGTCGATTCCAGCTTTTGTGGTAGCCCGCGTTCAATTAATTGTCATTCATGAATGTTGAACGATGTTGAATTCATTTGGCCACTCGTGCTTTCAACATTATTCAACATCGTTCAACAATGTTGAATGATGTTGAAAGCGTTTGGCCAGTGCCTTTAGAATACAGGCGTAAGTCCCATCTAAATTCCAGTTCAGTGTTTACAATATGTATTTTCTTTTTTCATTACAGTGCCAGCCCCAAATGTCCCACCCGTTAACCACCACCCGGAGTGGAACAAACCAGCCCCTACGGAGGATTGGGACGCAGAAGCCGACCAACCTGGCTTTTCGTTGGGTGCAGTCACCGGCGATGAAGAGCGCACTTCATACGATGTGGTGCTTGACTACCAGACTGCACTGCAGAGTCAGGCAGAAGCCCAGAAGCCAATCACTAATGGAGACTTGTCAGGGTAGGATAAACAGTGAAATCACAGTAGTGTGCTGCGTATGCAGTGCTGAAACACAAATCGAAATCTAGTAAGGTTGGATATACTGCCGAAACAGGGAACACGATCGGAAATCGCATAGAAAATCGGCCACTTTCATGGGGCAGTTCGCAGGCCACGTGTGTGCTGGCTCAAGCGAGTTGTCGGCCGAGCTTGATGAAATTTACTAAATTCTAAACACACACACACGCAAAACAATAACAAGTGAACTGTCCATATATAGCCAAAAACAAAATCAAGACAAAGAAAAAATCAATCAAAGTTATCTGATAGTTGAGATCTTTATCCACCCTCCATAGTTGATTTGGTTTATTTTATGTCAACTCGTCACTTCGTCAGTCGTCAAGTATACTTTCTACGACTGATTCGAACTTTAAAATCCGTTTTAAAGGCCAATTGGGCACACAAATCTGCCAACAAAACAACCCGACTTCCTTTGGAACAACATATTTTAGTCATTTTACATGGAAGTTTACGATACAAGATCGCACCTTGTTCTTCGTCTAATTTTCCCGCCATATTTGATTTCAAGTCGGCAAGCAGCTTTTATCCTTCAATATCCCTAGTATCCTCTTCAATATCCCTAGTATCCTCTTCAATATCCCTAGTATCCTCTGCAACGGAACCGTTATTTTCCTTTATCTTCCTCATTTTATCGTATGACCCCAACGCTCCTTCGCTCCTCATTCATCTCGCGCCAGCCTCGCTTGTGATATCCACTCTATCAAATTCTTTATTTTTCTGAGGCGGGCGCTAAATGTCGCACAATAGACGAATTTAATTTCAGACGAATTTAATTGGAATTACCTTCGTCGGTAATGCAACGTAAATGCGACGTCGAGTTACACGTCGAATTTCAGTCGAATTTAATTGTTTTTACTTGGACTCGTGGATACTGAAAACGACTTCTTGAAAACATGGCACTGAATTGTCACAGACAGAAGAGAAACATTTAATTCGACGCGACGATAATTCGTCGTGTAACTCGAACACGCATTATCGTCGCATTATCCGTCTGACTCAGACGAATTTAATCGCCGAGGCAAATTTAATTCGTGTGTCGAATTTAATCGAGTTATACGTCGCAGTTTCGTCGACTAAAATTCAAACAATTAAATTCGTCTATTCACGATCGGAAATTGCGGCTGTGGACTGGGACCTAATCCAAGTTGACCTGGGATTAGCTACGCATGCGTAGAATGAATATGACAAGATGATTAGATGAATAAGGAGCGAAGGAGCGTTGTGGTACATGTGGGTTCATACGATAAAATTAGGAAGATAAAAGAAAATAATGGATCCGTTGAAGAGGATACTAGGGATATTGTAGGATATCAAGCATTTGCTGACTTGAAATCAAATATGGCGGAAAAATTCGACGAAGAACAAGGGGCGATCTAGTATCGTGAACTTCCATGTTAAATTACTAAAATCTGTTGTTTGTTGGCCGTTTACTACCCCCAAAAGAAGTCGGGTTGGTTTTTTTGGCAGATGTGTGTACTCAATTGACCTTTAAAATGGATTTTAAAGTTCGAATCAGTCGTGGAAAGTATACTTGACGACTGACGAAGTGACGAGTTGACATTAAACAAACCCAATCAACTATGGAGGGTGAATAAATATCTCAACTATCAGATAACTTTGATTGATTTTTTCTTTGTCTTGATTTTGTTTTTGGCTATATATGAACCGACAATTCACTTGTTATTGTTTTGCGCGTGTGTGTGTGTGTGTGTGTGTGTGTTTAGAATTTAGTAAATTTCATCAAGCTCGGCCGACAACTCACGTGAGCCAGCACGCACGTGGCCTGCGAACTGCCCCATGAAAGTGGCCGATTTTCTATGCGATTCTCGATCGTGATGCGACGTTTAGCGCCGGCCTGCAAAAATCAGGTTTCTAATATAGCGCTATATCAGCAGCATGGATGTTTCTATTATGTGCCCGACTCTATGTTTCGTCAAGCCCAGTAAACCTTTTCTCAAACCTTAGGGGTTTTACGCGCAACCTCGTACCCAGGGTCTTACCTCCGCTCCCCCCTCCACTCCCCCCTCGCTGCGGAAAGACCCTGGTACACGCTGGTCACGTGCTTCCAAGTGCCACCTGATCAAATTTCATACACAGGGAGGGTCCCAGCAGGGTTCATTTTTGTCACCTGAAACCACTCGAAGTTTTAAACAAACTGTCGAAAGACGAAAGTGTTTAGCCATGTTTTACAGCAGCCTTCATTTCGCTGTCGTCAACAGCGGCTATTCAAACATCAACCTCAAACCTAAACAAGGCTCGAGGCAGTTTACTTTGGCAAAGATGTTGTGGCCGTGCTACCAACGGGATATGGAAAGTCTCTAATCTAATATATCATCTTCTTCCGTCGCTCTTTTACGACAAAATCAACTGCAGTCAGGGCAGTGAACAACCGACCGAGGCGTCTCCCCTTCATCCTGTAATCATCGTAGTGTCTCCGTTAAATGCGCTCATCAAAGATCAAATAAGAAAGAGCATTCAAGGAAATATCAAAGCGATTGTGCTGGGTCAAAGTTGAGTCAAATTTCAAACTAAACAACCCCTCCCTACAGTGAAATAATTGTTACTGCCCATATTTTGGGAAGCACGTGACCAGCGTGTACCGGGGTCTTTCCGCAGCGAGGGGGGAGCGGAGGTAAGACCCTGGGTACGAGGTTGTTTTACGCGGTGGCCTAAAAATATAAGATTATGTCAGCCTCAATGAACGTCGTTGCGTGACAAATTTCACGAACCGTACACACCTGCACGCCGTGTAATACACCTCGTTAAACTTTTCTCGCTTCCTTTGGTTCATAAACCATTGCAGTTTCACGAAAAAATTGGACCGTGTAACACGCAGCACCTTTAAAGTGCCTATGACACGAAAATTATGTTTGTCTTATTTGAAAGAACACTTAAAATGATAGAGTAACATCTTTTGCAGTTTTTCGTTTGCTTGCTTCGTTGTTGAGATATTTCAGTTTGTTTAATGTAAATGTCGCATGTTGCGACGTCACACGTGCATAATGAGTTATCGAAAAACGTTATATATCTTTGCTGTTGTCAAATATAATCATTTGAAAATCTACATGTTTAGTGTTCTGGGCGAAACACACGCACATGGTTCCCTCGAATTATTTTGGTTTGATAATAGCAAATATATATAACTTTTTTCAATAACTCATTATTTTTGCGAATGTTTTAAATGGCTTCAAAAACTATCCATATAATAAGCTCATATAGAAATCAATTTTGAAAATTGAAGTTGTCTGAGCCGCAAAATCGAAGAAAAAGTTCATCGAAAATAGCGAGCGTGTCTCTATCACATATAGAGACACGTCACGGTCATGATTTTCCTTTGTGTTTTCCTCATGAATTATTAATGAGTTTTTGAATCCAAATTACTACGCCAATGTTTCTGAAGCTATTCAAAACATTCGCAATACGTGTTTTATCAGATCTAAAACACTCCGCTATCGCCTTGTGTTTTAAATCTAATAAAACACTACTGCTCATGTTTTAAATATTACATAAATTCTCAATGCAGGCAACTTTAGATCTTTTAGTAAATCTACCTTTTTCCTGTGCATTGTAGCATGTCTAAAGCGCAGAAAAAAAACGTAAAACGAGCGCAGAAAAGAAGAGAGAAAAAAATGTCTGAAGCAGGCGACCAAGATACGTCTGACGACGATGCACAGCAAATGACGCCCGAGGAAATGGAAAAAAGATTGCGAGAAATCGCAAGGGAATATGCTCTTCCCGGAATGAAAGTTTCAAGTGGTGAGGCAATACAATCAGTTTCCTAATTATTCAATATGTATGTATATATATATATATATATTTATTATATAAAATAGAGTGTCGTATTGATTTTTCCGCCACTAATAAAAGTGATAATCTCACATGTGCGATTATTTATGATAATCGCACATGTGACGATTATCGCTGAATCAGCATTATAGTTTAATGCAATTTTTGCAAGACAATTTTTTTATATAATAAACAGAACAATACATGGATGCTTGGAAATATGAAATTTATTTCTCGTGTTGAACAGGATATGTCACTCGTTCACTTTGCTCACTCGTGAGATATCCTGGTCAACACTCGAAATAAATTTCATATTTCCACACATCCATGTGTTATTCTCTATATAATCATGTATTGTGCTAGCTGTGTTTTATATTATTTTATTATCATTGTATTTTTATAGTTTTTGACAGTTTACCTTGTTGAGTATATATACCTGTTGTAAACTTGTCTCGTTGTACTACATGTAATTTTCGTTTGTATTTTGTTGAAGTTATTGTACAATGAAAGCTTAATAAAATAAAAAAATAAAGTAAAAACTAAAAGGCTAACTGAGCCAGCTTGGTCTATGTAGTCACCCCCTTATATTTCCAATGAAATTGAGTTCCTTTTGTCTTGTTCTTGCTAGATGCGTTTGTTGACTGGGTGAGCATCCTTAATCAATACTGTCAAAAAAATAAAGTCAACCAGCCCAAATATTCGGAAGCTCCGAATGATCATGGTGGTTTTGGCGCCGCTGTCGTCGTGACAACCGAGCGGTTCTTCAGCAACGCTTTCTGTCGGACAAAGAAGGAAGCCAAGCATAGTGCAGCCAGAGCCGCTTTGTTGGGCTTGAACATTGCTGTGTGTAAGTATATAATGAGTAATTTGTAGTCTACTTAGTCCTCAAGTAACGGAATTATTCCAGAAAGAAAGAAGCACGTACGTTTCTACAGAGTACAGAGACACACAAAAATGTTGCATTGCTGGTAACAAGTTGAGAACAGTGAACTGTATATATACCTGGAAGAACACCGCTGCCAAACGTTTTGCGCATGCGCGACGTCCGAGCTCGTCCTCAGAAAAAGAGCGGGAAAACACTGAAATATTTGGACTGGTCCGAGAGACACAAAAGTTAAAATTATAAGTATACTACCGAAAAGATAAGGTAGATAATTTGTGCATGGCTTCTTTGTCAATATTGTAACATATTCTGAATTTACCCCTTCGTAATTTTCTTTACCCTTTTTTTAAAACACAAATGAATAGTCGAGTCTTACTTAGTCTTCGCTGTCTGGTTGTTGTCGCCACGGCTTCTCTTGATATTTATTCTAGAGAATTCACGCATGCGCAAACGTTTGGCAGCGGTGTTACCTGGAAGGCTGACTCCAGTTAATCACTGGACGAAAAAGTGAGGCAAAACGCAATCTCGTACCCAGAGCCTTCCGGCGCGCAAACGAAGGCTCTGGGATAATCCATATCGGGAAGTGTTTTGATTGGCTAACTAACGACTGATTTAAATCAAGTCTAAATACTATTTATTGTCATAAAATAAGCGCAATTCGTGTAAATCGTAACTAACAAAACTCCGACAATAAACGTATATACTAAGCCAAACTATACGAGAAACTCAGAAGCTGTATCATTCTTATCTATTCACAAAATATTATATACAAGTTTGATGTCACGCGTGTCGACAAGCCAAGTAAAATTACTTGATTGACAGCTCCACAAAATTGCAAACTATTAATTTATTAAAGCATACTATATAAAAATTAATGATGTCTATAACAGTTTATCTTTAATTTGTAGACCTTCTCTGTTTAGTTTCTGTAATGACTTAACCAGTGCAACCCAAAAAAACAGCGGTTCCTTCCATTTGTGAAGATCTCAATCACAGAATAATCTCGATATCACGTCTATTTCTGGCGGCGCATGCTCTTTTCAATCGGCAACCGGTTTTTCGGTTTCCGGCCAGAGCCTTCTTTGCGTGCCGGCCAAGGCTCTGGGTACGAGATTGGGCAAAACATGGCCGCTATGGAACAGCAGGGAATTTTTAGATTTACTAACAATCTGTCGGTCAACCAGAGATTTAAACTATGTTGTCCAATTAGTGGAGACACTGACGTTCTTCTGATAGGTGAAAGAAGACCTTTTAGCCAGGAAGGTGTATAAATATCGAAGATGAAGTGATTGTACGAAGAAGCCGCATTAGAGTCAAATTGATGGCGAATGTTCGATCGACTATAACTTAAAATTTGCCTTCTTCCCCAAAATTTAAATGCTGGTTTCATTTTATTCCATTACTGCAT
The DNA here is from genome assembly GCA_035771165.1 of Paragorgia papillata. Classification (NCBI taxonomy): domain Eukaryota; kingdom Metazoa; phylum Cnidaria; class Anthozoa; order Scleralcyonacea; family Coralliidae; genus Paragorgia; species Paragorgia papillata. The sequence goes on along the minus strand of JAWNZC010000025.1, from coordinate 132,109 downwards.
GCTTTTGATATCTGAGAGGTATTTCGTAATTTATTCCTTTCATCCGACGACTTGTTTACTAGTTAGTGTTGTCTTTAAAACGTACTCAGATTCTGTCTTATGTCGAGCAAGACCTCTTAACTGCCACAATGTTGTGCTAAATTTATGTATAATTCCGTTCGTACATAGAAATATATAATCAGTTTTTTTTTGTCTCACTCAGATCTTACAATAAAGTTTGACATGCCTACGCTACTAATTTCATTGCGGCGACGACATGCAAATGTTGTCAGTTTCTGCAAAATCTGCCTTTTTCCCCAAAACGATTTTTACCGATTGTCAGTCTTTACTCTTTAGTTGATTTTCTTAAATTTTAACGACACTTTTTTGTTTTAAAAATTGTAGAAATGTGGCTTTGAGCTCAATTGAACTGCGTGCATTTGAAGCCACGGCATGTTGACCACAACGTACTCAACCCGTTGTCACCCAATTTAATATCTTACGATTCACTAAAATATCTTTCTATTTCTTCACGTTGTGGGAGGCTTGCTTCTGACTGTTTCCAGTGTCCTTTCACAAGCCGTTTTACAAACTATACACCTTTTTCTGGGGGAGATAAGGGTTGTGGGGGGGAAAAATTTACCGCCATCTTTGTTTATGTTTTACCCCGTCCCAGTTCGCGTGACTATCTCGCAATCTCCAGCCGGATAAGCTATACGGGCTTCGTACAACCATGCAGCCCCAGATGTTTTATGTACATGTGCAAAACTCTGATATTTACAAGTTTACTTAAAGTGAAACTTGGGGGCATGTTTATGATGCTATTTTTAGAAGCAGCCAGTCAAGATGTATCTATGATATGTGCCATGTTCAAATTAGCAATACATGTATAAGATGATTTAAAAGAACTATCAATTGCGGTGCCCTGACAAGTTAGCTTGCGGGCGCAGCTGACGTTCAGGCAGCTTTATAGACCACTTTCATAATAGCGACTGACTTTAATATTCTTTTATGTGCATCTTAATAAGCCTTTCTAGCCTCGTTTGTGTGTCTGCAATTCAAAAGAATCATTGCTTCATAACGAGGTCAGAAAGGCTCATTTAGATGCACATAAAAGAATATTTAAAGAAGTGACTATTATGAAAGTGGTCTATATTCTGCCTGTGATGTTCGTGCGGAACCAATGGCAAGCGACATTTTGGGTGTTTGTTCGTGCGGAATCAATAGCTTCATGGCTTAATAGCGATAGTAACATGTACGTAGTGCGTACCATTTTTAATTGGCAGTCTGCCTTCCAGGTATATATAGAGTGATGGTTGAGAATAATCTAGATCGCGGTAGATAGGCACTAATTATATTTTGTTAGATTTTTTTGTTTCGTAAGATCAATATATTGTCTGTCTGTCTGTCGGTCGGTCGTTTAGTCGTTTAGTCGGTCGTTTAGTCGGTCTGTCGGTCGGTCGTTTAGTCGGTCTGTCGGTCGGTCGTTTAGTCGGTCTGTCGGTCGGTCTGTCTGTCGTTTTGTCTGTCGTTTTGTGTGTCGTTTAGTCGGTCTGTCGGTCTGTCTGTCGTTTTGTCTGTCGTTTAGTCGGTCTGTCGGTCTGTCTGTCGTTTTGTCTGTCGTTTTGTCTGTCGTTTTGTCTGTCGTTTTGTCTGTCGTTTAGTCGGTCTGTCTGTCGTTTAGTCGGTCTGTCGGTCTGTCTGTCGTTTAGTCGGTCTGTCTGTCGTTTAGTCGGTCTGTCGGTCTGTCTGTCGTTTAGTCGGTCTGTCGGTCTGTCTGTCGTTTAGTCGGTCTGTCTGTCGTTTAGTCGGTCTGTCGGTCTGTCTGTCGTTTAGTCGGTCTGTCTGTCGTTTAGTCGGTCTGTCTGCTGTTCTGTCGTTTAGTCGGTCCAAGCCCCTGGACCAAGGGGCTTCGTGCACACTTTGCATAAATAATATAAGTAGAAACGAGGGTAATCAAGCATTTTGTTTATATACGTCAAGGTCACTCTGTTTAGCTAGCCAGGTGATTGCGGGATTGCTCGCCTCCCCCTAAATACCTCCTCATAATAACCATCTGGAGGAGGTTTATGCTGTTTTTGAGTGCGCTCTAGTAATAAGTAATTTGATGTGATGATATAATTCTGTTTTCTCTTGACGTCCACAGCCACGCCAGATCCTTGTCGGGCACCCCATCAAGGGGGAGGCAATGTTTCAAGGATTCGCGAGTTAGAGGAAAACCGACAATTGTTGGAATACACCATACAAGCGAACCAGCAACGAGTTATTCCTGGTTTGTCTCAACGAACATCGACTCCGCCCTCGCAGCGAAGACCTGAAAACTCGTCTGAAAATGCCGAAAGGATAACCAATCAAATGACTGGAGTGGCTATTGACCAGACACAGGTAGGCTTTTCAAAACAATGTCCTACTATCTGCCTTAGATTTTACTGTCTGTACAGAGCAACAACCTACGGCTTTGCTCAGACTAGTTCCTAGTCCCCTTTTCTCTCGAACGTATTTTGGTGACGTCACAGAATAGGCATCGAGCGAGAGGACTAGCGGAAAATTTTCATCTCCGTTATCTATCATGAATCCTGCTTGAGCTCGGATTCTTTAAGAGGGCACTTAAACAAACTTCTTCTTGAAAGCAGACAGCAAACGAGTAGGTTTCTTTGTTTTACATTACGTTAAAAGGTTGTTACATACGAGGCTTTATAAAGTAGTGTTCGGCGTAGGAAGTGATTGTGTTGAAACACATTTATACAAATCGAAATATGCTATTTTAACGTTTCGGCAGTAGACCAATCTTGCTATATAATGTTATAAAGAATTATGCAGACCGACGTGAGTGTTATCTGCCTTGATTTTCCGCCAAACGCCTGTTTGGTGTCTGTATAATTTGGGGCCAGGCAAAACATTTTATTCCAGGCCTGTCACAATTTCGGTCTGCCGCTCGACGTTAAAAAGAGAGGCCTGGGAACCAGGCTGGGCTTTGCTATAGTTGTGTGGTATGTGGACAGTGATTAACACAACCTCGTACCCAGGACATTTTGTCTCCACGTTGGGAGGTCGGCGAAAATGGCCCTGGCAGACCCTGGCATCGGCTGGTCGATGCGAAATCCTGCTTGTAGTCGGTTTACTGTCGTGGCAAAAATATGTAAAATGTTGTTGTAATATATTCCTCAATTCAGTTGAACAATTCATTTGATGAGAATTCTTACTAACTTCCTGTTTTGAATTCTATTTTGAATTTGATTTGGCAAATAACCTTTTTTCTTATTGGTTGTTTAAAAACCAGAAACCAATCAAATTTAAAACAGGTAGTTAGCGATACTTTTCATCAAATGAATTGGTCAACTTGAGGAATATATTGCAACGAACGCTTCTGTTGCCAAGACTGTAAAAACTTGGTTAATTCAGATAGAGTATACCATTGAACTCTAAGTAAACTGGAATGCTAACTCCATAAACAGGCCCTATGATTGGATGAAGCCAAAAATATTTAAATGTTAGTTTTTATGAGTTTTGGGCTGAAATACTTAACGCTGAACGTTGGGTTGTATATGAAGTTAAAGCTATTGAAAAATGCTATTTGGTATAGAAACTTCAAGACTTTAGCTAAAAGGGAAATATTTAAAAAATAGAAAAACAACTGCCATTTTGTTTGCCGAACGTTATAAAATGGCAGTTGTTTTTATAGTTTTTAATTATTTCCCTTTTAGCTAAACTCTTGAAGTTTCTATACCAAATAGCATTTTTCAATAGCTTCAGTTTCATATACAGCCCAACATTCGGCGTTAAGTATTTCAGCTCAAAACTCAGAAAAACTACAACAAGTTTCTTAGTGTTATTTCCCAACGAAATATGGCCGAACATTTACCACATTTGAAAAAGTTTAACATAACGAGGAAACTTATGCTATACATCATCAAATTGAAGGCAATGCTATTTATAAAAACATACGTACACAATGTATTTCAACTATTCGTTGTTTTGAAAAATAATTTGGCGTTCTACTATACACACTTCTTTTCCTTATTTCTTCGCTGAGAGAGAGGAAGAAAAGTAGGCCATTTCCATTGCGCATGCATGTCAGTTGCTTGGTTACAATCTCGAACCCAGTCCCAATCAGAGCAGAAAACAAAACGGGAACCGGTTAAACGGGTCTTAAGCGGGTTACTTCCGTCCTAAATCTTGGACGAAGCCAAACACAAATACAGCAGAGCCTACTTTTCTTCCTCTCTCTCAGCGAAGAAATAAGGAAAAGAAGGCTCTGCTCGCAGGGTACTATACAAAAATAGAATCCATATGCAGTAATATCATATTTGGGTTTATAATCACTTTGACTATTCTGTTCGCTATTTTCAGAATCCTGATGACGAATGGAAGGTAGTTGGACGAAAATCAAGAGGTAATAAGCTGATGACTGTATTAGTGCGCTGGATGACTGTTCTTGCGGTTTTTTAGAGACTCTCTTTGTGGTTGCTTTCTGGTCTATTTGCGTTGGGGTAGTGGTAATAGAGATAATAATATAAGACTAGAGGGGGTATTTATTTATTTATTTAATTTATTTACATAGTTCGCCAGTATACAATTTGCTACAGAGAAGACTCCAATAATAGGATTCCAAAAGACACACAAAAAATAAATAATAAAAATTGACATTAAGTAAGAAGAAAAAACCCCGAATCAACAACAACTCTGAGAACGTAAACTATCGATAGGACGACATGCCTGACATAGAATACAAACGGATTTAAAGGTTCTAGGATTGTCGATGTTGTAGGTAGATTTCAATAGGTCAAAATAATAATTGAATAAGTCGTGTTTAAAAGTAAGTAAAGACCTAGTGGGGACTCTCAATTTAGATGGCAAAATGTTCCAGACTCTGGTAACTCGACAATAATAACTAGTTTGAAAAGTTACTGTATTTGTCTTAATGATATTGAGGATGGTACCATTAGAATTGGCAGAGCTTCTGGTTGTCCTAGTTGAAGATCTAATAGCAACATTGACATCATTGGAGTGGACCAGTGATTTGAATAGGTTATAAGCCAGGTCTAAGAGCTCATGCCAATAACTTAGAGGTAATAGATTGGTTAGCAATAATCTATTGTGGTAAGATATTTCAGTGAGATATGGTAAACCGAGGATGAACTTAGTTGCTCGACGTTGAATTCTCTCAATTTGTAGGTTGAGGGACACTGTCGGAGGTGCCCAAACTTGAGAACAGTAGCCCAGGTTACTGCGGACCAGGGACAGATATAAGGCTTTACGAGCAGATTGGTCTAACATTGACTGAGAGGGTCTCACAAAGATTGAGTCCAGTCGGATGTGCGAGGAAAATTGAAGGCCATGGCCAAGGGGAAAAATAGTACCCAGGCCCTTTGAAGACTTGCCCATGAGACTTGCCAATACGCGCGAATAGCGTACCGTCGAGCTATTAGGGACCTTAAGCAAGCTAGGACGACGACGGCAAATAAGTTACTACATTTAAAAGAAACCATGGATCAGGACATCGAATATTGTATGCTTTATGTATTTTGTAAGACCTTTAAAAGGAAGCCATAGCTTCGACAACGTGACGTATGATAGATTAACGTTTAAGTAAACTAACAACTTTTGCCGTTCCTTGTCACAACGTTGTCTTGAAAACGCTTCAGTTGACGTTGTATGTGCAACGAGGACGGTGTTGGGATTACTTTTGGGAATGCAAATTATTCAAAGCTTTGTTTTGGTTGAAAAATACTATTGTACTTGGGTCGTCGTCGTGACGTTCGCGTTGTGCTTGCTTAAAGGGCACTGGCACTAAAAATTAAGTTTGTCTAATTTGAAAGAACTCATAAAATTGTAATAGAAGATCCTTTACAACTTTTTCGTATCTTTCTGCGTTTTCAAGATATTTCAATTTGTTTGATATGTAAATGAGATGGTCTCTGACGTCAGGAGTGGGGTAAAATATTTTCATACAGAGCAAAATGAAATGTTCAGCGTCGCAAGGAGTTTTTACGTGCACAGTTTCAAATGATTTCGCCGAACAAACTTAGAGATATAACTGGTTTTGCTACATGTGAAAATATTTTACCCCACACCTGACGTCAGAACCATCCATTTACATCAAACAAATTGATATATCTTGAAAACGAAGAGAGATACGAAAAAGTTATAAAGGATGTTCTATTACAATTTTATGAGTTCTTTCAAATTAGACAAACTTAATTTTTAGTGCTATTGCCCTTAAGGTCTCTATCAATCTCGTTCCCAGAGCCCACGTTCCCCACCCGGGAAACGAGAGACTCTGGGATAATCCGTTTCACATCGATATTTCATTGCCTGATGAACACAGTGAACGCTATATAACTCTTCTTCCGGATAACAAGAATCCTGTGATGGCGTGAACGGATTATCCCAGTCTCTCGTTTCCCGCCCGCTGGGTAAGGGGAACGTGGGCTCTGGGAACGAGATTGGGTCTCTATTATTTATAGCACAAAATGCGGACAAACCAAAATTGACTTTCAAATGATTGCAAATGAGCCATTATTTATTGTTCGGACTGCAAGAATTATGGGTAAAAGCTGACAAACCTAAATAGTGACGTCATCACGACGGAGCGCCATGGGTACTTCAAAATGGCGGCCACAATCTATATCCAAGGAGTGGAAAAATTCAACAAAGATAATAGACGCCTCAATAAAGAACTAATGTAAGAATTTATAATAGTAATAAGACTAAAAATTCTAAAAGTTTTATTTTCTTAAAAATCGTGATGAAAATTTAGTAAAAGGCTAGTTTTAGACGAATTTTAGCTCGTTTCCCCCTCTAATTGCGGCCTTGAATTTTCCTCGAATTTTTGGCTCCATTGCCCCCTCTAGTCTAATATTATCATCTCTATGATGGTGGTGGTTGCTGTGTTGATTGTTGTTATGTTGGCTGGTGGTTGTGGTGGTGGTTGTTGTGTTGGGGTTGGTGCTTGTGTTAGGAGTGGTCTTAGCTGGTTGATTGTTGGTGTTGTTGGTGTTTGTATTGGGATTGGTGCTTGTGTTAGGGGTAGAGTTGGCTGGTTGTTTGTTGTTGGTGGTGGTGGTGGTGGTGGTGCTTGTGTTAGGGGCAGTGTTGGCTGGTTGGTGGTTGTTGTTGGTGGTGGTGGTGTTGGTGGTGGTGGTGTTCGGGTTGGTGCTTATGTTAGTGCGTTAGGGGTAGTGTCGGGTGGTGGTGGTGGTGGTGGTGGTGGTGGTGGTTGATGTGATTATGAAATTTAGATTTTACGGCTTGTTGTCGAAATCTGAGACCTCCAAAACTGTGACTGCCGAGCTGTTTTGGCCACTTTTTTGGCCAGAACTCGCAGTAAAGTCAATCTCGTACCCAGAGCCTTCGCCGCGCACGCAAACGAAGGCTCGGGGATAATTCATATCGGAAAGTGTTAATTGTTTAGCTAACTAAAGGCCGGTTGTTTTGAAGTGGCAACGGTTTTTCTGTTTCCGGTGATGAAATATCCCAGAGCTTTCGTTCGTGTGCACGCCAAAGGCTCTGGGTACGAGATTGCAGTCAAGTGAGTTATTTATTCAGTGCATTTTAATTTTTTCAAGCAGATTCCGGACGAGTTCCTGGTGCGTCTGCAAACAACAATGCCCTGCGGTTAGCAGGACGTGGTCGAGGCCGTGGTATTTCTCGGTAGATCAACAACCCAGGGAGCGAAGATAAGACCATGGGAACGAGGTTGCCTATCATGAACGGTAGATCAAAGAGATGATCTTGTATTTTTTAAAAGATTTATATAGTCTATAGCTCTTGCATTACTTGCATTACATCACTCAAATGACGTCGAACGTACCTTTTATAAGAGTAGATATATGCATGTAGCTTTATGGTTTATTTGTAACGAAGAATTTCGTGACGTGCTCCCGCCAAAATCTAGCCTGCTGCAGCCTCTACCCTACCCGATATACTATCGGGTTTCGAAATCGGGTAGAGGCTACACGCAGGCTAGCCAAAATCCAGCCAATGCCAGGGTGTTCGCCGCAGTGTATTTATATTCTGACAAAAACAAACTTCGATCACAGTATTTTAGACATATTAGGAAGTTGCAGTTTGTAATCTATCTTTGTGTTCAAAGATTCAATGTTGCTTTTTTGTTAAACTGTAGAAAAAGTTTTATATCTTATTAATGTTTTAATACTTCAATGTCAAAGTCTTCATATCCATTTGGCATTAACGGACATTAGACGATTGAATAGTCGCTCTCAGTTTTGAAACGAAAATTAAGTCTGTCCTATCTGAAAGAATAATGAGGCATGCGCTAAATGATTGTTTGACTTTTATTCGACGAAACCGCGACGTATATACTAACTCGATTAAATTCGACACCCGAATTAAATTCGTCTGCGTCAGACGGATAATGCGACGATAATGCGTGTTCGAGTTACACGACGAATAATCGTTGCGTCGAATTAAATGTTTCTCTTCTGTATTTGACAATTAGGCGTCATGTTTTCAAGAAGTCGTTTTCCGGCTCGACGAGTCCAAGTAAAAACAATTAAATTCGACTGAAATTCGACGTTGACTCGACGTCGCATTTACGTCGGGTTACTGACGAAGTTATCCGAATTAAATTCGTGTATTAACATCTTTTGCAGTTTTTTGTTTCCTTGCTTTGTTCTTGAGATATTTCAGTTTGAAAATTAAACATTTTGACGTCCCATGTGCATAATAAATTATTTGAGAAGGTTATATATCTTTGCTATTATTAAACCTGATTAATTCTTCGAAAGGAGCGTGTAGGCGTGTTGCTTCCACAACCCCAAACCTGTAGAATTTTTAAAGTGTTTGTGAAACGAAAATTAAGTTTGTCTTATTTGAAAGTACTTTTGAAATGACAAATTAACATCTTTTGCAGTTTTTTGTTTCCTTGCTTCGTTGTTGAGATATTTCAGTTTGTTTGATATGTGAAACTAACCAGTGACATCACAACGTGCATAATGACTTACTGGGAAAGGTTATATATCTTTGCTATTATTAAACGGAATCAGTTGAAAATGTATGTTTTTGTTGTTGCAAGGGAAAAACACACACACATAATTGCTTCGAGTGATTCCGTCTGATAATAGAAAAGATATACAACCTTTCCCGGTAAGTCATTATGCACGTTGTGACGTCACTGGTTAGTTTCGCTTATAAAACAAACTGTGATATCTTAAAAACAAAGCAAGGAAACAAAAAACTGCAAAAGATGTTACTTTGCCATTTTAAAAGTACTTTCAGATAAGACAAACTTAATTTTCGTTTCATATTTGATAATAGGAAAGATAAATAACCTTCTCCGATAACTCATTATTTGCATATCAAACGAACTGAAATATCTCAAAAACGAAGCAAGGAAACGAAAAATTGCAAAAGATGTTACTTTGTCATTTTAATGTATTCAAATAAAACAGACTTAATTTTCGCTTCATGGGCACACTTTAAAGGGTGTAAAATAATTACGACAAAACTTAGTATTCTTATGTTAGGCGTGATTCGAATAAGTAAACGCACAGAAATGAGGAAAAGAAAAGGAAAAGCAGGATATATCAAGATAAAAGAGAAAAAAAACCAGCCATCTTTTGCCACTTCTTGTATATCACCTATGCTGTAGTAATTTATCGTGTGTTTTAATTGAATTATTATTAGTTGAATTATTAAGTTATTGTTTGAGGATTACTGTAAAATAAAGTCGAAATATCTGTTCTATTTTGTCCTGTCTTGTTTTTGACTTGAATGAATATTAAAGGTGCATTACACTCCCGTCTGCGCATGTTCGAAACTAATGTTTACATCTCTATTTACAAGAAAAAATACTGATACCTCATTCATGATTGTAAGCTTTTCTTGCTTCCTCTTCATTACTTGTACTTGAAACGAAACATTTTTAGCGGAGATAGAAAAAATCCGAAGAGATATCCTCGCTGAATCACTTGTTTTTCTGCCATGTTGCTCCCAACTGTTTACATTGAGCTGGGTACTTCATGTATATCTACGAATGTCTTGTTTGTGACGCAGACGGGAGTGTAATGCACATTTAAGAGAATATGACGAATTTCGGTTTATATTTTATCGTTTAGTATTGTTATTATACAATGCCAATGCTATCTAAATTTTGATTGGCTAAAACACGGCTCTATATAAGGGCCTTAGTCCACTCGTTCTGCTCGGCCCCAGATCAGTGTGGTTGGCCCTCGCCTGAAAATCAACATGGCGGTGGCAAAACCACGAAAACACGAACCCAACTATTTAACAGAAGCTTCAGGAGTGATTTTTATCGTCACTTTGGTATGTACTTATCACAGTTTCACTATTAGTTTAGTATTAAAACGATGACATTGTAGTCCAAAACTCTATTCTCTTTATTTTTGACTCTGGTTTTGTTTACGAACGAACATGTTTATAGAAAAATAAAACAATTCTAGGACTCGGTTTCGCATACTGATATCAGGAATTATCAAGCTTTCGGGTTGTTTATCCCTCTTAGCCGATATCATGCTCAATTTTATCCAATAATTGTTAATCATCAAGGTTTTGAAAAATTCGCTGAGCTTTTGTGAAACTGTCTGTACTACATTCAATTCAGTCGCGCTCTGACGAAGTCCCGAGTTTATGGCACGAAAGTTCATCTTTTTTATCGTTAATTAAACATACAATTGTTGATTACTTATTAGAGTCTACTTAACATTATTGTGTGTGTTTTTTTTGTTTATCAATTGTCAAAATAAAATACAACGGTATAAAAGTAATAGTATTAAATAGGCAAGAAAGGGAAGAGGGGGCGAAAAACAAGTTCTTTGTAATTTTAAATCTAAATATTTCTAAAAAAGTGGAAAATTCGAAAGTTCTCAGATTTCAAAATTTCCCGCCCAAATGTTGGGATGCGCCCGCGTTCCTATTAAATCATTACCGCTGAATATGGTGGACCAGCATGCTGAAGACTAAATGTTAGGTCAACTTTAGCGGAGAAATAAATGTCTTATTTTATATGTAGGCGTCTTATTCGCCTTCGACCTACAGAACTGATAACCCGTGCTACCAGTCTTTCCTTTTACACTTGCACAAGGCTGTCTAGTTGCGGAGAACTTGATACAAAAAGAGTCGCCAATGTCAACACCGAACAATTTATGTCGAAGCGAGCGGGGATAAAAGTTCCTCGGATTCTACGAAAAATGAAAGACGTGGAACAGATTAATCGCTACTGCATGATAAAAAGCTTGTGTATGGAGAAGGATTTTGGCAAAGCGACTTGTTACATGAAGAAATGGCTTGAAGAAGATCCTGTTTCACAGAGCACAATATTGATATTAAACGGTTTGCTGTATTCTTTATTTGAACAAGGAAGAATGGAGGATATTACTCTTTTGAAACACAAAATGGATACTCATAAACTCACAGGAGACCGGTCTACGTATGTCGTACTTATTGACGGTTTTGGTAAAATGAAAAATGCTGAAAAAGTTTCGGAGCTTATTGGGGAAATGACTTCTTTCGGGTTAGTCCCTCACGAACGCTCCTACATAGTTGCTGCGGAGTGGGCCATGGAAAGTGGTGATTTTTTAGAAGCGGTTGATTATTTTCTGAGAATTGAAAGTGTTTGTAAGGAAGTTCATGATCATTTTTGTGGCTGGTTTATTGGTTGTCTGATAGAGGCAAACCAGGGCGAGTATATTGTGAATATATTCAATGACTTCAGGAAAAACAGGACAAGAATGGGAGAAAAGACATTGGTAGCTATTAAGAAGTACTTTGAAAGGTAAGTTGAAATTTTATCAGGTAAAAATTTCACCTCAGTGCTAAGGGTGCAGTTCTACAGGGTAGGGGCTATGGGGTACCCCCCTAATAGTAGCTTAAAATTTGCTGGGGGGGGGGGGGGGGTGTGTTTCAAAATACATATAAATTAAAAATTTCCTTTGTGTGGGGAGGATGGATCTTTTCTTGGATGACCTAATATAAAACATCTATCACCACAACTGTTGGGTGCTAGTACTCCAGTTTTGTCCTGTACAGTATTAAAGGATCAGTAAAACCAACAGACTTATAATGCTGATATCTTTGTCTTTTCAGTAGTTTTTCCAATGGCAAGTGGGAAACAAATTTAACAAAAATAAGTTCCAGGTATGGTAAACTATTCTGTATGCTTTCCACTAGTAGAGTGCTTGTCAGGCCCAAAATAACGACGCATCAATAACAAGCTATAAGCCTAATGCAAAGGAATGTAATCATGTGAGTGAAGGAATGCGGTCTTTACGGCAAGTGTACATGTATTTTACATGGTTCTTTAGTTCTTTATTATGGGAGCATTCAATGTTGCATCTAAAAGATGCAAATACTACCATGGGAAGTCTCTGTCACTTGAACTACGAGACAGCATTATCAATGACATAGTTTACAATTCATATAATTATTGTGCACATATTACCAAAACCGATGATCCACGGCATGGCCCAAAATAGACATGTCGTGTTTTCCACCGAAACCTTAAGGAATCCGTCTGCACTCCTTAGCCTTTGAAATTGACACTGTGAGATGACTGAAATATGATTGGTCCATTTGCTACTTTTGAATTCTCCAGCCAAAAAAGTTTAGGAATGCAGACAGATTCGTTGATGTTTTGGGTGGAAAACATGACATGTTTATTTTGGGCCATGCTGTGCATCGTCGGTTTTGGTGATATAAGGCCAAGGCATTGATTTGCAAGGTCTTTTCAGTGATTGAAATGTCTTTGTTTACCTCTCAAGTCATGTGATTACATTCCTTTGCATTACTAAGGCTTGATATTTGATGCATTGTTTAAATTTGAGACATGTATTAGTGGCTCAATTCATGGTTATGCATGAATCAATTCTTCCTGTAACCTCCCACCCCCACCCACACCGGGCAACCCCGGGGACAATGCAGAAAATCAAATCCCGGGGGTGGGGAATTGTTTTATTAATTTTGTCCCAGGGGTAAAGGGTGGGGATGCAAGGAGGTGTGGGAGTCTGGTAACTAAAGTATTCTGTATTCAAAATGCCGACAAATTCATTGAAAGATTTCTCATGTTGCTGAAAATTGACAAAAATCGACGCAGGGGTGCTGAAAAAGCAAAAAGAACTAGAGCTCAAAGGAAGCAGCAACAGAAATGAGCCACTGTTTAAGTTAATTTACATTTGATGTTAAAATGTGTTTAATTATACATTTGTTTGATGTTAAAACTCATGTGTTTTTGTATTAGTTTTTCAGCCTTGCCCCGGTGGGGAATTGTCAAATTTCAAAGTCCCGGGGGTGGGAATTTGCCATGAGCTTCATGAAAAATTACAAAACCCCGGGGTATTGCCTCAGTGGGGGGAGGGGTGGTTACAGGAAGAATTGATCCATGCATTAGTCCACATCTTTCACCAAGCTGTGATCTGACTGAACGTTCAGGGAAAACAGTTTAGATATATATGACTGATAGGGTTATCCAGTATTAAAAAGTTTATAAATAAGTTTACAAATATTATTAATAATTATTGATTTATACCACAGACTACTTAAATTTACTTGTTTTGTTTTTCCTTGTATATAGTGGTGAATGTAAGAAATGTCATCGAAAACTAGAAGAGACCAAGTTTGGCAAACAAGAAGTGTATTTGAAATCTTATTTCAGATATTTGATAAACCAGAAACTTAAGGGGGAGACATCAGGGAGACTAAATGCTCTGTCCCAACATGACTCTGTAACCGAAGATGAAAATCAATTACTGGATCTGAACAAATATCTTAAAAGATACGGACCTTTTCATGTTGTAGTGGATGGCCTGAATGTTGCCATGCATTCATCACACAGTGTAAATTTTTACCCTGTAAGTGTTCTTTGTATGTGTGTGTGTGTGTGTGTGACTGTGTGTGTGAACTGTGCAGGGCTCAAAATAACGTTTCATGTTACGCCGGTCATGGTGACTGGTCAGTTCCAATTGTGACCGGTCAAAGGCGATTTTTGACTGGTCAAATTTCACGATGCCCCCCCCCCCCCAAAAAAAAAAATCAACAACCCAAACAAACCCAAAAACAAACCCCAACAAAACACAACACAACAAAAAAGATGTAAAGTATATTCTACGCTATATATATAAGCTAGTACTGATATGAACGTTTGTCATAAAAAGGAAATGCATGCGTAGTTCACTTCAATATATATCAGACATTATGAAATGGGTCTACAACAACACAACAACAATCATTTTAAGTTCCTTCAAATGGAAGTAATAAAATTAATTGCAAGTAATATGACCGGTCAAAATGACCGGTGTTATACAAATTTGACCGGTCACCTTAAAAATTTGCCGTTATTTTGAGCCCTGCTGTGGATTGATTCCAGGCTGCAAATAAATATTTTTTCTTGACAGGACATGTTTCTGATCCATTTCTGATTTTGGTCAGACATTACTAAAATTTGGTTGGACTTATCACTTAACATTTGGTCAGACATATAATTCTTCAGGATACAGTTCAGAGTTCATGGTGTAAAGCCTGTTTCTGTGGTGGTCATCTGACTTGTCTGTTTAGCGTGTGTTTATACTTATACTTATACTGTACAATGTACATTGTTTAACTCCTGACTGATTTCATCTTGACAAATAAAATCTTCTGGGGTTACCAGAGTAAAGTACTACATTTTAAAGTTAAGTCTGCATCAGTTTCTCTCACAAGAGCAATTCAGTTACAGAGGATTTAAAATTTAAATTAAATATGCTCCATTTAGTTGATAGAATTACAAAACTTAAGGAAATTAGATTTTTTCACCCAAAAAGAAAAGTTTGAAGTTTTTCTCTTTCAACATGAATTTCTTGATCAGACAATATATTTTATTTGGACGGACACTGTGTCCAGTGACAATTTGCTTTTGTTCTGGCAGCAAAAGTGGAAAAAGAATAAAATATTAATTTTGTATCTAATAACTGATTTTCTATCAGTGTAAAAATATCAAAAATGTTTAATGAAACTGAAGAAAAATATGGAAAAGTTGCAAAAAGTCTTCTTTTACCACTTCACAAGTTTTTTTCAAATTAAACAAACTTGTGGTTTTTGGCCAGCAAAATACTGACCCTAATTGTTTTATTGAATTTTTGAGGAGCTTTGGTCCGAGTTGTAGCATGATTTGCATCTTGGGATAGCAAGTATGGTTGTTGCTTCTAGCAACGTGCTTAAAATTAGCTTTAGTGGATGATATTACTGGTTACATTTAGACCAACTTTAGTTTTGTGACTTCATACAATAGTGTTTGTAATATCTGTGCAAATAACAGTGGTTAGTGCACTTGCCTTTCACCTCTGTGAACCGGGTTCGATTCCTGCACAGTGCAGTTACATGTAACTGATTAAAAAAAATTCACCTTGGCCGCATGTGAGAAGAGTGCTTCCAGTTTGACTCTACCAAACACCACAGGTTTCCTCTGGGTACTCCGGTTTCCTCCTGTAGTAACACTGGACCAATGAGGGTGGGCCCTTACTGGACCTTTGAGGATAACAGTTTAGATATAACTGATAGAGTTATCCAGTATAAATAAGGTTATATTATAAGTGATATTGGGCATTTCACTCGATTACGTAGCATGTTCTAAGGATTTTGGGTGAAGGAAAATTTGAGTGTAGAATATATACATTTTAAGACCAAACCGGGGCCATGCCAGTTGCGAAAAATGCAACCACACAGGCCTTCCGGCAGGAATTGAACCCACGACCTTGCGATTCTAGTGCAATGCTCTGACCACTGAGCCACGGAGGGCGTTGCCGAGAGCTTGGTCGCGAGTTCTGTATATATATAAAGGTGGTAATGCCAGGAGAGAATTGGGTATATTATAAGTAATATTGGGCATTTCACTCGATTACATAGCATGTTCTAAGGATTTTGGGTGAAGGAAAATTCGAGTGTAGAATATATACATTTTAAGACCAAACCTGGACCAGTTGCAAAAAAATGCAACTACACAGGCCTTCCGGCAGGAATTGAACCCACGACCTATGCTATGTAATCGAGTGAAATGCCCAATATCACTTATAATATACCCAATTCTCTCCTGGCATTACCACCTTATTATACTGTATATACAGAACTCGCGATCAAGCTCTCGGCATCGCCCTCCGTGGCTCAGTGGTCAGAGCATTGCACTAGAATCGCAAGGTCGTGGGTTCAATTCCTGCTGGAAGGCCTGTGTAGTTGCATTTTTCGCAACTGGTCCCGGTTTGGTCTTAAAATGTATATATTCTACACTCGAATTTTCCTTCACCCAAAATCCTGAGAACATGCTATGTAATCGAGTGAAATGCCCAATATCACTTATAATATACCCAATTCTCTCCTGGCATTACCACCTTATTATAAATAAGGTTAGTTTAGTTCAGTTTAGTTTAGTAAATGACATTTTGTTTTGGAGAGAATATCATTGTTATGCGTGGGTACTAAAGTTATGAAAAAAGAAAGTTAAAAAAGGAAATCTGACCTACCCTACCTACGTTTTTGCAAAAAGAAATAGGAAACCCAAGCAGGTATTTTTGTTTTGTCCCAATTAAAGGTAATATATAATTTTTTTGTTAATAGCTTTGTAGGTTGGCAGAATATTTCACCAACCAAGGGAAAAGAGTACTGGTTATGGCTGCTAATGACTTGATAAGTCCCAAGAAGTCTACAACTGTGTCAATAGTAGAACACAAGAAAGCCATGATGCGTCTCAAAACTGTTTCAAATGTTTATTTGGTTAAACAAAGTCAAAGGTGTGAAGTGGTTTTGTTGTTACTGTTGGTTCACAATTTAATTTCCCTATCTTTGTTTTTTCCACTCCCTTGTTCTCTTACTTGTGTTTTTTTTTTCTTTTCCTTTTTTTCTTTAACTTGTGTGTTTTTTTCTTTATGATAGCTAGTCTACAAAGGTCTGTTACATGAACCATGCAAGCTCTTTTTTCTTTTTCTTGTCCTTCCTTTTTTGTCCTTCTTACCCCCTTGTTCTTCTGTCTGTCCACAAAATAAAAAGGCTATTTAAATTGCTTTCAAAGCTCTAGTACTCCCAATTTGGGAATATGGTTGTCCATTTTGGAACCCTTATTTGAAAAATATACATTGCTAATGTTTCGAGCGAAGGCCCTTCGTCGGAGAGAAACGCGAAGGCCCTTCGTCAGAGAGAAACGTTTCTCTCCAGATGACGAAGGGCCTTTGCTTGAAACGTTAGAAACTACGTTCAATATTTTCGGCAGTACTCAAACCTTGCTGTATTTCAATTTATATTTCAACACTGCCTACGCAGCAGACTACTTTTGTTTCCTCCCTATACGTCTGACAATTTCAAAAATGGTCGGACAATGTCCGATTAATCCAATTAAATTTGTAGTGTTGTCTTCTTCTTTTTCTTCTCCCCCCGATAATTAGTGTTGTGCCTTGCACTCTTGCTGGAATTATCGTTCTAGTATTAATCCCGACATTACTCGTCTCTTGCAGTGGCATCGACGACTTGTTCCTAATCTATGCCGCGTTGTGTTCGTGTCGTGATCAAAGCGAATTAAGCGATGTACAGCTCGTTAGTAATGATAAATTTCTGGACCATCAGTTCACAATGAAGCCCCAAACAGCAAGCGATTTTAATCACTGGCTTCGTGCTCATCAAGTTATACTGAAAGGATATGACCGTACTTCTGGCAAACCACTTCTTGACGTGAGTACATCTACGTTGTATTAAGGCACAGTCTATACTTCTATTTGATACAACAAACGTTTGACGTGATAAACTTTCGTTTGCTTTTTGCCAGTGCTGTAAAAGTTACATAATTTTTGTAACTAGTTACAGTTACATCGTTAGAAAAGTAACTAGTTACCGATAAAAGTTACAATGAAAAGAAAGTAACTAGTTACAGTTACAAAGTTACTTCAAAAATTTTGTAACTAGTTACATTCCATTGTCCGTGTTACTAGAATCAACAAAGAAATTACTATAGTTTTTAGATACCAGTACCATAATTATGTTTTTACAGCTAAATGCCTAAATAATATTTATTTATATTATATAGTTGTCACTAAGCAGAAATAGTCAAATGTGTACATAATGTACCTTTATTATTATATCAAAACCATTTTTATCAAGAAAGAATGACATCCTCAACTGAATATCAGTAACTATACTAGTCACATTTTTAAACCAAATATTGTAACTAGTTACAGTTCTTTAAAAAAGTAACTAGTTATAGTTACTTCTTCAAAAAGTAACTAGTTATAGTTACAGTTACTTCAGAAAAAGTAACTAGTTTCAGTTACAGTTACTTAAAAATGTAACTAGTTACAGTTCTTTAAAAAAGTAACTAGTTATAGTTACTTCTTCAAAAAGTAACTAGTTATAGTTACAGTTACTTCTTCAGAAAAAGTAACTAGTTTCAGTTACAGTTACTTAAAAATGTAACTAGTTACTGTAACTAGTTACTTGTAACGAAGTTGCTCACAGCACTGCTTTTTGCTCTACAAGCTGTTAAAAGTTGTTAAACACAGAAAACTCTGAGCTACAGAAGCCATCGATCCCATTTAACTGAAAATTAACTGACACAATGCGACTTGTAGTCAGTGGCGTCGTGGGAGCTGTTCAACAGGGAGGGCTCAAGTCCAAAATTTTCCGACAGGTGTATTTTTTCTTAATTTTTCAAAAAAGAAATTATAGCGATTTCATCACAAAGTTTTCTGATCTAAAAAACTACAGTATATACAGTAGGTTAACAGTCTACAGGTTTGAATATCACTTCAATCTAAATTATACGTTCCGTGTCCACGCAGAAGAAGAAATAGCATTAAGTACTAAGAGTCCAGGACATGAAAGTTTGAATCACTTTAATATAGATGTTACGTTTCCACACTTAATATTTACAACTACAAGACTCCATGTATGCCTATTATTTTGTCATGAAGTACACAGGCTCAAAAAAGCGGCCGATAAGAACGCGAAGTTATCCAGCGAAATTTGCCTTGTTCTGTTGTTCACGCACTAACTTATTTTATAATGAAATAGGTAGCATTAATATGAGTTATGACAAATGCCTGGCAGGATAATGTGAGTTCACTGTGGCTGACTAGTAAGTCATTACATTATTGTAAACAATCTATTGTCAACTGATGATCAAGTTTTCCGACAACCACAAAATTTTCAATTTATTTATTTATCTATCTATCTATTTATTTCTTTTTTTATTTCTTTATTTATTTATTTACTTACTTACTTATTTACTTTTTTATTTATTTATTTAATTAATTAATTAATTGTTTATTTATTTATTTTCTTTATTTAAATAATTAATTAATTCACAGCTTTCTTTTGGTGTGTGTGTGTGGGGTGGTGGTGGTGGGGGGGGGGGGGGGTTGTTAGCGTTCTTTTTCTTTTATCTTTTACTTTAGATTCATTGTTTTTGTATTATATTGTGCATGTGTATTTCCGTTCACTGTTAAACTTGTATGTTGTTGTAATATTTGTAACAAAGGATCCGCAGTAATTGGCTTTAGCTGTTGCGGTATTCCTGCCTTGTATTACTTTTGTTATTATCAGCCGGGCAAAGTTAAATAAAATAAAATAAATAAATCAATCAATTTATTCAAGGTACCCAAGAGGTCCTGTAGGAGAATCTAGAGGTTAACCCTATGTAAAGATCCCCTAGTAGGGGGGCTGTAACCCGCTTCCCTCCCCCCCGGCCACGACGCCACTGCTTGTAGTGCAGCATATACTTCTGACACGTACGTTTTCCCGACTCATTCCTATAGGTATAAATAACCATCTGAGTTCTAGTGGCTCATGCAATGGTCAGAGGGTCCGGCTAGCTAGTAGGGACCTTAAGCAAGCACAGCGCGAACGCCACGAGGACGACCTAAGTACAAGAATGTACAACGGAAACAAAGCGTTGAATAATTTGCAGTTCCAAGAGTAATTACAGCAACGTTCCTCGTTGCACATGCAACGTCAACTGAAGCGTTTTCACGTTTTCAAGACAACGTTGTGGTATGGCAAGGAGGAACAGCAAAAGCTGTTCGTTGGCTTGGGCATTAATCTATTGTACGTCATGTTGTCAAAGCTATGGCTGCTTTTTAAGGTCTTAAAAAATACATAAACTACAATATACGATGTCCTGATTCGTGATTTCTTTTAAATGCAGTAACTTATTTGCCGTCGTCGTCCTAGCTTGCTTAAGGTCCCTTAAGTTTTGATTGTGGTTTCGAGACAAGTTATCGAACAAAGTCACACGAAACTGGGAATGTAGGTGTATTTGTACAAACATGACTTTAAACAAACACAGGTTCAAGCGATTTAACAGATTAATATCAATGATATGCACGATTTCTCAGTAACTCATTATACAATGTGACGTATGCAGTGTGATTTAATATCTCAAGAACGAAGTAAGATATGGAAAAACTGTAGAAGATGTTACTTTACCATTTCAAGAGTTCTTCCAAATTAGACAAACTTAATTTTCATTTCATATACACTTTAAGTTCAAAACACTATACTAACGTAGAAAACGGCAGGCATAGGTAAAATTATTTTTTAAAAGAATCAATTATTAGTGAATTATATGAAGAGACTTCTCACGTTAAACTTTAAGGCGAAAAAGCGAAAAAGACAAAAGCGAAGGCGAGTGGCCATTATATTAACAAAATTAACCCTGCCGTTTGCCTCAGTTCTCGAATGCGAAGTTTAAACTTTCTGATCTCTTTTTTCTTCTTTCCATAGTGTGGACCGAAGTATGCATTAACTGTACAAGAGACACGTGATTCCTGGCATTTCCCTTCGACGGACAACAAAACTTGGTTATGTGCCGAAAGAAGATAATAATAACACAAGGTAATATCTACTATCTGGTAATTACTTGGGCTACCTATGGTGGACCGAGTCTAGGTTTCGGCTCAGTTTCTTTTTGGGTGTCACCAATCTCGTTCCCAGCGCCCACGTTCCCCACCCGGGAAACGAGAGACTCTGGGATAATCCGTTTCACATCGATATTTCATTGGCTGATGAACACAGTGAACTCTATATAACTCTTCTTCCGGATAACAAGAATCCTGTGATAGCGTGAACGGATTATCCCAGAGCCTCTCGTTTCCCGCCGGCTGGGTAAGGGGAACGTGGGCTCTTGGAACGAGATTGGGGTGTCACGATTTTACTTCCGCTACTATTCATGCTTCCGGTGAGTTGTAAGTGATGCCTGTTGTAAGTTCTTTGTTCCTTTTGGTTTTGAAGATGAAACTACTCCGTGGGTGACCAAATTTCCACGGAAGGCTTTTTAAATGTTGTGGGTCAATTTAAAACGGAAATAGCGCAACAAAATCGAGTTTCTAGCTCATAATGTCATAAGGTTGGCAAGATAAAAATTTCTCTTTACCCTGGTTATGATGTCACATGCATATTGAAAATAATTCCAAGATGGCGGACAGCACGCTGACTTTGGTCGAAATATTTCCAAAACCAAAACAGATACGGAAAAATTGTAAAAGGTCTTCTTATACCAGTTGACGAGTTCTTTCAAATGAGACAAACATAATTTTTATTGCCAATACCCTTTAACAGTGACAGTCGCACAATGATTAGATGTGGTGACAACTGCCTTGATCGTAAATGTGTACACCAGTGTGAAGTATGCACCACATTCAGCCTTCGGTATAGGCTTTGATTTTGTGATTACTGCAATAAGCCAATAACAATTCAATCAGTAGCTAATCAGTACCAGTAGCCCGAGTGAACGCCCGACTTAGGCGTCTTGTTACAAATTTGTAGTATTATAGTCAGATTCAGCTTGCTTTTGAAATTCGTTTGTCAACATTCGTTGGAAGGTTGGGAACTTGGTACGGAAGTTCGCGAAGTTCGTTGTGAAGTTCGTCGTGAAGTTCGAATTTAATAAGCTTTGAATTTAATAAGCTTTGAATTGAATTCCTTTGGTAAAATCACGGAGAAGAAGATTATTTGTTGTATAGAATATAATAATAGTTGAGCAGAAACAAATTGCCGACTTAAATTTGTAACGTAAGTTCGGAATGTTCATATCGGATTTCAAAAGCAAGCTGAAACGGACTATAAGCATTTCGGTTCTACGGATTTTTTGCTGAAGGAAAATTTTGAGTGCATGCACAGTGGTTAGCGCACGTGACTTTCACATGTGCGACTCAGGTTCGATTCTTGCTCGGTTCAATTATCAGATGAAAGATATACCTTGCTCTTGGTCGCATGTGAGGAGA
The DNA here is from genome assembly GCA_035771165.1 of Paragorgia papillata. Lineage (NCBI taxonomy): Eukaryota > Metazoa > Cnidaria > Anthozoa > Scleralcyonacea > Coralliidae > Paragorgia > Paragorgia papillata. Next base: position 109,922 of record JAWNZC010000025.1, on the reverse strand, counting down.
GTGCTTTTCGCAGTCCTAGATAAAGCATTTTTCTTCCTGGCAGCAAAATCCAAAAATAAATATTTCCTGCTAAACTAAATTAACGAGATTTCCTGCCTGATAGAATTTTTCAATTTTATAAGTTGTGATACCACCAGACTTTATAAACCATATATAAACCATATGGTATATGGTATAAACCATAATTTATCTGAATGTGCATGTATCTATACATACTTTGAAATAGCGAACTTTTTCAATTGAATACTACGTAATACTAGCCTGCGTACAGTCTGCACGCAGGCTAACGTCATACAAGTACTAGCGTCAAAAATCCAATTGCTGAAACAGTTGAATAAGATAAAAGCAGCTTGCATTCTTGAAAATGCACAATGACAGCTGTAGCCTGCAACAGCAACACTATACTGAAATGATAAATATTTCATTGTTTTCTAGAACAAATCTTTACGTCATTTGCGGAAGGATATAGGTTAAGGTCATGTAATAAACCTTCAAAACACTTTCGAATTGTTTACAAATCGCCGCTGGGTTTGGCAAGAATATAGAAAGATGAGTCATCGAATATGAAACTTGATATTCGATCAAAATTGTGTGATTGTGTGACCGTGACGCTTTTCGATTTTTTGAAGAATAGGAAATTTATCTTTAAACTTTGACTTGGATTAAAAAAACTGACAAATATTTCCTGCAAGATACAAAAAATTTCCTGCGAACAACTTTTACAAAAAATTTCCTGGCAGCGGCGCTGCCGGCGCTGCCGGACATTTTCCAGCACTGAACGAAATAAATATTGAGAGCATTCCTAACTACACCATCGATGTAGAGGACGTAATTATGATGTAGAGGACGTAATGTTTTACGACAGCAGCGATGATGACCTTGACATGATTGTCGGCGGCGATGGTGGCAACTCGTACAGAGAGAACATGTTGTAAATATTGAAAAATTTAAGACGAACACGTCCTTTCATCGAACAGAAATGTCGATAATCGAAAAAACATGTATTACTAGCTTTAAGTTGATTGCTAAGTTTTAATACGAACATTTTTAATACTTTTTTGGTGAATAAACATGTATTTGAAACATTAAAAAATGCGCCACATTCGAAGGTCCGCTACTTTCGGGGGGGGGGGGGCGGCGCTACTTTCCGGGGGGCGCTACTTTCTGATATTCCGTTTTTTGAAAATGCATGATAATTAAAGCAAATAACAATAGTATAAGTAGATCAGAAAAAATATCTTCAAGCATCAAAGTCCAAAAATAAAAAAATAAAGTCCATAAAAACTTTGTCTGAAAATTTATTAGGCCGTCAACTTCACAATGGAAAAATCCTTCCGAATTGATTTTATTTGTTACACATTAGGCCCGGTTCAAACGTCGCGCTTATCATGTGCCGAACCAGTGGTTCGACGTGGTTTCAAACGTCGAGCCTAACATGTCGAACTTAATTGCTAGCGGCGGGCATTCATTGAATTTGGTCAGTGGCCACCTACGCGAATGTACCGCTTAACATGAATAATGTGCCATGAATCGCACGGTTTTCGTTTTTCTTGTCTATTTTTCATTATTTTCTTGTCGAAAAATGGTGACGGTAAATCCGAAGAGAGCGAGAAAAGAAAACAGAATACAGTAAAAACCCACCAACAAGAACCTACTCCTATTAGGAACCTCAGGCTGAAATTGAGAATTTATTTAAAGAATATAAGAACCTATCCCAGGCTGATTTGTGAAATGTAGGTTCAGCGGGTTTTTACTGTAATTGTGAGTAGATAATTGACTTGAATCTGCCTTACACTAGCCTGTTGTCAGGTGAATGCGGAACGTACTTCTTCAAACAACTCAGCGCATCGATTACATGCCGGCGCGCTTATAACTACTACAAGTTATGCACTTACGATGCAAACAGTAATAATCTCTTCTCGCGTCCATATTTACCACAGGGAGCCCAACTCTGACGCCTCTTTTTTTGTTTTATTATATTGAGCTTGACTGAAAACCGAGGCCGCTTAACAGTTGTGTAAGCTGGGATCGCGGCGCTTCTCTTATTAAACAGTTGGTAATATATGCATATATATGCAAATTACAGCGCGCGGTAATTTGAAACTCGAAACAGCTGTGGGCTTCTGTGCCACGTGAATGGCGCGTGACGCTCACTGAAAGCTGAGGCGACAAAACACGCAGTCAGTGACGCAGTCAGTGACGCAGTGCTGCGTTCTGTGTTGTGTAATTTGACGTTGGCGGAACACCCGCGGTGTGATAAAGCACGCGAAGGAGAAGAGAGGAAAGGGATGAAACTCTGAATTGTTGCTGTTCAATTTTCGAAATAACTACGCATTCCTGACTTTGTTTCGCAAGCATTTTTCCTTTTATCGCTTGTTAGATTGTTCATAAACAAGTAATGGTACTTGTATTATAAAAACCCGACCCGAAATAAGTAAATATTTAACGATATTTCAACGGACTTGTTATGTTCAACGTGTTCCATAAGTAGCTTGGACACTTTACTCTGAACGTCATGGTCGGAAATGCCGATTGGTGTTCCGAGCCCCTTCGTAACCATTCGTGAACTGGCATTTCGTGATTTGATCGTAGTGCGTTGTAGGAATCTATTGGAATAACTCTTTATGGCCCTTTTATACACAGTTGGAAGTTTTAAAAATGTAAGTATACTAATACTCAAAAGACTTTTTTAATAAATTAAATTCAATCCTAATTGTTACTCTTCTTCCCAGGCAATCGTGTAGTCTAAATGTGGAACAAAGACAAGTCCTTGATCTTGCTTTCCTCAAGCCATCGACTTCGATTGTCGCCTTAACTTTCTTCACCCAAGGGAAAGCATGCTTGACGAGGCGTCCCAGCTCGTGAAGAGAGGACACATCTCCGAGAAATGTGGAGATGTCTCCTTGTATTTCTGACACAGAAAGGCTACCGTAATTATTCGAATAAACGCCTCCCTCGAATAAACGCCGCAGGGACAAGCAAAAATATTATTAAACGCCGCCCTCGAATAAACGCCGCACCTGAAGCGCCAAAAATTTAATAAACGCCGCGGCGTTTATTCGGTACTTATGTACTGAAGAATACACGTCTTCCGATGTTGAAGAGGCATGCCCTATTATTCAGCTGTTAGACTCGGACCACGAAGGAGACAGTGACATTGAAATAGAATGAAACTTAGTCATTATATAAGACAGTGAACAGTTCAATTTTCATATATATTTATATTTATTTAAAAGACATATGAATTTTATTCTTAGTTTTTTAATAAATTCACAGTTGTTGTTACAAAATTTGCAATAAACGCCGCCCTCGAATAAACGCCGCCCTCGAATAAACACCGCACCTGAAGCGCCAAAAATTTAATAAACGCCGCGGCGTTTATTCGAATAATTACGGTATGGCCTTCGCAGTAGGTGTATGTCTCTAACAATCTGATGACAGATATCGTACAAAGGATTAGCAAATAGTGAATAGCAAATAGATTAAACTGAATATTAAACGTATACATATAAATATTTAAACAAACAAGTGCTTTGTCTTACCTCGCAATTATGCATTCCTCTTTTGATCGTTCTGAGTGCGGATGAATTGACAGAATTGTGTTCAGAGATCACAGCGGTGGTCTGCTTGCCATCCGGCGGATTCCGATCACAGACAGCTGTCCAAGCTACTTATGGAACACGTTGAACAGAGACGCGTCGGTGTTTCATCCCTTTCCTCTCTTCTCTTGTTTCTCTCTCGCGTGTTTTCCAGCACTGCGTCACTGACTGCCTGTTTAGTCGTCTCAGCTTTCAGTGAGCGTCACGCGCCATTCACGTGGCACAGAAGCCCACAGCTGTTTCGAGTTTCAAATTACCGCGCGCTGTAATTTGCATATATATCAGGGGCGGATCTAGGGGGGGTGGATTGGGTGGCTAGCCACCCCCCTCTTTGGAATAGAAAAAAAAATAAACGAAGCTAAGTATTGAATATTGATGTGCCTTCGTTGAGAGCTGGTCTGCGGTTTACCTCATCGCTGCAAGAAAGCAAACATGGCGGCATGAAACGTAACATGTAAATTAGCTTTGTTTAGCATAATCAGCTATTAATCCAACAATGAAACGACGTCGACAGAACACTTTGGACGCTTTTGTTAGGAGAGACGCACCTGAGCAAGCAGAAAGCTCAAATGAATGGACAACATCGAATGAACATCAACCTGAGCAAGATCCTGACGAATCTTTCGATTCAGACTCTATAGCAAATCCAATAGCTGCTCAAGCTGATAGTCATACTGTTGGTCGCGCAAAGGAAGTTCACCAGAACATCTCGATGTTTGTTGCGCCCTATGACGTAAGTGAAATCCTTATCACTCAGAAAACGACAGAAACGTTAAGTGATGCTGATAAAGTATACTTTCTCGACAAATGCTGGCGACCAGAAGCATCCGATGCTCAGCATCTTGATAAGCGACAATTTGGACCTAAAAAGACGATAAGCTTCCAAGTTAAATGGCTAGATCAGCGTAGATGGCTTGCTTATAGCGCACACGTCGAATTTAGAGGAGGATGGTGTTTAGCATGCCTTCTGTTCTTAAATGATCGCGAGAAGGAATCATTAGGAGTCTTTGTGAAAACTCCATTCACAAACTATAACAAATCCAAAGAGAAACTTGATGCACACGAGACTACAGAGTACCACAAGAGTTGTATCGACCGTGCTGGCTATATCCGGGCCCAGATGGCAAATATCAAAAACCGCATCGATACACAGATCAACACAATGGCTGTGCAGAACGTCCAGGAAAATAAAGCAGATGCGGTTATGTTGTGCGTGAAACAGCAGCTTGCTTTGCGTGGGCACAGGGATGATGACGTACAGTTTGCTGAACCGCCTACAAGCAATGAAGGTAACTTCATCGCCATCATACGACTCCTGGCAGATAGCAACCCTGTTCTGAAAAAACATCTCATTTCGGGACCACGGAATGCACGGTATACAAGCAAAACCATCCAAAACGAAATCATTGGAGTGATTGCCGACTTGATTCGTGACTATTTCCGACAGTGCCTTGAAAAGAATCCCCACTTTGCTTTAATTGGCGACGAAACAACATCCCAGGGACAGGAAGTTTTATCAGTGTGTCTTCGCCTACTTGACTTTATTGCTGACCCATCCAAACCAACAAAACGCGAGGTTTTGATAGACATGTGTGACCTGCACAGAACCACTGGAGAGGCTATAGCCATCGCAATTCGAGACAGCTTACAGAGACATGGAATCAATCTCGCAAATTGTCGGGGTCAGGCATACGATACGACTGCGTCGATGAGTTCGGATAAGAAAGGAGTTCAAGCTGAAATAGCCAAGTTTGCACCAGATGCAGAATATCAAGGTTGCTGCCTTCATTCTCTTAACCTTGTGATCTGCCACGCTTGCAAAATTCAGTCAATTCAAAATATGATGGATTCTTGTCCGGAATTGTACAGTTTCTTTGACAATTCACCAAAGCGCCAGAACTTCTTGGAAGTCGTCATCCATGCCCTTTCGCCAGAAACCAAGAAGTATAAGCTGAAAAATCTGTGCAAGACCCGATGGATCGAAAGGCATTCCACGTTTGAAACCATCTTCGATTTGTACGAGTACATCGTCATTGCACTAAATGAAATATGTGAGCCCACAAATGATGATCGCTTTTATCCAAATAACGAAGTATGGAACTGGGACTCCCAAACCAAGACAAAGGCGAATGGATTGCGACACACTATGACAAACTTTGGACACATTGTCAGCTTCGTTTGTGCAAAGGAAATGCTGGAGCCGATGCGACCACTTGTCTGTGCCCTACAAGGCGAACTCATGGAAGTATATTTTGGATTCCAGAAAATTGAAGAAGTTACCAGTTGCTACAGAGATATACGTAATGAAATCGACTCATGGTTTCAGCGTATGTACGAAAAAGCCGTAACTCTGGCAGAAACGGTTGGGTCGACTGAACAACGCCCGCGAGTTTGCAGTCGACAAAGGAATCGAGAAAATTGCCCATCTGAGTCAGTTGAACAATACTGGAAGAGGACGGTTGCAATACAATTCATGGATGTTATCTGCTCGGAATTGAAATCTCGCTTCAGTGAGGACAAGCGAGCACATTATGAGCTGTGTGCCCTGATCCCTCAGGTTATCGTCACAAAGAGCATAGAAGCTGCAGTGGAACTCGGTGGAGTTCTACACGGAAAATGGAGTCACGTGATGCCACTGCCATCAGCTTTCGACAGCGAACTGTTGCGCTGGATGAACTACTGGAAACGACAGGCGCCGCCGGTCGCGTCCAGCTCTGTGACCTCCATTCTGGCGACACATGCGGACAACATATTTTTCCCAAACGTGAGGGAACTTCTGAAAATTCTCGCTGTTTTGCCCATAGGTAGCACGGAAGCAGAACGATCATTCTCCTGCGTTCGCAGAATTCATACTTGGCTTCGGAGTACAATGACTACCTCCCGACTTTCCAACTTGGCTGTTACGGCCATGCATAGCCACACGACAGTTCCCATCGACAGAAGGCAGATATGTGAACGTTTTATGGCACTGCATCCTAGAAGGATGAATGCATCCTCACTTTTCGTAGACAATTAAATGAATTCTTAACTGTCCGTGGTGTTGAAGATCACTGACCTACTATTGCTCTTTCGTTTAGAACAGCTCTAATTGAACTGTAGTTTTCATTTGTTTTTTCCTAAAAGTGTTATAAATATTTTATAAAGTATAAATAACCCAAATATATTATAACTTTTTTCTACGGCTGAGTGCTGAAACTTGCTGTCAAAAACCGCTCTCGAAAGGCTGGAAAATGTGTCATTTCAGAGACCCAAGAACTCAAACATTTTCGGGAGGACGTCCCCCCTGACCCCCCTGGAAGACTCGGGCTTCGCCCTCGGCCACCCCCTCTTCAAAAATCCTAGATCCGCCCCTGTATATGCATATATTACCAAACTGTTATCCCAGCTTACACAACTGTTAAGCGGCCTCGGTTTTCAGTCAAGCTCAATATAATAAAACAAAAAAAGAGGCGTCAGAGTTGGGCTCCCTGTGTATTTACTCGAAAAGACCGCCGTGCGTATTAAGTTTCATGTTTTCACCTCACATTACAGCGAGATAAACTAGACAAACACGTTTTTTCGTGAATCACATTAGGTTCGGCACATGATAAGTTCGACCACGGTTCGACGTTTGAATCGACGTCGCGCCAAGTCGAACTTAATACATTAAGTACGACCTAAGCGCGACCGCCTCGGTCGAACTTAATGTGGGCGTCGAACTTAATTAAAATCGTCAAACTTAATTGATTCAAACGTCGAACTCATCATGTACCGTGGCCTAACACTTCGAATTAGGTTCGGCACATGATAAGCGCGACGTTTGAACCAGGCCTTAGTCATTTTGTTTTTGCCAATTACCGGAAGGTTAAAAGCTACCGGAAGAAAATAAACCTTTTTTAATTGTCGTTGTGGGTCACATGATGACAACCTTTTAATTGTCAAACCTCTTATCTCCTAATTGGAAGGTATAAATCAATAAACGAAAGTGGTGTTTGTTTTCAGAGCGGAGATTCCAAATTTTATACATTTAGACGAGATTTCGGAGAAGAGATGGCCCGGAATATCAAAGAGTACAGCCAAAGAGGGGTCGAACTCACATCGGATACCATTCCAGACAGCTGTACGCGTCTTTCCCGAACGCCTGTCGATAAATCATCTCGAGTGCGCCGTCAGACTGCAAGTGTTTCTGATGGGAATAATAATCAATTCAACGACGATCTTATCTGTCGCATTTGCCAAAACCAATACAAGAACCCGAAACTTCTTCCGTGCCTTCATACATTTTGCCGTCACTGTCTAGAATGCAGCTGCAAAGAACGCAAAGAACGATTAATACAGATTAAATGCCCTTTATGTTCTAGAGTTAAGGAGATTACTGAGCCGGATAATGCTCAGGACGAGTGCCTAGAGGGGCTAGTGTCTGATTTCGTAGCCCTCAATGTGCTTGACAGTCGAGCTGTGAATGGCTTGGACAAGAAGACGGTTGTTTGCGGTCGTTGTTCCGTGCGCGCGTCGGCTGTTAGCCGTTGCTCCGAGTGCGCTGTGTTTTTATGCGTAAACTGCCAGCGCACCCACAAGAGGACTACGGCAACAGGAAACCACAATGTCTGTTCGTTGGCTTTACTCGACGTAGACTCGAACGAGACATTGCATAAGGTTAACTACTGTAGGACCCATACTGGCGAAGAATTGACCCACTACTGCAAAACGTGCGATCGCCCGGTTTGCAACGACTGCACGTTTCTCGATCATCCCAAAGGCAAGCATGCTCTCGCAACGCTCTCCGACATCTCGTCGACGCAACGCCGACAACTTGCCGAACTGCTGTCGAACGTACGCCGGAAGCTTCCGTTCCTGAGACGCACCTTGCTCGATATGGACTCGGTCCTTCGAGCCATGCCGGATCACGCCGATGCGGTTGCTCGTGAAATCGCAAGAAATACCGAGAATTTCATTCGCACTCTGAAGCGTAGACAAGAACAGTTGTTAGATGATCTTACAAAGTTATGCCTCCACAAGGCACGGGTCTTGCACGAGCAGAGGGGCAGAATTCAATCGGAGATTGATATTCTCGAAGCCAATTGCGAAACGACAGAGAAAATTCTCCGAAATGGCAGCGATTCTGAGATTTCCAGCGTCAACAGTCTGGTGTGCGAGCGAATGCAATTGCTCGGTGAAATGTCAGCGGACATCGAAGCGGACGAGAACGCGGAGTTTGGGTACGACTCCGACGACACAGTGTTGACTGAGGCTATTCTGGGAAGTGGTAAAGTTTATCTCACCTCTCCTGGGTCTTCTCTGAAAGTGATGGGTGATGGGCTCTACGATGCTGCCGTAGGTAAAATAATATTTGGTAATATTTCTTAACTTTAATTCTCATTCCCATTCTAATTTAATTTCAAATTTTAAAGCAACGTAAATAAGCTTGGGCCGTTTACCGGTTTACCGGTTTTTTTCGGGGTTTTTTATTATTAAACCGGTTTTTTCGGTTTAGCTTTTAGAAAAACCGGGTGGGTTAGGTTTAGGGTTGCCGGGGGGGTTGTGGTTAGGTTTAGGGTAAGGTTTAGAGGTTGGGGTCGAGGTTGGGGTTGGGGGGTTGGGGGGTTGGGAATTAGTTTTTTAAAATTCACGATTATTATTAATTGTAGGCCATTGCACACTTACTGATTATTGGTAATTCTAGATGAGAGGATATGCTGTCCGGTTTTGGACTCCCCCAGAGCCTTTTCCGCGCGCCAGCACGGGAGAGGCTCTGGGGACGAGAATGTCAGCGGTCTGGAACGGCAAATTCCAGACCGCTCAGGAACCAATCAAATTGCTGGATTTCACGTTCCAGACCACTCGCGGAAATAGTCATATAATAATGTAATGCAATGTAATGTAACGTAAGGTAATATAACGTAAATTAATGTAATGTGATGTAATGTAACGTAAAGTAATGTTAATGTTGAACAGGTATGACGTCTTGGGACAAATATAGATTGTCAGGCCCCCAAATTTGGCAGGTTGACCTGCTTTAGTGTTTTGTGTGGTAGAAGTGCGACGTTTGAACCATATACACTTTTAATACCTCCGCACAATTTAAAAATACCGGCCGTTTTAATTAAGGGAGAATATGAGTCACTCAGTTATTCACCCTCGCAATATGACCAACACACTTTCTCAAACAAGTTATATTGAATGTAAATGCCAACACTATTCTTACTATTTGTAGGTAAAGTAGCCTCGTTCACCTTAGCCAAGTCCAAGCATTGTGAAGTATCCCCGGAGGATATTGATATCCGTATTGAGACCCCGGACTCCGTGATCCTCGCCTGTGACGTCAAACAGACTGGGAGCTTCTACAATGTGTTCTACAGTCCCAAAGTTCCCGGCGAGCACGAAATATCCGTCACCATCCGAGGGGAGCACTTGCCGGATAGTCCCACCTGTGTGAACGTGAAAAAGGGTCACATGACCTACACTAACAAGGATACACATTGCCTAACGTTTGGACGGCCGGGGAATACCCCCGGGTATTTTGACCGGGTATCTAGTGTTGCCGTACGGAATAACGGCGATATTGTCACAGCCGACAGCTATAATCATAGAGTGCAGGTGTTTAATTCAAAGGGAACGTTTGTCTCACAGTTTGGAAAGAAGGGAGAGGACCTGGGCCGACTGTTGTACCCAGCAGGACTTGCGATCTCACCGGAAGGTCACGTGATTGTCACGGAACACGGGAACAACCGTGTCCAGGTGTTCACCTCCGATGGCGTGTACCTCTGGTCGTTTGGAGCTCACGGAGACACCGAGGGTCTAATGGATCATCCGACGGGGATAGCGGTGGACGAAGAGGGACAATTCGTGATTGTCGATCAACGTAATCACCGAGTTCAGGTATTCGATGCCAACGGAGGCTTCAAGCGTCAGTTCGGTTGTCATGGTAACCAAAACGGCCAGTTCGATCGGCCCATGTACGTGGCGATCAACCAAGATGCCGAGATCATCGTGACGGACTCGGGAAACCATCGTATCCAAATTTTCGACGAAGACGGTCGTTTTCGACGAGCGTTCGGGCGACGAGGTACGAATGATGGCGAGTTCTACTATCCGACTGGCATCACCATTGACGCCTGTGGTTATGTCTACGTCTCTGACAAGAGTAATAGAATCCAGGTCTTTACACCTGAGTTGGAATTCGAGACAAAACTCGACACTAAACTCGATAGGGGAGCTCGAGACGGAAAAGAGGACAGCCTCATGGCACTGGACTATACGCCGGAAGGAAAGATCGCGGTCGCAGATAAAGGGAACAGTAATGTGAAAGTTCTCTATACCTGAACCTTTATTAATACTCTTTTAAAGGGGAAGTCTATCTGTACGACAACTTGGTCTCAAATGGAAGATTGTGTTATACTTGCCACTCTTTGTTAAGTTTCCATCTTTGATCCAGACAGAATGCACCAGTATTAGGAAAAGTTGATTTTTTTTTTCCTAAAGCCGTAATCAAACGAGAACGCAAGTCATCGCAAGTTGGCAGTCACGAATTTCTGTGGTGGTCGTTCAAACCATAGAGATCGTATAAATACTAGAGGGGGCATCCTATCTTACTGATTTCAGTCAACCGCGGGTAACCAATTGAACGCCGCCATCTTGGATTATTTTGGATGCAATCATGCAAACATTAGGCGCGTTGGTTGGCAAAAGACTGGGTCTAGTACATTTGCCAACCAATTGACTGAAATATCATAGGTAATGGCGGCTGCCATGTGGTTACCAAATTTTCCCGCCAATGCCCCCTCTAGTATTTATATGATCTCTATGGTTCGAACACCCAAATTAAGGTTTCATGAGACATGATATTTTCGGGAAATTATTCAGAGCGGCTGGCTGAGATAGCGTGACTGCCAATTTGCGATGACTTGCGTTCTCGTTTGATTAGGGTTTCATGTAAGCGACGCTCAAAGGCTCTTTGCAGCGTAGTACGTGACTTAACGCTCCAAATGCCAAATTATTGGGAAAATGATGTTTCTGACCATAAAATAGCAAAACAACACATTTGGAATGATTCCCTCAACTTTCCCATTTTTTGCCAATATTCCGTACATATACTGCGGGCGCAGAAGAGTGATTGAGTTTATTGTTATTGTTTTTCATTTACGTTATTTAACAATTAGTCACCGAGACTGAGGTGACTAATTGTTTTAGTATAATTTCAGAGGTTGATAAAAAACCAATAACGTTGAAACAAAAACTTTTAAACAACTGCTTTCATTTTAACAGTGGTGATTCTGTTTATTCACAGACGATGTTAGCAAGCCACAGTCTTTGTCAGTAAATAATTTCAAAAAAAGAGTAAACAACATCTTACTTTGGAATTGAACTTGTACATACATTCAAATATATGCTAAAAAGACTTTTATTCTGGTGTTTTGGATCCTGTGTTACGGCTTTTTTGCACTTAATTCATGTTCAATATGTTCTTCACTCATGACGAAGTTTTCGCCACATCGCTACGACCAAAACCTAGCCAAAACATACAAAGAATTATAGAAAATATACTTCCTTACCTTTATGAAGTTTTGTTTTTACGATATTTAATATGTACAACATCTCAGTGATAAATGTTTTCATTATTTTGCTCTTTTGTTTGTCTCAAAAACTACAGCCCCATTTTGAAAAAAAAAAGTCAACAGTTCAATGAATCAACAAATTATAAAATCTCATACTTCAAAATGACAACTCCGAGGGGGAGACTGAAACGAGTAAAGTCAGTGCAGTGTTGAATAAGTACCAGTCTCTTTTCCAAAACTACTTTTGAAGAACAATTTCTTGTGATGCAATAGTCACCGCGCTAGGCGGTGACTATCACCTCAGATTCACCGCTGAGCGGACCAATCAGAAAGCTGGAAAGCCTCTTTTCCACTATGAAATTATACTAAAGTAATATGTTCACCATATAGATCATAATATAAAGACTAGAGGGGGCATTGGGGCCAAAAATGCGAGGAAAATTGAACGCCGCCATTAGAGGGGGAAAACGAGCTTGAATTCGTCTAAAACAAGCCTTTTACTAAATTTTCATCACGATTTTAAAGAAAATCAAACTTTTAGAGTTTTCGATCTTATTAATATAAAAAATTCGTACCTTAGTTCTTTATTGAGGCGTCTATTATCTGTTGAAGTTTTCCACTCCTTAGATATAAGTTGTGGTCGCCATTTTTGCCGCGCGCAATTGGCAAGTCTCATTACTCATGATATGCTCTCTCCTCCGCAGAGGTTAAATTTCGGAGATTGGAGGTTTCGGGGATAGTCGGAGATGCTCGGAAGCGTCAGCTGGACATAAGTAGTTCGGGCGCCCAGCTGACGATTTCGACGCATCTCCGACGATCCGCGGAGGAGAGACTCGTATGCAAGTCTTCAAAAGGCCTGGATACTAGCTTTTGCCCTCTAATGGTGGAGCTCTATATTCCTCGCACATTTGACTGGACTAAGCATAGGAATGCCCCGTCTTATAAAGTTATATTATGATCTCTATGATGTTCACTCCCGTTTCAAGATATTTTAGTTTTTCTATGTTAGTAGTGTTTTCAGCTTGAAGTTGGTAAAGTTTTTTTGTTTGTTTTTGCTGAACAAGCAGCAAAACCAAACGAAAAAACTTTATATTTCCGCTTGTCTGATAAACCTGTACGGCATTTTCACGCCATTACAAAAGTATTTATACCTTACTGATGAAACATAAAATGTTCAGTGTTACGAGATGTTTTATGAGTACAGTTTCTGGTGATTATAGGCTGTTGAAACTAGCTTGTTTATTTGTTCAATTTCTACATCTCCACAGGCTCAAAGAAGCTTTTATTAATTGTTTTCATCAAATGTGTGATCAATGCAAATCATGCAGGGGCACCGTGGCTCTGAGAGCTTAACTCTTTCCTGTCCGAATCGGTCTTTAGTATTTTATTCTGGCTAACGCCAGACGATTTTATTCACCTCTGGGGAAGCCCTCGGACACTCCACAGAAAGATCATTCTACGTCAAAATTAACTATGGGAGTGGGAGTGCCGATAATTAGTTCCCAGACTTCTCTAACAACGTTAGCAACAATCTCGTTCCCAGTAGTCTTCCCACGCGGTTGCGGGAGGGAATCTGATTTTGGATATCCGGTTGGATATGCGCATGCCCGTCTTGCTTCCGCTTACCTTATAAGGTAACCATTTCACACGAGTTTTTTTAAAATTTCATCTGTAAAAATTATTTTTCTCGGCCATTGAAACAGCACGAAAGAAAGCACTAAGGAAATCATAATAATTTTCTAATCAGCTGACGAGAGTCACCAGACAGCGGCATCCACTGATTGAAACCTGATCTTTGTGGGGAGTCAAACTCCACGGATGAGTTTATAGTGAGCAAAATTGATTCATAAACACAGAAGCAAGTCGTATGCAAACACCTACTGACAATGACTTGTTAAATATGGCTATTGTTTATTAAATAGCTGCAACAGTGAAATACCGTTTAATATATATACAAATCATTTAATAATAACTTTAATACCTTCGCAACATTTTATTTCAAAGCCGCCATTTTCAATCCACTTCCGGCACTTCGAAGCGCGTGGGCATATCGGGAACATATCGGAACGTTATCGCTAAAAACGGGAAATCCGGAATTGTACGAAACCTTCACGATCACTTTCGAGCATCCATGATGTTTGAAAAGAAAGTTTAGAGCAAATTGCTGCTAAATTAGCGAAGTTTTGCAAAATCAAACAAAAAAAACTTGTTTTGTGTACATATAAACGTCTCTTGTAACCCCCCCCCCCCCCCACTCATTTCCCCTTCGTACTGGGGCAAAAGTAGCCTGCGTGCAGACTCCAAAGTAGCCTGGTACCCTGGCCCAATTTCAAAAGAAAATATTCTTTGATTGGGCCAGGGTACCAGGCTAACTCCAAAGCTCCTATATTTGCCTTACACCACGGGCAAAAGTTTGATCCAAAGCCCCCACAAAGTCGTTAAATTCCCTAGGTACATCCCGGGTGGCCCGGGGTCCCGATGATCAACATACAGAACACTGTAGTTCGCCATGGATTCACAAATGCTAAACAGCGTTGGATTTTTCCAAGCGGTTTTTTCTCTCCTGGGCGTAATTGTGATTTACAAGGTTCTGAAAAAGGTCTTTAATGACAAGGAGGCTATAAACGAGAAGCCAGCAACGTTGAAATCAACAACAACTCGACGTCCACTCGGCGCAACGGAAGCGTTTATGAATCTTCTCTGCGAAAAGAGACAAGGCAGTGAAGGCACCTCAATTGTTTCCTTGATTCTTACTTTAAGATCAGAGACGGAGCTGATAAAGGACTATGTTCGCCAAACTCTCGTGCTGTTAGCAAAACGACAACCGATGCTAAGAGCAATCATAACAACTTCTGGCGAGTCAGCCACTGCGACTGCAGATAAATATTTTGAGATCATGGATGGAGATGAGATTGCTGATATGATTGATTTTACAAGTTCCGAAGTGAAAGCTCGTCAGTGGCAAGATGTGTCGAAAGAGGTCGCATTCAAAGAAAGAGGAACTCGTCTGTTATGGAAAGCCGTGATGCTGCAAGAGGAATTCCTTTCCGAGGCACAATGCTACACCAACACTCTGATCTTCAACTTCAACCATTGTTGTGTTGACGGTGTCTCGAGTATGAAATTTTGCCAGCAATTTCTTCATTACTTAAATGGACTTGCTGACGGATCATTCACAAGCGATGAGAACATCTCCAGTCTCAGTTTGTCGCCAAGTTTTATGGATCTTCTAACTCGGGAAAAATTATGGTCTCTTTGGCAATTCTTGGTTTCATGTTTGGGAATTCCTCGCCTGACAAAATTAATTTTCAGAAAAGTTGTTCGTTGGAAACTTTCTCGTAAACAGTGCAATCCTTTCTTTTCCCGATTTCCCCCAAATCCCAAGCTGTCTACACCACCTAACGGCAACATGATTTTTAAGATTTTTAATGAGAATGAAACTTCGAACATTGTCAAAGCTTGCAGATTAAATGGATGCACTGTTACTGGAGCACTGATGGCCACCAGTCATCTGGCTTTCTGTAAACTTCTTCAAGATGGAGGATATAATTGTAAGAATGTGCCACTAGTTCATAACTTTGCAATTAATGGTCAACGTGACTGCCAGCCAAAACCCCACAAAGATTACCTTGGCCATTTCTGCTCTGGCTCTAACTTATTGTTTTCATATACAGATGACGAAAGTTGCTTTTGGAGGTTAGCTAAGGAAGCTACTAAACGAATTCAGAATAAGTTGAAAGGTGAAAAATATGCAAAGGCGTATGTTGACCTCTTTAATTATTTTAGTTCTGAAGAAATAGTAGACGAGTTTTTTTGTCCATTGGATCAACAAACTTTGACAAGGTTATCAATATGCACTGCTGTATCCAGTGCAGGTTCATTTGATTTTCGTGAAGAACAAAAAAATCACATGTACAAGCTGCATGAATGTCTATTTAATATTGTTGTTCACGGTTTGCCATTTTTGTTTTTACATTTTAACACAACAGTAAATGGTAAAATGTCATGGGTTATTAAGTATGACCCTTCTAGAGCTGATTATAGTTCCCATGTGCAAAGGTTTGCAAATCTCTGCTTTGGCTATCTTATTAAAAAATCTCAGTGTTAGAGAAGAACAATGTCCAAGTTGAATGCTAAAGTTTTCATGAGCCAACTTTGGGGTGGATTAAAAGGTGGGCATTATGACTGAATCTATGCATAATTGACAAATTATCATCACTTTAATTAACAGAAATGGAATAAACGATTGACAGATTTGTACGTTTACTCATAAATTTTGTAAACCATGTAAATTGTGATAACTAAAGTCATGACCTGATTCAAGTGAGAACTTTAAATTGTCATTGAATTGTCCCTGGTAGAAATCCTGGACAGGATCCTGATTAGGACCTAGTACGATCACAGAATAGATACTATTAAAGATACTCAACCAGAAGTCCAACTCCCGTGAAAACTTGTCTGATTTTTTTATGCGCATGCGCAAGAATCGTCATTCTGTGATGTCACTCGGCAAGCATGCCATTGACTTAGCTTGGTACCCTGGCCCAATCAAAAAATATGGGCCAGGTAACCACTAAAGACTTCTGCTTTCCTATTGGTAAAAATTGCACGTGTTTTTAGTGGCTATGAGTAAAACTGCAATCATCAGGGGATTTAGCCCTGATGACGTGAGAATGAGATTAGTGGTTACCTGGCCCATATTTCTTTTGAAATTGGCCCAGGGTACCAGACCAAATTTTTGTTTTGTGACGTCACTCAGCAAGCGTGCCATTTGTTGAATTTGAAGAATTTGCTGGGAAAATGGCTAATAACATCCAAACTACGCATTTTTGACATGTACGTATGTTAACAATTTCATAAGCTTTCATTTGGTGTAGTTCAATTTTTTTCCGTTATTTTTTTTTTTTAATGTTCAAAATGTTCGTACCATTGCTCGTCAATGGGAAGGGAACTTCTCCATAATGTTGTAGAATTTTGAATATTGTTCATAAAATATTTAACACAGAAGCTTGAGCTTTATATCAAACAGAAGATACTGTAAAATTATATCTGTGGTAGAACTTGTCTGGCCTGGGTGAATTGGTGAAGTTTGTTTTTCCTTTTGAAGTTGTGGTTGTTTGCTATTTTATATAACTTTGCAATACTTCGGATATGTTTTAAACAATGAAGCTTTGTTTTTTTTATGTAAAATAAATTTATACGGTTTCTTTTAAAGTATAGATTAAAGTGCCTATAACCCCTAGAATTAGTTTTCCAAGTAGTAGATCCAAAATTAGCTGAATAGTTCTTTTATAGTTTTTGATTTGGTCCTTTCGTTTCGAAGATATTGACATTTAAGTACCGCTATTAGCAAGAAAAAACCGCAAATTAAAGAGAACTGGGACAAGCAACGCGATGACGTAGCTTAAGGGACGCAAGTGAAATTCCTTTCGTCAAGTCGGATTCGTTAGAACACCCAAAAACAACACATCTATCTGGCATTTTTTTCGCTTCGATGACAGTGTATACAACACTGCAACAGAACCAACACTGTCACTGAGAAAATTCCGTCCCTTAAGCTACGTCACATCATGTAGGTACCAGGCTCTTTGCAATTTGCAGAAATTTCTAGCGGGATATTCAAAATAGCGATTTCTTGCAAAATTTGAAGCGAGATATCTTCGAAACGAATGGACCAAATTAAAAACTGTAAAAGAACTATTCAGCTAATTTTGGCTCTACTACTTGGAAAACTAAAAAAATTCTAGGGGTTTATAGGCACTTTAATAACAAACTAGAAGATGAGAAATTATATATTCCAATATTCTTAAAATATGTTCAAAAATATGTTCACTAATGTTCACCTAAAACTTTTTCTGCTTCAGGTAGAAAACTACAAACTTTTACAGAGCTTTATCTTTTAATTAGCTTTTGTTTAAAACATATCCGAAGTTCATACATACAGTATTTGCAAAGTTATATAAAATAGCAAACACAACTGCAAAAGGAAAAACAAACTTCACCAAATCACCCAGGCTAGACAAAAATATAGGACGTTTTCGTCTTTTTTAAAATACTTTCCGTTAAGCTAGTGTTAGATGTAAAACTTTTAATTTATTAATATAAAATCACTGCTCATGAGTGCCTGTCTCTGTCTGACTGTCAATCCCTAATCCCCCCTAGTCTTCTTCAAAGCTACTTTAACCGACGCTGGCGTGTTCTCCAGCAACAATGTTTGGCGACAACACGTTGATGTGTTCTTTTAGCACGTCGACGTGTTCTATTCCAACAACAAACACGTTGATGTGTTGTTTTAACACCTTGGCGTGTTGTATGGCTTTTGCAACCTTTTGCTGTATCAGTTTTTTGACGTGTTGATTTTTGATGGCGTGTTGTTACAACACGCTAGAACTTATTTAGGGGCTGTTTACATGAGCTGGGCTATAGCCCGGTTAACTGGGCTCACGCGATTGATTAGGATCTCCCTGTGGTTTTCAAACTCGCATAAACTAAATGTACAAAGAAGAATTGGTTTGGTTTAGATGTAAACAAATCCTAACGTTGATTAAAATCTCCTTTTGTGGCCGAGGAAAAAATTTCATGACATGAGTCAGCCTGGTTAGCCGGGCTAGCCCGGCTCATGTAATCGGCCCCTTAGACGTGTTCTTCCAACTGCATATTGAAAAAACAACACACTGACGTATAAAGCATGAGAAAGTGTATATAGTGCCAATATAAAGATCCAGAGTGTTAGCGTTTTGATCCTCATATAGAATGTAGAGACCTGTTTAGCCATGAGAAAAATATACTGTACATATCGTCGGTTGTTCGGTTGCCACTTGGATGCAACAGCTTCGGCTAGCTTTGCCTTTGACGAAATTGTTGGTAGGTTTTCCAAGTAAATTGCTTATATGGTTGATCAGTGATGTGCTTGATACAAAGTTCCACAGAATAGGAACTAAGGAACATGACTGTCGATGAATTTTCGAAGTGACCGAACACTCGAAGTGTGGGCTCCGTATATGGGAGGTATTGCGGAATTTTGCATTTTTGTGGCAAAGAAAATGACAAACGGAGCCGAAACCTAGACTCGGCTACCACAGGTAGCCCGAGTAAAAAGTACGTTTACTGACATACGTCACGAAATACT
Organism: Paragorgia papillata; assembly: GCA_035771165.1. Classification (NCBI taxonomy): domain Eukaryota; kingdom Metazoa; phylum Cnidaria; class Anthozoa; order Scleralcyonacea; family Coralliidae; genus Paragorgia; species Paragorgia papillata. The sequence continues at coordinate 90,660 of JAWNZC010000025.1, read as the reverse complement.
GACGTTTCGAGCGGAACCGTTCATCAGAGTAAAATGTGGATGAAGGGCCCCACTCGAAACGTCAGTATTTCGTTATTAAAACTATTCTCAGCAATTTACCACCATTTTGCTTTGCTCTATTCAAAACATAGGCGTACGGGCATTTTTTTCCAGGGGGGGGCGTTGAACCATTTGCCCAAAAAAATCTCGCAAGTTGCCCAAATTTTTACGAAACAATAGAAAACAAACGATGCTCATACGATGCACTATTAACGTGCTGAAAAACATGTTGCCTAGCACGCGACTCAAATCTATTAATTTATTCTCCAGTGCGACCTTTCGTTTTTCGATACAACTCATACAAGTTTTAATTTAATAACTTTTAAAAGGTCATTAAGTGCTGTGCATGTTGCGTTTTAGAAACTTTTAATTTTCAACTCACTAAGCACTAACTCTTTGTAATTCATGACAATTGGTCAACAGCATAAGAAGATGGGGGAAAATGCGTGATTGCGTCCTTTGGCATTTGACAATCTGGCACCGTACCGACGCGGCAGAATTAGTGACAACAAAGCACGGTTCAGTAAGGACATGAATGGAATTTCTACAAGACCACCCGGCATTGAAAAATCTCAAAATTCTGACAGAAATAAAGCTATATAGTGACTAACTAACAGTAAGGTAATTTATTCCATTTTAATAGACATAAACAAAGGGGAGTTATAAAAATGTCTCACCTTATTGATTATCAATAATATTTATCTTTTGGAAAAATGGCTTTTTTTTTAAAAACCCTTTGCCCAAATTTCTCTTGCTGCCCAAAAAATCTAAGATTCCCAAAATTTGGGGGGGCTGCAGCCCCCCCGCCCCCCCGGCCCGTACGCCTATGATTCAAAACACCGCCTACGCAACACTCTACCTTTTTACAGTCATTGGTATACTACGATTTCCCAATTCCTATCAGTATTTGTAATCAGGGTGTTGTACGGCAGTTTGTTGCGGTTGAAACTGATCTTGCGCTTGGTCAATGAGATACGGAGGAGGAAGAGAAGGGTTCTGAAACTGTGGCGGATTATTATTTTGAAGCTATAGAGGGACGTCAAATGTCGAGGCGGCGGTTGCGGTTGGCGGTTGAAACTGCAGATCTTGCCCGTCTTTGTCAATGGAATACGGAGGAGGAAGAGAAGGACTCTGAAACTGTGCTGGATTATTTTGGTAGGTCTGTAGAGGGACGTCAACTGTTGAGGCGGTGGTTTGCTGGCTCAACACGACCCCTCGTTGAGCTGACCTACGCGATGCCGACGCGACGCCGCAACAACAACAGACGACAATGGCGACTGGAATGACGACCACGACAAGCACGCCGACAACGATTACACCAATAACCCAGGAGGCTAAAGCTTTTGCCACGTCGTTTAGACAATTATACGTTGTACAGTACTTGCTCGAATCGCAGCATTCGTCCGATCTACCACAATCACTATCCGAGTCACAAGACTGGCCAATACAGCTGGATCTACAAACGCTGATCTGGTAATACTTATGCCATTTCTTACAGCAGTATTTACCGTATGGACAATCGTATTTGGAAGAACATTCGTTCCGAGAACCACAACCTAGCGTGGTACATATGTTTGAACGGCAGCATTCGTTTGGTCCACCACAATCGCTGTTCGTCGCACAAGATTGAGCAACGCAGTTGTGTCTACAAACGCTGCTTGAGTACCTTTTCTTGCAGCAGTACTTGTAAGCGTTCGTACAATCCGAGTTCGAATCACACTCGCCGGCTTCTACTTGAAACTTCTTCTCGCTCAATAAAACAACAACATATAAGATAGAAACAAGCGATTGACTGAACGTAAACATTGTTCACCGTCTTCTGGCTCACGCAACAATGAGAAGGATGTGTGGAAAAGAAAGTGAAAACTTTATAAAATAATATATTAATACATATTTCGCAATCGCCGCAGATCAGTTGGTGATTAGACAGATGCAACTTAGCTTGCGGAGTTTTGAGTGACATTTAATTAACGTAAATATGCATGAGCAATCGGTTTTTGTGTCTATTTTGTATCGGCGGCGCAAATTACCATAATGACGATTTATCACGCTGGTTAAAGATCGTTATCTGAAACTTGACGATCATCAATTAACTGAGTAAGTAGCTCAATAAGGTCTAAACTACTGAGTAAATTATTTTTATTAAAGTTGATGTATGCTAAGCTTTCTATGTCTTAACATGGATTAACCATGAATTCCATACATGCAGAGTGAGTAATATTTAAAACACGAGCAGGAGTGTTTTATCAGATTTAAAACCACGAGGGCGCAGTCCGAGGAGGTATCATTACCTTCAAATTATGAAGCTTAACCAACATTAAAACCATCATCTGATTGGACAACCTTTTAAAACGAATCCTCACCCCCATACCACCCCCCGGTAATCACGCCCCCCGGAAACCCTAAACCTAACCACAACCCTCCGGATTACTCTTTTTGAGTAATCTCAACAAATTGTAAAGAACGGCTCGAAGATTGGTCCATGCACTTCCCTCCAACTCCACGGACCCTAAACATTGTTCTCTTTTCAGAGGAGCTTCTTGCAAGTCGTCCACCTTTTTCTTACGCCTTTTCTGCACCACGTTTAATTGCTTTCTTCATAATTCCGGAACTCGAAACGTCGGAAGAAACTACAGTTTCCACTATGAACGCTATCCTAAGCATGTATTGCCTGATACTGTCCATGCATGTAAGTTTATGATAGTAGTCAATAAAAAATTGTTCTTTGTAAAACAAGTGAGTGTGCTTTCTAACTAGCTTTCTAGTAACATGTCCTCCTCCACCAATCTCGTTCTCCACATCACCATCCCATTGCCCATGCCCAGTAGCCCGAGTTAACTCCTAGCGGGCATCTTGTTCTTTATTAGTCATGGTTCACAACATGATTACAAATGTTAACAATGTATTTGGGTGTGTATATTAACTCGCATTAGGAAAGTGTTAGCTATAAATAAAATTTCTATTGCTTATACTGAAGTGAAGTACCAAAGAAATGTTTATAGAAGCGAAACACTTTACTACAAACCGGTAAAAATATCTTAATTAAAACCCTGCGACAGATTTCAAATTAGAGGGCGTAATTTTGTCATGCTGAGAGCTTTCAAGCATGCATGAATAATTAGTTCCAAGTAAAGCCGTGATAATATTCTGGGAAAACACGAAGTAAGAGTAGGAGTGTTTATTACTGCTTCGCTATTCAACTGAGCAAAACGAATACACGCTGTAGCTCGAGATATATTGAAGGAGATACTTAATTTAATATACGAGACATGGCTAGTAAGCATTTTAAGATCTTCATGTACCAAGATGAGATCAACTACTTGAAGTGGCTAGTGCTTCAGAAACCTCACATCGAAACAGGTGGAGATCTTTTTGGTTTGTGGCGAAGTGAAGACACTGCAGTGGTGCAGCTTGTCTTAGGACCTGGAAAGAAATGTTCACGAACAACAACTTCTTTCCATCAAGATGTTGAATATTTGCGTCAAGTTGGCCAAGCCTTAACATCAACTCAGGGTTTGTGTAATATTGGTGAATGGCATTCACATCATAGGATTGGTCTGGCTCGTCCAAGTTATGGTGATGAAAACACAGTGTGGAACCACATGCTTGACGTCGCTGGTGGACGATTCTTGATCTTCATTGCAAACATCGAGGGACCAACCAGAAACCCAACTGTCAACATTGGTTGCTTTGTCTTTCATTATGGCCACAAGAAAATCCTGGATGGCGAAATAGAAGCTCTTCCTCGTCCAAATCCACTTCGTTACACGCTCAATGAAATATATATGCAACCAGGGGCAGAGGCAAGTCAGGATTGGGAAACGTTTCAAATGACCACGAAATCGGTTAGCCAATCACGAGATAAGGGAACATGTCGAAGGTTTTTAAGTTGGTTAGGTGAAGGTCTATGTCGCTTTTTTAGGCCGTTAAAAAAATTGTGTTGGCCTTTGTGCTCCTGCCGCCATTGTGCTTGCTGCTCTTGCTGTCCCTGTGCTTGCTGCATGCTCTATCAACAATCTAACTTTAATTGACTAAGCATGCAGCGTAGATTTACGAGGAAGGATCTTAATTAAACCATGGTAATCAACCGTGTCTAATTAGTTGTGTGAATGAGCTGTGCACACACAACTTTTGTTGCTTATGTCCGTTTTAAAAACGTCGGTTTCAATTTAATTTTAATCGAATTCGATTGAAGAACTAAAATTTTTCAACGTTGGCGCGTTGCCCAAAACAGACTTTATTATTTGTCTTGTAATATAGACCCGCTATATGTCAATCTTTCTGTACAATAGAACACTGCAGGCGAGCTATATGTCTTCATTGACTTCTAAACACACACGGAAGATCGCTAAGGATGTGAGAAAAAAGACCGTTTCATTGATGTATTGTCGATATATAATGACAGTTGAAGTGGCTTGTGCTTCAGAAACCTCACATCGAAACAGGTGGAGATCTTTTTGATTTGTGGCGAAATGAAGACACTCCAGTGGTGCAGCTTGTCTTAGGACCTGGAAAGGAATGTTCACGAACAATAACTTCTTTCCATCCGAAGATGTTGAATATTTGCGTCAAGTTGGCCAAGCCTTAACATTAACTCAGGGTTTGTGTAATATTGGTGGATTGGTCTGGCTCGTCCAATCACAATACATCATAGGATTGGTCTGGCTCGTCCAAGTTATGGTGATGAAAACACAGTGTGGAACCACATGCCTGCATGACGCCGCTGGTGGACGATTCTTGGTCTTCATTGCAAACATCGAGGGACCAACCAAAAACTCAACTGTCAACATTGGTTGCTTTGTCTTTCATTATGGCCACAAGAAAATCCTAGATGGCAAAATAGAAGCCCTTCTTCGACCAAACCCTCTTCGTTACACGCTCAATAAAAGATATATGCAATCATGCAGGGACGGAAAAAGATCAGGATTGGGAAACGTTTTTGAAAAATCAGAATGCGCAAAAGAACATGCACGAAATCGCCTAGCTATTCGATAGAAAACGAAGCAAAAACTACTTCTTGCAAGCGTGATCGCCACGGAAAATATGAAGATGACGTGGAAATCCAGAATGCTGAAAATTCCGCTGTGTTGGAAAGAAATGAAAATGAAAGAAGAAAGTATTCTCGCTGCTGTATATTGTCCTTATTTCTATAGTGCTATTGCTGTCATTGTTATTAGTGGTCGTGTTAGTAGTGTTGTATCATTAAATATATTCAAACTTGGGTCTCTATGAGATTGTTAACATTTAGCGGACGTATAGGGTTCAGTTTTTTTGGTTATATGTATAGAGAGTGAGTTGTCATTTGAGGAAGCTATGTCCTATGACCAGTATATATATATTAATATTAAAGTTTACACATTGTTTGGTATTATGTAAAAGCACAACAGTTAGCAGAATCGAAACGTTTAGACTTTCTGGAATTTTGTTCATTTGCATAGGTTTGTGCATGTTAGTCTCTTTTAGTCTTTTGTCCTCACACGTAAGGTACGGTTACACACACCGATTTGTGTCGCCAATTTGTGTCACAAAGTATTGCGAGATAAATTGGTCATTTAACATCGTTGTATGGATTGTGTAATATCGGTGAATGGCACTCGCATCACAGAATTGGACTAGCGGAGCCCAGTCTCGGGGATAAGGACACAGTATGGAATCATATGGCCGACGTCGCTGGTGGAAGATTTTTGGTCTTTATTGCAAACATTGTTGGAAAAGATAGCGTAGTACGAATTGGCTGTTTTATGTTTGATTATAGCAACAACAAAATGCTGGTAGGTGATCTAGTTCGCCTACCTCAATCAAGTCCTTTACGTGAAACATTGAATAGTGTATATCTAAAACCCGGAGCGCCGCGGAGCCAGGTCACGATTGGGAGACATTTTTAGAGAAGCGTCGAACGCTAGTAATGGACATTTTAGGAGATTTTGTAGAATATGATGACTTCAATCCAGACAATGTCGTAGCCAGAATCAAATTACCACCACAACCATCTGTTGATCTGGACGTAGAAGGTGGAGATTGTGGCGAAGAAGAATGTTTAATTCCGATGGCAAATGAGAAACAACTAAATACGCATTTTGGTCGACGGCTTCTGCAATCAGTTTGTCGTTTTTCTGCGTGGTCTGGGTGCGGAGAATGGAAGTTTTGGCCATATTTATGTAATTTTAAGCGTTATATGTCAAGATTTATACGTGGTTTCTTTGCAAGACTGATATCCAGTTCATAGATTATTATAGCAGAGGATTTCCTCTGTATGTTTTCTATCTGACATGTGCATGTAATAAATATTCATCAGTTTATGTACAATATAAACAGTGAAATATAAGTAGTGTGCTGCGTAGGCAGTGTTGAAACAACAATCGAAATATAGTTAGGTTTGATATACTGCCCTTTCTCTCTGACGAAGGGCCTTCGCTCGAAACGTTAGACTCATACGTTCTCTGTTTCGGCGATATCAATATTAAACCTTACTATATTTCCATTGTATGTACATGATAGCTTAATTTATGTACAATATAACTTATACACTGTTAAAATCCCTTCACTTCCTCTCTTAAACAAACAGGAAGTTAGAAAATTTGCAAATGTTTTTAGTTTACTAGCCCTCTTCTTTAAACAGTGACTTTTATTATCTTTTTTGCAGTTTATCAATTGATTGTAATTTATCTTTTTATAATTAATATGTTAAGTTACGCATGTATTCACTTATCCATTCGCTTATTCTTTATTACTCGGGCTACCGCAGGTAGACGAGTCTAGGTTTCGGTCGTGTTATTGGTATTATTATTGTTTTTTGGGGGTCGCGATATTGCCCTAGCCTGCGTGCAGACGCTCTAGGGCTCTAGGGGGATTCCAAACAAGGGGGGATTTAGAGCGTCTGCGAATCAGCGCCAAATTCCGTGTTCTGTAATTTATTCCGATTAATTTGCAATTCAGCAATAATTACAGCGAGTGTCAACGACTAACGAGTATTCGCTAGGAAATTGAAATCTACATCAATTTATACTAACCACTTAAGAATCTATATGAAGAAAGAAACTCTAATCGATAAATAGGATACTCTGAGCTTCGTAGGAAGGTAATAAAACAAAAACAAACATCGAGGAGCAAAGGTCGTATTATAAGTGTCGTATTTCACTGTGATGTTTGAAGCGATTCACAAGTTCAGTCCCGCATCTTTTTCGGCTGTTTGATAGTTCTCAAACAACATTACGCCGACTATAAAAGCTTCTAAAAGAATTAACGAACTCATTTTAGTCCGTGCTTTGGTACAGTTTCGATTAATGCGTTGAAGCGGACGAGTCAACACGTCCGTTGCCTTTGTCTGCCTGGTAAACAACAAAACATTCAAAACGGAAGCAGTTGTAATTAACCAATTGAATATCGCGTGTATAAATATTTGGCCAATCAGACAGACGACGTCACAGAACAAGAATTACGGAGCTGATTCATAGACGTTCTACTCCGGGGATTTTCCGAACGTCTATGGCGTAGGCTATATTGCCCCAGCAGGCTTTGCGAAACCGAGATTTCACTTTCATGGCGAGTTGTCTCTTGAACGAAGCTTTTCTTGCCATTTTATCGATGTTTTTGAATATTTCCACGACATTTCTTGGCACACTACCCAGCAGTCGTCTCAAACAAAGATGTCAGAGTAGTCGGACTGTCAGCGACTCAAGGTGTATTAAAAATAATTGGAAACTTTTAACTGAAGGAGTGAAGGACGTCAGAGAACAGTCATGTTTAATAATTGCGAAACCGAGGTTTGGCCGAGTTGTCTCCGGATGATCAGTGGTTGTCTCTTTCGAACGAAGCTTTTATTGCCATTTTATCGATTTTTTTGAATATTTGCAAGCCATTTTACTGTTTCTCAGTTGTTTACTTGTTTGAATAGCTTTGCAAGTGACCGAGTTATAGTTAACATGCTTACAAAGCCTTTACAACTGCACACGCCGGCGATCGCGGTAGACCTAGTACGTAAAAGATGACGAGCTATTTCAAAACAGGTTGGTCCTGGCCTTGCTATAACAATAAGCACCGAATAGAGCGAATACCGGTTTAAGATATCAATATGTTGAACATGTTCAGTGCATGTCTAGATATCGCGTGTCGTGTTACATTTGGAAACGTGTGATTTAAAACACGTTTAAATATTTTCTGTTTGTCCGGATTTAAATAAATTCTATATCAAAATGATCGCTTGAATTTGCCGAATCCGACACTATAGGTTTTGTCTACTAAATATATTAGATCCGTTGTTTAATTTTCAGAAAAACGGCCTTGTTTACAAAACATACTGATCCAGTCAGACAAAGACGTCTAGACAAACGGCCAATACAGCCAAAGTCACTTTAATAGACGTACCATTCCATCAAAATTGCGTATATTTTTAAAAAAGACATTTATTTCGCTAAAACTATATGTCTAAGACCCCGTTTACACGATGCCGGTACAATTTGAAAACGGAACAAAATCATGCCGTTTAGGCCTTGCGTTTACACGATACCGGCACAAAAATGACACGAAAACGGCACAAAATGAAGACGGGTTCCTTGACGGCATGAAATGAAAACGGAACACTAACCAGTATCGTGTAAACGCCCGTGCCGTAACAGTTTGATGACGGTATAATCACGATATATACGACCACAGTATTCGTGTTAGCAGTATTCACAAAGTCTTCTCAATTCTCATTGGAAGAGAATAGTCACATGCTAATCCGTCATTATATTATACCGGCACCGTGTAAACGCAAGAATTTTTGGCCTGTATTTACACACCGGCATGATGTTGTCAGTCCGTTTTCAAATTGTACCGGCATCGTGTAAACGGGGTCGACATTGCGAATATTCTCTCTTTAGATTTTAATAACAAAATTACAGATCGGGATTCGCTGTCATTTTCTTGTTTTTAATTTCGACAAATCCTGGTGTGACCTGCCATCGTATGCAGCTCAACGCTCTTCGGGCGAGAAACAATTCCTCGGCTCCCATTCCTCCAAATTTACCGTAAAAGTTCAGCACCTTTTTGCCGTGTTTAATATTCTTGCCGCCGATGTTGACATAGAGGTTATGTTCCCCCGGTGTGAGAGGACAATAGAAGATTGTGTACGTCCCGTTTTTGTGATCAAGGATTTGAGCTGACACGATACTGTTGTCGGGGGATTCGAGTTGAATCTCAACCTCCCTCGGTCTACCTCGTCGGTTCTTCGTGAGGATACTCAGAGTGGGTAAATAGGAGAGCGAGTGGGCTCCGGACGGTCGCGAGCCCCCACGAACAGTCCACGCTTGAGAAGAATCAGGCGTTGCGGTATCTCCAGCCTGCTTTTCCGGGGAGGGATGCTTTAGGATAGAATTGGATATTGGGGTTTCATACGCCGCTTCCGTATCTCGTGGTGAGGATGGCTCTTCGTTTCTTGCGGGACTTTTGGGGTCATTTTGGGTCTGCGGTGTTCTTGTTGGATCATTGTCTTTTTCACGTGATTGGGCAACTTGCGAATTTGATGGAGTTCTTGTAGGCGAAGAATGTTGCTCACTAGTTTGTTTTTCAGTGTTCTCAACTTTGCCTTTCTCAGATTTTGAAACAGAGTCAGCCCGTTTCCTTTGACTGTTTTCGGCGGCGGCAGTTTTGTCTTGGATTTTTTCTTTCGATGCTTCCTTTTCTGCTCGTTTTTGTTCTGGACTTTTTGCATCGGTCTCACTTTTGTGTGATTGGTCCTGCGAGTCGTTCGTCGGTCCATGTTCCTTCGCGTTGTTTGTCGGCCCGTGGTCCTTCGAGCCAGACTGCTCGTCCCCTCCAAAACTCAGTCTTCGCAACAAGGCCCGAGGGTTAGCAAGTGTTTCTAACCAACTGGGCTTTCTTTCAACGGTTGCCTTTTTGCTACCCTCTCCCTCTTTGGTCGATACTGTTTTCTCAGCTCCTTTTTCCTTTTCTTCATTGCTTTCTTTCTCATTTGTATCGTTCGATCTTCCCCGTCTTCCTCTACGTGTCTCATTCGCTTTCTCCTTTGCCTCCTTTGGCTTCTCTTCCTTAGACACAATTTTCCCGTAAAGTTTCAGCTCGTCCAAAATTGGTTTCTCTTCCACCGTGTATTTAATCTCGTCATCTTGTATCTCCGGCACCTCGGCAATCTCGCTCTCACCCAGACCTCGTAGCCGTGCATACGTCATCTCGCTGACGTGCAACACCATCGCGTCGCTCTCCTGCTTGATGAGTTCGTCGGTAAATTCACAACTGTCCAGAACCTGCGCGAGTTCGTTTTGAAGAGCCGTTTCGCGACTTTCGAGTTCGTCGCTCTTTTTGTCGTGAATTCGACGAAGCATCCGATAGAGGTCCTTTTCGCGTCTCTTGACCGCCATGAGTATACGCGTTGACGTGGCCTGGATATCTTTGATGACGTCATCGACTTTACTCTCGAGTTTCTCCTTGGATGAGTGTACGCTCTTGAGCTTGCGCTGCAGGATGGGTATCTTCGCCCGTGCGGCGATCAGAAAGGTGTTGAGTTTGGGGATGGCGTCGTCGACGGCTTGTTTCAAGGAGACCAACATATGATCGTCGTGTTCGTTTAATATACACGACTTACACACCGGTTCCTTGCACTGCTTGCAAAACATCTTTACCGATTCGTGACTATGAGTGTAACAACTCGGGGTCTTCACTAACGCGTCTGCACTCAGGTTCTTCACCAACACAATGCGATGTTGTTTGGTGAAGCGAACTCGACGATGGGCTTCGACACAGTTATTACACAAAAAATCACTGCATTCGAAGCAACGCGACGTCGCCAAAACGCTCTCGTCGCAACTCTCGCACTGCTCCGCACTCACGCCACGTTTCAGGTCGATGGCTTGGAGCAAGTTACTGACCATGAAATTGCTAAACAGTTTATCCACATCTGTGGCTGTGAATTCGGACGAACGCAGTTCTCCCGGACAGACCGGACAATAAAGCACTCCTCCATGATTTTCCACATTCTTTTCCAAACACCCCTTACAGAACGTGTGTAAACACGGCAAAAGCTTCGGGTCTTCGTAACGTTTCGAACAGATTTTACAACGAATTTCCTCCGGGACATCGCTCGCTTTCGACGATGTTTTTTGATTACCGGATTTTGCCATCCGTTGGATTTTCGCCGACGCCATCACGAAGCTTTGTTGTTTTGATTTAAGAACGCAAATTGTCGAAATTTGTGTACATTAATGTCCTAGAGTTGTTCCTGGCGGCTAATAATCTTTTACTATACTTTTTTAAAACCCCAATTGAAGTTAATTGCCATGAACTCTCGCGTCCAATAAATGTCTTCACAACAGCTGCGGGTTTCCCTCAACGCATCACCTTGTCAATATTTCGAGGTGAATAATTTAACCGATATTGTTTATGGATGCGCTGAACACGACGCCGTGAAACGCATCGTGTTTTTTTACCAACTAACAACTCCAACCATCTTAAAATCACCTTACTGTAATTACTGACCACGTGAGTCAAACATGCTTATTCTTAAGAGAAAGTGGAATTTTACAATTACTCCCACTAAGATAATGAAGTGTTGTAATTATTTTATGATCAAACATTCGCTGAGGTACCTGTTGGAGGATATGCATGAATGTTTTGCTGAAGGTTATTAGCATATTTGTAAATTCTATATCCGCAGGTACTTTATACACAGCTATATACGCGTGTAGAGCTTCCTCCTGTAGTAACAATCGACGTACTGTGAGCGGGATCTTGGCGTTTGTGTCTGTTCGGATCTCATGTGGAAAGAGCAAGTGCTGGAGCAAACTGCACGTGCACGCATCGCATCAAGAGTGTATCAATAAGAAGGTCAATGTACCTTTCAATGGTTCGTCCACATATAGGTTACGCCACACAGGTTTGGGCACCTCAATCAATTGATCTAATGTTAAAGCTTGAGAGGATTCAGAGAAGCGCCACGAGATACATCTTAAATCTACCGTTCAGTAGCTCTGTTTGCTATACTTCAAGCCTGCAGTCTTTATCACTCCTACCTATATGCTACTGGCATGAATTTTTAGACTTAGTATTTTTCTTTAAACTAACACATGGTCTGATTAACTTAGATCCATCTATTGTTCCTCATGTACGCAGTACCGGACGTACGCGATCATCTGCGGATGTTAAGACTATAAAGTATGATGTACCCAAATGTAAAACTACGACATACCAACGCTCTTACATTGTAAGAGTAATTACTCGCACTTGGAATATTCTAGCAGATAAACTGAATTCTTCTATGGACAGCTTGGGCGTTTTTAAATCTTTTCTTTTAAATTATTACTTTACTGCCCTGAATACTAGTTTTAATGTAGACGATCCTAGAACTTTTAAAACTATATCTGCAGTAAATGTAATACTGCTCGTAGTCTTGATCATAGAATAACTTGTTGCTCTTAATTTGGACTTTTATTTTTAATATTTTGTGTTGTTGATTAAGAATTTAGAATTTTTATCCGGGCCCGCTGTAATTGGCAATGCTGTTACGGATATACCCTGCCTGTTATGTTTTGATTGTACTGTAATTTTTGTTAGAGTATTTGTAATGTCATGAGGCGAAGTTTTTAAATAAATAAATAAATAAAAAAACATGCACTGGACGGATAAGAGATGGCCCTTACTGCAGATCTAGGGAGAACAGTTAGATATAACTGATAGAGCTATCCAGTATAAATAGGTTTAATTTAGTTTCGTTTAGTATAGTTTAGTTTAGTTTAGTTTAGTTTAATTTAGTTTATAGTTTAGTTTATAGTTTAATTTAGTTTATAGTTTAGTTTAGTTTATAGTTTAGTTTATCGTTTAGTTTATAGTTTAGTTTATAGTTTAGATGTTCTGTATAAGGGCCTTCCCTTATTGGTCCAGTGATACCACAGGAGTAAACCGGATTAAACTAAACCAACTTCATTTATACTGGATAACCCTATCAGTCATATCTAAACTGTTGTCATTAATAGATGACCAGAAAGGGCCTTCCCTCATTGGTCCAGTGTTACTACAGGAGGAGGCCAGAGTAAACTAAACTGGCTTTATTTCATACTGGATAACCATATCAGTCATATCTAAACTCTTCTCCCTCGTTAGTCCAGTGTAACAGTGTTACCATGCATACTGGAGCAAACTAGCCTTTTTTCGGCAGGCGGTTCGATCGTTTACTGAGACAAATAGTTCGTGGAAGACGATTATTCAGTTAGGCGTCACACTAACGTTGAATTTAAGAATTCGATCCTGCGTCCAATTCGAGATATACGTCGTTTAAAACTAGGCCAGTGTCAAGACCTATAGTGCAATGCTGTAAACAAGTCTGTCGTGCTCAAGTATAGATATTGTATTTTTATAGTACATAATGTAATTACCCATGCATCCATTTATCTGTCCATCTGTCCATCTATCTTTTTATCCATTCATTTATCTATTCTTCCGTCCAACCATCCGCCCAACCGTCTATCCCTCCATTTGTCCGTCTACCTGTCTGTCCGTCTGTCTGTCCGTCCGTCCGTCCGTTCATCCATCCATCCATCCACCCATCCGTCCATCCATCTATCTATCTATCTATCCATACATCCATCCATCCTTTCGTTGGTTTGTCGGTCCATCCATCAATCCGTCTGTCCCTCCCTCCATCGTTTCGTCCGTTCGTCTAGCCAGCCTGCCAGCCATTCAGCCATCCATTCGACTTTAATAATACTAATCTTGAATGGAATGGAGGAGTGTTTTGAAATATTATACATGCAAAAAGATCGTGATAATTCCCTTATAAATTATATACCGTTGCATTATACTGGCCGTATAAATCGCGTATAATTTGAACCGAAATACTGCTGACATCATAAATAATCAAATATTCATGATACTATAGAATTCAATTCCTGTATGCAAATTAGCCGTCGGCTTGGCGTTCAGTTTGAAATATAAACCGCTTCAAAATCAAACCGGGGGTTTCCACTTCGATTCGAGCCTTCGACACAGCTTTTTTATCAAAATGGCGGCCACGACGGGCAGCTTGCGTCGAACGAACACCAGTGTGTCTTTACCGGACCTTAGCACGACCATAAAAGCAAACGAACACGAAAGAAAGGTGGCCGACAAAAGTATTAGCACGGTCGAACTGCACTTCGACGAACTGGCCACAAAACTCCATAATTACGCCGTTCGTTTGGGCAAGCTTCGAAATGCTGGAGACGAATTTCACAAAGCTGTATCGACCTACGCCGACGAGGAATCGAGTGGTTTAAAGGAAGCACTGAACACGTTCGCCGAATGTTTTGCCGCCATTCAAGACCTCAGACATCAACAAGTTCAACAAATTGCCGACAAGAACGTTCAGGCGTTTAGTATTTACAAAACGAAATGCCGACAGGCCAAGGACGATGTCAAGTCAAACCTCACTGCGTTGGATAACGAAGTTAGGAAGTATAAATCACTGGAAAGAATGAAGACCAGAACGGCGAGTAATCCGGGCAGAGTAGCACGAGCACAGACTGAGTTCCAGAAGGCCTCCGACGAAGCCGGGCGAAGCTCGCGCATACTTCACGAACAAATGGAGGAATTCGAGCGAGAGAAAATGAAGGAAGTTAAGCAGATATTCCGGGATTTCATTCACAATGAGATCTATTTCTTTGCCAAAGGTTTAGAACTGTATACTCGGGCGTACGGCAGTTTGATGTCGATGAACGATGAAGAAGATATCGAAGAGTTTAGAGCGTCGATGTCTTGGCGACCACAAGCGCATTCCACCCCCGGATTCTCGCGACATCGCTCGGAACCTGTTCTTAACCGCCATATTGAAGAACAGACTGACTTTAACGAGTCTCTCTGAGCTACGGATTACTCGTATATATTACTATATATATTTACAACAGAAGACATCTATTTATTATAGCTCTATTATGGTGAAACTATAGACAATTATTCGTGCAGTATATATAATAATTTTGAACGTTTGATACTTTATATTATGATTACTTATTACATTGATCTAAGCCCGATATAGGGTAACTTTAACTACTGGCCACAAGTCAGCGTACACGAATCACAAATATATGTTACTACTAAGTGATCAGTAATCACTATATAATGCTATATGTCGCTACCAGCAGAGCTACGTACTAATGCGGGCTACATAACATTGGGGATCTTACGAAAGTACGACGCCTTTTAAAAAAAAAAATGCTAGTTGCAAAACAAAGCCAGAATGAATAATTTTTCGTCCCTTGAGTAAACTCAACACCTCAAAACAAACTGTTTTTTATATATCGCCACTTAGAGCATTTTCACCTCTTCAGGACGACGTCAACTCATCACAAGATGAGAACTGTTGCTTAAGATTGATTTCAGTACTCACACTGCAATAATTTTAGCAGTACTGGGGCATTTTGGAAGCCATTAAAGTAGCTTCTCAAACTCATTAATAATTCATGAGATAATCAATCAATCAGAAGCGCTGAATTGCACCACGTGAAGGGACTTGAAATACCAGGGAAGTACTGGGCAAGAGGACTTGAAATATTATGTAAATGCCTCCAATTCGGACTAGACCGGGTTTTCAAGTACTCGGAATTCCTTCCAGTCCTCGGCTTCGCCTCGGACTGGAACGAATTCCTCGTACTTGAAAACCCGGTCTAGTCCTCATTGTCGGCCTTTACATATTACTTCAAATATAAGTCAGTTAGCCCGTGACTTTTTTAATCATAAAATTTATGTTGCTTTTTAACCGCCGTCATTGTCCTAACATCGTAAGGTCCCTATATTGACCACTGCAAGGGCGCGGCAGAATATTTGTGACGAGGGAAGGGAGCTAAGCCCTCCATATATCTCCAACTAAATAGAGCTAAAAATTAGCGCCTCCAATATAAAACATTGTCCACCGCCACTGCTGCAAGACTGATAGCTACACGCATATTGGCTATAGTGGCTACATGACTACCAGCTACATAGTCCTAGCTAGTCTGCCTGTCATCGGAACGTACCCAGGATTTTGAAAGGGAAGGAGCGAAACTTCTTGGGAGATCCGGGGGCATCCCCGGAAAATTTTGAAATTTAGAGTCTCTAAAATGGCATTTCCTGCATCAGTTTTGGGAGAAGATTTTACACAATTCTGAAAGTTTGAAAAGTCCGTAAAATACTAAAAAAAACAAACGGAACCGTTGAGTTAAGTTACATGCGTGCGATACATACGGAGACTGGATTAGGAGCCAAGGAACGTACCATTTCATATTATTAGTCACTAGCGTCAGAAGAGCAACTGAGATCCAGTCAATAACCACTGGGTATTAAAATCACCTGTGCATCTGAGTATGAGTGTTCAAAACAAAATTTCATCATGCAAAGGGGGGGGGGGAGCGACCGCTCCCACCGCCCCCCTCTGGCTACGTTCCTGGCTTAATATACGCTACATGTATCCTACAAAGCAATTAGCGCACTACTGCTATTTCTATTTTCTAATAACAGAAGCGTTAAATCATTTAACTGATTAGTCTGCCTGAGTTCGTCTGAACAGTCTTAGATCATGGTTGGGGCAAAACTAATGCGTTCCTCAAAAACATCGGCGCCCACGACTACGAATGGTGCCCTGCATGCGTAATGATTCAGACCGTGCCCCCCAACTTTGTCGTAAAGTGCCCTTTTTGCTACAGAAAAGTACCCTTTTCATGGGTCATCTGATCAACACCTGCCCACTCTTCTGAGCTCCTCCCGGTGTACACGCGTAAAAATCTCACAAGTTGTTACAGCATTGTTGCCTGAACAATGCCGTAACAACGTTGTTATCATGTGTGAACAACATTGATGAATTAACAACATTGTTCATCATTGTTTCAACAAGTTGTTACTGCTTGATGAAAGTCATGAAACAACAACCGTTGTTCACGCATGTTGTAACAACCGAAGGACGTGTTGATATACACCATGCAGTCATGTTCACAATTGTTGTAACATTGTTGTTCATCGTTGTTACTTCGTCATGCTGTTACAACATGTTGTATCATGTGCGAACAACGTTGTTGGCTATAAAGAATGTGCTGTTGGAACAACTTGTTCATGACTGTTGATTTATCCGTGAACAAGTTGTTCGAACTATAAGTGAACAACTTGTTGACAACTTGTTCACGGGGTGCAGCACAACATTGTTCACGCCTGTTAACAACCGTGAACATGCAACTTGTGCGTTTTTACGCGTGTATAGAAGGCATAAGGAATCTGGACGATAGAATTATCAATTTGCTTGAAACTACTGACATTCCTGTGTAAATAGCACGAGTTATCATACGAACACAGCAACAGTGTCATTGAACGCGGGCTACCACAAAAGCTGGAATCGACAATATCCCGCATGGCGCATGTCTCTGTTCAACAAAGTTGAATGAAATGTGGCCAAATGCGTTCAACACCTTTCAACATTTTGAGAACAATAGAAATGTTGAACGAAAATTTGAACATGTTCAAATTTCGTTCAACATCAATCAACACCATTCAACAACGTTCAACATCATTCAACAGGGGTGGCCAAACGCTTTCAACATGTTGAATTCAACAATGTTGAACGATGTTGAATGAAATGTTGAAAGCGTTTGGCCAGGCCTTAAACAAGTGCTAAAATTTATCACATGCATTTTTGTCCAATTCACCTTGCAAAAATTTTCAATTATTCTAAAACCTTACGGCTAAAACGTTACAAAACCTTACTAAATTAATAACGAGGATGTTTTGGTGTTATTTAAATCAAACAATGAATATTTTTATTCGTTCAATGGAATTATATTCATTCGGTAAAAGATTAAATGTTTTATTCAACTCGGCTGTGTCGCCTCGACCTCGTTAACTGAATGGAACATTCCATCTTTCACCTCATTAAAATATTCCTACCATAGCACTCTCCTACATATTCATTATTTGTGTGTTTGCCCGGCATGTGCCATGTGATAGGCTCGTGATCAACAGTACAACTTCCCAGTTATTTCACAGGAAAACTACACCCAGTAAATTCACGGGTGAAATACTTAACTCGTGATCACCACGTGTGGTCGCTGATTAACACACAACAAACACTTGATACACTAGTTCAAATTTCTCTGTGGGGAGTTTTTGGCCTTGTATAATCTATTGTTGTTCGGTGGCAAAATAGGCAGGCTAGCTCGATTTTCGTGACATAAAATCAGCCTGTTAAACGGGATAGCCCACCTCATGAACGGTAACATACGCTTAAAAGTTAAAACTGATGTCTAGTGGTCGTACAAAAATACACATCTTTCGATATAATAATAAGGTGTTACTCCGAGTGACGAACCTACTTGGGCCGGCTGCAGGGATTCGAACCCGCGACCTTCGGTTTACTAGTCCGATGCTCTACCGACTGAGCTACAGGTCAAGTTGGCAGCTGAAGGTCGAATGATATAGTATTCAGGCTATTTGATACTTCGAAACAGACTAGTTTCGTCAATATCTAGACAACCGTCTTCATACATGACGATTTCGAATGATCATTGTTCGACCTTCAGCCAACTTGACCTGTAGTTCAGTTGGTAGAGCATCGGACTAGTAAACCGAAGTTGTCCAGTATGGTTCGTCATTCGCCGGAGTAACACATTATTTATTTTCTCCACCGAGTTCACTGTCCCACAATTATCATTAGAAATCTTTCGATATATGTCTCAACCTTCAAATGCATTTAAAAGGAATGTTGAGTGTACAAGCTAGACAAAAATGCTAAAATAAAGAGGTTTTGAGTGGTGAACCAAAACATCATCAGTCATGTTTTTTTCCAGGAAGCAAGAAAATACAATAATTTGCAAGCAAAGATTTGAGATTTGAAGCACATTTGATATATAGACATTAGTATTCACACTGTTGTACTTGATTAAAAATATATGTATTTTTTTATTAATTTAATGGTTCATCAAGTATAACGTTTTTAAAAATAATACAATTTGTTCATATTAATCAGTTTTACTTATTTAGGTTCTTTTTAAATATATTAAAGGTATTTTTACTTATTTCTTTTTTCTTAGGAAGCGCCCGGTCAAGTTTACACAGTGAGGTAAAATCTAATAATTTATTAAAAAGTCGATACTCAATAGTTATTAAACTAGGATAAATACGGCGCGCCTTACATACGCTGTGATTGGGTGGTTACCGTGTTTATACTCAGGTTATGCAAACACGGTTGTGACGTCAGGGGACGCAAGCTGCCAAGCTGATAAGGTTACCCTAGCAAGCTGATAGGGTTACCCCAGCAAGCTGATAAGGTTACCCTAGCAAGCTGATAGGGTTACCCCAGCAAGCTGATATATTAGCAAGCTGATAAGGTTAGCCCAGCAAGTTGATAAGGTTACCCTAGCAAGCTGATAGAGTTACCTTAGCAAGCTGATGGGGTTACCATAGCAAGCTGATAAGGTTACCCTAGCAAGCTGATAAGGTTACCCTAGCAAGCTGATAAGGTTACCTTAGCAAGCTGATAGGGTTACCCCAGCAAGCTGATAGGGTTACCCCATTGAACTCTAAGTAAACTGGAACGCTAACTCAGGGGGGGGATTCTGAAGCCAGTGCCAGTCCCTTTGCAGGTAGCTCCCGTGCTTCAAGTTACTTAATTTTCATCCTGCCATATATTTTGTTTGGGACGATAACAAATTACTCCAAAACAACGGATTGAAATACATTGTTTTATACGTATGTTTTTAGAAATAGCATTGGCTTCAATTTGATGTATAGCATAAGTTTCCTCGTTATTTGAAACTTTTTAAAATGTAGTAAATGTTCGACCATATTTCGCTGGGAAATAACACTAAGAAACTTGTTGTAGTTTTTCTGAGTTTTGAGCTGAAATACTTAACGCTGAACGTTGGGCTATATATGAAACTGAAGCTATTGAAAAATGCTATTTGGTATAGAAACTTCAAGACTTTAGCTAAAAGGGAAATAGTTAGAAAATATAAAAACAACTGCCATTTTGTAACGTTCGGCAAACAAAATGGCAGTTGTTTTTATATTTTTTAGTTATTTCCCTTTTAGCTAAAGTCTTGAAATTTCTATACCAAATAGCATTTTTCAATAGCTTCAGTTTCATATATAGCCCAACGTTCAGCGTTAAGTATTTCAGCTCAAAACTCAGAAAAACTAACATTTAAAGATTTTTGGCTTCATCCATTCATAGTGCCTGACTTATGGAGTTAGCGTTCCAGTTTACTTAGAGTTCAATGGGTTACCCTAGCAAGCTGATAAGGTTACCCCAGCAAGCTGATAGGGTTACCTTAACAAGTTGATAAGGTTATCCCAGCAAGCTGATAGGGTTACCTTAGCAAGCTGATAGGGTTACCCTAGCAAGCTGATAGGGTTAGCCCAGCAAGCTGATAGGGTTACCTTAGCAAGCTGATAGGGTTACCCTAGCAAGCTGATAAGGTTACCCTAGCAAGCTGATAAGGTTACCCTAGCAAGCTGATAGGGTGTCCCAACCAATCTGATAGGCTAACCCCAGCAAGCTGAGCGTTTTCCTAGCAAACTAATAGGGTTGCCCTGGCAAGCTAATAGCGTTACCCTAGCAGGGTCACCTGAGCACTCATGTAAACGAAGCGCGGAAAGAGAAAATACTTGAGAGTAACCCTTGGGTCACCCTTCCTCCATGTAAACAAGGCCTAGGGGTAAATTTATATAAAAAATATTAACATATGACGTTCATTGTTGAAGTGATCTTCCGTCCAACTCGAACATAAATCTCAAATTTTAAAAATATATTAGAAATTTTATGGTGGTGTGTTGGCAATAGAGACGATGTATCGTCAAAATGGTTTCTTGATTCTAACGGTTGGAGACTGGTCATAAATTGCCAGGTTATTTATGACCAATCCCTTGTTAAAAAAGTTTTCGTTAAGCGAACCACAAGATGGATTAAGACAAAATCAAGGATGGTGTCAGTCAATCTTTAACGTTAATCTGCTGATTTTTGGCGAATTTTCAAACCATTATTTTTTTTGCTCTTTCTTCATGTGTACCAGTATTGCTTTTCACACTGATACTTTTGCGCAAAGCGCCATTCCGTTTGCCATTTCGACGCTATGTGTTTATAAATTACACTGTTCTTCCCTAAGAAAATCGCGAGGATTTCCTTAAGGTATACCGGTGGTGGACAAAAAAAAGTGGCCATCATTGAAAGTATGATTAATGTACATTGTATAAGTTTTATTAGAGTACAGAAAAATATGTAAAGTTATATATTTTTAGAATGCATGCGTCAAGATCTGCTCAAATATGATATCAAATTCTAATTTTATCAATTGATTTAAAAAATATATTAATTTTTTATGATTTTCAATCTTGTAACAAATCGTAAAACAATCGTAAATTGTAAAAAAGTGAATCTTAGTTCGACTTATTCCAATTGGTCTTCAAAATGATTAATGGAGTTTGTATACTATGAAAGTGTTATAACAGCAAAATAGTTAGATATTTTGTTGCCATTTCACTTGATTTCACTACAGCTTCACACTCACAACGTGGCATGCTTTCAAAGTTAATGTATACATTTTAAACCAATAACAAAATTAGAATTGGATGATATTGACGCATGCATTCTAAAATATATCACTTTACATATTTTTCTTTTCTCGAATAATAGTTATTCCCCACATTAACCATAATTTTAATGATGGCCACTTTTTTTTTTTGTCCATCCCCTGTATGTATGGGTTTAATTTCATATTTCTGATATATAACTGTAGCTTTCAGAATAGGTTCTCCACGAAATCTGCCTGCATGTTTGCTTACGTGGGTTTCACTCCAAAGAATTCTCCAGTTTTAAGATCTCCTTCGCTGCATCGCAACAATTTGTCTGCCCAGCCATTAACAATTGTGTAATAATCTTCCACGGAGAAATCCTATATTGACAGATACAATGAAGTGTGTTAAAACGAAATTTCAACAAAATTAGAATTAAGCGGTTTCATGTAATATTTCAAAAACTCATTAATAATAATTCATGAGAAAAACACAAAGAAAAAATCATGACAGATACGCTCGCTATTTTCGATGAAATTTTTCTTCGATTTTGCGGCCCAGACAACTTCAATTTTCAAAATTGATTTTTATATGAGCTTATATGGATAGTTTTTGAAGGCATTTAAAACTTTCGCAGTACGTGTTTTTATCAGATTTAAAACACGAGGCGATAGCCAAGTAATTTAGATCTAGATGGCAAAGTCTAAATTATCCTATTGTGGTGCAATGCTATTCGATTCTTTACCTAATGAGTTGAAGGGTATTGATGATCATTCAATCAGCTCGTTTAAAACTAACTTTGTGGTGGTGTGTTGGCAATAGAGACGATGTATCGTCAAAATGGTTTCTTGATTCTAACATTTGGAGACTGGTCATAAATCGCCAGGTAATTTATGACCAATCCCTTGTTAAAAAATTCTTCGTTATAGCGAACCACAAGATGGATTAAGACAAAATCAAGGATGGTGTCAGTCCATCTTTAACGTTAATCTGCTGATTTTTGGCGAATTTTCAAACCATTATTTTTTGGCGAATTTTGGCGAATTTTCAAACCATTATTTTTTACGTGTTTTTATCAGATTTAAAACACGAGGCGATAGCCAAGTGATTTAGATCTAGATGGCAAAGTCTAAATTATCCTATTGTGGTGCAATGCTCTTCGATTCTTTACCTAATGAGTTGAAGGGTATTGATGATCATTCAATCAGCTCGTTTAAAACTAAACTAAAATAATTTTTCATTAATTTAAACTTTGCCGTAGACCATGTTAATAAATTTTCTTGTAACTCTTGCAAACATGTTGTAAAATGTTGTTGTTACTTATCTTAATTTTTTGTATTTATGTATTATATATATATCTTTAGAATTTACTTATATGAGGGCCATTAGGTAGAATACTTTCATAGTAATAATGTATATACACAATACCCTCTGGAAATAAAGTTTTTATTATTATTATTATTATCTGATAAAACACGTACTGCGAATAACTGGCGTGTTTTCCTCATGAATTATTAATGAGTTTTTGAAATGTTAATTTAAGAATTATCGGATTCGCCTGAGCATGATATATTTTAAGAACAAGACGCCTGCTCAGGCGTTCACTCGGGCTACTGATTTCTGAAAGCTTGGCGTAGCCTGTGCGTACTCTAGCAAGACTATATTAGTGTCGGATTCGGCAGATTCAAGCAATCGTTTTGATATAGAATTGCAATTTGTCGACCAGAAAAATAATACAGGAATGCCACCGAAACCTAGACTCTTTCTTGTCAACATTTGTACCTAGCGGTACAGGAGAAGTAACAATAGGACTCTAGGTCCCTTACAAGGTTATCCTCCTAAGGTCTAGGTGTTGGTTTTACGGAGGGAGGAAAACCGGAGTACCCGGTGAAAAACCCTCGAAGCACAGGAGAGACCAACTAAACTCTACTCACATGAGTCCCAAGCTCGAGAACGGGGTTATTCCCAAGCGGTCACCCATCCAAGTACTAACCCCGTCCAACCGGGCTTAACTATTGGTGAGAGGCAGCGCCCTAACAGCACACGCCACCCGTGCTCCCCGGCTAGGCCAATGTTATCCGCCTCAGCCAAAATAGTCATACTAAAGCCTGTTTTCCACGAGGCGGAATTTTGCGCGCGGAGCGGCAATTTTCTTTGTCTTGTGATTTCTGGGGTGGAACTAATTAGAAAAGACAAAGAAAAAATTCCGCTCCGCGCGCTAAATTCCGCCTAGTGGAAAACCGGCTTAAAAGATACAAACAAAGTCTGGCCGTAAAGCCGGTTTTCCACTAGGCGGTTTTTTCCGCGCGAAGCGACTTTCTTTTGTTCGAATTCAATAGATTTCTGATTAGCCTCCAGCTTATATGGAGGAGCGCTGTATTTCACCTCGCGTTTACATGAGCTTTTTCGGTAGGGCTATCCCTAGTAAGAGCCAAGAGCTAGGGCTGGAATTCACCTCGCGTTGGCTTGTTTACTGACTTGTGCAACTTTCCCACGAAGCCCGAAATCATGTTTTCGCAAACACGATTTGAATTTATAACAAACACAACTTGTAAAGTAAAAAGTTGACCAAAAAATATTAGTAAAGGCAAATTTTACCGTGTATACTGAGCTTCGATTTGCTAGCCCTCCTAAGAGGGCCAGCCCCCTTGAGTGCGTTTACATGGGAAATTTCCAACTCTCCCAGGCGAGATCCCGGGTTGTCAATAGCGAGATCTCTCCTAGGAGGGCTGACCTTCTTGTCATGTAAACGCAAACAAATTTTTACAAGGAATTACGCGGCCGGAGGTGGGATCTTGGCAAAGAGGGCCAACCCTCCCCCATATAGACCTTATTCAAAAATGGCCGCCGAATTAAAATTCTTTTATATACATATAAATTAGCCCTTTTGAACTCGTTTTCATGTGTGAAATTCAAAATAATTTTTACTTTAAAACGAGGTCATAAGGTCTAATTTATATGCACATAAATTGAGTATTGCTTTAGTATGACTATTTTGGCTGAGGCGGATAACATTGGCCTAGGTCTGGATAATTACTCGGGCTACTGTGGTAGCCAATTGAATAAGGTCTATAAACACCCCCTAAATCGACGGAAATGACACCACAGCTATCGTACATTGAGAATTAACAGGAGTATGTTGACCAATAAGGAATAATAATTATTGGATGAGACCTTTTTTATATCAAGAGTTACAAAGGTCGAAGTCTGTGTTATCTGCCGAAGCCGATTAGCCGAAGGCTGAGATTACCTTGAGAAACTGATCTTTGTCCTTTTGGAAAGTAGTTAGTTCGTTTTCCAGAATTTTTACAAACTCTCCAGTCGTATCTTCAGCATGTACTTGTTCAAATCCAGCTTCTTCGAGGTACTAAAACAAACGAAAGAAATACCATTGCAAAAATTAATAAGATACAATAATATTAAAAATATAATGGAAATATATGATATGATAAACACATAACATTAATATAGTCTTAGGGTTACTGACCTTTTTTTGCGTTGGAACATCCACCAAGTTATAATGTCTTTCACTCACATAAGCCTGAAATCTTGCTGAAGATGAACCTTTGTCACTTGAACAGTAAGTAGTGACAAGCAAACGACCTCCCGGTTTTAACCAGTTCTAAGTTAAGAGATTATTATATACAGTAGTTAGAAATAAACCAAAATTAAAGAGCTATATTTAGAGACTTAGAATAGTGCAACAAAGTATATTTACTGAGAGGGAATGGCGGTATCAAGTAGCCAAACAATTGTAGTATTATAATTATTGTAAAAATTACATTGACAGTGGTCATCATCATATTTAGGTGTACTGTACTGCACTGCACTGCACTGCATCGTGTCGTGTCGCATCGTATTGTATTGTATTGTAATGTAATGTATTGCATTGCATTGTAGTGTATTGTATTGTATTGCATTGCATTGCATTGTATTGTATTGTATTGTATTGTATTGTATATTGTATTGTATTGTATTGTACGGTGTGCATGTACGGTGTGGTATGGTTTGATATGGTATAATGGTATGGTATGGTATGGTAACTTATCGTGTAATATCGTAGTGTGTTGTATATCTACAATATAAGTAAGTGAGTAGAACAGACAACCCCGACAAAATTTTGAATGAAAAAATACAATCAGACTGTTTACAAGCAACGAAAAGCTACCACACCGAGCTTTCACTTACCAAACAAGACTTTATCAGTTTTCTCTGGTCAGCAATATGCTGGAACACTTCTTTACTGTAGATCACATCAAATGAGTTAGGTCTGTAATTTCGATGTGTCACGTCGCCAATCTCAAAATGTACCTATAATGTACGTGCTTCTTTTTAATTTCTTACTTCACTTCGGTTCTACTCTGAATCTACTAGATTTCCAACAGTTCTTTGAGAAGCTTTAGATTTAGATGTAATGACTTTATTGCCTATAGCAAACTGGTGGTCAAACAGGGCGAAATGCCCCAATTGAACATGACTACCACGATGTAGGTGTTGGTTTTGCGGAGGGAGGAAAACCGGAGAACCCGGCGAAAAACCCTCGAAGCACAGGAGAGATCAACTACAACTCTACTCACATTAGTTTCCAGCTCGACAACGGGGTCATTCCCAAGCGGTCACCCATCCAAGTACTAACCCCGTCTAACCGGGCTTAACTTTTGGTGAGAGGCAGCGCGCTAACAGCACATGCCACCCGTGCTCCCCTAGCATAGGCATGCATTCACCATGGCAAGTAGTGCTTTTTTCAAAGTATTAAATTTAAAGTTTTTCCCCACCAAGAAAATCATTATAGTATTTATTCATACTGAAGTCTAAGTTCTGAGCGTGTCTCAATAGCTAAGTGGTCAGAGTTGTTTCGCGAGACCTTGCATGGGTTCGATTCCCAATTGGAGTAGTCAAGTTGAACTAATTCATTGCGGCCTAGGATGTCTGTGGGTTCTCTCTTTGGCGAGTAAACTAGTCCGGCGTTAGACAGAGTAAAACAATAAAGGGGCCGTTTTTGGCTGGTTCAGGAACGAGTGGGTTAATCACTTGTTAACCCATTGCTGCCTGGGATGTCTGCGGGTTCTGTCCTTGACAAGTAAAATCGTCTACACCTTTTTCAGGTCAAATTCAGAAACTTCCAAATGAATTCCAGACATTTCCAAATGATATTCAGATTTTCCAAATGATATTAAGATTTTCCAAATGATATTAAGATTTTCCAAATTATATTAATTAACTATTCTTTTCAGAAATATTCAGTACAGCCATTCACCAGGGTTAATACGTTTTCCAAAGCTAAACCTTACTTTCTTATTTTGTTCCTTATTTGCTCTTTCCATTGCTAAATTGATTTGGTTAGATGACACATCAATTCCAGTGACAAACACATCAAATTTCTAAGTGAAAACAATATTAAATATGTTATTAATTAAAACTTTCATTGATGTCACTACAACCAGTATATCAAATTCAAACTACTTGCCTACATTTAAGTCGGAAATCTTTCAAATTCTCCCTTAATTTCCAATCATTCCCAATTATGTACCCATCTATATAAAAACAAACATTTCTTTTCCCCATAATACAGACACTATAAGTTTTGCACAAGTTTGCTTCACCTTTGACATAAAAAATGCGGTTGTACCCAAACCACTTCCAATATCCAAAACTTTTTCTCCTGACTTGAAATTCAGTTTGTCGCACAGTTCCTGAATGGTAAAATTTAGAAGATACATGACATCAACTGTAAAATTCTAGATTCTGTCCTTGATGAGCATAATTTATTATTTTATTCCTGCTAATCTCCTATGTTAACTAGTGTATTTACAATACAGTACAGTACAGTATAGTACAGTACAGTACAGTATAATACAATACAGTACAGTACAGTACAGTACAGATTGTAATCTAAATGCAATCTAAATGTAATGTAAATATAATCTAAATGTAATGTAAATGTAATGTAAATGTAATCTAGATGTAATCTAAAGGTAATCTAAATATAATCTAAATGTAATCTAGATGTAATCTAAATGTAATGTAATCTAACTAGTGTAATCTAAATCTAAATGTAATCTAAATCTAAATGTAATGTAATCTAAATGTAATTTAAATATAATCTAAATGTAATGTAATGTAAATGTAATCTAGATGTAATCTAAATGTAATATAAATATAATCTAAATGTTATCTAGATGTAATCTAAATATAATCTAAATGTAATATAAAAGTAATCTAAATATAATCTAAATGTTATCTAGATGTAATCTAAATGTAATGTAATGTAATCTAAATATAATCTAAATCATATAAAAGTAATCTAAATATAATCTAAATGTTATCTAGATGTAATCTAAATGTAATGTAATGTAATCTAGATGTAATCTAAATTTAATCTAGATGTAATCTAAAGGTAATCTAAATATAATCTAAATGTAATCTAGATGTAATCTAAATGTAATGTAATGTAATCTAAATATAATCTAAATCATATAAAAGTAATCTAAATATAATCTAAATGTTATCTAGATGTAATCTAAATGTAATGTAATGTAATCTAACTAGTGTAATCTAAATCTAAATGTAATCTAAATATAATCTAAATCTAAATGTAATGTAATGTAATCTAAATGTTATCTAGATGTAATCTAAATATAATCTAAATCTAAATGTAATGTAATGTATTCTAAATGTAATTTAAATATAATCTAAATGTAATGTAATGTAAATGTAATATAAATATAATCTAAATGTTATCTAGATGTAATCTAAATGTAATGTAATGTAATCTAAATATAATCTAAATGTAATATAAAAGTAATCTAAATATAATCTAAATGTTATCTAGATGTAATCTAAATGTAATGTAATGTAATCTAAATATAATCTAAATCTAAATGTAGTGTAATGTAATGTAATCTACATGTAATTTAAATATAATCTAAATGTAATATAAATGTAATTTAAATATAATATAAATGTAATATAAATGTAATCTAGATGTAATCTAAATGTAATATAAATATAATCTAAATGTTATCTAGATGTAATCTAAATGTAATGTAATCTAAATATAATATAAATGTAATATATATAAAAAGTAATCTAAATGTAATCTAAATGTAATCTAGATGTAATCTAAATTTAATCTAGATGTAATCTAAATGTAATCGAAATGTAATCGAAATGTAATCTAGATATGATCTAAATGTAGTCTAAATGTAATCGAAATGTAATCTAGATATGATCTAAATGTAGTCTAAATGTAATCTAACGTAACGTAATGCAACGGAAGATATATGCATGCTGTGCAGACATTTATGAATTTCATTTACATATAGTGTACCTTAACAAGTCGTAGTCCTCCAGAACTCACAAATCCCTCACCATAAATCCTTTCGTATCTTTTGATGCCGTGAGTTGTGTACTGGTTTTGATCAAGAAACGTTTGAAGTTGATTATACTGCTCACTTTCATCCCTTGTAGCTTTCTGCCATAACCAACAATATTGGTTCTTGTTGTTCTTTTCCTATCAAAGTCAGCGCAGGTTAGATTACAATCGATCAATGAATCGACCAACCAACCAACCAACCAATCAATCAATCAATCAATCAATCAATCAATCAATCAATCAATCAATCAACCAATCAACCAATCAATCAATCTATCAATTGACGTTACACCTGCATAATGCGTGGTTGAAAAAAGCTATAGGTCTTTGCAATTACTGCAGGCATAGTTTAACGCTACGTGACTCTGACTTAAAAAAATCTTGAACGTATATATACTGTAGCTTAAAAAGTTACTGTTCATGACCCAACGTTTCGACACTCTGATCTAGACTAGATCATCTAGTGTCTTCATCAGAAGTGATCGTTGTAAAGGCAGGTCCCATATTTATACTCATAAAACTACTGGTGACGATTTACCAACAAGATGCACAAGTAAAGCCTTCTGGTAGTATACTGCAATCCCATCCTGTCGCGATTTAAGGGAGCGTTATTGATACGCCATGCCTGCAGACAACGTCTTTGATGGTGCCGCGTAGGTTATCGCGACAATGATGGTCTATTGCCGGAAGCCTATATACATCTTTTAATCAATAACGTCATGGATGGTTCTGTTAGAGTATAAATATGGGACGTGTCTTCACAATGATCACCCCTACCCTTGATGAAGACAATAGATCGGAGTGTCGAAATGTTGGGTCATGAACACTCAAAAACGAAGTAAAATACGGTATGATGGTATAGAGTTATATAAACGCCAACCTTTATAATTACGTAAAAGACTACTTTCAACTGAGAAATCAAAGTAGGCAGTGTTGAAACACAAGTCGAAATATAGTATAAGGTTGGATATACTGCCGAAACAGGGAAGGCACTTCGTCACGTTTCTCTCTGACGAAGGGCCTTTGCTCGAAACATTAGACTTATACGTTGTTCCCTGTTTCGGTAGTATATTCACCCTTACTATATTTCGATTTACTTTCAACTGAACTCGGAGCGATTATAGAATACCTCGCCACTTGAAGTGTCTTTAGAGAGACAAATACAAGCCAGGACTCCTCAGAACTCTTTAAATGTATAAAGCCGAAGGTATGTGTTTGTTCTTTTGTATGAAATTAATCAACTAATTTTAAAGAACGAGGCAATTGTATAGGATGAACTTTTCCCAGTCTCAGAACCTGGTCCTAACATTAACAAATGGAAATCATGAAAGTCGTGAGGTATTCCATAATCTATATAGACCTGAATTCTTCATTTCATATATAGACACTTTAAGAAAATAAGAAAATACATACTGTGACATAAGCTTCAATTGATCTTCCAAAAATCACTCGAAATACATAAAACTTTCCCGTGTATGAGTCATCTTCTTGCACAGACTCACATAATTTGACATACTGCATTGGAGTTCGATATTCCGTTGGGTTATCGCCACGTTTCTTGTTCCCTGACTGATGATAGCACGACTCGCGGAAAAACAAGTAACCCCCAACGTCAAGCCATGTGAGCATTTTCTTGGCCAAAACTTGGATCTCTACATCGGATAGGTACATTAGGAGCCAGTTTGAAAAAATCACATCCACACTAAGAAAAATAAAAAGATTTTCTTGTTACATCAGAATTGTCACACCTCAGAATCACCAACGGCAACGAAGCTCAAAAATTTCCTGTTCATGACCCAACGCAAATAAACCGCCATCGTCGCGATTTAATAGTGCGTGTGCCTTAAAAACGTTAAAGTGCCTATGTCATCCTCAGGGACTTTACATATTTATACTAATTGGAATATTCTGAGAAGATTTGTAATATATCTTCTCAGGCGAACATTTCATCTTCATGGATTTTTTTGCCGTTAAAGTTGACGGAAGTGACGTCGAAAGAGGAATTTGTCTATATGAAAACCACTTTACAGATTCCTCTTTTGACGTCACTTCCGTCAACTTTAACGGCAAAAAAATCCATGAAGATGAAATTTTCGCCTGAGGAGATATATTACAAATCTTCTCAGAATGTTCCAATTAGTATAAATATGTAAAGTCCCTGAGGATGACATAGGCACTTTAAAAAGCAATGCATTTAAAACAAGACACGGTAAATTAACTGCCGTATTTCATGTTTAAGCTTGTTTAAGGACTTGACGCTCCAGTTCTTGCTAAAACGGCTGTAGTGTCTGAGCTGAAGTCGACGTTAATAAGAAACAGCTCTCACTTCTCTGCGTGTTCGCGTTGTTCTGAAGACGTAAAAATGCTGATAAGTGGCGTTGTTTACAGAACGAGGACGGTATTGATATATAGTCTTGGGATTACAATTATTCATTCACTTTGTTTTCTATGAAACGGAAATTAAGTTTGTCTTATTTGAAAGAACACTTAAAATTATAGAGTAACATCTTTTGCAGTTTTTTGTTTCCTTGCTTTGTTCTTGAGATATAAAAGTTTGTTTGATATGCAAATTAAACATTTTGACGTCACATGTGCATAATGAGTTATTAGAAGGTTAGATATTTTTTCTATTATCAAACCAAAATAATTTGAACGAAGCATGTGGATCTGTTTCGCCCACAACACTAAACATGTAGATCTTCAGGTGATTATTATATTTGATAATAGCAAAGATATATAACGTTTTTCGATAACTCGTTATGCACGTGTCACGTCAAAATGTTTAATTTACATATCAAACAAACTAAAATATCTCAAGAACGAAGCGAGGAAACGAAAAACTGCAAAATATGTTACTCTATCATTTTAAGTTTTCTTTCAAATAAAACAAACTTAATTTTCGTTTCATAGGCACTTTAAGAATTCTTTTGTTTTTAAGGCGCGTCCTCGAACTTGCCGCGTCGTGGATCTTTATAAGGGCAGGGGTTGAACGCAAAAAAAGGGCAAAGTCATTCAGTATTCTAAAAATTTGGGAGTAGAAGCCAAGCAGAGATTCTAGGGGGGTCCAGGGGCATGCCCCCCGGAAAAGTTTTGAATTTTGGGTCTCTGAAACGGCATTTCCTGCATTTGAGGACGCTTTTCTCGTATTTTCGGTTGCGGAAATTTTTATTTTGGTCTCGCATTATTTAAAATTCACCATAATTGTATTCAGCCTAGCTGCCGCCCGGGCCCACTGCTAGAAGCCTCTGAGTCTCGCCAGATTTGCGGAGAATTGTATTGCGTACTACAACAGACGATTAATTATCTGTTGATCTAATGTCTAACCTAGTATTAGAGGTCTCACAAAAAGGGCAGGGGTTGCAACCCCCCCAACCCCCAACCCCCTAGTTGCGCGCCTGTTGCCGGCCCACGCGTACTCCAACAACGCAGAATTCTCGTTTCTGAGAATAAAATATCCTTTTGGGGCTTTCAACACGTACCAAACTGACGTTTGGTCTAGATCTGGCCCATGTACTCCTACTTACAGTCATTGCATGGAATGGAATAAATAGCATCTTTTCTCTGTTCCTTCGCAATACCGTCCTTAGGTTTTGCAAAAATATGATCCAACGAGTTTAGGCTTTTTGGGCAACTTTTACGTTAAAACTACCTAAGATTCTTTTTAATTATAATATCATATTTCTTTTACGAAAAACCCCCCAAGAATTGCGCCCTGATGTTATAACTGTGTTTGCATATAGCCTGATACAAACACTGCAACTGACCAATCAGAGCGTGCGTAATAAAACGAAACCAGCTATTTTATAAACATTACTGGTTTCAATATAACACCACACCTGTGTTCTGCTATGTCTAGTTTCATCACATCTGCAAATTCAAAGGACGTGTTTGCATATCTGGTGCCGTTTATTTCCTTGTTCTTTGTGATAAATGCTTCCATGAAGTCCACTGCATGGACATGTTTTGCAGTCTTGGCAATATCTCCAGTAAATCGACTAAACAGGACAACAGTAGGTGATAATTAGACCATAAAAAAACAAAGTTGGGTTAGGGACAAGGAAGTCTGTTTTAATAGCTGGATACCTAGAATATATATTCCAACCCCCTACCTCATATTCCACCTCCTCCTACCTCATATCCTACTTCATCCTACCTCATATTCCACTTCCTCCTACCTCATATCCCACCTCATCCTACCTCATATCCCACCTCATCCTACCTCATATCCCACTTCATCCTGTTTCATATCCCACCTCACCTCATACCAAATATTCCAACTCATCCTACCAAATATTCCACCTCATCCCACCAAATATTCCACCTCATCCTACCTCATATTCCACCTCATCCTACCAAATATTCCACCTCATCCTACCAAATATTCCACCTCATCCTACCTCATATTCCACCTCATCCTACCTCATATTCCACCTCATCCTACCTCATATTCCACCTCATCCTACCTCATATTCCACCTCATCCTACCTCATATTCCACCTCATCCTACCTCATATTCCACCTCATCCTGCCTCATCCTACCTCATATTCCACTTCATCCTACCTCATATTCCACCTCATCCTGCCTCATATTCCACCTCATCCTACCTCATATAATTTCCACCTCATCCTACATCGTATTCCACCTCATCCTACCTCATATTCCACCTCATCCTACCTCATATTCCACTTCATCCTACCTCATATTCCACCTCATCCTACCTCGTATTCCACCTCATCCTGCCTCATATCCCACCTCATCCTACCTCGCATCCCACCTCACCCATGTTTATATGCCACCCCTATTCTACCTCATATCCCTCCTCACCTAATTTCTTATCCCACCCCCATCCTACCTCATATATTCTACATTCTCCTACCTCATATCCCACCTAATATACTCCTACCTCATACCCCACCTCATCCTACAGGTACCTCACCCCATCTCATATCCTACCTCATAATTATTAATACACGACATACTGTACTAAGTTTAGAAAGCTTTATACCAACCCAATTCCTGCTCCAAGCTCTAAAACTCTTTTCCCTTTCAAACTCGGAAGAAGGCTTAACACTTCTGGATGTTCAATCTTGCTCAGTTTACTTGCATCTTCATCAAGCATCATTTCTTCAACACTTTGGTGTTTCGAGTGTTCATGCCAGTAGGACGACATCACTTCTCGGACTTCATTTGTCATTGTC
Organism: Paragorgia papillata; assembly: GCA_035771165.1. Taxonomy (NCBI): domain Eukaryota; kingdom Metazoa; phylum Cnidaria; class Anthozoa; order Scleralcyonacea; family Coralliidae; genus Paragorgia; species Paragorgia papillata. The sequence goes on along the minus strand of JAWNZC010000025.1, from coordinate 56,555 downwards.
GTAGTCATGTTGCACTCGGTTTCACTTCACTAATGATTTTTAAATTTTTCTATAGAAATTACCAAAGGAGTTTATTTAATTTACTTGTCCATACATTGTTATAGTGAACAAAGTGATGTGTAATGTACATGTCAAATTCATCTCCCCCTGGTGAGCCAGCTCCTTTACTCTGTCTAACACCAGATGATTTTATCTTATCAAAGGGAGAACCCTCAGACAGCACTGGTACAATGATGCAATTCTTGTACAGTGTAATTATATGTGATTGTCATTTTGACATCCACAGACAAGCATATATGTAAAAAGCATTTCCCAACATTCACCATGCATTCATTGGTTGAATATTAATTGTTCTTCTTAATACTGATGTCTGCCAATCCATCTTCAGAGTCACAGTTTAATTGCCATTGTCATTAGACTGTGTGCTGTTGTTAGTTCTCATCGTGGTCTGATGTGAACTTGCTGATCAGATGATTGACTGCAATAGTACAATATGTTACAGCTTAATATTATAAACTGTTCCCCAGGCACTTGCACTGTACTAACTCAACCATTGGATGTTGTAGCTTTGAGATTCTCACTATACCAGTATTCCTGAGCAACTGCACAGAACACAAGCTATCCAGCAACATCCTTTAACCATACTAAGTGGCAGCTGTAAACCACACATTATGCTAAACTACTCAAGTCACCAAAAAGGGTGTCTTTAGTCTGAGGCATTGACTTAAGTTGTTAGACCAGTATGTTGCATGCCTAGGGGCTGTTTACATGAGCCGGGCTAGCCTGGTTAACCTGGCTCACACGATTGATTAGAATCTTTCCTCAGCCACAAAAAGAGATTTTAATCAACGTTAGGATTCGTTTACATCTAAACTAAACCAATTCTTCTTTGAACATTTTACTTTATACGAGTTTCACAGTGAGATCCTAGTCAATCGCGTGAACCCGGTTAACCGGGCTAGCCCGTTTCATATAAACAGCCCCTTTATACAGTGTATAAAAAAAACCTGAACCCTTAGAAAACAACCTATAGAGCGTTTTCATCTGACGTCACGGCGGCCATATTGGTGTACCAAAACAATGAAATGGCGGCCATATTGGTGTACGGTATGGGAATTAGCTCTTTCTTATTCAAATATTTTGTATTGTTTCACCACCCCAATGGGGCCACCGATCACGTGAGTGAAAACGGTCTATTGTAGTAGTTTGAAAGCCCTAAGCACTTCGCTGAACACACAGATACACCTGGGAAATTAAGATAACTTGAAGTGTATGCATGGTGAAAGTATTTAAAAGCATTTTCGCTTTGTTTAACTTATTGTGCTGATTAATTTATAACGCAGCGCTTTTAGGGCTTTCAAACTACTACAATAGGTTGTTTTCTAAGGGTTCAGGTTTTTTTGATACACACTGTAGATGGGGTCAACTCGGCTCTTTCGCCCGAGGGGGCCGTACGTGATCACAGATGGAATTTAATAATTGAATATGTAATATAAATAAGTTGACTGATATTAACTGGACATAATACAGTAAAAGCATAAAACGGATGGTTTATAACAGAAAGTATCGGCTTATAATAACTATAATCATTGGAATTATAAGACCGATTATTCAGGTTTTGCCGTTTAATACACTCGCGGTCATCTGAGACCACAAACTAGCTCACGAAATGCGCTTACAACTACGAAATATGTAAACAATAATTTGGACACGTCATTACAAAAACTATATAAAATAGTCGATTGCCAACGAGCTGTTGCAAAAAGAAAGTAACAAATTATTCCCCTCTGTCGATTTCAACTCGACAATTGGTCCGCTGTGTCGCAATTTTTATTGGAAATACGCCGATCGATTTAAATTTCTAAAGTGAAAGTCCCATAACTCCCATATTTCACGTCATTCAAAAGCAGCGCAAATTTTGAAGTAAACCGATATCACGCGTAGCGTCTTATTGTTCTCAATGCCTTCACTCACCTTTTGTATAAACGTTTTAAACTCCTTTATTTTATCAACCAACGTACAGTACCACAGAGAGTTCATACGAGTCTGAGCACACACAGAATCTAAGGATCGATGCCTTCAATTATTAATTTCTATTCGACAATGGACACGTGATTTTCAACCAATCTGCTGCAAGCTTTTTCCGAGGAAAACCCGTAAAAAATATTACGCTGTGTGTTGCGGTACCATAAAAGATGGTGTCTTACTGTGATCGTGTCTGCTGTTCGGAGATACGTTTCAACACGCGCTTGCTTCTTAGAATAGTCGACGCTTGGAATATTTTTAGGTATCGTATTTTGTGTATTTAGTCGGCCGACTTTTCAATCAATAGATGGTTTCACGTGCACAGATCGTGATATAAACTCATGCCAGACTCGTCCACGTGAACAGGGTCATGACACTGTCCTCCGAGACTGTACACAATCTGTTTTATATCTTGTATTGATAATTTAAATATATAATTTACAGTATTACACACTGCCTATTCTGCTTGGTTTGTTTCCAAATTTAATTGAGTTGCCTTTTAAAGTATGCTTCTGGTCAGTAACCGTTTTTGAAGGTGTCACTTCAATAATCTTATTGTCTGCCTTTAATAAGTGTGGAATTCTTGAAATTCTTTAGGGGTGTGCATCAGTTAGGGGTAACCAGAGGTAAGTACTTATTACACTGAGGTATCAGAGGTTTGACATGCTAATGAGGCAAATGGGTCATTTAAGACTCATTTTACCCATTGTATTGACCCATTTGCCTTGTTTACAACATGTTATGGGGGTTACAACAATTCTATCAAGATGTGCCTGTCCATGTACTTGCATCTGCAGGAGAATTTCATGTGGCAAAGTAGAATGATACTGGTAACAATAAAACTATGCTTTTTCATATCACTATTGAGGATTTTTGAAAAGGGATCAGTAATGACACAAATCTAAAGCCCTTGAAAATTTTTGAATTTTGGGAAAAACCACATTTCCTGCATGGGTGGTCATGGCAGAGGTGGTCACACACCCTGAACCCCCCTCATTGCACACCTAGGGTTTGCATGGTACTTTCCCCCACCAGGTTTTCATGGTTGGTGGGTGCCACCCGTATCCCTGATCAGTTTATGGCATTGATTTTGCAGAGGGAGGAAAATCAGAACCCAGTGACAAACCCAGGAGAGGCACAGGAGAGAATCAACAATTATAGTGACATGAAGTCATGCAAGTACTAACCCCATTTGACCGGGCTTAACTTCAGTGGTGAGAGGCAGTGCACTAATGGCTTGTGGTGCCACCCCTAAAATCCTTTCCTTGTAATTTTCCTTCTACAACTTATCTTGATCTGATAAAATATCCAGCAATGTTCTACTGAAACTGTCAATTCATTTACAAATCACAAATTTCATAGCTGAACAATACATGTATTTATGAATTCATTTACAAATCACAAATTACATAGTTGAATAATATTTATTTATGTACACAGTTAGACTGTAAGGGCCTGTTCACACGAGACCGGGTTATCTCGGGGGGGTAGGGATAACTCAGGGGCTAGGGTCAAAGTTGACCCTATTTCACATGATAAAACGCAACTACCGAGTTGTCCCTGGCCCCCGAGATAACCCTAGCTTCATGTGTACGCTTCACCCCGAGTTATCCCAAGCAACAGCATAAATACGCATGACTAAGTTGACCCTACTCCCTGAGACAACTCGGGTGAAAGCGTTCACATGGAGGTAGGGATAACTCGGGGGCTAGGGTTACCCTATCACTCCGACCGAGTTATCCCAATCCCCCGAGTTATCTCGGTCTCATGTCAACGGTTTACTTTTTTAACATGGAAATAAACTAACACCGAGTTATCTCGGGGGATAGGGATAACCCTACCCCCCCCCCCCCCCCCGAGATAACTCGCCTCATGTGAACAGGCCCTTAGAGCAATTCGGCCCCATTTACACTAGAGCAAAACTATCCGGATTCACATTGTTTTTTATTCCCATGAGGATGAAAAACAATGTGAATCTGGATACTTTTGCTCTAGTGTAAATGGGGTCTAAGTCTGAAACTCCAAATTTAAATATTCATTTTCAATTCAAATACTTTTCACTTTTTTACAATTTCTATTTCTATTTCTATTAATAATTTACAATTTGTTTTTCTCAACACGCTTTGGGGTAACAGGTGATGGTTTTTCCTTGACTTTTCCTGCACCTTTTGGTTGTTTACCACTCACTTCGGCACTAGTCTTTCTTTTGGGTGTGGGAATAACTGCTGCTGGTTGGCCTTCTCCCCAGTATGGCCCATGGTCTGTACTTGTTTGATCCATGTAGACTTTAACCCATTCATGTGTATTGTTTGACTCGACAATAGCATCCAGAACTGCTCTGACATAAAATCCTAAAACACACATGGGAAATTACAACACTGTTTTAAATCTGTAATCTCAAAAATTAGATTTAAACTTGAGGTACAATGCCAGATAATTTTACTTGTCAAAACCTCTGGTGGTCAAAGAATTATTAACTGAATGCAAGGTCTGTATGGTAAAGTACTGTATTAATAATATTTGCATGAGGTTTTCTTACTGACCAAGTGATGAAGGAACAAGATCTGTGCAAAACAACCAAAGCAAATACTTTCCAGTATAGAATGAGCAAACAGAGTTACAGTACAGTAATTAAGGATTACTATTGTATGAATTTTGATTAATTTTTCTTTTCAAGTTTTGGATGCTGTTTTTCATCCTGATAGTATTATGTGATATACAGTACAGGTTAGCACATTTGTGACATGGTGATTTTTTCACTTTTCTGTACACATCAACTGGGCAGTCAATACTACACAATCCTGAATTTTCAGCAACCAATCAGCTCACAATGTTTTGCATATGGGTACCAGAAAACAAGCTCTGTCATACCCATTACATAGTTATAAAATCCATCTATACTGTACTCCGTGTACTACCAAAACTGTTCTGAGAGGATTTTCTGTATGTGGGCCCTCAGATTTGACTAGGGCCCCATGAGGTATTGTGAGGCCTTGGACCCTACTATGCTTTCCAGGCACCACCACATTTTCTGGGCCACCATGCTTACTAGGGCCCTATGCTTTCTTGCCCTGCACTTTCTTATGTAAAAAACTTGAATCTTAAAAATGTTAGGGAGCTCCCTCTCAAGTTGGGGGTATGAGTAACTTGCCCCCATGCCCTCCCTCTCGGTAGCCCTCGATCTGACCAACACACCCATGTACATACCATCTTCAAATTTGGCTGCACTAGCCACAACATCCAAGTTGGCACTCTTCTGGTCTTCTTGAAACATGAATGATTTCTTAATAGTCTGAAGCCATTTCTCCATAGCAATCATATATATTTCTGGTGGTGATTTCTTCAGATCATACGGTATGCTGACTCGTCCACGTTCTTTATAATAAAGCTTCTCTTCATTTGACTGATCGAGCTTCACACCATAAAGATCACCATTTCTTACCACAAGTCTACCTTTATCACCAACAACCATAACTTCTTGTTTGAATTTCCCTGGTATATGCGTGTTGAGTGACACATTGGCAAAACATCCTTTGTCCATTTTCATTTGAAAGCAGCTGTAATCGTCACTGGTAATATGACGAAATCCTTGAATGTGTTCTGTCTGTTTATTAAAAGTCTTTAACACCCCGTGGACTTCAGTAGCTTGTTGACCAATCAGAAACAGACTCAAATCAATCAGGTGAGTGCCGAGCAAGTTAAGGGCACCACCACCCATCATATGGTCACACAACCAGTTATATTTTGTACCGAGAAGGGAATCCATCTCTACACGACAGTCGTATATGGTTATCTCACCACAGAACCCATCGGTTATCATATCTTTCATTTTAACAAATGCCGGGAGGTATCTAAGTTCGTGCCCCATCAGGGAAAGCAGTTTTGAATAATACTGAGACGCATCCACCATTCTTTGAGCATCCAAGCGGTCCAGTCCAGCAGGAATTTCACACACCACATTCTTTCCAATCAACAGAGCCTTAACCGCCACATCAGCTCGTAGATGTGGGGGACAAAAGACACACACGAGGTCGACATCGCTACGCAATAACAGCTCGTCTATCTTTGTAGTGTAAAACGAGATATTGAGTGCTTCAGCCATCTCCTTCACTTTGACTTCGTTGTTTCCCCAAGCTGCACTCACGGCAAACCCGGCCGAACGTAAAGCTGGAACAAGCAAGCGAGATGTGTATCCCGTACCTATCATCCCGATAGACGGAAGACAAGTCTGAGCGGAGTCGCGTCGATAAGCCATAGCCAAACTCAAAATGGGGGAGCTTGGCCTTTCTTTTCTCAATGGTGGTGGCGTTGACAACATCTCCTTCGGGTTGATCGGTTGGTTCCGAGTAGTAGCCGACTGCTAAATAGTGGTTTCTCTACTCTTTTCGCATTCGCGTATAAATCGCGTACCAACTGGTGTACAAACTGAAAACTACTAGAATGGTTTAGAAAAGCCAAGTAAATTCCGTGTCGAATGTCCAGTTAAACAAAATCGCTCTCAAGATCACGCATTCAACCTAATCCTCCCCGAACTCCGATTCGTCTCCGAGTTTTACCGACAGTTCAACGAGCACCCAACATGAAAACATGGCGGTGGTTTCGAGTTCAGCGCGAAGTTGTTCTTTAGTAATATTTAGTTCTCTTGCATTGAGGTATTTACTGCTTCTCTCAGGTGTTAAAGATTGGATTTACAACAGAATTGAGTTCGTTACTCCCGTAGCATCGTGGAAGCGAGGTAAAGGCAGTAATTCGATATTGAAAATATGCATATACTGTGCTGAATAGTGACTGAAGTTTTCAAAAAAAACAGTACAAAAGTACTTGAGCATGTACTGGAAGTTGTAGCCAGGAAAGATTTACAGTGTAATTATGTTTGTTACTCATTTAGGTTAATAATGTGTTTAATATAAAATGTGTTAAATTGTTTTTTTGTAAATGTTTTAAATATTAAGCACGTTGTACGAAAATGGGTTTAAATTATGCAAATGAGGCGACTGCTCATTTGTGTGTATCAAAATGGCAAGTGTCACTCTAAAGTTCACAATGAACTCATTTGGCCATTTCCTACCCCCGTATTCCCAGAGGGCTATTTTCCTAAAACAAATTTCTCATTTTACACCAAATCACCTGCCAAGCAAAGCTTTCATGTGTCCGTATGTGCCAAAAGCACCTTGCATGGTGGGAGTTTCCTGGCCTCTCTCTCCACCAATCATCTGTGGTGGAAGGCCCTTACAATGCAGACTGGTTAGGGGCGGTGCCACTAGGGAGAGGGGTGCAGTTAAAAAAAAATTAATAAATAATGACATTGGCCTACTAAGGTGCATTACAGACAAATTTGCCCACAAGCCTCTGTAAATAGAAAGATTTCAAAATTGGTGATTGTTGTTGTCATTGTTCTCCCATGTATGATTAACTCACAGGCTAATTACTATTTGAATAAAATATATCTTACGGAACAGCAACTCTCTTGTCTACCCCTTGCTACCATACACAACATGAATTTAAGAAAGCATAATATTATTCAGTAACAAACTACATGCAATGCATGGGCAGCCACGTTTCAAAATATCAAACCTTTCAGCAGTATATATCAAATTATACAATACCCTGGTTGCTATGCGTGTTTTCATTGGTTGTTGGCCATGATCTATTACAGGACAGACACATGGTCACGTCAGATCACGTCAGCTGACTTGCTTTTTTTCCTTCTTCATGCCCCCAAAATCCGGCAAGAGTTTTCAACAAAAAACCTTTTAAATTTTTATTGTATAAAACAAATAGATTCCATTTTTTTTGTTGTCTGTTCAGTTATAGATGCACAGAAGACGTCACAACGTGATAAGAACATCAGTGACCCACTCGACTGCGTCTCGTGGGCCACTTTTTTGTTCTTACCACGTTGTGACGTCTTCTGTGCATCTATAACTGAACAGACAACGGCAAAATGGAATCTATTTGTTAATTAGCAAATATAGTTCATGGGGTGCAGTTGAGGTATTCTAAAGGGGGCGCGTGTACCATTGGCACATAGGCCAGTCCAAGCCTGCTTTTTGCCAACATCTTGGGCCAGTTTGCAGAGTATGGCAAGTGCACGCACAAGTTTTTTTTTGTGCTTCGTCATTTTGCATACTAAAATGTCACATTGCATGCCAAATACAAAAATTTTCTTTGATTGCTACATGCCACTTTGTAGCAAGTTAAACAAAGTACTCAACTACTTGCTCTAAGCTCTGTAACCTCTGTTCTGAGACTTATTTTAATCGTTAGACACAACTCAAGAGTCAGTGAGTCAAGAAATATTTTGTCAAAACTCAGAAGTTGCTGGTTGATTATCACCAAGGTACCTGTCCGTTTGCACACCGCTAAAAACATTTTTTTTACAATGAATAAAATACGCCAGTGCGATGGATTTCGTTGAGTTCTGTCACAACTCTGGGCAAACTGGTTTTTCTTGAAAACAGCGCCGTGTGCAAAAGCTGTAAAATCGCGTCAATTTTAACAGTCTATTATGCATAAAAATGAACTGTCAATCAGGGGGTGTCATTTAGGGGCAGGCACACTAGCATAAAGTTTGAGATTTTGTCAGTTAAACTTGCTCCGGGAACATGCAGCGTAAAGTCCCCCTGAAATAAACAAACAGCTATTTTGCATTTTCGCATTTGATTTTACTGAATCAATAAACAATATGCGGACATACAGTACGTCACAGGAGATTGGCAGTGGCACTAGAAACAAACTAAAAATATTTAATATCTAAACCCGTTAACATTTAATCAGGGGTGTTTAACAATTTATCTCCCTGTGATGCCATATATTCGTAAATATGCGTGCATAAAGTCTGGCACCAATGGCACTCCATCAGTTTACTGATTTGTGTGGCTGTATACTCAGCATAAACAATTTATTCTTTTGTTTTTGAAGTGTATAAACTGAGCATTTATTACTCTTTTGGCATTATGGAAGATAATCTCCCTACTCATGGTATGATACAGTACATGCCAGCGCGATCAATGGGAGTTGAATGGTTGGGCGAACCTTATAACTGCTCGTCTCATTGAATGTGTCTGCTAAAAATGTTTATAGTACCTTTGAGTTTTGCCATATCTGCAAACTGTCTTGGGTAGTGTAAGCAGTCCTGTAAAATCTATGAAGGCAGGTGGCACTGCATTGTCTCAGGGGGTGTACTTAGGGGCAGGCAGGGGTATGATGTTTCCATGTAAACTTGAAAGTCACACTGAAATAAATAACAAGCCTTTCCAATTTGATGTCACTGGCCGAGTGCCTTCAAAAATGCCTTGCCGGACAATGTTCTTCAAAATGGCAAAAATACCACTGGAGGGGTGGCAGAGGCATCTTCAAACATATGCTATGCAACATGTCACAGGGGTGTTTAAATGTCTCAGGTGTGCCATTGCCCAACTCTGTGCAGTCTGGCACCAATGGCACTCCATATTACTGAATGTGTGGCTACAGCATCAATTTTTCTTTTTTTTTTTTAAGTGTTGGAAGGGTTATCTCTTTTGGATTATGGAATATCCCCCTACTCTGGTGATACAGTACATGAGGTAAGAGCTAGTTGAATGGTTGAACCTAAAAATACTGTGAGTAATTGTGTCATTTACTCTTATATGAAATTATATGAATTCAATGTATTTGCAGTCCTCAGATTACAGGATGAAACTGCATGTCTTGCTAACCTAAACAGGTCAGGGTTCATTCCATGTAAACTTCAGCTGGATTATACCAAGTTTAATATGTCAGGTGGACCGTTCAGACAGGTTTTCAAATGATGTCTTCAAAATGGCAAAAATAAAATTCTCCAAGATTTTTTATATGCTAATGCCGGATTATGCTGGTGAGATGCTGGTGTGCATCGGAAACAGGCCCCCATAGCAATTTCTGCAATGAACATAGTAATCCAACTTGAAGATACTGAATTATTTGCTATTAAGTTAGATTACTGAATTTGTACACTGAAAATAATTGGATAATTGCTTTATGTAAATGTATACTAAGAAACATATTTGCTCATTTACTCTTTATGAATTTGGACAATTCAATATTTCATAATTAATTATTGCGATAAAGTCAAATTTCACATGCTCTATAGGCGTAGTTCGATGTTAAAGTAGGTGGCATCTACGTGAATCTCAGGCTTATTTATCTTAAAACTACAACTAAAGCCATTCTAAGCTCAGCAACCATTCTAGCTGCTTCTTGCACTGACACTACAGGACATTTTCTTGTTCCGATTTTCTCCAATGTCTTTGACTTCGTTTTCTTCGTATTTCTAGTTCATCACACTGACACTGCATCAGATGTGACCACATACTATGATCGCACAGTCCACATGCAGGGCTTGTTCTTTTGATACATCTGTCCTGCCGTCCCGTAATTTTATTTAAAAAAAAAACATCTGTGGCCAAGAACCACAATGGATACATATCAAATAGGATTACCCAAAAACAATTAACAGGATAAATTATCTTGTTTGGGACACAAACATCGATTGCTGGTTGTTCAAAAAAGGAATAAAAGTCGCTCAGGTTGAGTAAAGTATATTTGATGTTTACAAATCGTAGAGAAAAAGGTGCGTATAGGATATTTGAAAGAAAAGTAGCCCGCTGTCGCAAAACTCATGGGAACTTTCACTGCCTTAATTATTGAAAAGCCCTGTAAAGTGTAACTAATACAATATATCATACATGTATATATATGGTAGAACTACATGTAACACTAAGAACTAAAAAGTCACAAAGTGACTAATTAATAACACCATTTAAGCCAGCTACACCATGAACACTATGATTGCACACCAGTACACCGAGTGCTCTTGAGGTCCACGTCAAAGATCTTTGGTGTGACCTATCTAAAATGCACCCTTGCAAGCAGGTCAATACCATTACAAATGAATGCTTTTTCTGTTTTTAAGTCTTTCTCCCTAGTTAGGGGTTTTCATTTGATGCATGGCTCAAAATAAAAGGCTCAGAACTTTGCTGGTCAAATAATCAGCCATCTTAAAATATAACCAGGCATCACCATTCTTGGCTCTTGCAAAACTTCAGACATCCAAGACTTCAGACAACTTTGGACATTAGCCAATTAGATTTATCAAAAAGAAAGATCATGTGATCCATTCACATTATACGGAAAGGTCTATTGTATTAAAATATGGAAAGAACTTTTTATAAATAATTTATTACTGCCAGTGTACAGGCTGCCTTTGTAGCTAATCAACAAATTATATTTATCATGTTCCAATTCTTATTTTCAGCCACCACTTGTTCTGCTGTTATTCCATCTGTTAAAAAATGGCAATGAATTTTTTATACCATTTTTGTTCATTGTGAGTATCATGGTTATGTAGTGTAGTGCACTGTACTTGTGTGAAGTATCATTTAATTGGAAAGTACTGTTTTGCAAATTACCATAATATTGCAACGTACAAATTTTGCAAAGCACCATTTCACAAAAGTACCATTTTTCCAAAGCATTATTTTCCAAAGTATCATTTTGCCAGGACTATTCTAAAAAGTACCATTCCAAAAAGTACCATTTCAAAAAGTACAATTTGGCAAAGTACTAGTTTTCAAATTACCATCTTAATGTAAAGTACCATTTTCCAAAGTATCATTTTCGCAAAGACTATTCCAAACAGTACCATTTCAAAAAGTATCATTTCAAGAAGTACAATTTATACAACTGTATAATTTTTTCAAATTACCATCTTGCAAAGTATCATTTTCCAAAGTATCATTTAGCAAGGATGCTATTCTAAAAAGTACCATTCGAAAAAGTATCATTCCAAAAAGTACAATTTTGAAAAGTACTATTTTTCAAATTACCATCTTGCAAAGTATCATTTTCCAAAGTATTATTTGGCAAGGATGCTATTCTAAAAAGTACCATTCCAAAAAGTATCATTCCAAAAAGTACAATTTTGAAAAGTACTATTTTTCAAATTACCATCTTGCAAAGTACCATTTGGCAAAGTATCACTTTCCAAAGTATCATTTTGCAAGGTACTATTCTAAAAAGTACCATTCCAAAAATTACCATTTCAAAAAGTACCATTTCAAAAAGTACTATTTTGTGAAGTACTATTTTTCAAATTTTTCCAAAGAAACATTTTGAAAAATTCCAGTTTGCAAAGTTCCTTTTTGAAAAGTATAATTTTTTGGCAAAGTGCCATTTTGAAAAGTACTATTTTGAAAAGTGCCATTTTACAAAGTACCATTTCACATAGTACATAGTACCATTTTGCAAAGTACCATTTCACATAGTACCATTTTGCAAAGTACCTTTTCACAAAGTGTCCTTTCACAAAGTACCATTTTGTATAGTATTAATTCAAATTAAAGGGGATTGGCATTAAAAATTAAGTTTGTCTAATTTGAAAGAACTCATAAGATTGTAACAGAACATCCTTTACAACTTTTTCGTATCTCTCTTCGTTTTCAAGATATTTCAATTTGATATGTAAATGAGATGGTCTCTAACATCAGGTGTGGGGTAAAATATTTTCGCATGTAGCAAAACCAGTTATATCTCTAAGTTTGTTCAGCGAAATCATTTGAAACTGTGCGCATAAAAACTCCTTGCGACGTTGAACATTTCATGTTAGATATGTAAGTGATTTTTCTCTGTATGAAAATATTTTACCCCAATCCTGACGTCAGAGACCACCATTTACATATCAAACAAATTGAAATATCTTGAAAACGCAGAAAGATACGAAAAAGTTGTAAAGGATCTTCTATTACAATTTTATGAGTTCTTTCAAATTAGACAAACTTAATTTTTAATGCCAATCCCCTTTAACAATATTTTCTCCTCCAACAGCTTTGTGATATTTTGACTGGCATTGTTTTATACAAGTGTGTTCAATTGCATTGTGATTCTGAGGTATGTTATATACAGTGGTGTGGTGGCAGGGGGGGGCCAGGGGCAAGGCCACCCGCAGCTGGGGTTGCAGAAGGGGTGCCAAAACTAGCAAGGGCGCCAAAACTTAACAAAATAAACCTATTTCTTTGTATAGCTAGGTCTTCAATGGGGGGATATAAAGATCTAAAATCTGTAATCTTTTGTGTTTTCTATGAAGTTTTATAATCTTCAGAATTCTGTAAAATCTCACTCAAATGCAGGAAATGGCATATCAGAGACTCTAGATTTCAAAATGTTCTGTGGGAGCATGCCCCCGGACCCCCCTAGAGGTTTGGCGCTACTTCGCCGCTTCCTTGGCGTGGTCTTTGAGAGAACCCGTTGTTTGTTGTAATATTATATATTGCTACTTCAGTTATTTTAAAACAAAAAATGTGATCATTTATCAAATACAGTAATGTCTTTTTTCTTTTTTCTTTATTTTTTTTTTTTTTTGGGGGGGGGGAGGGGGTGCCAAAGCTAATCTGGCCACCCCAGCCTGAAACTTGCCACCACACCACTGGTTATATAGATTTGATAACACTTGTGATCATAGGCTCTGCAAGTATTAAACAATAGTCGTTTTACATTGCACACATATCATTGTGAGTATTCAACTAATTGTTGATTTTTTCTTGTAGCTTTCCAATCAAAAACGTAATCTCAATCGTTACGCAGAAAAAATAGAACCCATTTTATTGAAATTAGAAAATTTGAAAAATGTACCATTTTATGTTATGACAAGGTACTGTATGAGCTATTTTTATCAACCTATATGTGTTCAGATAAAATACCGTGACTTTTTAATTTTTATGAAGGTTCATAATTATAAGAAAAGAAAAAGATTAGCAGATTTTGACAGTCCAGTATACAATATACACTTGTTGACTGGCGCCGAGGGAAACATCGAGTTTTATGGACCCAAAGGCTTCAATGTCACCCGAGGGCTTTAGCCCGCTGAGGGACCGTAAAACTCGATGTTTCTCGAGGCAAAAGTCAACAAGCGTTTTGTTATATACCAAAGACTTTTAAAATACAAAATACCAACCTGACTCGAAACTTGCAAAAGGCAAAAAGACTTACCAAAACACTTTGACTTTGTCTTCGTAATTTCAATTCAACTAAATTCAACAAGTACAAAGAACAGCTTTAAATTTATCCAGATTTTCTTCAGAAGATATGTATAGATATACACCACGCCACTGCTTCTAATCAGTTTCTTAATTTCTAATCAAAATTAAATCATTTAGTATTTCCTGCATGATTTAGATAAGATTGCAGCGGCGTTGTACTGTAGTACAAAAATTGTGACGGAACAGGCGTTTTGTGTGTGAACAGAAGGCCTATCCGATAGCTTTTGTGCCGACACGAAAACCATACCAGGTAAAGTGTGTAAATGGCAAACATTTTCTGCGACAAAATACGAATACGGCACTGCGCAGACATTTTCCAGTCTTGTGTCTCTGGATACGGTATATACAACAATGTTTTTGACTGGTTGTCGGACGTATTCCATTTTTCAACGGGGCACGGGAAAAAGCGTGGGAAAACATTTTCGGAAAGAAAAAGAAAACACTTGCCAAAAAATAAAGTAAACAAACTACCAATTGATCTGTGGCGACATTTAAAGTGGTTCTATGATGAAAATATTGTTGGCAATGTTTTTGCATATAATTCTAAAGATGTTATGGTAATTAGTAATCGTGCAAAGTTTCATTTCGAAATTCGTTGAAGACAAGGTGATATTTACGTGTGAAGTTTGTATTTTGGAGTGCCGCCATTAAAGTGGCCGAGCTTGAGAAGAATGAGTCGAGGAAGCTTATGACGCCATAGAATCAATAACGTCATAGGTTCTCCTCAACTCATTCTTCTCAAACACGGCCAATTTAATGGCGGCGCTCCAAAATATAAACTTTGCACGTAAAATACAACTTTGTTTTTGACAATTTTGAAATGAACCTTTGCACAATTACCAACTACCATATTATCTTTAGAATTATGCAGAAACATTACCAACAATATTTTCATCTCGTGAACCACTCTAAAGATTAGGGGTGGAGGCCTTGGTGTGTTTAAAATAATTAAATGTAAAGCAGTTCAAGCAACAAACAGTAAACAGAAAACACAACCGAAACACCTTTCTGTGACACAGAGTCGGACTGGCTTCGTATTAGGGGCGGTGCCACTAGGGAGAGGGGCGCAGTTAACAAACCAATTAATAAATAATGACATTGGCCTACTAAGGTGCATTACAGACAAATTTGCCCACAAGCCTCGGTATAAATAGAAAGATTTCAAAATTGGTGATTGTTGTTGCCATTGTTCCCCCATGTATGATTAACTCACAGAAACTTTATATAAAAACGACATGAAAGTGGCCGACAGGCTTACCATTTGCCGGAATAAAATATATCTTACGGAACAGCAACTCTCCTGTCTAACGTTTCGAGCGAAGGCCCTTCGTCAGAGAGAAAACGTATATCGGACGGCCACTTTAATATCGGCCACTTTAATTAGCAAATACAGTATAGTTCATGGGGCGCAGTTGAGGTATTCTAAAGGGGGCGCATGTGCCATTGGCACAATGGCACATAGGCTAGTCCAAGCCTGCTGTGACATACGTTTAGTTTCAAGCTGTGTTTATCGCTCTTTATCATTATTTTGGGTCGTCTATCTTATAACAGAAATGGTTCATGGTTTGCTGCGCTCGTCGACTATGAATGCACTTGGGGAGTTGGGAAAGCACTCACAAATCTACAGTTGCTCTTGACTATCACCTCGAGAATCTCTTGCGCTTTTTACGTGCCATGAACCATTTCTTAAATGTATGTAATGTAAGTTTTGAATTTTCAATGCAAAGTTATTTTTGTTTTAATTTCTAGTTATTTGTTAAACCCGTTCACTGTTGGTACATGTGTTGCCCAATCTACTCTCATTTTTACCAATCTTTCAGTCACACTGGCGTTGTATTACTCTTTCTTGGGTATGTTTTTAAAATGTTTTTAAAAAATGGGTTATTCCGGAATATCAGTTTAGCTAATTACGCCAATACACAAGCTATGGTAGTTATAGAAATATACAACAAATACTATATTGTAATAGAACTATCCTCAGAGAAACATGAGAAAACATTTTTTCTCATGTTTTTCTGAGGATGGTTCTGTAATAGAATTCAGAAACACTGCACTTCCTCACGGATTAGCGTTTTAAGTTGTCGCGAGAATATCTCGTGACTTAAAGGGTATTGGCAATAAAAATTAAGTTTGTCTAAGAGTGTAGAATAATTCGACTGTAATTGTAGACTTAAACTTGGCAATTGAAACTTAAAACTTGCATGGTTGTCTGTTTATATTTTAGGCTCAGCGTCATTATCAATGTGCTTTGTTGCATTTGCATCTTACAAATCACTCTACCCCGTCATGCTTATTATACCTGTGTCACTCATTCTAATTCAAAAGGTAATATATAAACTTGGAAAGCTGACCGCCAATCAAAAAGTGAGCCCTAAAATGACGGACATGAAGCCATTTTTGGACGTCAGTTTTGGCTCCCACGCGGCCATACATGCAGGGGCGTGGGGACTGTGTGTGTGTGGGGTGCAACACCCCCCCCCCCCCTCTAAATATCAAATAGTTGGTCAAACGAGGAATTGCTGAGCTGCTGATTACCACTGTAATTGTTAAACATGTTTTCCGATTTATTGGTTACTTTTAGATTAATATTCAGAACACTTTCAGAGTTTCAGTGACTTTTGATTGTTTCCATAAAAATAAAATGTTTCTGTCTTGTCTTGTTTTTCCCAGCTCCTAAATACCCGTTTATACATTACAAGATTTTCGATCAATTCTCACCTTTTTTACACTATGTCTCTGATATGAAAATTTTCATTTATCATTGCAAAAAAGTTGGTCATTGTCATATGACACCCGCCACCAATCGTGATTCCTTCGCCACGTCCCTGCATACATGCAAATTTTGTTTCGTACTACTGCGAGAACCGATAGATCAGTCGAGTCAAGAACCACCGCAAAAACAGCCGAATTTGTATTTTTACACAGGATATAAAAAAAGAGCAAGTACATTAAACTGTCGAAAACACGCTTCAAATGGGTGAAAATTATGTCCGGTTTTAAACTGACATTTTTGGGGGCCGACTCCCACGAGGCGCCACCATAGATGAAGCGTTTTGCTATATTTAGTCGGGTCTTGCCACTCAAACACAGCTTCTCGAAATGTTTAAATTATTAAAGTAAAGGTTCTATTTTTTGTGATGTTTTTTTTGTATGTTACGGCTGAATATCTTTTTGCAAAATATATAAAAATGCCGTATTAAAAGGACTGAAAGTCTGAAACTGACGTCTGGAACGGCTTCCATGTTTGGCTTAAATTTTTCGTCCAATGATTGACTGCTTGGAGTCGGCCTTCCAGGTATAAGGCGTCAATGGGGTAATTTGTCAAATTAAGGCGTTCTCTTCATCTCCACAACTTTACAGAATTATCCAGTAAAGACTTCTCTTCTCTTTCTCAGAACTCTGAATGTGACAAAAAGAATGGTGGAAAAGACAATTCTATCTATATTAGTTTTATAATATTTTGGTTTGCACTTTGGATGGCTATTTTTATTGGTTTATCGTATTCTCTGGTTGGATCTTGGGAGTTTTTGAACGCAACCTATGGATTTATGTAAGTACACATGGTAGCGTGTTGTTGAAATTAAAGGTAGAAGGCACTTAGCCTGCGTTAGCCGGCGCTGGGGATTGGGACGGACAGTGAAAGGAGCGCCTGCAGTCACCCATTGTTATTTTTCGTGTATAGCGTTCGCCGGCGAACGCTCGCAATCTATTGGTTGACACGCTAATGACCTATCAATCAAAGAGAGTTTGAATTTCCGCGGCGAAGAAGAGCGTTGTGAAAATGTGCCTTGCGTATAATATTATTAAGGAAACGAGCTCAAAATAAACTGAGATTGAGAAGAGAGTGGCCATCACCATAAGGCAGATGCATGTGCATCAGAAGGAAAATGTTTATTCGCTGGTTTCCCAACAGTTAATTTCGGTAAGATTTTCACGCAAGACGTGGCCTCTTCGGCGACTTCGGATTAACGGCGAGTAACTGAATTGTCTGACATTGGCTTGAGCAAAACATCATGTAGAATTTCTTACACTCGCATTTGATTCGAATCAGTGGGATCTACTCAGGCGTACTTCTCCTGCTGCATTGGCCATCAGCGCCAGAGGCCGTTTCCTTTGGGGGGGGGGGGGGGGGGGTGCGTTAATTTTGAGTAGCCGTTACTTTCGGGGGGCGATTACTTTTGGGGAGTCGTTATATATATACATTTTTTTTTCGCGTTACTTGGGGGCAGAGGCGTTACTTTTCGGGGGCGTTACTTTAAGAGGACCGTTACTTTGTTGTTTTTTTGGAGGGCGTAGCACTCTAACTATGGGTTAAATTATGTGGTTATCTTTTCTAAACTGTTTTTAAAAAAGTGGTGTGTGCTGGCCTTATCCTTATTTTGACTACAAAATCATGATATACAAATGTTGTAAACTCTTATTTATTTGTGTTATTCTATTCCTGACAGCCTTTGGGTTCCGGATCTAACGCCAAACATGGGCCTATTCTGGTATCTCTTCCTGGAAATGTTTGATCATTTTCGAGAATTCTTCATCTTGGTTTTTCAACTCAATGCCTTCTTTTACGTCTTTCCTCTCTCGACTCTACTGAGGTAATGTGAAAGTAACCAAATATTATATAGAGAATAATACATGGATGTGTGGAAATATGAAATTTATTTCGAGTGTTGACCAGGATATCTCACGAGTGAGCGAAGCGAACGAGTGACATATCCTGTTCAACACGAGAAATAAATTTCATATTTCCAAGCATCCATGTATTGTTCTGTTTATTATATAAACAAATTGTCCTATTGCCTTGCAAAAATTGCATTAAACTATAATGCTGATTCAGCGATAATCGTCACATGTGCGATTATCATAAATAATCGCACATGTGAGATTATCACTTTTATCAGTGGCGGAAAAATCAATAAAACACTCTATTTTATATAATAAACAATGCTAATGCTATCTCAAATCAAATTAAAACACTTTATTTAAATATGTAAAAAATACTGTACTCTCCCTTACGGCCCTACATAACAAAATAACAACATAATAAAATACAATAACTACTTAATAACCGAGAGTGAGGTCTTTACGGTAAAATATTAAACCGAGGTCTTGCTGTATTGACCAAGCGATAGCGAGGTTAACACGTTCAAGACCGAGGTTTAATATTTTACCATAAAGACCGAACGGTCGAGGTTATTAAGTAGTTTATTATATGGCACTTTTTATTTCAAAATCAATCTTGTATTTCTTGGTCTTCGCTTCCTTTAACTTTGTCAAAACACTGAACTAGCGTTATTTTCTTCGTTTCTTTCTCGTCTGGATACTAGAATTTACTTTTATAATTTCATCGTCGTCTATTTCATCTATTTTCGCCGTTTTTCGGTAATAAAAGTTTCTTATTAGGATTTTTTGTTTGTTTCCAATCGTAGGGCATTAACAATTTTC
Source organism: Paragorgia papillata (assembly GCA_035771165.1). Taxonomy (NCBI): domain Eukaryota; kingdom Metazoa; phylum Cnidaria; class Anthozoa; order Scleralcyonacea; family Coralliidae; genus Paragorgia; species Paragorgia papillata. Next base: position 37,035 of record JAWNZC010000025.1, on the reverse strand, counting down.
ATAATGCCCGTGGGCATTACGGAGAAATCTCGCCCCGTCAGCAACCAATCACAGCGCGTGGTTTTACCGGAAGTAATCCGTGCCATATAATAATAATATATAAAGTCTAACTATAAAATAAATAATTAATATAAAATGGGAAATCAATATAATAAGTAATATATAGAATCAGGCTTGGACTGGTCATCGTGCCAGATCACCATAGAACTATGGCCAGGGTAACCGTCAACTGCTTCGTGGCATAATGGCACAATGACCAGCCAAGCCCGTTTGAATCTAAGTATTAGAAAATACTACAGTCGAACCTCTATTAAGCGGCCACCTTCGGGGAATGGCTTTGTGGTCGCTTAATAGAGTGACGCCAACAATGGGTCTTGGGTGTGGTCAAATGACCTTTTATTCAATTCCAAAACACTGATAACAGTAACAAGTAGACTTTGAAAAAACCAACAAGTAGTTAACAAAACAGTTTTCAAAAAACGAAAAAATAATAAAACAAAGGAGCAACGAAACGAATAACAAAAATGCCACACGGTTCGATGCATGTATACTGAGGCCTAGCAAGTTATGTTGGCTTAAAATAGTTTGATAACTATTTTGTCTATCTGTCTCTGCGGTGCACTGAGTTTCAAAGCGCAAAGTAAGTCATTTGTCTTTGAAATTGATGGAGCTAGCTCCTCATATCCATAATACTGTACGTGCGAAATTCCCCAGAGTCTCAGCACGCCAAAGCCCTGCACTAGGAGGCATGAGGTTTCAAGTGACATGTGTTGAATGAAATACATGTACTTACTGACAGCAACTAAGTGTTCTATGGTCTCTTATTTAGCTAAAGTTTTAGTTTCGGTTCTCTTGCGGTAAAAATTGTGCCTAAGATAAATTAAGCTGGCCGTTTAATATAGGTAAAAAACAATACGAAATACCAATGGGACCGCTCGTAGGTAGCCGTGGCCGCTTAATAGAGGTGGCCGTTTAATAGAGGGGTAATCTATAGTAAATTACAGGGAACATTTTAGGGGTTTTGACAAGTGGCCGTTTAATAGAGGGTGGCCGCTCAATAGAGGGCCGCTTAATAGAGGTACGACTGTAGTAACTTTAAATTTAGATGTTCATAATGGGCGCTAAGAACGATCTTTTAGATTTACTAGATCTCAATTATGATTGACTAAAAGCACTCTGCTAATTCCAAATGTCACTGTGTTAACGCGTTACGTGTTAACGCGATACAAACATTGGTATTTATCATGTAGATATGACACAGTTTTGTAGATAATAACCTACTCGTTCTGCTTGCCCGAAAATAAACATGGCGGTGGCAAAACCACGAAACACGACTCCTTCGGATTCGGTTTTATCTTTCAGATAACACAAACCTCGGTCTTGATAATTCTTGATAGTATATGCTCAACCTGGTCCAATAATAGACCATCTGCACGAAGTGTGTGGATAACGCGTTGAGAGATTTGATTGGCTCCCGCAAAACGTCGGACATCCAAAACTTCGGACAACTTCGGACATTAGCCAGTAAGATTTGTCAAAACGAAAGATCACGTGATCCCGCATTCACTTCATGCGGAAAAGGCTATTGTTAAATGGCGGACGAAAGTGAAAGTTCTGTTTAAAGTGTCTGTGAAGTTAAAAACTTGTTGGCATTTTTATTGTTTTAACCCATTTCTGCCTGAGCCGGCCAGAAACGGACCCTCTAAAGCCCTAATGAAACGAGAACGCAAGTCATTGCAAGTTAGCTTACGATGACTTGCGATGCCACCAGTCAAACGTCGGCACAAGTCGTCGCAAGTTCTGCACTTCCGCTAGTTCCCACGCCTTTTCGCTAGTTCTCATGGTAGTTTCTATGGCGACGGAGCACGAAAGACTTGCATCGACTTGTGTTTTGTGTTCAAACGTTTCGCAAGCTCTCGCAAGTTGAAGAAAACTTGCGATGACATTTGAACAAGATCAAATTAGTCGCAAGCTAACGCAAGTCACCGCAAGTCATCGCATGCAAGCTGGCGGTCAAACGAGACACAAGCAAGCACAAGCTTGCGTTCTCGTTTAATTAGGGCTTAACGCCAGACGATTTTACTCGAAGAATCTTAAGAGAATACGATGTATAGTGTCACGCTACAAGCTATCAAATTTGCCATGGCTAGTTCGTTTTTTGAGAAATAGGCGAGTTTCAGGGTGTTGCGCGCACATCATTTTCAAAAAAACTGGCAAGCTCCGCTGAAAGTAAACATATTGTTTATAATCAACAAAGTATAGATACAGTTTCTGGATGTTTAACACTGTTATTCTGCTGTTGTTGGCTCGCTAGCGAGTCTGTTTGCCATTGCTTACTTTGTGGGGAGCCCGCCAATTCCTTTGCAAATGATAAGCGCGCAATACCCTGAAATTCACCTATTTGGGCTTTCGGAAATAATGCCTTATGCATGACGTACGCAAACGGACAACTATGCATAAGAACAACAGACTTCAGCATCAATGATCTATTTTTATGATCAAAGTCTTTCTTTTTTTTTCTTCCTTCAGGAATGATCCAGTTTTTCTATTCTACACCATGACCTCGGTGATGTCCGTTTTCAAATCATATCCAGCTTTTGGTGATTTCTCCATTCCTTTCGCTTTACTCATTTCCTGGAGTCACCTTTATCCATGTAAGTTGGTTGAGGTGCTTTGCTATAGTAAGAATATTTTAACATATATTTAATACAACAACGTTTCTGATTAGAAGCGATAATTTGTATGGGTAACATACATTACGACTTCGAGTGCAATTTGGAAAAATAAAAATGCGCAAGTCCGGTTTTTTAAAGAACGTCAAAAACTCTTCTGGAAAGCATAAGGGCCGGCTGCTTACATGGAAGGCGGGACGGGAAACCAAAACTTAATTCGAAGGTAGTATGTGCGTGTGTTTCTCTCACAACGCCAAACATGTAGAATTTTCAAGTGATTATGTTTGATAATAGCAAAGATATATAACCTTCTCTAATAACTCATTATGCACATGTGGCGTCAAGTTGTTTAATTTACATTTCAAACAAACTCAAATATCTCAACAACGAAGCAAGGAAACGAAAAACTCCAAAATATGTTACTCTATCATTTTAAGTGTTCTTTTAAATAAGACAAACTTAATTTTCGTTTCGTGTGCACTTTAAGTCTGTCTAGCTAAAGGACCACCCACCCCCTCTATGTAGCAGGTCACTGACCCCACAATTTGTGAGTACGACTGACCTAGCAATGTTCTATGGGTATCAGCCTATTATAATCTGGAGTCAAAACTATTGTGTAGTGGGGGTGCTACGTGGTCGACGTTTTCTCACTTCTCCTCCTCGACTATTAACGGGATGGCTCGTTTTCTTTTTTAATAATATACATGAAAAAATATCTCGACTGTGATTGGCTGATTCCAGTGCAGTTAATCCCAAACAACAGTGCAGAATTGTGTTATCACAGTGCAAAAATCTGTTATCACTAAGAACCAATCAAATTGATTGTACAGCGGATTTTTCCCGACACAAAACAAACAAAGATGGCGGCCAAGATTCGGCGGTTTTGGGGATAATTTGTTCAAATTTGAAGCTAGTTATGCTTTAATATTGCCAAGTGAAGTACCTACAAGAAGACCAGAAGCTTCTTTATGCCTCGAATAAACTTTTTCAAGTAGTAAAGGAAGCGAAGCGTTTTTTAACAAATTAATAATATACATGAAAAAATTTCTCAATTCTGATTGGCTGAGAGCAGTGGACGGCTAAACACGTACGTTAAAATGTTAGTACAGTTGTTTTGAACATTTTTTCATGTATATTATTAATAAGTAATAGCATGGTTTCTCGTGCAATTTGGAAAAACATGCACTCGAAACCATGCTATTACCTATACAAACCACTGACCTATATATATAACTGGACTGCGGGTGCTGGCCAAAAATGTGTCCCCATTTTCACTTTCAAAATGGCGGCATTTATGGGTCCTTCTGCTAATGGTAGCGACCACTGACATGTACTTATCGTAGGAAAAAAGAATATTTATGTAAATACAAAGCGATTTTCTTACTTTATTTATAATAAATCGTTCCTATGCGAGGGCTTCCCCAGAGGTGAATAAAATCGTCTGGCGTTACTGCGTTAGCCAGAACGAAATACTAAAGAGTAAAGACCAATAAATTCGGACAGGAAAGAGTTAATGCATGCAGGTTGGTCATTGTTAATTTCTTGTGGAACGACTCAAGAGGCCTGCTGGATTATTTGTCATTTTGTCTGACCAAATAGGAATATCGCCTCCCATGTAAACAGCCCCTAAGTAAGCCCCTACGAAGAACTCGGTACGCCTCGCTTCTTTACGATTTTCTCGTGATCTTCAGCGGTTCTTTATAGAGCTGGCGACTTCACAAAACGAAATGTTTGTAGATTTCCATGACCATGTGTATTGACAGTCTTGTTTATTTTATTGCCAAGTGTTCGTGCAGTACCGCCGGCCGGCACGTCTTTAATTCAGACTGCTAGAAAGCTACAACAGTAATTGTCTAGGATTATTATTATTGTAGTTCAGAACTACAATAAAACTCTTATCATGAAAACATCCCGGGCCGCTCAACAAATATTTTGTTTACACAAACTCGAGACCACGATATTATGCTGACTTGGCAAAAATTCTGACAGAAAATTCGACAAAGTTTGCCTAGTCCGTCTACTCCGAACGTTTTCTCAAGAAATAATCCCCTGTAGAAGTTATAAAATATATTGGCAGAAAGATAATTCACCTTGCTATAACATACGTGCAGTTTATCCGACCAAATAGCTTAGTTTCCCTAAAAAAACCGAAATACCAAACATGTACAAATCATAATAGCGGCCGCTATTTTGAAATTTTTCCCCGTATGTATAATAATGTCTTCTCCGAATGTTTTCTCGAGAAATAAACCACTGTAGAAGCTATCAAATATACTGGAAGAAAGATAATTCATCTGGCTACAACATACGTACAGTTTATCCGACTAAATAGCTTATTAGTTTTCTTAAAAAAAGCGAAATACCGAACATGTCCAACACGAACTAGAGATTCTTAGGTATCGGTCAGCGACTTTCACCATTAGCAAAAGGACCCATAAATGCCGCCATTTTGAAAACGATTTTGGGGACACTTTTCCTAACTCAAAGGTAATAGGAGCACGCAGTCCAGTTATATATATAGGTCAGTGATACAAACATCTCTAATAACCCGCTGGCGGAGGTATATGCATTTTCTGACTGCCCTCTAGTTCTAATTATAAAATAGGTTGCGTCTTACGCACGCTGTGATTGGTCAATTACCGTGTTTATATCAGGCTATGTAAACACGGTTGTGATGTCACGGCACATTTTTTAACCTTATTTCATAAAAGAAATAGAAAGTGGATGCCCTGTGTTTATATAACCTGATGCAAACACTCGAGTTAGTTGGGAGAATTCGAAAGTACTTATGTAAACCCTCGCCTACGGCTCTGGTTCACATAAACTTTCGAATTCTCCCAACTCACTCTCGTGTTTGCATCAGGCTATATAAACACGGGCGGCCATTTTCTAGTTCTAAATATAACGCCACGGGGAAAAATTAAAGAACATATAAGGGGGAAACATGTTTCGCGTGTTGCATGAGGACCATGGAATTTTACCAATAAAATATATGCTGATTTTAATTTTCTTTTTTGATTGTCTATAGATATGAAAAATGTTTTTGTAGTGGGTTGTATGTTGTTGTTTTCATCAGTCCTGGCGCCGTTGTTTTGGTATTTGTGGATCTATGCTGGCAGTGCAAATGCTAATTTCTTTTACGCGGCTACTCTGGCTTACTCTACTGCTCAGGTATCTCATGTCTGTCGTGTAATGCATAATTGTACTTGTTGTCAAAACGTGAAGTACGTGCTTGATAAAAGAGAGAACAAACCGTGCGGGAGGTTCGGGATCGTGGAGGCGTAGGAGGCATTTTTTTGACTGGGGGCTCTAAAGTTTTCTCGGTGGCCCTGTTGTGGTGTATTGAATTGGATTGCTTTGGGTTGTCCCCCCGATTGTATGATATGATATGGTATAGTATCATGGTATGGTATGGTATTATATCGTATTGTGTGTACTGTACTGTATCGCATACTATACTATACTATACTATACTATACTATACTATACTATACTATACTATACTATACTATACTATACTATACTATACTATACTATACTATACTATACTATACTATACTATACTATACTATACTATACTATACTATACTATACTATACTATACTATACTATACTATACTATACTATACTATACTATACTATACTATACTATACTATACTATACTATACTATACTATACTATTACATATACTATAACTATACTATACATTATACTATACTATACTATACTAATACTGCACAATACCTGCACTATTACTGCACTATACTGCAGCTGTACTGTATTGTACTTATAAGTTAATAACATGACTTGAGGGAAAATTTAGCGATTAAATTTCCCCGCCGCCGAGGGAAGATTTTTTTTGTATAATTGGTTTTTCGAGTGTTTGGGTACCCACGGTGTGGACACGAGCTCGAGTTGTTCCATATGACTTCTCAAATGAGTCCGAACTGGAAGAAAGTTTCTCGCGAGAAAAAGTGTATCTGGTACTGGTCCGTGGATATTAATCTTGAGATGTGTGTATTTAGTGGATGTAATTTTGACATTTTGATTGTAGACAAACAAGAAGTGATATCAATATAATAAACAGCACTTATTTTTGAGTGTGAACATTTTTTTGTTGGGTATGACTATGGACTTTGCACCTTGCGTAATTAAGATATGTTGAGGAAGATCACTTAGTGACTTTCATCAAAAAATCTTAATTACGTATGCAGGAAAAATCTATTAGAGTTTTACAAATTTTCCCGAGGCAAAAGGGGGAAATTTTAATCGCTATTTTCCCGAAAAAGTCTATGTTAATTAGTTGATTTTGTAATATTTTGATCGCCCGAGGAAAACTTTGAGAAAATCTTACCAACAGGAAATTTACACGGTTGATCAGAGAAGTTGCATCTAATTATCACCGTGCATGTTGGATGAGGGAAAATATATGGCAAGCAGGGGGAAATTTAGAAGAAGACAAAAAGATTTCTTTTGTCTTCTAATCTTTCCCATCATCCAACATGCACGGGAGAAAAATTAGAAGAAAGACAAAGGGATTTCTTTGTCTTCTAATTTTCCCCTCATCATACATGCACGGGAATAATTTAGAAGACAAAGGATAAATTTTCCCTCTTGCATGAGCAATGAGGGAAATACGAGGTTTACATTCCCTCGGAGAACAAAATAATCCGAGGCGATCATGGTATTATGCACTGTATCGCATTCTACTGTACTGTATCGCATGGCATTGTATATTGTATTGTATTGTATTGTATTGTATTGTATTGTATTGTATTGTATTGTATTGTATTGTATTGTATTGAAGCAGCTCGAGTCGACCTTGACTTTTTATCCATTGCAGATTTTCCTATTGGGTGATGTTATTTTTGCTTTTCTGAGACGGAACTTTGATCTCGAACATGGAGTTTTACGAAAAACACTGCAAGGGGAAAAAATGACTGTTGTTTTAAAGTAGAAGAAAATGAACGCTTCGAACCTAGAAAGTAATTGGTAAGTAAAAACAAAAAGAAAGAGTCGCGTCTCATATTCCCTTGGTTTCGGCTAAAAAGGGATGACTCAAAGGGACCACTGATCTCTATATAAACTGGATAGGGCATTCCCTATGGCCAGCAGTCAAACATTTCGTGCCAGTCGCCGCCCCATCGTTAGGTCGATTGCAAACATATAACCATTATGACGCATTGCGGCCTTAGAACTTGTTCCCAATCCTAAAAGTTGAAATGGCAAAAGCAATATCGGACGGTTCAGCACGGTCAGATTATCCCCGGAGGAAGGAATGTTAAGTACATTGTGGCCGGGGAGATGTTTAGTCCGGAAAAGCCGTTAAAGCAAACAACAGATGCCGGCGGTTTCGTTTAGTTTATCACTGTTTAACAAGAAACAAATACAGTCCAAAAGATGGCAAAGTACAACAACACTAGGATATTGTTAAGGGCATTAAGATTACTATTACAAAGTGTACACATTTTAAGACTTGGACTTGAATTCTTCATATATTTTTTATAGTCTGTTTTTCAGTTTAGATATTATCGTGGAAGTTTCTTTCGGGTCGTCGGCACTGAAGAAAAACAACGAAATTTAAAGGTTTTACAGCTCAGTAACAGAAACGAAATGGCAAGAATATTAGCAGTTTAAACCTTAATTGAGTACTTCTTGCGTCGTTTACATTGGTTTAAATTTTCTAAAATTTAAAATAATTATTTTTTGTCTGTTTTCAATCTACGAAAAGCTTATGAACCTTTAACGCCCTAACTTCAAACGAGAACGCAAGTTTGGCAGTCACGCGAATTTTCTGTGGCGGTCGTCTTGAAACACCCAAATTAACAAAATAAAGGTTTTCATGAAGTTGTTTTTAAAATCAAAGTTTTTAACTTTGTCCACGGTACATATTATATTTTTGAGAAATCATTCAGGAGTCGGTCTGGCTGAGATAAGCGTGACTGCCAACTTGCGATTGGACTTGCGTTTCTCGTTTAAAAATAGTAGAGGATCTGGGAACGAGGAATGGTTTAAATTAGGGCTTTAGTGGCGCCCCATTCTTCAGGTAATTAGTGGATCACGGTCATCATACAGCTGGCACGCTAAATTTGGCCCCATGTCCCTATACGCGTAAAAACGCACAACGTGTTCACGGGTTGTTCAACAGGCTCTCGTGGGAAAATAAAAAAAACAATTGTTGTGCTGCTCGCCGTGAACAAGTTGTCGACAAGTTGTTCACTTATGGTTTCGAACCAAATTTGTTCACGGATTAAATCAACAGTCCATGAACAAGTTGTTCCAACTCGCACATTTATTTTCATAGCTCCAACAAACCGTTGTTCGCACATGATACAGAACATGTTGTAACACGCATGACGAAAATTAACAACGATGAACATAACAATGTGCTACAACAATGGTGAACATGGTTGATAGTATCAACACGTTTCTTCGGTTGTTACAACATGCGTGAACAACGGTTGTTGTTTCATGAAGCTTGTAACAACTTGTTTGAAAACAATTGATGAACAATGTTGTTCATTTATCAATGTTGATTTCACATATGTCAACAAGTTGTTACAGCATTGTGTCTGGGCAACAATGCTGGTAACAACTTGCCGAGATTTTTTACGCGTTGTATCCAGTTTTATTGAGATCAGTGAAAGGGACCCATCCAGTTATCCAGGGGCGTTAGGAAGCAGGAGGGCCGGGGGGGGGGCCGCGCCCTCCCCCCCATATTTTTATAAGGGGGGGCCAGAATAGCTTTCGCCCCCCCCAAAAAAAATAATAATTGAATTATAAAAAAAAATTGCAGCGAAATATTGCGCTGTGATCGGCCAATTAAATAATAATTTAATTCCATGCCAGACTCACGGATTAGGCAGTATTATGACTCAACAAATCATAATGACAGGAAATATAAATGAGAAGGGGCCTAACGAAACTACGAAAGAGGTATGAGAAGACTCTGAAAAATGCCATTTCCGACGATCTAGATACTCCAAATTTTTCAAGTAATGTTTTCCCGCTCGGTCACCCCTAACCAAACGGTGTGACCTACTCGCTTTAGCCTCGGTGACCGGGAGTCGCCCGACCCCCTAAAGTTTCATCAGAGTCACTTCCTACGCCTCCCTCGCTCCAGGTCCCTTTCGTAAGCTTTTGCAGAATATGTCGTTAAATATGTTTCAAGTTTCAAAAAGCTAGGGGGTAAACCAAGATTTCTGATTAGGTGTTTATTGTTGTGGTTAGGTTATCAAAAAACATTGCTAAAATCTTGGGAGACTCAGCTGGAAGCATGACGACAAATTTGAAAGGAAAAAAACCAAATTTGAGCGACATATTTTGGGAAAAGACCGCCACGAACGAAAAAGGGACTGGACAGTGTTCCTTTTATGAGTCCTCCCTTTTAAACCACACGGAACCTTATTCCATTTCTAAAGATGAAACAACAATCCGAAGTACGAAACATCTTGAAAACTCAAGATACTGGATTAAGACAATAAGACAACAGATGAAACGGTTATATTTCGACCCTATTTTTTATATACAAAGTTCATCATCAGACCCAAGTGACGGATCTTACAAGGGAATATAAAACTGATAATAGGCCTGTAGGAACCTGTATTCACAATGAGAACGAGTTATCTCGGGGGGGGATGGGGGGGGGGGGGGAGTGTTATCCCTATACCCCCGAGATAACTCGTGTGTTAGTTTATTTCCATCGTTAAAAAAGTAGTAAAGCGTTCACCATCGAGACCGAGATAACTCGGGGGATAGGGACTAACTCGGTCGGGGGTGTGATAGGGTTAACCCTAGACCCCCGTACGAGTTATCCCTACCTCCATGTGAAAACCGCTTTCAAACCCGAGTTATCTCGGGGGTAGGGTTCAACTTAGGCATGCGTAATTTATGCTGTTTGCTCGTGACTAAAACCTCCGGGGTGAGGGCGTTCCACATGAAGCTAGGGTTTAATCTCGGGGGCCAGGGTACAACTCGGGTAGTTGCGTTTTATCATCGTGTTGAAATAGGGTCAATTTTTGACCCTAGCCCCCCGAGTTTATCCCTACCTCCCCGCGAGATAACCCGGTCTCGTCGTGAAACAGGCCCCTAAGTATTAAAAATTACAACGGTGAAAGTAGGCTTACAAAATTTAAATTCAAACTTTAAAAATTTTGAAAATATACAAAAGAAGTGATAGGCTAACGCTTAATCAGTACAAATCTAAGGGGCCGTTTTACATGGACAAAACGTTTTGTCCCTGGTAGAAGGGTCCACCCTGCCCGGCCCGAGCTACCCTGGGGGAGCCAGAACTTATGGTGATCATTTTACTTAGTCTCGACAGCGAGGGCGTTGTACATGGAGGGAATTTCATACTTGTCTCGGGTAGTAGGGTCGCACCCATGGGGTAGGGTCACCCTCTTTGCGAGGCGAGGTTAGGGTTACCCTAGGGGGCAGAAGATGGATAAAGTTGACTCGCCTACCCGAGGCAAAACTGCGAAACAAAATGCTTTTTTTTTGCGGGAAGAAAGTGAAACAATTGATAGAGCAGCAAATACGGAGCGAAAAAAAAAGATCTTAGTGGCCTCCAACAATCGTTGAAAACATGATAATTGGCCCTTCTGAAGAAGTAATAAAAAAAAAAAACGGGCCTTCTGTGAGATTTATAATTCTATCGTTTAATTCTAACAGTACAGTTACAGTTTCTTCACCGACTGATCGGCTATCTTAAATTAGATGCATTAAACTATACCACAGTCCACTCCAGGCTTAATACCGATTCAGAAGTCATAAATCTAATTTCCTCATGTAAAACACACGACAAAAGTTGTCTCGGGGGGGGGGGGGTGGGGTGTAGGGTGTCTCTCTTACCCGAGCCAGAAAGCTTTTTAGGTCCATGTAAACGTGCCCCTAAGTATACATAATGATATTATTTATGGAAATATTGCTAACTCTTTACTGGCCTGAAACTGCAAAACTTTGGCGTTAAAACCAGTAAAGAGTTAGCACTATTTCCATAGATAATATCATTATGTATACTTAATCAGATTTGTACTATAAAGGCGTTAGCCTATATGATCACTTCTTTGTTGTATATTTTTCAAAATTTTAAATTTTGAAATTTAAATTTTGTAATTCTACTTTCACCGTTGTAATTTAACACTAAGCCTATTAGTATAGGTAATAGCATGGCTTCGAGTGCAATTTGAAAAAAAAAAAAAAACAAACATGCCACGAGTGGAGTTTTTCAAAGACTATCAAAATTGGCACCGAGTCCGTAAGGACGAGTGCCATTTGAGGTCCTTTTTGAGAAACTCACGAGTGCGTGTTTTTTTTCCAAAATTGCAACTCGGAAAACCATGCTATTACTTTATTAATATAAAATACATGAAATAGTTAGACAAATGTTCTTCCAGCTACAAAGTTTACATAGGCACACTCCATTGGCTCTCAACTTCTCGAAGCATCAATGGTTAAGAAACTGCTTCGCATTGTTCACTAAATACGTATTAAAACGTTTTACCTCTTCTTAGGTCCTTCTTGCAGGAACTTTAATGACAATATTTAAATGCAAAATTCACTCCGTATTTCATCGAAATGTTTCTTCGACAACTCTATGTTTTGCGTCGCCATATTGGATTTTCTCGTGAGGAAAAACCATCCTTCAAAATCCGCATAAGCATTTCATTGGCTTATCCAGTTGTTTATTAGCCAATCAGAATGGTTAATACTCAATTGAAATATGCACTGTATTAACACCTTTTTTTTCTGCACTGTATTACATTGAAAATAGAGCACTCCTCTCGGACCAAATCCAGGATGCAGTCATTTTGCCATGTATATTATTATCAGTTTTATTCCCTTGTATCCATATAAAGGAAAATCGTATATTATTTTAATTTTAGTCACATGGTCTGATGATGACTTTTAGTAATCAAAAAGTCGAAATTATAACCGTTTCATCTTTGTCTTTATCCATATCTTGGGTTTTCAAGATGTTCGTCTTTGGATTGTGTTTTATCCTATATTTCTTTAAATTGTCGGCTGGCCTTGACTATTCCATTTAGTTTAGTCCGTTTTGGTTGGCTGGTTTGTTCAAATATAAATATTTAGCACAGATGCAACCTTCCCGTTGTTACTGAAGCTGTAAAAACACTCCTTCACATTTTTTGACCTTAAAAATACAAGTTCTTTTAAAAGTCAATATTTTTGGAGTCTTCTTGTCGGAGGGAGGGGTCGTCTTTTATAAGACTATAGTCTTTGAAGGGGTCGAACATTTTTGAAATTCACGACATTCACAAAATTCGTAACGTTCTTAAAATGTTTCCGCTGATAAACTCTACTTATTCCTGAAATTCTCAACATTTCTAAAATTTTTAACATTAAAAACACGTTTATATTTGAGCCTTATTTCAAAAGTCGAAAAAAAATGCAAAGGGTTAGCCTTTACTTTTTGACCGATTTTGGTCACTTTTGAAACTTTTGAGTTAGGGTCAAAAACGGTTAAATAAAGTCGTTTTAGACCTTCTGTGAAAAGGAGAAGGCTGTATTTTGGCTAAAAATATTTTATTTGATTTTTTGAAAAAAATCCGGAAAAAAAAAGTAAAGGGGTTAGCCTTTACTTTTTGACCGATTTTGGTCACTTTTTGAAACTTTTGGAGTTAGGGGACAAAAACGGTTAAAATAAAGTCGTTTTAGACCTTCTGTGACAAGGAGAAAGGCTGGTATTTTGGCTAAAAAATATTTTATTTGATTTTTTGAAAAAAATCGGAAAACTCAAAAGTTTCAAACAGTGACCAAAATCGGTCCAAAAAGGTAAAGGCTAACCCCTTTACTTTTTTTTTTTTTTCCGGATTTTTTTTCAAAAATCAAAACCAAAATATTTCTAGCCAAAATACAGCCTTCTCCTTTTCTACACGAAGGTCCTTAAAACGACTTTATTTAAACGTTTTGACCCTAAACTCAAAAGTTTCAAAAGTGACCAAAATCCGGTGTCAAAAAGTAAAGGGCAAACCCCTTTACTTTTTTTTTCCGGATATTTTAGTTCAAAATAAATCAAATCATCAAATATTTTTAGCCAAAACTACAGCCTTCTCCCTTTTCACAGAAAAGGTCTAAAACGACTTTATTTAACCAGTTTTTGACCCTAACTCAAAAGTTTCAAAAAAGTGACCAAAATCGGTCAAAAAGTAAAGGCTAACCCCTTTACTTTTTTTTTCCGGATTTTTTTCATAAAAAATCAAATCAAATATTTCTTATAGCCAACAATACCAGCCTTCTCCTTTTCACAGACGGGAGAGGTCTAAAACGACTTATTTTAACCGTTTTTGAACCCTAACCCTCAAAAGTTTTCAAAAAGTGATACCAAAAATCGGTCAAAAAGTAAAGGCTAACCCCTTAACTTTTTTTTTTTCCGGATTTTTTTCAAAAAATCAAATCAAATATTTCTACGCCAAAATACAGCCTTCTCCTGTTTCCACAGTATGGTCTAAAACGACTTTATTTAACCGTGTTTTGACCCTAAACTCAAAAGTTTCAAAACGTGACCAACAATCGGTCAAAAAGTAAAGGCTAACCCTTTACCTTTCTTTTTTTTCCGCGGATTTTTTTCAAAAAATCAAATCAAATATTTTTTAGCCAAAATACAGCTTCTCCTTTTCACAGAAAGGACTAAAACGACTTTATTTAAACGTTTTTGACACCTTAACTCAAAAGTTTCAAAAGTGACCAAAATCGGTCAAAAAGTAAAAGGCTAACCCCTTTACTTTTTTTTTTTCCGGATTTTTTTCAAAAAAATCAAATCAAATATTTTATAGCCAAAATACAGCCTTCTTCCTTTTCACAGAAGGGTCTAGAAACGACTTTTATTTTATAACCGTTTTTGACCCTAAACTCCAAAAGTTTCAAAAGTGACCAAAATCGGTCAAAAAAGTAAAATGGCTAACGCCTTTACTTTTTTTTTCCGGATTTTTTTTTCATAAAAAAATCCAAATCAAATATTTTCTTGCCAAAATAACAGCCGTTTCTCCTTTTCACAGAAGGTCTAAAACGCACTTTATTTAAACCGTTTTTGGACCATAACTCAAAAGTTTTCAAAACGTGACCAATAATCGGGTCCAAAAAGTTAAAAGGCTAACCCCTTTACTTTTTTTTTTCCGGATTTTTTTTGATCAAAAAATTCAAATCAAATATTTTAAAGCCAAAATACACAGCCTTCTCCTTTTCACAGAAGGTCTTATAAAACGACTTTATTTTAAACCGTTTTTTTGACCCTAACTCAAAAAGTTTCAAAAGTGACCAAAATCGAGGGTCAAAAGTAAAAGGCTAACCCCATTACTTTTTTTTTTACGGGATTTTTTTTCAAAAAAAATCAAATCAAAATATTTTTTAGCCCAAAATACAGCCTTCTCCTTTTTTCACAGAAGGTCTAAAAACGACATTATTTAACCGTTTTTGACCCTAAGTCAAAAGTTTCAAAAAGTGACCAAAATCGGTCAAAAAGTTAAAGGTTCTAACCCCTTTACTGTTTATTTTTTCCGGGATTTTTTTCAAAAAATCAAATCAAATGATTTCTAGCAAAAATACAGGCCTCCCTCCTTTTCACAGAAGGTCTTTAAAACGACTTTATTTAATAAACCGTTTTTGACCCTAACTCAAAAGATTTTCAAAAGTGACCAAAATCGGGTCAATAAAGTAAAGGCTAACCCCTTTACTTTTTTTTCTTACCGGATTTTTTTCAAAAAATCACAAATCAAAATATTTCTAGGCAAAATACAGCCTCTCTCTCCTTTATCAACAGAAGGTCTAAAACGACTTGCATTATTTAACCGTTTCTTTGACCCTAACTCAAAAGTCTTTCAAAAGTGACCAAAATCGGTCAAAAAGTATAAGGCTAACCCCTTTACTTTTTTTTTTTCCGGATTTTTTTTCAAAAAAATCAATCAAATATTTCTAGCAAAAATACAGCCTTCTCCTTTTTCACAGAAGCGTCTAAAACGACTTTATTTTAACCGTATTTTGACCCCTAACTCAAAAGTTTCAAAAGTGGCCAAAAATCGGGTCCAACAAAAAAGTAAAGGCTAACCCCTTTACTTTTTTTTTTTTTCCCAGGATTTTTTTCAAAAATAATCAAACTCAAATATTTTTTTAGCCAAAATACAGCCTTCTTCCTTTTCACAGAAGGTCCTAAAACGACTTTATTTAACCCGTTTTTGACCCCTAACTCAAAAGTTTTTCAAAAGTGACCAAAATCGGTCAAAAAGTAAAGGCTAACACCCTTTACTTTTTTTTTTTCCAGGATTTTTTTTGTTCAAAAAATCAAATATCAAATATTATCTAGCAAAATACAGCCTTCTCCTCCTTTCACAGAAAGGTCCTAAAACGACTTTATTTAACCGTTTTTTTGAACCCTATAACACTCAAAAGTTTCAAAAGTGACCTAAAATCGGTCAAAAAAGGTAAAGGCTAACCCCTTTACATTTTTTTTTTCCGGATTTTTTTCAAAAAATCAATCAAATATATTTTTTAAGCCAAAATACAGCCTTCTCCTTTTTCACAGAAGGTCTAAAACCGGACTTTATTTAACCGTTTTTGAACCCTCACTCCAAAAGTTTCAAAAGTGACCAAAATCGGTCAAAAAGTAAAGGCTAACCCTTTAAACTTTTTTTTTTTTTTTTTTTTTTTTTTTTTTTATTTTATTTTTTTTTTTTTTTTTTTTTTTTTTTTTTATTTTTTTTTTTTTTTTTTTTTTTTATTGTTTTTTTTTTCCGGGATTTTTTTTTCAAAAAAATCAAACTCAAATATTTCTAGCAAAAAATTACAGCACTTCTCCTTTTCACAGAAGGTCCTAAAACGACTTTAATTTAACCGTTTTTGGACCACTAACTCAAAAGTTTCAAAAGTGGCCAAAATCGTAGTCAAAAAAGTAAAGGCTAACCCCTTTACTTTTTTTTTATTTCCCGGATTTTTTTTCAAAAACTCAAATAAATATTTTAGCCAAAATACAAGCCGTTCTCCTTTTTCACAGAAAGGTCTAAAAACGACTATTATTTAAAACCGTTTTTTGACCCATAACTCAAAAGTTTTCAAAAGTGACTCAAAATCGGTTGTCAAACAGTAAAGGCTAACCCCTTTACTTTTTTTTTTTCCGGATTTTTTTCAAAAAATCAAAATCAAATATTTCTAGCAAATTAACATACAGCCTTCTCCCTTTTTCACCAGAACGGTCTAAAACGACTTTATTTAACCGGTTTTTTGACCCTCCAACTCAAAAGGTTTTCAAAAGTGAACCAAAAATCGTGTTCAAAAAGTAAAAGGCTAACCCCTTTACTTTTTTTTTTCCGGATTTTTTTCAAAAAATTACTAATCATCAACATATTTTTAGCCAAAAATACAGCCTTCTCCTATTTTTTCACAGAAGGTCCTAGAAACGACTTTATTTAACCGTTTTTGACCCTTAAACTCAAAAAGTTTCAAACAGTGACCCAAAATCGGTCAAAAAGGTAAAGGCTAACGACCCTTATATACTTTTTTATTTTTTCCGGATTTTTTTCAAAAAATCAAAATCAAATATTTCTAGCAAAATACCAAGCCTTCCTCCCTTTTCACAGAAGGCTCTACAAAACGACTTTATTTAAACCGTTTTTGACCCTACACTCAAAAGTTTCAAAAAGTGAGGCCAAAATCGGTCAAAAAGTAAAGGCTAACCCCTTTACTTTTTTTTCCCGGATTTCTTTTTCAAAAAATCAAATACAAATATTTTTAGCCAAAATACAACAGCCTTCTCCTTTTCACAGAAGGGGTCTAAAACGACTTTAAATTTTAAACCGTTTTTGAACCCTAACTCAAAAGTTTCAAAAGTGGACCAAAATCAGGTCAAAAAAGTAAAGGCTAACCTCCCTTTACTGGTTGTGTTTTTTCCGGAATTTTTTTCAAAAAATCAAATCAAATATTTCTAGCAAAATACTTTTTTGCAGGCATACCACCTTTTCACAGCAAGGTCTAAAAACGACTTTATTTGAAACCAGTTTTTGACCCTAACTCAAAAGTTTTCAAAAATGTGACCAAAATCGCGTCAAAAAGTCAAGGCTACCCCCTTTACTTTTTTTTTTCCGGATTTTTTTCAAAAAATCAATCATCAATATTTCTAGCAAAATACAGCCTTCTCCATTTTCACACGAAGGTCTAAAACGAACTTTATTTAACTCGTTTTTTGACCCTAACTCAAAAGTTTCATAGTGACCAACAATCGGTTCAAAAAGTAAAGGCTAAACCCCTTTACTTTTAGGTTTTTCCGGATTTTTTTTCAAAAAATCAAATCAAATTATTTTTAGCCAACATATCAGCCTATCCTCCGAACTTTTCACAGAAAGGTCTAAAAACGACCTTTATTTACCACTGTAACCGTTTTTTGACCGGGGGGTGTCTTTTTGGGGGGGGGGGGGGGGGGAGTGTACTTGTGTGTGTGGGTAATTTGCTAACTCAAATAGTTTCAAAAAGTGACCAAAATCGTGTCAAAAAGTAAAAGCTAACCCCTTTACTTTTTTTTTTTTTCCGGATTTTTTTCAAAAAATCAAATCAAATACTTCTAGCAAAAATACAGCCTTATTACTCCTTTTCACAGAAGGTTCTAAAAACGAAACTTTATTTAACAAGTTTTTTGACCCTAACTCTAAAAGTTTCAAAAGGTGACCAAAATCGGTCAAAAAGTAAAGGCTTAACCCCTTTTACTTTTTTTTTTTTCCGGATTTTTTTCAAAAAATCAATCATCAAATATTTTTAGCCAAAATACAGCCTTCTCCTTTTCACAGAAGGATCCTAAATAAACGAGTTTATTTAATCCGTTTTTTGACCCTAAATTCAAAGTTTCCAAAAGTGACGCAAAATTCGGTCAAAAAGTAAAGGCTAACACCCCTTTACTTTTTTTTTTTTTTCCGGAATTTTTTTCAAAAAAATCAAAATCAAATATTTCTAGCAAAATACAGCCCTTCTCCTTTTCACAGAAGGTCTAAAAACGACTTTAATTTAAACCGTTTTTGACCCTAACTCAAAAGTCATTCAAAAGTGGCCAAAATCGGTCCCAAAAAGTAAAGGCTAACCCCTTTTACTTTTTTTTCCTCCGGATTTTTTTCAAAAAATCAAATCAAAATTATTTTTCGCCAAAAATACATAACAGCCTTCTCCTTTTCACATAAGGTCAAAAAACGACTTTATTTAACCGTTTTTTGACCCTAACCCAAAAGTTTTCAAAAGTGACCAAAATCGGTCAAAAAGTAAAAGCTAACCCCTTTACTTTTTTTTTTTTTTTCCGGATTTATTTTCAAAAAATCAAATCAAAATATTTCTTATCCAAAATACAGCCTTCTCCTTTTCACAGAAGGTCTAAAACGACTTTATTTAACCGTTGACCCTAACTCAAAAGTTTCAAAAGTGACCAAAATCGGTCAAAAAGTAAAGGCTAACCCCTTAACTTTTTTTTTTCCCGGATTTTTTTTCCAAAAAAATCAATCAAATACTAGTAGCAGCATAATACAAAGCCTTCTCCATTTCACAGAAGGTCTAAAACGACTTTATTTAAAACCGTTTTTAGACCCTAACTCAAAAGTTGCAAAAGTGACCAAAATCGGTCAAAAAGTAACGGCTAACCCCTTTACTTTTTTTTTTCCGGATTTTTTTTCAAAAAATCAAATCAAATATTCTTCGAGCCAAAAATACAGCCTTCTCCTTTTCACAGAAGGTCTAAAACGACTTTTATTAACCGTTTTTTGTGACCCCCTAACTCAAAAGTTTCAAAAGAAGTGGCCAAAATCGGTCAAAAAGTAAAAGGCTAACCCCTTTACTTTTTTTTTCTTATCCCTGATTTTTTTCAAAAAAATCAAAAATCAAATATTTTTTAGCAATAATACAGCACGCCATCCTCCTATCACAGAAGGGTCTAAAACGACTTTATTTAACCGTTTTTGACCCTAACTCAAAAGTTTCAAAATTGACCAAAATCGAACAAAAAGTAAAGGCTAACCCCTTTACTTTTTTTTTTTCTCCGATTTTTTTCAAAAAATCCAAATCAAATATTTCTAGCCAAAATACAGCCTTCCTCCCTTTCACAGAAGGTCTATAAACGAACTTATTTAAACCGTTTTAGACCCTAACTCAAAAGTTTCAAAAGTGACCAAAATCGGTCAAAAAGTAAAGGCTAACCCCTTTACTTTTTTTTTTCCGTAATATTTTGTCAAAAAAATCAAATCAAAATATTTTTAGCCCAAAATATACAGCCTTCTCACCTTTTCACAGAAGGTCTAACACGACTTTATTTAACCGTTTATGACCCTAACCGTCAAAAGTTTCAAAAGTGACCGAAAATCGGTCAAAAAGTAAAGGTGATAACACCCTTTACTTTTTTTTTTTTCCGGATTTTTTTCAAAAAATCACATCAAATATATTCTAGACCAAAAATACAAGCCTTCTTCCTTTTCCCCACAGAAGGTCTAAAACGACCTTTTATTTAACCGTTTATTGACCCTAACCTCAAAAGTTTCAAAAAGTTGGCCAAAAAACGGTCAAAAAGTAAAGGCTAAAACCCCCTTTACTTTTGTTTTTTTTCCCGGATTATTTTTCAAAAAATCAAAATCAAATATTTTTTAGCCAAAATAACAGCCATCTCCTTTTCACAGAAGGATCTAAAACGACTTTTATTAACCGTTTTTGACCAGAATCTCACAAAAGTATCAAAAGTGACCAAAAATCGTTCAAAAAGTAAAGGCTAACCCCTTTACTTTTTTTTTTTCCGGATTTTTTTTCAAAAAATCAAATCAAATATTCTTAGCAAAAATACATCCTTCTCCTTTTCACCGAAGGTCTTAAAACGACTTTATTTAACCGTTTTTGAACCCAAACTCAAAAGTTTCAAAAAGTGACCAAAATCTGTCAAAAAAGTAAAGGCTAACCCCTTTAACTTTATTTTTTTCCAGGATTTTTTTTCAAAAAATCAAATCAAATATTTTTTAGCCAAAATACAGCCTTCTCCTTTTACACAAAGAAGGTCTAAAACGACTTTATTTAACCGTTTTTTGACCCTAACTACAAAAGTTTCAAAAAGTGACACAAAATCGTTCCAAAAAGTAAAGGCTAACCCCTTTACTTTTTTTTTTTTCCGGATTTTTTTCAAAAAAAATCAAATCAAATATTCTTAGCCAAAATCAAGACAGAAAGAACCCGAGAAAACACCCACAGCAACAAGAAAACAACCAAAACACACACAAAATCAACAAACAACAAAAGCAAAGACAACAACAAAACAGCAAACAACAACACAAAGACATCATACAACAACAAAAAAAACACAAAACAATACCAGACAAAATCAACAAGACAAAAGACAAAAAAAAAGAAATACAAAAAATAAGAAAAAGCCTTCTCCTTTTCACAGAAGGTTCTAAAAACGACTTTATTTTAACCGTTTTTTGACACCTAACGCAAAAGTTTCAAAAGTGGCCACAATCGGTCAAAAAAAGTAAAGCTTAACCCCTTTACTTTTTTTTTTCCTCCGTATTATTTATCCAAAAAATCAAATCCAATGATAATAAGCCAAAATACAGCCTTCTCCTTTTCACAAGAAGGTCTAAAACGACATTAATTTAACCTTTATTGACCCTAACACAAAAGTTTCAAAAGTGACCCAAAATCGGTCAAAAAGAAAAGGCTAACACCCTTAACAGTTTTTTTTTTCCGGATTTTTTTTCAAAAAATCAAATCAAATATTCTTAGCCAAAATACATCCTCCTCCTTTTTCACAGAAGGTCTAAAACGACTTTATTAAACCGTTTATGACCCTAACTCAAAAAGTTTCAAAAGTGACCAAAATCGCATCAAAAAAGTAAAGGCCTAACCCCTTTAACCTTTTTTTTTTTCCGGATTTTATTTCAAAAAATCCAAATCAAATATTTCTAGCCAAAATAAAGCCTTCTCCTTTTCACAGCAGGTCTAGAAACGTCTTTATTTAACCGTTTTTTGACCCTAACCTCAAAAGTTTCAAAAGTGACCAAAATCGGTCAAAAAGTAAAGGCTAACCCCTTTACTTTTTTTTTTTTCCGGATTTTTTTTCAAAAAATCAAATCAATATTTATTAGCCAAAAAACAGCCTTACTCCTTTTCACAGAAGGTCTAAAACGACTTAATTTAACCGATTTTTGACCCTAACTCCAATGTTTCAAAAGTGACCAAAAATCGGTCAAAAAGTAAAGGCTAACTCTTTAACTTTTTTTTTTCCCGGATTTATTTTTTTCAAAAAAATCAAATCAAATACTTCTAGCCAAAATACAGCCTTCTCCTTTTCCCACAGAAGGTCTAAAACGACATTATTTAAACCGTTTTTGACCCCTAACTCAAAAGTTTCAAAAAATGACCAAAATCGGTCAAAAAGTAAAGGCTAACACCCCTTTTACTTTTTTTTTTCCGGATTTTTTTCAAAAAATCAAACAAATCAAATAATTTTAGCCAAAATACAGTGCCTTCCTCCTTTTCACAGAAGGTCCTAAAAACGACTTTATTTAACCGTTTTTTGACCCCTAACGACAAAAGTTTCAAAAGTGACCCAAATCGGTCAAAAGAGTAAAGGCTAACCCCTATACTTTTTTTATTTTTTCCGGATATTTTTCAAAAAATCCAATCAAATATTTCTAGCCAAAATACGGCCTTCTCCTTTTCAACAGAAGGTCTAAAAGGAGACTTTATTTAACCGTTTTTGACCCTAACTCAAAAGTTTCAAAAGTTGGGCCAAAATCGGTCAAAAAGTAAAGGCTAACCCCTTTACTTATTTTTTCCCCGGATTTTTTTTCAAAAAATCCAAATCAAATATTTTTCGCCAAAATACAGCCCTTCTCCTTTTCACAGAAGGTCCTAAAACGCCTTTATTTTAACCGTTTTTGACCCCTAACTCAAAAAGTTTCAAAATTGACCAAAATCGGTCAAAAAGTTAAGAGGCTAACACCCTTACTTTATATTTTTCCCGGATTTTTTTCAAAAAATTCAAATCAAATATTTCTAGCCAAAATACAGCCTTCTCCTTTTCACAGAAGGTCTAAAACGACTTTATTTAACCGTTTTTGACCCTAACTCAAAAGTTTCAAAAGTGACCAAAATCGGTCAAAAAGTAAAGGCTAACCCCTTTACTTTTTTTTTTCCGGATTTTTTTCAAAAAATCAAACAAATTACTTTGTAGCCAAAATACAGCCTTCTCCTTATCACAGAAGGTCTAAAACTACTTTATTTAACCGTTTTTGACCCTAACTCAAAAGTTTTCAAAAGTGACCAAAAACGGTCAAAAAGTAAAGGCTCAAACCCCTTTACTTTTTTTTATTATACCGGATTTTTTTTCAAAAAATCAAATCAAAATATTTTTAGGCCAAAATACAGCCTTCTCCTTTTTCACAGAAGGTTCTAAAACTACTTTTATTTAACCGCTTTTGACCCTAACCTCAAAAGTGTTCAAAAGTGACCAAAATCGGTCAAAAATAAAAGGCTAACCCCTTTACTTTTTTTTTTTCCGGATTTTTTTCCAAAAAAACAATCAACATATATTTAGTCAAAATACAGCCTTCCTCCTTTTCATCAGAAGGTCTAAAACGCAAACGACAATATTTAACCGATTTTGCACCCCTAACTCAAAAGTTTCAAAAGTGGCCAAAATCGGTCAAAAAGTAAAGGCTAACCCCTTTACTTTTTTTTTTCCCGATTTTTTTTCAAAAAATCAAATCAAATATTTTATAAGCCAAAATACCGCCTTCTCCTTTTCACAGAAGGTCTAAAACGACTTTATTTAATCCGTTTTTGACCCTAACTCAAAAGTTTCAAAAGTGACCAAAATTCGTTCAAAAAGTAAAGGCTAACCCCTTTACTGCTTTTTTTTTTCCGGATTATTGTTCAAAAAATCCAAATCAATATTCTTAGCCAAAATACAAAGCCCTCCTCCTTTTCACAGAAGGTCATAAAACGACTTTATTAAAACCGTTTTTGACCCAAACTCAAAAGTTTCAAAAGTGACCAAAATCGGTCAAAAAGTAAAGGCTAACCCCTTTACTTATTTATTTTTTTTCCGGATTTTTTTTCAAAAAATCAAATCAATATAACTTTCTAGCCAAAATACAGCCTTATTCCTTTTCGACAGAAGGTCTTAAAACCGACTTTATTTAACCCGTTTTTTTGACCCTAACTACAAAAGTTTCAAAAGTGAACCAAAAATCGTTCAAAAAGTAAATGCTAACCCCTTTACTTTTTTTATTTCCCCCGGATTTTTTCAAAAAAATCAAAGTCAAAATCTTGTTAGCCAAAATACAAAGCCTTCTCCCTTTCACAGAATGTCAAAAACGACTTTATTTCAACCGTTTTTGACCCAAACGTCAAAAGTATCAAAAGTGACCAAAATCGACAAAAAGTAAAGGCTAACTCCCTTTAACATTTTTTTTTCCGGATTTTTTTTTCAAAAATTCAAATCAAATTATTTATTAGCCAAAATACAGCCTTACTCCTTTTCACAGAAGGTCTAAAACGACCTTTTATTTAACCGTTTTTGACCCTAACTACAAAGTTTTCAAAAGGTGACCAAAATTCGGTCAAAAACGTAAAGGCTAACCCCTTTACTTTTTTTTTCCGGATTTTTTTTCACTAAAAATCAAATTCATCAAATATTTTTAGCCAAAATACAGCCTTCTACCTTTTCACAGAAGGTCCTAAAAACGACTTTATTTAAACCGTTTTTGACCCTAACTTCAAAAGTTTTCAAAGGAGTGACCAAAATCGCGTCAAAAAGGTTAAAGGCCTAATCCCCTTTACTTTTTTTTTCCCGGATTTTTTTCAAAAAATCAAATCAAAATATTTCTTAGCCAAAATACCAACAGCCCTTCTCCTTTTCACAGTAAGGTCTAAAACGACTTTATTTAACCGTTTTTCGAACCCTAACTCAAAAGTTTCAAAAGTGACCCAAAATCGTGGTCAAAAAGTGAAAGGCTAACCCCTTTACTGTTTTTTTTTTCCGGATTTTTTCAAAAAAATCAAATCAAAGATTTTTAGCCAAAATATCTGCCATTCTCCTTTTACACAAGAAGGGTCTCAAAACGACTTTATTTAACCGGATTTTTGACCCTAACTCAAAAGTTTCAAAAGTGACCAAACATCGGTCAATAAAAGTATAAGGCTAACCCCTTTTACTTTTTTTTTTTTTTTTCCGAGATTTTTTTTTCAAAAAATCAAAATCAAATATTTCTAGCCAAAAAATACAGGTCCTTCTCCTTTTCAACATAATGTGTTTTCTAAAACGGACTTTTATTTTAACCGTTTTTGACGCCTAAACTCAAAAGTTTCAAAAAGTGACCAAAAAATCGTGTTCAAAAAAGTAAAGGCTAACCCCTTTACTTTTTTTTTTTCCGGATTTTTTTCAAAAAATCAAAAATTCACAATATTTGTTAGGCCGAAAATACAGCCTTCTCCTATTTCACAGAAGGACCTAAAACGGACTTTATTTAACCGTTTTTGACCCTAACTCAAAAGTTTCAAAAGTGAACCAAATATCGGTCAAAAAGTAAAGGGCTAACCCCTTGTACTTTTTTTTTCCCGGATTTCTATTTCCCCCAAAAAGTTCAAATAAAAATATTTTTAGCCCAAAATACAGCCCTTCTCCTTTTCAACAGAAGGTCCTAAAACGCCCTTTATTTTAACCGTTTTTGACCCTAACTCAAAAGTTTCAAAAGTGACCAAAATCGGGTCAAAAAGTAAAGGCTAAGCCCCTTTACTTGTTTTTTCTTCCTTACCGGGATTATTTTTTTCAAAGAAATCAAATTCAAATATTTTTAGCCAAAATAACAGCCTTCTCCTTTTCCACAGAAGGTCTAAAACGACCTTTTATTTTAACCGTTTTTTGATCCCTAACTCAAAAGGTTTCAAAGTGACCCAAAATCGGTCAAAAAGTAATAGGCTAACCCCTTTACTTTTTTTTTTCCGAATTTTTTTCAAAAAATCAAATCAAATATTTTTAGCCAAAATACAGCCTTCTCCTTTTCACAAACCCACCACAAATAGAAGGTCTCTAAAACGCACTTTATTTAACCGTTTTTGAACCTAACTCAAAAGTTTCAAAAGTGCCCAAAATCGGATCAAAAAGTAAAGGCTAACCCCTTTACTTATTTTTTTTTCCGGATTTTTTTTCAAAAAATCAAATTCAAATATTTTTTAGCCAAAAAATCAGCCCCTTCTCCTTTTCACAAAGAAGGTCTAAAACGACTTTATTTTAACCGTTTTTTGGACCTAACTCAAAAGTTTCAAAAGTGGACCAAAATCGGTCAAAAAGTAAAGGCTAACCCCTTTACTTTTTTTTTTTTTTTCCGGATTTATTTCAAAAAATCAAATAAAATATTTTTAGCCAAAAAATAGCAGCCTTCTTTCCTTTTCCACAGAAGGTCTAAAACGACTTTAATTTAACCGTTTTTGACCCTAACTCAAAAGTTTCAAAAGTGACCAAAATCGTGTCCAAAAAGTAAAGGCTAATCCCCTTTATACTTTTTTTTTTCCGGATTTTTTTATCCAAAATCAAATCAAATATTCTAGCAAAATACCAGCTTCTCCTTTTCCACAAAGGTCTAAAACGACTTTATTTAACCGTTTAGGACCCTAACTCAAGAGTTTTCAAAAGTGACCAAAATCTGTCTCTGTTATATTTCCGGATATATTCAAAAAATGAAATCAATATTATTTTTTATAGGGCCAAAATTTACAGGCCTATCTATCCTTTTTCACAGAAGGTCTTAAAACACGACTTTATTTAACCGTTTTTTGACCCTAACTCAAAAGTTTCAAAAGTGACCAAAAATCGGGTCAAAAAGTAAAGGGCTAACCCCTTTACATTTTTTTTTTCCCGGATTTTTTTCAAAAAATCAAATCTAAACTATTTCAAGCCAAAATACAGCCTTCTCACTTATTCAGACAGAAGGTCTAAAACGAACTTTATTTAACCGTTTTTGACCCTAACTCAAAAGTTTCAAAAGTGACCAAAATCGGTCAAAAAGTAAAGGCTAACCCCTTTACTTTTTTTTTCCGGATTTTTTTCAAAAAAATCAAATCAAATATTTTTAGCCAAAATACAGCCTTCTCCTTTTCACAGAAGGTCTAAAACGACTTTATTTAACCGTTTTTGACCCTAACTCAAAAGTTTCAAAAGTGACCAAAATCGGTCAAAAAGTAAAGGCTAACCCCTTTACTTTTTTTTTTCCGGATTTTTTTCAAAAAATCAAATCAAATATTTTTAGCCAAAATACAGGCCTTCTCCTTTTCACAGAAGGTCTAAAACGACTTTATTTAACCGTTTTTGACCCTAACTCAAAAGTTTCAAAAGTGACCAAAATCGGTCAAAAAGTAAAGGCTAACCCCTTTACTTTTTTTTTTTCGGATTTTTTTCAAAAATCAAATCAAATATTTCTAGCCAAAATTACAGCCTTCTCCTTTTCACAGAAGGTCTAAAACGACTTTATTTAACCGTTTTTGACCCTAACTCAAAAGTTTCAAAAGTGACCAAAATCGGTCAAAAAGTAAAGGCTAACCCATTTACTTTTTTTTTTCCGGATTTTTTTCAAAAAAATCAAATAAAATATTTTTAGCCAAAATACAGCCTTCTCCTTTTCACAGAAGGTCTAAAACGACTTTATTTAACCGTTTTTGACCCTAACTCAAAAGTTTCAAAAGTGACCAAAATCGGTCAAAAAGTAAAGGCTAACCCCTTTACTTTTTTTTTTCGGATTTTTTTCAAAAAATCAAATCAAATATTTTTAGCCAAAATACAGCCTTCTCCTTTTCACAGAAGGTCTAAAACGACTTTATTTAACCGTTTTTGACCCTAACTCAAAAGTTTCAAAAAGTGACCAAAATCGGTCAAAAAGTAAAGGCTAACCCCTTTACTTTTTTTTTTCCGGATTTTTTTCAAAAAATCAAATCAAATATTTTTAGCCAAAATACAGCCTTCTCCTTTTCACAGAAGGTCTAAAACGACTTTATTTAACCGTTTTTGACCCTAACTCAAAAGTTTCAAAAGTGACCAAAATCGGTCAAAAAGTAAAGGCTAACCCCTTTACTTTTTTTTTTTCCGGATTTTTTTCAAAAAATCAAATCAAAATATTTCTAGCCAAAATACAGCCTTCTCCTTTTCACAGAAGGGTCTAAAACGACTTTATTTAACCGTTTTTGACCCTACTCAAAAGTTTCAAAAGTGACCAAAATCGGTCAAAAAGTAAAGGCTAACCCCTTTACTTTTTTTTTTCCGGATTTTTTTCAAAAAAATCAAAAAAATATTTTTAGCCAAAATACAGCCTTCTCCTTTTCACAGAAGGTCTAAAACGACTTTATTTTACCGTTTTTGACCCTAACTCAAAAGTTTCAAAGTGACCAAAATCGGTCAAAAAGTAAAGGCTAACCCCTTTACTTTTTTTTTTCCGGATTTTTTTCAAAAAATCAAATCAAATATTTTTAGCCAAAATACAGCCTTCTCCTTTTCACAGAAGGTCTAAAACGACTTTTTTTAACCGTTTTTGACCCTAACTCAAAAGTTTCAAAAGTGACCAAAATCGGTCAAAAAGTAAAGGCTAAACCCTTTACTTTTTTTTTTCCGGATTTTTTTTTCAAAAAATCAAAAAATATTTCTAGCCAAAATACAGCCTTCTCCTTTTCACAGAAGGTCTAAAACGACTTTATTTAACCGTTTTTGACCCTAACTCAAAAGTTTCAAAAGTGACCAAAATCGGTCAAAAAGTAAAGGCTAACCCCTTTACTTTTTTTTGTCCGGATTTTTTTCAAAAAATCAAATCAAATTATTTTTAGCCAAAATACAGCCTTCTCCTTTTCACAGAAGGTCTAAAACGACTTTATTTAACCGTTTTTGACCCTAACTCAAAAGTTTCAAAAGTGACCAAAATCGGTCAAAAAGTAAGGCTAACCCCTTTACTTTTTTTTTTTTTCCGGATTTTTTTCAAAAATCAAAAAATATTTCTAGCCAAAATACAGCCTTCTCCTTTTCACAGAAGGTCTAAAACGACTTTATATAACCGTTTTTGACCCTAACTCAAAAGTTTCAAAAGTGACCAAAATCGGTCAAAAAGTAAAGGCTAACCCCTTTACTTTTTTTTTTCCGGATTTTTTTCAAAAAATCAAAAAAATATTTTTAGCCAAAATACAGCCTTCTCCTTTTCACAGAAGGTCTAAAACGACTTTATTTAACCGTTTTTGACCCTAACTCAAAAGTTTCAAAAGTGACCAAAATCGGTCAAAAAGTAAAGGCTAACCCCTTTACTTTTTTTTTTCCGGATTTTTTTCAAAAAATCAAATCAAATATTTTTAGCCAAAATACAGCCTTCTCCTTTTCACAGAAGGTCTAAAACGACTTTATTTAACCGTTTTTGACCCTAACTCAAAAGTTTCAAAAGTGACCAAAATCGGTCAAAAAAGTAAAGGCTAACCCCTTTACTTTTTTTTTTCCGGATTTTTTTTCAAAAAATCAAAAAAATATTTCTAGCCAAAATACAGCCTTCTCCTTTTCACAGATGGTCTAAAACGACTTTATTTAACCGTTTTTTGACCCTAACTCAAAAGTTTCAAAAGTGACCAAAATCGGTCAAAAAGTAAAGGCTAACCCCTTTACTTTTTTTTTTCCGGATTTTTTTCAAAAAATCAAATCAAATATTTTTAGCCAAAATACAGCCTTCTCCTTTTCACAGAAGGTCTAAAACGACTTTATTTAACCGTTTTTGACCCTCCTAACTCAAAAGTTTCAAAAGTGACCAAAATCGGTCAAAAAGTAAAGGCTAACCCTTTACTTTTTTTTTCCGGATTTTTTCAAAAAATCAAATCAAATATTTCTAGCCAAAATACAGCCTTCTTAAAGGCTAACCCCTTTACTTTTTTTTTTCCGGATTTTTTTTCAAAAAAATCAAATCAAATATTTCTAGCCAAAATACAGCCTTTCTCCTTTTCACAGAAGTCTAAAACGACTTTATTTAACCGTTTTTGACCCTAACTCAAAAGTTTCAAAAGTGACCAAAATCGGTCAAAAAGTAAAGGCTAACCCCTTTACTTTTTTTTCCCGGATTTTTTTCAAAAAATCAAATCAAATATTTTTAGCCAAAATACAGCCTTCTCCTTTTCACAGAAGGTCTAAAACGACTTTATTTAAACCGTTTTTGACCCTAACTCAAAAGTTTCAAAAGTGACCAAAATCGGTCAAAAAGTAAAGGCTAACCCCTTTACTTTTTTTTTCCGGATTTTTTTCAAAAAATCAAATCAAATATTTTTAGCCAAGCCAAAAAATACAGGCCTTCTCCTTTTCAAAGCTAAAAGTTTCACAAAAGTGACCAAAATCGGTCAAAAAGTAAACAGGCTAACCCCTTTACTTTTTTTTTTCCGGATTTTTTTCAAAAAATCAAATCAAATATTTTTAGCCAAAATATACAGCCTTCTCCTTTTCACAGAAGGTCTAAAACGACTTTATTTAACCGTTTTTGACCCTAACTCAAAAGTTTCAAAAGTGACCAAAATCGGTCAAAAAGTAAAGGCTAACCCCTTTACTTTTTTTTTTTCCGGATTTTTTTCAAAAAATCAAATCAAATATTTTTAGCCAAAATACAGCCTATCTCCTTTTCACAGAAGGTCTAAAACGACTTTATGTAACCGTTTTTGACCCTAACTCAAAAGTTTCAAAAGTGACCAAAATCGGTCAAAAAGTAAAGGCTAACCCCTTTACTTTTTTTTTTCCGGGATTTTTTTCAAAAAATCAAATCAAATTTTTCTAGCCAAAATACAGCCTTCTCCTTTTCACAGAAGGTCTAAAACGACTTTATTTAACCGTTTTTGACCCTAACTCAAAAGTTTCAAAAGTGACCAATATCGGTCAAAAAGTATAGGCTAACCCTTTTACTTTTTTTTTTCCGGATTTTTTTCAAAAAATCAAATCAAATATTTTTAGCCAAAATACAGCCTTCTCTTTTCACAGAAGGTCTAAAACGACTTTATTTAACCGTTTTTGACCCTAACTCAAAAGTTTCAAAAGTGACCAAAATCGGTCAAAAAGTAAAGGCTAACCCCTTAACTTTTTTTTTTCCGGATTTTTTTCAAAAAATCAAATCAAAAATTTTTAGCCAAAATACAGCCTTCTCCTTTTCACAGAAGGTCTAAAACGACTTTATTTAACCGTTTTTGACCCTAACTCAAAAGTTTCAAAAGTGGCCAAAATCGGTCAAAAAGTAAAGGCTAACCCCTTTACTTTTTTTTTTCCGGATTTTTTTCAAAAAATCAAATCAAATATTTTTAGCCAAAATACAGCCTTCTCCTTTTCACAGAAGGTCTAAAACGACTTTATTTAACCGTTTTTGACCCTAACTCAAAAGTTTCAAAAGTGACCAAAATCGGTCAAAAAGTAAAGGCTAACCCCTTTACTTTTTTTTTTCCGGATTTTTTTCAAAAAAATCAAATCAAATATTTCTAGCCAAAATACAGCCTTCTCCTTTTCACAGAAGGTCTAAAACGACTTTATTTAATCCGTTTTTGACCCTAACTCAAAAGTTTCAAAAGTGACCAAAATCGGTTCAAAAAGTAAAGGCTAACCCCTTTACTTTTTTTTTTCCGGATTTTTTCCAAAAAATCAAATCAAATATTTTTAGCCAAAATACAGCCTTCTCCTTTTAACAGAAGGTCTAAAACGACTTTATTTAACCGTTTTTGACCCTAACTCAAAAGTTTCAAAAGTGACCAAAATCGGTCAAAAATGTAAAGGCTAACCCCTTTACTTTTTTTTTTCCGGATTTTTTTCAAAAAATCAAATCAAATATTTTTAGCCAAAATACAGCCTTCTCCTTTTCACAGAAGGTCTAAAACGACTTTATTTAAACCGTTTTTGACCCTTAACTCAAAAGTTTCAAAAGTGACCAAAATCGGTCAAAAAGTAAAGGCTAACCCCTTTACTTTTTTTTTTCCGGATTTTTTTCAAAAAATCAAATCAAATATTTTAGCCAAAATACAGCCTTCTCCTTTTCACAGAAGGTCTAAAACGACTTTATTTAAACCGTTTTTGACCCTAACTCAAAAGTTTCAAAAGTGACCAAAATCGGTCAAAAAGTAAAGGCTAACCCCTTTACTTTTTTTTTTCCGGATTTTTTTCAAAAAATCAAATCAAATATTTCTAGCCAAAATACAGCCTTCTCCTTTTCACAGAAGGTCTAAAACGACTTTATTTAACCGTTTTTGACCCTAACTCAAAAGTTTCAAAAGTGACCAAAATCGGTCAAAAAGTAAAGGCTATCCCCTTTACTTTTTTTTTTTCCGGATTTTTTTCAAAAAATCAAATCAAATATTTTAGCCAAAATAACAGCCTTTCCTTTCACAGAAGGTCTACAACGACTTTATTTAACCGTTTTTGACCCTAACTCAAAAGTTTCAAAAGTGACCAAAATCGGTCAAAAAGTAAAGGCTAACCCCTTTACTTTTTTTTTCCGGATTTTTTTCAAAAATCAAATCAAATATTTTTAGCCAAAATACAGCCTTCTCCTTTTCACAGAAGGTCCTAAAACGACTTTATTTAACCGTTTTTGACCCTAACTCAAAAGTTTCAAAATGTGACCAAAATCGGTCAAAAAGTAAAGGCTTAACCCCTTTACTTTTTTTTTTTTCCGGATTTTTTCCAAAAAATCAAATCAAAATATTTCTAAGCCAAAATACAGCTTCTCCTTTTCACAGAAGGTCTAAAACGACTTTATTTAACCGTTTTTGACCCTAACTCAAAAGTTTCAAAAGTGACCAAAATCGGTCAAAAAGTAAAGGCTAACCCCTTTACTTTTTTTTTTTCCGGATTTTTTTCAAAAAATCAAATCAAATATTTCTAGCCAAAAAACAGCCTTCTCCTTTTCACAGAAGGTCTTAAAACGACTTTATTTAACCGTTTTTGACCCTAACTCAAAAGTTTCAAAAGTGACCAAAATTCGGTCAAAAAGTAAAGGCTAACCCCTTTACTTTTTTTTTTTCCGGATTTTTTTCAAAAATCAAATCAAATATTTTAGCCAAAATACAGCCTTCTCCTTTTCACAGAAGGTCTAAAAACGACTTTTATTTAACCGTTTTTGACCCTAACTCAAAAGTTTCAAAAGTGACCAAAATCGGTCAAAAAGTAAAGGCTAACCCCTTTACTTTTTTTTTTCCGGATTTTTTTCAAAAAATCAAATCAAATATTTTTAGCCAAAATACAGCCTTCTCCTTTTCACAGAAGGTCTAAAACGACTTTATTTAAACCGTTTTTGACCCTAACTCAAAAGTTTCCAAAAGTGACCAAAATCGGTCAAAAAGTAAAGGCTAACCCCTTTACTTTTTTTTTTCCGGATTTTTTTCAAAAAATCAAATCAAATTTTTTTAGCCAAAATACAGCCTTCTCCTTTTCACAGAAGGTCTAAAACGACTTTATTTAACCGTTTTTGACCCTAACTCAAAAGTTTCAAAAGTGACCAAAATCGGTCAAAAAGTAAAGGCTAACCCCTTTACTTTTTTTTTTCCGGATTTTTTTCAAAAATCAAATCAAATATTTTTAGCCAAAATACAGCCTTCTCCTTTTCACAGAAGGTCTAAAACGACTTTATTTAACCGTTTTTGACCCTAACTCAAAAAGTTTCAAAAGTGACCAAAATCGTGGTCAAAAAGTAAAGGCTAACCCCTTTACTTTTTTTTTCCCGGATTTTTTTCAAAAAATCAAATCAAATTTTTCTAGCCAAAATACAGCCTTCTCCTTTTCACAGAAGGTCTAAAAACGACTTTATTTAACCGTTTTTGACCCTAACTCAAAAGTTTCAAAAGTGACCAAAATCGTTCAAAAAGTAAAGGCTAACCCCTTTACTTTTTTTTTTCCGGGATTTTTTTCAAAAAATCAAATCAAATATTTTTAGCCAAAATACAGCCTTCTCCTTTTCACAGAAGGTCTAAAACGACTTTATTTAACCGTTTTTGACCCTAACTCAAAAGTTTCAAAAGTGACCAAAATCGGTCAAAAAAGTAAAGGCTAAACCCCTTTACTTTTTTTTTTCCGGATTTTTTTCAAAAAATCAAATCAAATATTTTTAGCCAAAATACAACCTTCTCCTTTTCACAGAAGGTCTAAAACGACTTTATTTAACCGTTTTTGACCCTAACTCAAAAGTTTCAAAAGTGACCAAAATCGGTCAAAAAGTAAAGGCTAACCCCTTTACTTTTTTTTTTCCGGATTTTTTTCAAAAAATCAAATCAAATATTTTTAGCCAAAATACAGCCTTCTCCTTTTCACAGAAGGTCTAAAACGACTTTATTTAACCGTTTTTGACCCTAACTCAAAAGTTTCAAAAGTGACCAAAATCGGTCAAAAAGTAAAGGCTAACCCCTTTACTTTTTTTTTTCCGGATTTTTTTCAAAAAATCAAATCAAATATTTCTAGCCAAAATACAGCCTTCTCCTTTTCACAGAAGGTCTAAAACGACTTTATTTAACCGTTTTTGACCCTAACTCAAAAGTTTCAAAAGTGGACCAAAATCGGTCAAAAAGTAAAGGCTAACCCCTTTACTTTTTTTTTTCCGGATTTTTTTCAAAAAATCAAATCAAATATTTTCTAGCCAAAATACAGCCTTCTCCTTTTCACAGAAGGTCTAAAACGACTTTATTTAACCGTTTTTTGACCCTAACTCAAAAGTTTCAAAAGTGACCAAAATCGGTCAAAAAGTAAAGGCTAACCCCTTTACTTTTTTTTTCCGGATTTTTTTCAAAAAATCAAATCAAATATTTTTAGCCAAAATACAGCCTTCTCCTTTTCACAGAAGGTCTAAAACGACTTTATTTAACCGTTTTTGACCCTAACCTCAAAAGTTTCAAAAGTGACCAAAATCGGTCAAAAAGTAAAGGCTAACCCCTTTACTTTTTTTTTTCCGGATTTTTTTCAAAAAATCAAATCAAATATTTTTAGCCAAAATACAGCCTTCTCCTTTTCACAGAAGGTCTAAAACGACTTTATTTAACCGTTTTTGACCCTAACTCAAAAGTTTCAAAAGTGACCAAAATCGGTCAAAAAGTAAAGGCTAACCCCTTTACTTTTTTATTCCGGATTTTTTTCAAAAAATCAAATCAAATATTTTTAGCCAAAATACAGCCTTCTCCTTTTCACAGAAGGTCTAAAACGACTTTATTTAACCGTTTTTGACCCTAACTCAAAAGTTTCAAAAGTGGCCAAAATCGGTCAAAAAGTAAAGGCTAACACTTTACTTTTTTTTTTCCGGATTTTTTTCAAAAAATCAAATCAAATATTTTTAGCCAAAATACAGCCTTCTCCTTTTCACAGAAGGTCAAAAACGACTTTATTTAACCGTTTTTGACCCTAACTCAAAAGTTTCAAAAGTGACCAAAATCGGTCAAAAAGTAAAGGCTAACCCCTTTACTTTTTTTTTTCCGGATTTTTTTCAAAAAATCAAATCAAATATTTTTTAGCCAAAATACAGCCTTCTCCTTTTCACAGAAGGTCTAAAACGACTTTATTTAACCGTTTTTGACCCTAACTCAAAAGTTTCAAAAGTGACCAAAATCGGTCAAAAAGTAAAGGCTAACCCCTTTAATTTTTTTTTTTCCGGATTTTTTTCAAAAAATCAAATAAAATATTTTTAGCCAAAATACAGCCTTCTCCTTTTCACAGAAGGTCTAAAACGACTTTATTTAACCGTTTTTGACCCTAAATCAAAAGTTTCAAAAGTGACCAAAATCGGTTCAAAAAGTAAAGGCTAACCCCTTTACTTTTTTTTTTCCGGATTTTTTTCAAAAAATCAAATCAAATATTTTTTAGCCAAAATACAAGCCTACTCCTTTTCACAGAAGGTCTAAAACGACTTTATTTAACCGTTTTTGACCCTAACTCAAAAGTTTCAAAAGTGACCAAAATCGGTCAAAAAGTAAAGGCTAACCCTTTACTTTTTTTTTTCCGGATTTTTTTCAAAAAATCAAATCAAATATTTTTAGCCAAAATACAGCCTTCTCCTTTTCACAGAAGGTCTAAAACGACTTTATTTAACCGTTTTTGGACCCTAACTCAAAGTTTCAAAAGTGACCAAAATCGGTCAAAAAGTAAAGGCTAACCCCTTTACTTTTTTTTTTCCGGATTTTTTTCAAAAAATCAAATCAAAAATTTTTAGCCAAAATACAGCCTTCTCCTTTTCACAGAAGGTCTAAAACGACTTTATATTTAACCGTTTTTGACCCTAACTCAAAAGTTTCAAAAGTGACCAAAATCGGGTCAAAAAGTAAAGGCTTAACCCCTTTACTTTTTTTTTTCCGGATTTTTTTCAAAAAATCAAATCAAATATTTTTAGCCAAAATACAGCCTTCTCCTTTTCACAGAAGGTCTAAAACGACTTTATTTAAACCGTTTTTGACCCTAACTCAAAAGTTTCAAAAGTGACCAAAATCGGTCAAAAAGTAAAGGCTAACCCCTTTACTTTTTTTTTCCGGATTTTTTTCAAAAAATAAAATCAAATATTTTTAGCAAAAATACAGCCTTCTCCTTTTCACAGAAGGTCTAAAACGACTTTATTTAACCGTTTTTGACCCTAACTCAAAAGTTTCAAAAGTGACCAAAAATCGGTCAAAAAGTAAAGGCTAACCCCTTTACTTTTTTTTTTCCGGATTTTTTTTCAAAAAATCAAATCAAATCTTTTTACCCAAAATACAGCCTTCTCCTTTTCACAGAAGGTCTAAAACGACTTTATTTAACCGTTTTTGACCCTAACTCAAAAGTTTCAAAAGTGACCAAAATCGGTCAAAAAGTAAAGGCTAACCCCTTTACTTTTTTTTTTCCGGATTTTTTTCAAAAAATCAAATCAAATATTTCTAGCCAAAATACAGCCTTCACATTTTCACAGAAGGTCTAAAACGACTTTATTTAACCGTTTTTGACCCTAACTCAAAAGTTTCAAAAGTGTCCAAAATTCGGTCAAAAAGTAAAGGCTAACCCCTTTACTTTTTTTTTTCCGGATTTTTTTTCAAAAAATCAAATCAAATATTTTTAGCCAAAATACAGCCTTCTCCTTTTCACAGAAGGTCTAAAACGACTTTATTTAACCGTTTTTGACCCTAACTCAAAAGTTTCAAAAGTGACCAAAATCGGTCTTTTTTTTTTCCGGATTTTTTTCAAAAAATGAAATCAAATATTTTTAGCCAAAATACAGCCTTCTCCTTTTCACAGAAGGTCTAAAACGACTTTATTTAACCGTTTTTGACCCTAACTCAAAAGTTTCAAAAGTGACCAAAATCGGTCAAAAAGTAAAGGCTAACCCCTTTACATTTTTTTTTCCGGATTTTTTTCCAAAAAATCAA